>CM055979.1:43872500-44472500 GCA_029531755.1 Holothuria leucospilota
TTTTAAACCGAAACTAGTCAAATGGTTGATCCTTTTTCGGTTGCTGGTGCCCATTTGATCGGTTTTCGGTTCAATTTGAACAGGACGTTTTTAGAGTGTGCATCTCTGGAAAGAAAACTTTCTTTGAAAATATCTTTCAAATGCCTCATGTGCTATTGAGATTGCTAAAACAGAAACATTTCTGCGGTTTGTTTTAAAAACATTCAATTTAGCCCAGCCCCTGGCAAATCTCTTGAAAGTTCGTTGGAAAGGTAAAACTTCATTTGATGGGTATATTTATGATTAAAATTTTTACCCTCAACTACCCTCCTCCGGATTCTAGGTTAGGCGCTTCAATGCACTGACCGACCGTACCGGACTTGTTAATGCACTGTATCAATCTACAACAGAGTCCAGATACTATTTAGTAAAAACAAAGAACACCTTGCGTTAACAGGTTACAATCAATTAGCTTGCCACAAGCCTAAGTCATTTCCCCCAAACACAAAATAAAGCACCATTTCCTATTTCCTCTAAATACTTTTGCAGTTTGATTTATGATTTTAATTGTATTATGATTGTATACTAACGAAAAGTATTGTTTAATGAATATAACATTTGCTATGGTAATAGCCGATTTTAAACGTTTTTTTTTTTAATTTTTTTACCTAAGGAAAAGCATTGCAATTTGGATAAAGTTTGGGTGCAAAAACTACAACGAACTACTCCAACCTTGTAATACCTGAAACAAAAATCATGCATACAACAAACCATAGTCCTGTAAATATTTACCACCAAAAAGAAAAACCAGCATCTCCATGGGTCATTTCAGAAACAATGAGATAAGAAATCGGTAAAGTTTTGGATGTGTTGTTATCTTATTTTCACTTCTCAAGGGAAAATGATGCCACTTTCAGAACCTTCCGAGCTTAGGCTGGACACTCAATTTCAATTATAGTTTGTACAAGACAGCATACCGTATGTTACTCTAGTCATTCATGTCTACGATTCGGATGTTTCTGTGTCTACTTATAAAGGGTCTAATTTTCCTGAATAAGTCTTATTAAAATAAAGGTGGAAGGCGCTATTAGCTTCTTTCAGGGTCATCTTACATGATGTAAGTAGATACTGACCACCCTTGACATGAATTTACCGTCATTCTTTTGTGTATTAGTTGAACTCTATTCTTTGCAATGCCTTTTTAGATATGCTCATTTGTAGGAGTCTTAAACTCACGTCAAGCATATTTTTGCCATCCTCAAATCGGGGAGTTGTTATTTGGATGGAGATCTCCGAAAAGTTTAATTTATGTTAACACTTTAACACCCACCAAATCGAGAGGAGCTTATCAACGATAAGCCGTTTATCGGGCGCAAAGGGATTTCTTTCCTTTGTTTGGTGGCTCGAATTTGATACCTACATTCACCTTGCAACATCATTCAAGTCAGGTAATACTTAACAAGTGGTCTGGGCAGAACATTACTTTGACGTGTTGGTTTGCGCCGCAAACACATTTAGAGCAAGTGATATTAAACTCGAAACTACTGTTTACTTGAAATAAAAGGAATTCAGTGAGCTCTTCCTTTACAAGAAAATGCAAACGAGTTGACGAGGTAGAAGTCTAATCTTTGTTACAAGATTTTGAAAAGTTTCCGGAAGTTTCCTGAAATAATCAGATATAGATTCTTGTTCATATATATTTCAACATAAAACCTCACTGATATACTGCAATGTGCGTCACCAAGCGTCTAAAGATGCAATATTTTTTATTTCCCTGACGACTGGCATTGCTATAGTAGCAGCGACAAACCCCCAGTCTTACTGTAGATGTAGCGGACGATAGATCCCTTTTGTGTTAACTTCCTAATCCAATGTAATTCTTACAGACATGTCAAGAAAGATACAAGCCATGGCTTACTGAATGACGTTGGTGGTGCTTACCTCACTTCAAAGCGATATATCTCCATCCAAATAACAACTTATATAGATATGGGATAGTCTTTTACTATTCTTTGTTTCATAGGCAAAGTTTACAGAATAAGACCATTTTTTATGAAACTACAGATTGCACTGCTTTTTATTGTTGAAAAAAAAACCATTTCTTTAAATATGCTAAAGAAAGCAATATTTGTGTTAATTTCCATGTTTGTTGACATCTATTGTTTTTGAGAGACTTGCATGTAGTCATCTGTGAATATAGACGAAGAAGAAGAAGAAAATAAAGCCAGGGATACCATTGTTTCTGTTTCTCAGCTAAATCCAATAAAACCCCCACTCTAGTAAAAAGCCTAGCTACTACACTTCTCTACTAAATGATTTTAACTTCTTTACTCACTTTTTTTTCATTAACGCTGGTAACAAATCGTTCCCAGAATTTGTAAGACTAACAGTTCCAAGCGTTCTCTTAAATCTTCCGGTCTTTGATGATAGCTTGCATGAACTATCTTGCATGATTTGCATGATTGAACAAATCTGATACTTTTAAATTAAGATATCACCTCCTTTATTTGCGTAACTTTTGCATCTCTATTCATTAAAACATGAAAAAGTGCCAAGAACCCATTCTTTACAAGATTATGTTGTTACAGTACATTAACCAGGGCCAAAGTGGCTAATGTCTACCTCCTCTTATATTGTAATTGCTTAATTCACCTCCACTGTCATCTTTCGTGACGAGTTTTCTCAACGAAGAAAAAAATTACTCACGGAGGCAAATGACCAATTAGATTGCTCGTAAAGCCAAAGTAGTTTTAATGTCATCAATTTTTAGATATTAGGAGCCTTTCCGAGACAAACATGCTACATTTTATAAATTGGTTGCCTTTCTTCAATGCGTTCCTGAGTAAAACTGAAGTTCAAAGACAAGTTGGAAAGAAAAAGGTAACTGTGTTATATGAATATCCAGTTATACCCCATTGATACTACCAATGATATCCCCTCGATTGGTTTCGTCAAGGACAAACGTTACATTTCAAACCGTTCGTGATTGTTTGATTCTTCCTTGGTGTCAGTTTCATTTTTTTCATGAAAGTATATACAATTATTCACACATACTACAATAATTAACATCTAAGGTAAAGAAAGCCCTATAGTTAGATAACAAAATTATGTTTTAGAAAGAGTTGCATGCGAGTGTGAAAAACCCAGCTGGCTAACGCCAACTTACAACGTTACTATGGCAACTAAGTGATTGTCACTTAAAAGCGCGATGCTATAAATTTTACATAAGATGACGAATCAGAAGTTATTATGAAAACGTGTGTTAGATTTGTGTTAGTGGTTTTACTGACTCCCTGCCACCATGAACTCCCTTTGGGTGAGAAATTGCATTTTTTTACCGCACTTTGAAACTTTCGGCAATCACTTAATCTTTTGATCGAGACGGCTCTTTGGAGTAACTTTTGAAATGTCAAGTAAAGGAGCTAAGAAGGAGGTGACGTCACATCGATATTGTGATTAAAATGTCAGATACTTTGATGGATTAGTTTAGCTACTAAAATAATGTAGTTGAATCAATAATCGTAATAAGCTAAAATTGTTGTCGTGAAGCAAAAGCAAAACAGAGTGTGAAGATAAATTGGTCCGATCATGGAGCTATTCTGAGACAAGGTTAAAAATAAACTTTGTAAAAAAATAAAGAACTATCGTCACAATTGTTCAACTTTGCAAGAAATCAACTGCATGTTTAGTCTGCTTTACAACTTTGATGATATTTCTTAAACAAAATAGCTGCTCAACACCGAAATTGCTGACACAACAGCAGGGCTGCTTTAGGGTTTCTCTTTAAATCCCGTCTCATTCTCGGATTATGCCTCCTTTTGGGAGTAGTTTCAGAGTTTTTCTGCAGGGGGAAATAGCCTTAGGGACTTTTATTAAGAGAAGAAAATTAACCTGTATGACGTTCAAGTCTTTTCTTTAATTAGACTAAGAGCATTTGTTTTGTCAAACATGTAAACTTTTTTTTCAATTCCCGGTTCACTATATAAAAGTTTGTTTCTTATCTGCTTATTGGCGGAGCCATTTTTGCAGGGGGGACTGAACAAAGGGTTTCGATGGTGTCCTTCAATTTCCTTTTTTTCGTATATCACCGGCCTCTTCGACGAAATCACCAATTTTCCCCAACGGAGGGATACGAGCTGGCAGGGGAAACGGTTTCTTCTCTACTGACGCCATTTTACTTAACATTGGAATCAAAATCAAGATGATTAAAACCACGATTGCATTATTTTTCATGTTTTCCTTACAGTCCAGACTTGTGGGGCCAGTAGATGACGAGACTTTCGGTGAACCGCTGTTGGAAAACGAACCACTCAATGCCTTAATAAACGAAGACGATGATGATGCATTGCTAAGACATTACGCTTGGCTGTTAGCAGATGCTTACAACAAAAGGCGATGATTCCCCCTTCCATTCGATGTCGACTTTCTCTGGGGAATTCGAGTTACAACTGAACGAATATCTTCTGTCACAGGGTACTTTGGACAAAATAACTGGGATGGTTAAATTATGTGTGGAACCAGAGACTCATATCAACACGGCTTGGGTTAAACAAAACATTACTCTTATTTTGAAATTCTTTGTGTTATTAAAGTTATCTTTTGGGAGCATTTTTCCTAATAGATAGCATACGGTTGAAAAGGAGACATTTGATTTATTTCAAACTATAACGACAGAAATGTTCAACGAACTGCTATTCTTGACACAACTATTCTTCATTGAAATCTCCCTTTCATTTGAAACTTCATAATACATTGGTTTTTATTCACTCCCGTCACCGTCCCATGTTTTCTGAGTTTCAGTCCCCTTCCCCAGTGAAACCAGTCGCCTCCTTTCCTAAGGCTAGTGCGAATCAATTTGGACAAATCTGGTTAATATTGAAACCCGCATATCTATCTTTTCAAGATTTCTTTCTTTCGCAAAGGCCAATTTACACGATGTGACGTAGCCTACATTACAATGGGCGTTATGTAAAGTGTAAAGTAAGCACGTGACCTATTTCCACCTACCAGATTGGTGGCGCTGTTGAGTCCTGCTTCAAGTATTGAACGAAACTAGATTATGGAGCTAGTAGCTCCTTGGTTGCATCAGTCTTGGTGCATGCGACATTTGCAAGAGTAATAATCTTTTTTCTTTTTCGCAGTTACAGTTTTTCTCGTGCGTTGTGGACTCATATTTCCCACTCTTATCGCACACTCAAGGAAATTACCCTTCTCATAAATACTGTGGGACCAGACTATGAACCTAAGACACTATCATATCAGGGAGATGATATCTAATATCACCTCCCTGATCATGTGTAGTCTTCTCTGAGCTAGCGACGTTTTTGTAACCTACCGTGTGGTCGTGTTGTTTAGACGGCATGCATTGTCACATAAAATCAGAACATGTTTTCTGGTGCAAGCGATATCGGAAGTTGCTGTCACATTTTATACGGTGCGTTATGCGCCCCACTAATGTCGCAAAGCAAACGCAATAAAGCGTCGCCGCATCGAGTAAATATACCTTATAGTTAATGAAAAATATTGCGTTTGTCGTACAGAAATCCTCATAGCTTTAAACCCATTACTTATAGATATTGGATGATATGTAATTCAAAATAAGGCAGCCTTATTTAGTATTATTAGCATTATTATTTAGCACTATTGTTAATAAGGTTGCTTTATTTTTACGAAAAAAGTTCTAACGGAAAAAGATTCCGATTATTTTGTAGCTCAAGAATAATTTCTTGGCCCAAACTTTCAAAATTTTAAATGATATAATATCCGTTACTCTTGTAATGCATGTTATATTTTGAAGAAATAAAACTGCCATTATCTGAGTTTATTAGTGACACTGAGTGGCTTAAAATGGTCATAGTTCTTTCATGACATGTCCCTTCTGTGCATTTTCAACTAAATTTTCCCCTTAAGCTGTGTAATATATTGTTATGTTAAGAGCAAAATTGTGATATGCGCAGTTGTGATAAATCTTACAACATATTTTCCAAATTCTGAGACGTGGACAGTTTGGTTCCCCATGAAAAGGCCGTGTTATAAGTGTGAAAATTATTTGTTGAAATGCAACAAAAATTATCCGGTTGTGCAGTTGTGCTGAATAACCTTTACCGTTCTGATATTATTATAAAAATATCTGTCCATTCAGTCTGCCACCATATAGTGACGGTACATTTTAACAGTAATTGCCCTTTTAATCGACAATGTAAGTTTATCTCGTAGCATGTCGCCTACAGCACGAAAATTTTATATGTATCAGCATTTGTTATTCTGTTTCATTCCTTCCTTCTTTCTTCTTCTTTTTTTTTTGCACATGATTGACAGGTTAATTTTTACCCAGGTGGTTCATTAACAAAATATCATTCGCACATATGACTAGGTTTGATGGGTGGAGAAAAATTCTGAAGAAAGAATAAAGCCAAAGTTTGAAATTTTTAGATGTTTAATTCAGCCGTATCCGTCGTTGCAAATCGATTCATTAAACATACTTTAGTCTTTCGCTATTTTTTTGCTTGACCAAAGTAGTCAATAGTGGTTGGCCATTTCATACGCTGGTCTGTTTTTAAGATATAGCACTGGTGAGCTGTTTGTAAGAATAATCCTCCATTCACTTTCTTGGATGGTTAAATGACATGCACGTTGCCAAAAGGAGAATTTTAGGGATTCATTCAACGTAACAATATGTTAAAAAAAGATAAAGCTCAAAAATCACCTTTCGGAGACTTTTGAAATGTGGTCCACAAGGACATTGTCCCTGAAACTCATCAGGGGGCCAGAGGTGATCCCCTGTACACCATGCCCTAAGGAAGGGTTTTGCGATTCGGGGGTCATATTGACGTTAATGGGTTAGCGTGTTCTGAAACCCCTTCAGGACAAAAGTCTGGTTACGCACCTGTTAATTGATGGTTTAAATAAATACTAAAACTATGTGTGTTCTTTAGCCTGCAGGCAATTCCAAAAAGATGTTTTTTTATCATTCATCCAGATGCTAGTTTCTTTGTTTTGTTTTTTGCGTACAATGAGGTTCATACAGCCAGGTCACTTCTATCAACTTAATTAAAAAAAATGTTGCTTTTTTTCAAAACTTCTCTTTAAAAGTATGTGACAATATAGTAGAAGTGGCGCCAGGGGGGGGGGGGCTCCAACTCCCGTTTGGGAAGTTTTCCAGTTTCGTTGGGAAGCCTCACTGGATAAGGTTTATTATGTAACCCCAGACGACGATTTTGATCTTACGAAGGGCAGCTTTTACAGTAGGAACTCAAAATTTTCGGCGCACTTCGAACTTCGTAAATTTTCGTTGTTTCGTAGTTTCTTCCATAGTTCCTTTCCTACAGCTAAATAGAACAAGCTCCAGCTACTTCCCTAGTGACTTGTAGGTAAACTTCAAAAGTTTCTGTAAGGTCGATAAATACACTCCAATCGCCTCTTTAGTTGCTGGTGGTTTGACTAATTCATCGAACAAAAGGGTCAGATACGATGCATTGTATGTAACCCCAAGGGACCTGCTAGGAAGGAGACACAACAACAAAATCTGTTAGGCAATAAGTACTCGAAAATAATTTAAACCTATTCAGGTATCAATTTTTGATTGACTCTCTTTGTTCCTATTGTTTAGCCCTGTTGACTATCCCTCTTCGTAATGATGATGTGTCCCTTTCACACCCAATTTCTTTGATTTGAGGTTCGTTACCGAGAGTGGCCAAGCCTTAAATCAAGATTTTAGGCGAAACGACTGTCCATGAAAGTTTAAATAATGTACTTCGTTTATGTCCTTATGAATTCGATACGTCGTCTGCTTTGCATAGTTTAAGCCAACATCATTCTTTCCAATTTTAGCATATTTCCTCATTACTTGGAAACATTCTCGAAATGTAAGTTGTGTGAAAAGTCTTCAACAAAGTTAACAGAAATGACATTTATTGCCACCATTAACGACAAAAATGTAAAATTTGATGTTTGTGTGACGATTGGCAATGGAAGGTTAACTGTTCAATGGAAGCAGTAGACCTATTCATTGCAATTTAGGAATGATAACACTAAATCCTAGTTGATCCTGGTCATTGTTACAGACATTTTGAAGAGAAAAGCAGGATCATACTATCGAAAACGATCATTGCTTCAAAGTGTCTTAGAATATTGAGTCTCCTTCCTAACACTCCCTTGGTCGTCCAGACAATTGATCGAGTTTGCCTCTTAATGGGTATAAATTCTATAAGTGTGCCTCAAAAATTGTGCGCTTAGTGCCCTACACAATTTCACAAAAAGAAATTGCAGGGAAAACACGGAATCAGCACTACACTCTCTTCATCAATTATATATATATATATATATATATATATATATATATATATATATATATATATATATATATATATATACGTTGTGCAAAATGTTCTCTGTCGTGGATTGGTACCGGTGTTTTTAAAAATTTATTTCCATCTTGTCCCCACCCCCTCGCCACATGTCGTCCATGTCGGGGGCTTAGGTTGACGTGACCAGGTGATTTCCTTTGACAATTCCCACCTTGACAATTCCCTTGGACATCCCCCGGACAGTTCGGGCCAGAAAATTCCCACCCGGAACGATCCCCTACGCGAACAATTCCCTTGACAAATATCCCTTTGCAGACTACCCTCACCAAAAAAGTTGCAATTCTCCTGGTGCGAATTCTCCCGGTCCGAATTGTCCTGGTGGAAATTGTCCCGGGGAAACTGTCCGGGTGGGAATTCTCCTGGTGCGGATTCTCCCGGTGGAAATTGTCCTGGATGGGAATTGTTGGAGGGAAACTGTCCGGGTGGGAATTCTCCCGGTGGGAATTGTCACGGGGAAGATGTCAAGGGGGGAATCACCCGGGTGGCATTGTGAGGAGAAATTTGTCCTGGATCGTCGGGTTGCCACCTCGTCAGGCAAACCCGGGTACCACTCTTGCAAGAAACAATCATGAGAGATTGAAAAATCTTAAGAAGCATCGGTGTACTATTCAGGGTCATGAGTTCATAACTGAAGAAACCATACTCATCTCTAGGGTTTGCATATCGCAGTTTTCCCTAGCATTCTCTGTTGAAATTATAAGTGATACACATATTTCGGCAACTAGGTCTTTTAATTCTTCATATTCATTAAGTATATGACCACCTTCTCATTAGCATTCGTTTTGAATGAAATTAAATTTGAGATAACCATAAAATGGTTTGAAAGCAAGGACACGATAAGCGTGTAGCCTAAATTATCGTAACAACATTGTGAATTGTACAATCGTCAACTAAGGATTACAAACCAGTCAGTTGCAGAGAAGATAATATGTAGCATACACAATTATATGGAAATAAGAATTATGCAACGAGTGCATGAATTTTGATTTTAAGTTTCCTATCCTTTCACGACTCACAACATAACCCAATCATCAAATGCTATCGAGACGAAATGAATGTAGGATTATGTTTGGATTCAATCTTTGAGCAGATTCAAATTTACGCTATTGTTCTGTTGTTTATAGAGACGGTAACCAAGATTACAGGATTACAGTTCTTATTTAGCAGGTTTCGTGCAAGTCAAATTACTCTACATTTTGTTGGAGATCTTGATTTTTAACTGTAAAAATGAAGCATTTGCGTCTTCAAAGGGACATCAACTTCTGAAACTATTTACATGCGAAAGTAGTCAAGTGTAAAATTATAAATGTTTGTATGTCCTTCATCACACACTGTGGTTTGAAACATCTAATGGGGACTGATACAGGTCATTGAACCCTTCATCGTCAGTCACCATCGACGTATACTTTGAACGAGACGGATCACCTCACACTGTGACACAGAAGCGCATTAGTAGTGTCACATGACCTCTGTCGCACAGTAAAGACAGGTTCTAACTCGATATAATTTTGATGTAAATATCTGAACGCGCGTTTAATCACCTTGTCTAACGACCTGCACTTCCATGCTTGACACGGACACTATAATTGCTCGACTGGGTGCACTACCTACCCATACATGCAGTAAAAAAAACCGCAATAATGTCCACAAGGGTAGGGAATGGGGGTGGAGAGATAAAGCCCCCATCCATAATGTGATGGTGCGGAACGAACCATGCTTCCGCCCGCCTACTACTATTCAAGGACGAAAACCCATTATTTGCTTCCTCTGAAATTAATGTCAAACGTTTTCAGTAATTTTCCTTAAAACTTGCACAACATGTGGCACCAAATTGCACTTAAGAACCCTCAAATATTCAAAAATTTCCCAAAGGGGACGGAGTGTCCCCTTAAACCCTTTCCCAAGATAGCGGTCTGAAATAATGTTCAGTCCCCCACATTCCCAGCTGAGAACAGCTTCCTACGCCTATGATAATGTTGCATTTTAGTCGCAGTACTATTCTTTGAATTTCTTGGCTTTTGATATTTTAAGTTTAAAACATGACTGCAAGAAAGACTATCGATGTTTGGTACTAGATGGTTAGAGCTACACTCATAGGAGAAAACCACCTTTTCATCTATCGATCCTCTCAGCAAGATAACAGTTATCCGAGTTGCGAAGACTTAAGTAAGTGGATCACGACAGTGAGATCACCCCTTTCTGTATGCTTCAAGATCAGGCGCGTTCTTTACATTGACGTGATTCTCGTGGTTAACAGTAGGATGTCTAGGCCGGTTACTTGCACAGTATAAGCTGACACACTTTTATGTGCTGCCGAAAACAAGAAGACATGGAAACCTTGTTACTGTTATTGATTGTTTATCATTAACCAAATGCGAAGGAAAGCTAAACCAAAAACAACATCTAAACCATTATTTTGGTTAATTATTCCACAAGTTACAAAGGGTTTTATTCAGTAAACATTCCTCGTAAAATAAGGTTAGTGTATGTTTTACTTTAGTTTAAGAGCACGTGTTCAGCCTTTACCGTATTCTGATGAAGGTTTTGATAATAAACAGTGGTAACACGTTATCTCCCTGTTGTCATTTTATTCATAACCGTTTTTTTTTTTCGTGTTTTGCGTTCGAATATAACTATAAGTCAGAGAGTAGTGGGCATACAGTAGGCATACAGCCGCGGATCCAAAGAAGGACTTTTTCGACTCCAGCCCGCCCTTTTTCATCACGCGGACTTGCTTTTCTGAGACGATTCCAAAGCTGTGCTACATATTTCATGTACAATTTTTTTGATCCCCAGATGCCAGGAAATACCATAAAACAGTGTGTTATTTCACATTTTCCCCAGCCCCCTCCCCGTCCCAGCGAGCTACGCTTCGCACACTTGACGCTCGTAGGTTAGAACTTTTCCCTAACGGAGTAAGTCTCCCTCACCCCTACTCTTGTAAAATCCTGGATCCGTCCCTGGTATACCTGGTACATCCTCAAGCAATAACGCAATAAAATTTCAGGGAACGTTGCATTTAGCCTACTATACATATACACTATGAGAGCTAGGACAGGGAACTAATAAACAAAAAGTCTTCACATTGTTTACAACACTGTGTGGGATGGATAACGTCGACTCTAACTCGCTTGACTCCTTTAAGGCGATCTAAGCAGTCGTTTGTCATATTTTTATTTGGTGATTTGTCAAGAAAAAACTCATCACACATCAATGGTAAGTTTGGGCTGAAGTAGCCGCAGAGCATATGATCATACTCTTTTTTTTTATTATTTATTGGTGTTTTATTCTCACCAAAAATCTGACATGAGCAAGAACATTAATTCCACCCTGTCTTACAAGAGACGGCACCTGCAATAGAGTATAGGCTTTAAACGAGCCGAAACTCATGATACTCTTCAAGACGAATTAATTTGTTGACTTTATTTAACATCCAAAAGTTTGTCTATTTTATGTAAGTCCGCACCAAATAAATTCCGTAGTTATTACTTCAACCCAATTGAAAAGTTTTATTTTCATCGTGGTTTGAGCAGTTGAGGAAAAAGCAATGGCTGATTATTTCAATATATCTGAGCCCTCTTATTGAAAAATCCAGTCATTATCAGTTTGAAGGGCCTTGCGCCTGTGCGAAGAAGTCAAAACGAGGGCGCACATTTCAAACCTTGTCTTCCATACCCAACGTCGGGTGGCTGACCATCTTAACAAGTTAAGTCAAATTTGGTTTATTTTCAAGGCCAAATCAGTTGGGAAAACCACAGATTGCTCTTGGATGTTAACTCACCTTACTCTGACCTGGCTGGGGATCAAGCCCCGAACTTCCCTGTTACTATTTTCCATTGCTTCAAAAACCACCGCCTCTATACACTCGGCCATAACAACAGTGATGATGTACTAGGCTTATAGGTGGGGTGGATGTGGCATTAACTTTCAGTTTGACTTCTTAATCCTTGCGACATCATTCACCTGTAGTAATACTTTAACAAGAGACTTAGATTGAAAAATGCTTTGATGTGTAGGTTGGAATACCGCCATCATAGTAATGACAGGATTCATAAACTAAAAACGACTGTTTATTAGAACTAGATCAATACAAATGCCCATACCCCATCTGAAGAGACCATATGCAAATGTGCTAAAGGGAGAGAAGACTAATTCTTTTACTACATTCTGAAAAGTTTCCTCAAGTATCCTGAAACAACGGGACATAAATCTATGTTCACAATTTTACATAAAATCAAGCCGATGTGGTCTCATTTGCTACACCAAGCAACACCAGAGAGAAAATATATTTCAGGCCACTGGCAATGCTATGGCAATGGATAAAATCGCCATTGTTCTTCTCCAGATGTAGCAGACGACAAACCTCCATGTGTTCACTTTTTAATCCAGCTTGGTTCTAACAGAAATCTTAAGAGCAAGATAATGGAATGATTACTAGGTGACCTTACGCAAATCTCACTTCAAAGGAAGTTTCCGCGAGCTATCTCCATTCGGATAACAACATCTTGGTTTTATTTCATTTCATATCGCAAAGGTTTCCTATTACATTGAATATTATAATTAAAATCAGGAAGCTTTGTAATGCATGTAGCACCCTAACAGTTTTTAGTAGGCAATCTTCAATTCATTTTGGTTATATGCTTGTTGATCCTTGTACTTCAACAGTTCAACAGACCTGACTCACCATTACCGCCACCTGACTCACCATTACCGCCACCTGACTCACCATTACCGCCACCTGACTCACCATTACCGCCACCTGACTCACCATTACCGCCACCTGACTCACCATTACCGCCACTCTTGCTCACATTGGTAATGTATCCCAAGTCGTATTTTCACTTAAAGGTTTCAATTATCTCTGTTAAATGTGCTGAATCAAACATATTTGAGAGAGTCATGTATCAGTTACACAATATCTCGACAATTGTATTATACTTCTGCCTACCTAAACCATCTTACACGTTGTAGCCTTTGATTCAATCCTATTATGTATTAACTTATAATACTTGAGCTAGGACAGAGACTAAAACGTATGTTTCTTTGTGAACCTATCGTTAGCCACTAGCACCATAAATCAAACTATTTGTTTTCTTACAATTGATGGAATCAAAGGCTCTGGTTATCAACCAGTTGCAGTGGTTTTAAATGACACCTCTCGAGGAAGACCGGTCTGGTTTTCCCCTTCTCATATGATATACATGATAGATCTTCTGGCGTATGTCATAGTTCTGTTCATATGACGATGCACGAAGGCTTCCCTAACAGAGCCCCCCCCCCCCCCGCCTCCCCTTTTTTTGCTTTGCCACTACTTGCTTTTTGAGATTATGTTTCACTACAATGACTATGTACTTATTTACAATGCCACCTGCCAGCAATCTCTCTCATCATAATTTCAAAATTTTCTTTAAATACGAGCATTCCAGATCCCATTGTGTTGGTCATTTTGACAAATGCGTAACCATTTCTGGCTAACCTATTTCGAATTGTATTGCTCGAACTGCTGTATTATGAATCAATGTGTAGTAATGAAAAGGTGCATTAAACCATGAAGTTACCACCTCCGAGGTGGTAGCTCCGTGCTACCTGATTAAACATTGAAATCGCGAAACTGTTATTGATCCCAGGGTGCATTTTCATGTGCACGTCGAGAAATTAACATAGCTCTTAACAAAATGAGACACATTTTCCAACTTTTAACAACCTCTGTGAATCTATTCAAAAAATTCATACCTTTGGTAAAATTTTGCCCCAAATTAAAAGTTTAAATCAACTGTAGGGATAAAAAGTACCCAACTGTTTGTTAAGTATGCTAAAATATTTGTTAAACTCTTTATTGTTGGTCATTTGTTAAATAAAATCGTTCGGTAAATGTATTAAGCAATTACTGGTTTCATCCTGGAATCCTTAACTACCTGATGGGCATTACGGTATTATCCAACTGTTAGAATTACTTCTATCCCCGTGTTCCCAGTAATGGGGCACTCAGCAAAGATTTCAACCTCCTGTTGTTTTTTTCAGGGAGCTGTTACGGAAGAAGATAAAGCACCTTATCCAATGTCATTTATCAGACAATACATATTGAGAGTACTAGTTCACATAAGAAAGTGACAAGTTCCCACGGGAATTTTTTGCATGTTTTCTGTTTGCACTTCAACAAAATTCCATCCACTGTTTCCAGATTATTTTCCCTATTTCCGGTCTGGAAAAATTATGACAGAAATACAAGAGAAAGACGGAGGATTAGGCCAATTCTTTTAAAAATAAGGAAAACTTACATACCTGAATTACAGCCTAATGTTAGCAATAACGCAATATTTTTTTAACGAATCCACCTTAGTTTTTCACCGCGAGTTTTTAAGATTTGACCGCGAGGTGAAACCGTGAGAGTTGGCAGTATATACAGTAGAAGTGAATCAGCGGTCAATACGTACAGTAATGATATAACAGTAGTGTGATAGGGTATAACATTCTAGTTGCTAATTAGGAGTACAAAAATAGATGAGAAATTGCATGCCAGTATTGTGAATTATGAATATTGTTGAAAGTAGACCCTATCACTGAATTTAATTGTAGGGACATACTTTCACATGGGTGTAAGCTGTATTCATTAAATCCATTTACAACAACATGAATTAATAAATGGTTAGCATACAGGCACTCATCATGGGGGAACTAATTACCAGCTCCTCCGTTCACAATTGTCAGTCAGGATATACTAAGGATCAAAGACTATATTCAGTTTGAAACTTAAGGACAGCATGAGGAAGATACAATGAGGGCGTAAACTATTTGTCATTATCCCGCAATGTTAATAAGATCAGAACAGCTGAGGTACTGTATCATAGCCATGCCTTCTACTGTTGTGTCAGCCAATGGTCAGAAAAGCAGCGTGATAGCGCGATATAACCGCGATTACCGCACTCTTCCGTATGGATCAAGTGAGATTAGTGGCCTCCTTTTAGCTTCAAGTTCTTGCAATATTCACTCTCACCTTACATATACTGTTTGTGTTCTGGGGTATCACACACTGTGACACCCCTCACAGTGAAAGAGGGGGTTAGTATAAACTGTCATGGAGACTGAAAAGTAGAAAAAATATCAGGTGTTTCATTGATGTGAAAAGTAAAACACTTGCAAGAGTATAGGGTGCTTATAGCAGGCAGGCCTAATTGTAAGTTTCTCCTGTGGGTATAATGCCCAGTTCTTGATGGAGTGTGTCAATTTCTCATGCAAATTCCCATGGCACTTATGATCTCACTATGACCATGCTTGAAGACCCATGTATTAAACGACTGCATATAAATGCACTGTGATCAGATTCCTTCATTATTTTAATTTCTTCCATTTGGTAGTAATATCTTCTTTTAGCAATTGATGTAAGTCTAATTTTTTCATGTGATCTTTGCAAAGATTCCGGCAGGGACGGCGCCAAGATTTGGCCAAGCTCCAGACGGGGGCAGCAACCTCATGCCCCGACAAAGGCGATGATAAGCCAAGATGACGACAAACGTAAAATTTTCGCCGCGCAAAACGCACAGTAAAATTTTGACCATATTTTGCAAAAAATTTGAAAATTTGGGGGTGTTATTTGAAGGGAATTTGAAAAATTTGGTTTTTCAGTCTTTTTTCAAGGTAAAGTGGAAAATTTCGGGTCTTCATTTAAGAATCTGTCCTTTCTATAAGCAAAATTAAGCAGGTCGTCGGGGCGACTGAAGTTCGATGGGATTACATATTACATCGTGTACGGATTAAGCTTCCCGACGAAACTGGAAAATTTCCCCGACGGGGGCCATGGCTCACTGCTCCCCCCTCCGCTGGGGCCACCCCTCGATTCCGGATTATATCTGAAACAGCATAACATGTGTCCATGTTCGATAAGTTAATTGAAGCTGTATTGAACCCTTGCAAAAAGTGAGCACTGGCGAACAATGACATTAATTTTTGCTTTCTTTGACGGCGGGCAATATTATAGCAATGTGTAAAAATCATGCCAAGAAGTGCTTGAGATCTAGCAGAGTTTTAAGTGGTCCAAAATTTCCAAGAGCAACACAATCAGGAGCTTATCGTTGGCAAGCCTGATAGTTTCAAAGGAGACACAGGTGCTTTATCACCTTCCGTAACAGCTCCCTGGTTTTATCCACATAATGATGAGTGCACTGATGTACTGTTTCCATTCCTCGAAAGATTTTATACTAATCCATTGAACTTATAACGAGACAAGGAAAATGTCGTGCACACTATTTGAGTTTTTATAACTTATCTTGCAACTTTGAATTATCACAAAGACGGTTACGGAACACGAATTACAACCCACCACCTCATAAACACGGTCTAAGCTAGATATCAGCAATTTCCAACTGTTGGTTTTCCATCAAAAATGAACAAAAACGTCAAAGTTACATAAGCTGAAAACTTTTACCACTCTTACATTGTATGATGAGAGCAGCAGTTTAGAATATGGATGCCGTTTCAGACGTGGAAGGAAATTCCCAGGAAGCTGGACCGTCATTGACCAGCAGTTGAGGGCTACGTTAGACGTGTGAAACCCCATATACACTTATTAACACTGTTGGGCACGTGTGCCACCTGACAAAGTGTTGGGCAAAGAAAATGCCCAGGTTGGTCAAAAAATGCCCACGTTGTGTAAACTTTGCTTACTTTTTGACTAACTTGGGCAAATTCTTTACCCAACACTTTGTCAGGTGGCATACGTGCTCAGCAGTTATTAAAGTGTACAAACGTGGGCTTATTTTTTTTTCAGTTCAGTTCAGTTATTAAGAACATACAGCTCGAATTTTAATACAAAAGCATGTACAAGTATTTCTTTTTTGCACAAGTTTAACATTTTCAAAAGAAGTTCTGCGTGAATCGACCCATTGTCTCATTATCAGAAGAAAATAAGTTATCCTAAGCTAAGTGCCACAAAAGATGCATGGCGAGATTTTCCCAACTTTTTTTGCAAATGCATGATGGCTACTGAGAGTATAATTTCACAACAGATAATTTATCAAGTGTAAATGTGCCAGAACGGCTGGGTGTATGGTAAACGCTTCTTTGAACTACAAATGGAAATGAAATCAGCCTACATCAAAGAATGTGGTTTTTTCCATCATAAACAAACTTTAACAAACATGTTACTAATGAGTTTTAGCTCACAAAAATAGATATTTAATTAGAGCACATGGGCTATGTATTACAGAGACTAGCGTACCCTCATGACCCTGACCTGTGCATCATCACATTAACCTCAAGTATTAAAATGCATAAGCTGCTTCCGTTAATGCATGTAATGTATTGAACAAGAAAGTTGACAATAAAAGAAACGTTATACCCGTCCTGGAGTCAACTTTGTTGTAAGTTTGTGATAAGGAGAACGACTAACATGTATCAAACCGGGTGCCCAAATTTTTTAGATCAATTCTTTTGCATAGAATTACTTTAGTTCGTGAAGGTCAGTTGTCGACAATCAGTTAAACATAACATTTACGTCTAATCAGAGAGACGCTACAAGCGTTTCCCTGATCTAATGAATACGACGTTCGAATAACATTTCTCAGATATTGGATTTAATTATTTTTTCCATTTGGTTTCCGGAAGGCCAGCCTATGACGTCACTCATTAACGACTTTGCTTGTTGACGTGGTGTCCTTATCAAGGACTAACATGTAAGCAAGGTATTCATCATGTACCGTTATTGCCACACAAATATGAAGCCCGGGTAACTCCTACCTCACGATGCTTCTCCCCAAGGTATTGTTTTCTTGGTGGATGTTTCAGCTGTTGTTAGGAATAATGACTGAATATCTTGTTTAAGTTTACAAAAACTTTTATTATGAAATAAGTGTTTTGATTGCAATAAAGGTAATATATACAATTTTGGAACTTAAAATAAAAATTCACCTGTACTCTCCTGTATCCTAAACCGCTTCATCAGATCTGGAACAAATAAGGGGGAGGGGTAAACACCGCTGGCAGAAGCTATTCTCAAAAGGCTTAATTATTCGATAATAAACCCACAATTTTAAAATATTTACCCAGCGAAAACTAAAAAAAAATTGCTTCAGTGAAGACCAAAACTTTTTAACAGTTTCTTCAATACAAGCCCAAACTTTTTAATTTTGTTTTCCAAAAACCTCAAATTTTAGGGGAGAAAGGGGGACTAATGTTTTTGCATTCTCCACTCTTCCGGCAACGCCTTGTCGGGGCTTCGAGATGCTTGCACCCATCGGGAGTCTCTCTCTGGGGATATATTCTTACGCCAATCTGACTGTGACGAAATAAAGAGGTATAAACAGCTGTACTATCCGTTGCTTCATCCCATCAAGTCATTGCAAAGACTATGGAGAACAGAACCTGACGCTTCTCTCACAGCAGTCAAGTCAACGTAGACAACAGACTTATAGGTGAAGCGAAGAAATGCCCTCTCCCTTACACATCGTTGGTATCACGTGTCTAATGTAACGTGAAAAGGAAGTTATGTCGTTCGATCATCAGAGCCATATCTCAGTTTACGACAAGCTATCCAGAGGTAAAATGTATCCATTTTTTAGGTACTTTCCGTTGCCATGTATTAACAATAAGGACACCTCGAAGCTTATTTATGATCACAAAGATAAGTGGCAAAAGACCCATACTTTAGGAGGAGACAATATGTTATGCTTTATTAGACCAATTGCGGCTATATCCCTGTAGGGACTGTTTGGTAAAGAGCATGTGCAAGGATAGTTGCAATTGCATGTAAGGTTTTGAACGTAAATGTTGGTTCGATTGTACACAAGAACTAGACGAATCGGAATTTACTTCTTCATTGTAACCAAAGATATTGTACATAGGCATAGATTGCAAACTCCTATACCTACACTGTTAAGGAAATTAATTCCTCCCCATGGAGACGAAAATATCGGGCGGAAGTGTGGATTTGACATACGAGCTTTTCTTTTCGGTGATGTGCGTATAATAATAGACACGCATTACAGAAGAGGCCATTGTTAGAATAAAGTGGCTTGCGTGCGCGTTGCATACGCGCAGAATACCGTTCTCTGTGTTTGTGGAAATACACCCACTGATCGTATTTTTGCACAATAAATTTTTTACAGAAGTGGTCATGTCCCCCCACATTCGAGTAAAGATTGTCGCTACTGAGGAGTGATACTTCTTAGGTTTACAATGTTCCGAAATACTAAGTATTTAAAGGCAATAGGCAGTCGCCCCAAAATTTTCTTTGAAAAATCAGCAAACTCTTGCAAATCTCCTCTTATTGCATTAAAAGCACTTCTGAAGACGTTTTGAACATAACTATTACAAACAATAGGTAAAGAAAGGCAAAATTCTCCTTGAATTCCACAATTCACTCACAAAAATATTGTCACATGATCAAAATAGGCCAATCATGAACTAGAGTGATAGGATACACTCACTCTGTTTGGGGTGACTGCCTACTGCCTTTAAGTGATATTACCTGTTTAAGAGAGGGAAATACATAACACTGCCTTGTCCAAATTGTTGGAATAACGTTTAAGCAGTCCATCCAGGGAGCTGGAAGACATCCGAACAATAAAGATAAATAAAGATCCCTCACAGAAGTAGTTGTTCCAAATATTGCTTCAATTATCATAAAAATAACGACAAAAATATAAAAATCGCAAACGCTTGCACACAATCTTTATTCCATTCAATCCCGCTCCTGGGTGAACAAACCAATGGGTGCTCTAATGTATGAATATGCAAAAGGCAGCACAACGAAAGGTGCCCACGCGAACACACACTGGACACATGATATTCACGCTATAGCCTAAGTACTTAAAAACTGGCTGTAGGCCTATAGTATTGGCTCCATGATAGTAAATCGAAAGGAGAAATTTCTGTTGAAGCCCACCCAACCAATTTCGGAACAAACTACAGCCCTCGTGAGCTACTCGATAACACCATAACTTGGGACTAAGTATCTGCGAGGGTTGCTACCTGGAAGGGAAAGGACAGAAAAATTTGTGCAGTTAGTGAGCTTTCGTGATCATCGAAGAGTGTTTTTGCATCATTCTGAAGGCAGACTCAAGAAATACGAGTAAATCTAACTCAATTTACCCACGAAACTGGCCATCGATATAATATGTGAGTACTACCTCCGACGAATAATACTGAACAATTCTTGAGTCATTCAAACCATCGATGGTCAACAATATCAGCTTGGCGGCTGACATCTGAGATGCTTACCCTCCGTCGCAAGGTCATACCATAGAGCTACAACCTGGACATTCTTTCCCTGTTACGTTTCCCAGCAAAATGTACACAGTGACCTTGATTCAACCATGAAGTTCCGATACAACAGACAAATTCTTTTACATGCTGGAAACTCTCGGAGAAAC
This sequence comes from Holothuria leucospilota, assembly GCA_029531755.1. Classification (NCBI taxonomy): domain Eukaryota; kingdom Metazoa; phylum Echinodermata; class Holothuroidea; order Aspidochirotida; family Holothuriidae; genus Holothuria; species Holothuria leucospilota. The sequence goes on from CM055979.1 coordinate 43,893,211, forward strand.
CGTCTACATTCTACAACAATCGAAGTTGACCGAGGGAAAAACACATTGCTCACAGAGGAAATCGAATCGATCCATACAATTGTACGACTTCCACTATTTTGGTTTGGATTGTCAAACTTCAGGTTAGTGCCCTTGCTAGTTATCGGCATCTACAAACTCGACACGTTTTTCGTCAATTTAATAGTGAGTGTATCGTTGTCCAGTTTACGTAGATTATTTGATATGTAGACCTACCTGCATGTACCCTACCGCTCAAGGACAAAGACTTAGGATGCGGGCAAGTAAACAAGTGTAAAGAGGTGTAACTGGTTACTGTTACAAGCGTTAGTATGCATGTGTCTTCTTGAATACTGTTAGGGTGAAATTTACTAAAACGGGTATTATGATGAAAACGGGTGCTTTTGTTTCAAAACCTCAAGTGTGTTGTGCAGTATACAACCTTCAAAATCACTCTGTTCCCAGCTAATGCATGAATAACCGAGGGAATATAAGCCCATGTACAGTACTTCGGCACATACAGTTCACCCAGTTATCACACATTTTCTAATGGATATCCTTCTGAAAAGGCACACCTCTAACGGATATATGGGAAGGAAATGCATTCCTTTGTTTATGGAAATGTGTTTCCTCATGGATATAACCCTAACTTTTCATCTAAATGTGATAAGTAGTGTACAGTTGCGTGATGCATTGAATATTCATATAGTGTTGTGATAGGCGTGGTTTGAGCTATTTGTAATGAGGACGGGTTTTTGTTCAAAATAGCCTGCAGATTTTTACTGTGTTCGCACTGTATCTTTATATTTTGCCATTCACACTACCAAGGCTTAAGCCAGGGAGCAGTCCAGGAGTCATTTGGACTCCCAAAATTTTGGATTGCCCCATATATATATATAATACATTTTAACACACTAACTTCACTAGAATTTACTGTTTGGACTCCCTGATCTCACCATGCTGGCTAAAGCCCTGCACACTACCATTTTCAGTCACTACATAAAACAACTCCATCCATTAATAGTATAGTTAGTGTATTGAAAAAACATTAGGCCATATGTATTTCCCTTTTCTTGAACAGGTAATATCACTTTAATACTTTTGTAAGACTTTTATTTGCCTCTTTGTTTTCAAAACGACAGCAGTGATCACCACTTCCCTCCCCCCGAAATTTTCGCTCCGTAGGGAGTCAACGTTTTAAGTTTGGGAACTATGCTTATAGTATCGTTGATTGTGACGACGGTGTCAGTGGGCCTTATCAACTGTTTGCCAACCAGCCTTAATGTCATTTATTTGTAAACATGAATGATAGATAACCTTGTTACCACGTTTACGTGAGTTGGCTTTGTTTTTGTGGTCGTGTTGGGTCAACTCATTGGCAACCTTCTTTGCATAAGATTACAAATGTTAAGTGTGTAATTCATTTTAAATGAAGTTATACATAAAAATAGGACCAATTAAGCCATGTATCACGCCGTGCAACGTTTCATGACTAATGGACATGTTCTTTAATTCAAGCTTGAAACGAGAACAGAGGTAAATGTTACATGTAGCATTTACAAAGGATTGTGGGATAGAGTTTTTGTACGCGTCGTTTTTGTCAATGGCATTTTACTGTGGCCAAAAACGACTCATACCAAAATTCTATCCCACAATCCTGTGTAATCGCTATTTGGAAAAAAGGGTCTATGGAAAGGATCTTACAGAAGATAAAATAATTTCTCTTTTCGGCACGCATGAAAAGTGAAACGTGAACTCCGCCTGTGGCAGTTTAAAAACTCTTTGACGCAAAAGCACACAAAATAATAAAGAAGTCTGTACCTTACTTCATCAACGTATATTTCAGGGTTCAAGGAAAGTTATTAACTAAATTTCTGCAAAGCCACTTTTTATGATTCAGCCTTACAAGGAAACCATGAGGCCATTTACATGGTTTCCTGAGTTGACATCTACATGGTTTCTTTTAATGCTTAACCATTTAACAATAAAATGGTTTTGTAGAGATTTGGTTAACTTTCCTTGAACCTGTGCTTCTGCACACGTCAAAAATCTTCAAACCTAGACAAGGAAGGTCATACAAGATGTCAAGGTTTTAATACTTTCAGAAACTTTAAACACCAAGTTTATCAAATCACATTATTCTGTAATTATCAATGTTGTCGCTCCAAAGAGCTTTGTCCCTAAGGTGCGTGTGACCTCTTAACCGTTTCTTGAAACCTTGATATTTTAAGATTTCAGTAATTCGAAATAATGATTATTTACCATATAGTTAGGTTAATCAGTTAAACTAGGTTTGCACGATGCATTTTATAACAACAGACGTCATTGCTTTCGAAGTAAAATTTGCTTTAATTTAAAGGGAAATATTGTGTTTAAAATGCACCAACACAGCATTGAAACAAAATGGCTATAATCACTTTTAAACCATTCAGTCTCAAAAAATAAGCTCCCGCAAAGCTTTATCTCCTCAAAATATTATGCCTTGCAAGAGTAACAGAAGTTGCATCATTTGAATTTTCGAAAGTTTGGGCCAACAAATTATCTTTGAGCAACAAATAAACTGAATTTCTTTCTGTGACATGTCAAACTTATGTCTTGAAAAGAAAGCTACTGTACGCTCTTATTTCCCTTTAAGTGCATTTAATGAAGAAAATTTGAAATTAAGAGGCTGACTTTTTCATCAAAGCATGAAATATGCAACGGTTGATGGTGTGCTAGATCCATAAAAGGGGAAACGATTTTTTTGCTTAACCGAGTAAACGAACTTTTTTGTTTTTTTCCTCCATGGTAATGGTTACGACGAATATAACCCGAGGGCTATAAATATTCACATATTCCTCTCATAGTGGTAAAAAACGATATACGAGTCAAAGATTCAAGATGAAGAAACGTGCGTAAATTAAGGCAGCAGAGTTAACATATTCTAATCTACGCAGTAATCAACCTTTTTTTAGTTTCTCCCTTCCTTACAAATGGGCATGTAGGAAAGAGGAGATAATGTCGATTTTACATTGTAGAGAGGGCGAAAAGGAGTACTTCTCCAGTATAAATCTAGTGTATGCATGTTCTTCGATTCTTACCTTACGCCAAGATGACTCCCAACAATGTACCTTTTTTAGATTGACATGCTCTTATTTAAATTCTATCTTGTCATGAGATCTAGCTTGATAACAAAGGGTTGAAGCAAATTTAGCTCTCATAGCAAAAAGGACCTGATATTTTTAGATCACTCGGTAAGACGACATGGGATCTTATTGGGGCACCTCACACAGAGGTGACGATTAATTTGTTGCCAATTTTGACTATCATACACACAAATAGCTAAAAGCGTACTCAGTCTTCAATTTTTACACTCTTCGCTCTTTCCTTTTTGACCACCTTGAAATATTCTGTTTTTTAACCAGTTTGGATACCAAAGTGGGGAGGTAAGTATATAGGAAGCCAAACCAAAGATGTTATATTTTTCAGTACCAAAGGCTGCATGGCAGAGATTATTGATCCCGGAGCCAGGTATAGAGAGGTTTGTTCAAGGGAATAAACATGATACGAGAGAGTCGGCAATGTTTTTCTGGTGGTCTTAAGTGAGAAAATATTGTTTCAACAACCAAAACTATAGTAGTCGTAGTCAAGTTACAATTTTTGTAAGGGGACCAAAAAACTCATTAATTGCGTCCCTTGATGGATGACTCGTGGACTTCTGGAAAACTTAAAACAGATTAAGGAATAAAGCACCCCTGGGCTATGCCATAACAGTCACAAGTAACCAAAGAAATAACCCGTAACGTTTATAAGCTCGTTAACACGAATCTCAGAATGCAAAATCTGACAATTTTATGCTAAGCATGTAAAAGTCTCACATTGAAAGAAATAATCCTGTAGATCTGGTCACTTGAGGTCGAACTCTGAAAACTGTTAATACAGTATCTCACAATAGGGAACATGAGATATGTTCTTACACATTATATAGAAACAGTATGTGGAGTAGAAAGGTCATTTTCTGAAACCTCTTTTTGGTGGCGGTGAAAAGCCATCTGAGGTCAACGGAGTTCTTACCCTCATAGCAGGTGTACTCCTCTTTGGCGTACATACTCTAACATCTGCGAACAATGACAGAGATCATCCAATATCGTTATATTCATGAGCCCAATATAATTTTACTCTCTCGACTGTTGATTGGTTTCAATTATAAATATTCATATTGCACGAAAAAGGCTTCAGTTGCAACGTTGACTTTCACACAGCAAGTCAATGGAGCTTCATTGTGTGAGCTTGAAGCGGGCGAAATCACACACTAAAACCCCATTGACATTTGTTGTTCGAAACATGATAATCAAGACTTGCTTTAGTCGTTTTTGTTTTGTTGAATATTTATAATTCTGTTTGTTGTGATCGTATATATGAATAGTTAATAGCGTACAGTTTTTACTCAGTTTGACAAAAAATTCTTTCGAAAGTTCGCAGACGTTGATATTGCAAGTGCAGTCAGTCTGGGTGCAGGAGTAATACACGTCCGCCGGGCGGGCAAACGGAGTTCAAAGTCATGGATAGTTTTCACTCTCAGTTTGTAGATGCAGGTAAAGGTGCAGAAGAACCTTACTGTTTTGGTGAAGGTCGAAGGTCATGTGAGCCCGCAGAAGGTCAAACAACCCTAATAAACCTTGTAAACAAACTATCTCAAGATAGCAAATCTGAATATCCATTCTGAGGATAAAGGTGTTTTATATAGATTAATGGGAAATATTGCTTTTAAAATGCACCAACTGGCCTACAAAGAAAATACCCTAATCATTATCAAACCATTCAGTCTCACCAACAAACGCTACTGATAGCTTTATCTCTTCAAAGTATTATGCATTACAAGAGTAACAGTGTTGCATCATTTGAATTTTTGAATGTTTGGGTGAACAAATTACTTTTATGCAACAAATAACCGAATTACGTCATGCGAGAGCCATATTTCTTGAAAAGAAAGCTACCATACTGCCTTATTTTGAATTGTCTATCAGTCTGTATCTATTAATACTGGTTTAAAAAAAATTGAAAATAATCTGTTAAACAAACGCAATATTTCCCTTTAAGAGAATCTCGTTATTCTTTATGACAGTCAAAGGTCATCTGAGGTCACTGAAAATCAAAATCTCAAACCCTGTAAGACTACGCCTCAAAATGTATGGATACCTTACATTCTTGGGATGTAGATGAAGAATATTGAGCATATAAGAAAACTTTCGTTTTAGTGGAGGCCAAAGGTCATTTGACTTGACCAGAAGTCAAAAACGGAAGTGGTTTTTAGCAAAACCATGGAGCCACCATGGCAAAACATCCCAAGGTATGAAAGATGGATATTTTTCAAAATGAGCGCAAAGATGGCTTATGTTGAGAAGAAGAGCCCTGATGTTTTGTTGGCAGTCGAAGGTCTTCTGAAGTCACCAGAGGTCAAACTTTCAAAAGCTATCTGCACAAATCTCAAGATGGGAAGCATTTTCACTCTACACACTTCTCGTGTAGATGAGTTATATTGCACTACATTGTGGTCAGAAAGTTGGACATATCTCGAAAAGTTCTCAGATTCACTTATACTCCTCCACACTCCTCAATCATCGATCTTTACGAATTCTTTATATGTGAAAGACATCTGTATTATAAGAATACTCCATTAGTACCTTAAAAGTTTTTAAAAATAATGATTTACAAGCCATGTTGTTAGTGTTTCAACATTAACCAAGCTGCTAAGGCTTGTTGCTAGGACGTTTGCACCATTTTATTCCATACATAATACTGTGTTGTTTAATTATGATATGACCTACAGTGCCGGTTAGGTTCATACACGTGCATTGCGGCATATTTTTCACTTTGCGTTCTGACGCGGCACAGCCATGGTGCTGTCCGGTCAAAAATAGAGTAGTTGGCTTGGCTAAGTTGTAGTTCAGGGAACAAAGTTTTCTGTAAGAACTTAGCCTGAGGACTTCAGGCTATTGATATCTTTACTTTTATCTAAGGATCACAAAGCCTCACATCATATCGTCTCTACAACTGCGTCTGCGCCATGAAATGCTTTTGATTGTTACACAGAGTGCGTTACCGCTTTGTTCTGACAATGTTTCGAGCGATGACTTGTGCTTGTCGAGTCCAGGGATCTGAACAGCTCCCTGCTGAGTCTACACTGTCAATAATGACGTTTAATTACAATAGGGAGTTGTTATAAGGAAGGAGATACAACGGAAAGTTTTAATTTATGCTATTACCCTCAGACCCACTTCAACCTGAGAAGATTATCAATGATAAGCTATGCATTCGGCTACAGGGATTTTTTCTTTCATTCGCGTTGGCTTCAGTTTGATATCAATACGCTAGCAACATCATTCGCGTCTAGTAATCCTATCACAACTGACCTTCTCCGAACAATGCTTTGATGCTTAGGTTGAAACCGCCACCAATTTAGAGGCAGGTGCTTCCAAAATAGAAACGACTGTTTAATTGAAATAAGCCAATGAGATTTGCCCTTCCTGAACGAGAAATACCAGGTATAGAATTATGTTCACATTTGTACATAAAACCTCACTGGTATACTCTCATCCGCGTCAAAGAGCGTCCAAACATGCAATACCAAAGTCTTACAGTAGATGAAGCAGACGACAAATGTCTATTGTATGAACTTCCTAATCCAGTGTAAGCCCTATAGAAATGCCAAGAAAGATACAAGAGACAGATTACTGTGCGACCTTGACGGTGTCAAACGTCGCTTCAAAGAGATGTATCTCCTTCCAAATAACAACTCCCTGATTACAAGCTGTTCGGTCTTTTCTGTTTACGGGGGATTCTAATGCCAGGTCTAAAGTAGGGTCAGTGACTGAGTCTGCAATACTTACCAGTCTTTGAGGGCCATGACCAGCTCGCTAAGTACTGAATCTTCTATCTGCCCGTTTTGTCTTAACCTTAACCTTCATATGCACGTTTGATAGTTTAACAAATCAAATGAGGTTTGAAAAAAAGCAAGGTTCTTTAGTAAAAGTTGTAAGCTAAACTTGAAGTAACATATACATAAGACCTTGGGTCATTTCAGATTGACTTCACTTCCAATGACAACCACACATTTTCAGTAGCACTTTGAATTCTATATTATATGTAAATTTTCCTAGGACCATTGGTTTCTGGGTCTGCCTGACACGATCTCCTACCCGGTAGTCTATTTCTAACTTTAAATAAAGTCGGCTAATTCATTAACGAGGCCTTCTGAAACATACTTTAGTATAAAATATGCAGTTTACCTTCATCCTGTGACCTTTAATCTCGGGTTTTCCTAAAATTTCAAGCCAAAACTAAATTTGCCTTTGACCTCTGACCTTTTACCTTTGCTTCTAGCAGTCTGTGAGACTACACTTACTACCCTGGGGTTTCCTCCCACCAAGGTGGAAGAATGTCCAGCTTTAAAGAGTAGTTTTTTATACAAAACCCTGCATAAAAAACATAAATTATCAATGTGACTTCTGGCCACGACTTCCATAGCAACCATGAATTTGGGGAGTACTAGACATCTCCATCATAATGTATGACTTTTCAAGTCAGTGAAATATTTTCTCTTGGGATAATAGCCAAAAACGATTTTTACACAATTTGTCCTTTGACCTTTTACCTTCACTTCGGGCAGGGAGCTGGAAGACAGTCTTCCAGCTCCCTGCTTCGGGCGTCTGCGAAGCACAGTTTCCCACCCTGGTGGTATCTCCCCACCAAGTTATAAGAAAATTTGTCCAGCTCACAAGGAGAAAATTGTGACACAAATTTTCATTTAAAACTATATATTTGACCCCGGCGAGGTGGGTTTTGACCTAGATTTCCATGACAACCACATGTTTTGGTAAAAATAGTGTATCCTCATTATGTGTTAAGTCCCATATAACTGCAGTTTACTTTTAGAATTATGGCCAAACACGATTTTTACTCATAGAACCTTCAGCCTTTACTTACGGTAGTATGCCAAGCACCGGGTTTTACTACCTAGGGTACCGTTCCACTATGTTTGGAAAAAAGACCCTGAAACTAGTAACTTGGGAACATTAACCGTTACCATGGCAACGGTTGCAATTTCAACTGGTATTATCCATGGGCGTGGATCATGGGGGGATGGGGACGCGTCCCCCTCACTTTTTTGGAAGGGGACATCTCCAAAAAGTCCCCCCCCCCCACTTTTTCAAAATGATTAAAAGTAAAACTGTGATGAATTGTATTATAACATAGATTACGAATTGACACTACATTTTAAAAGCTAAAGTGAGCCCAAATATGGCACCATTTGCCATAAAGACACCTTCTAATTTCCCTTTTTGTTTCAAAGGGGAGGGACCACTGCTCCCCTTAGACCCCTCCCCCAGGACGGCGATTCGCAATTGGTGAAAAGTCCCCCCACACCTTTGGAGATCCACGCCACTGGCATTACCGTATATATCTAAACTGACAAAGTAACTACAATATCTCATCCTCCTTCTACCTAAGAGATTTGCAAATGGTTATGTCTATTCATGCTATTGATATATCATAAATTTGTTTTTTTATAATGATCACTTTTTGATATATATGAATGTAAATTTTGCTTTTTCCACATTTTAATGTCTTCAAAGACAACGTATTGATGCCAGCCAACACTGAAACAAAGACAGGGCCCGAGACAGATAGCCATCCGCGTAGCCAGGGTGAACGGGGTACGCTCCACACCCCAGAAAAACGTTCGCTCCTAGCAAATGAAAAAGCTATGGTCTAAATACATTTCAGCATATTTCACCCCCTTACCCCCTCCCCTAAAAGTATTTCCCCCTTTTCAGTACCTTATCCGGCTACACGTATGTAGAACAAGGAAGTATCAATCGTCCTTACGTAAATTTGCAAAGTTAAAAATCCGATTACAGGTATCTTAAATCTTCAAGTTAAGTAAAGCTTAAGATATGCATGCTCATTGTACTTATTCATCTCCGTCCATCGAGTTAGTACTTTTTTCGATCCGTTTTTCGTCTACAAGTGAATCGTTGAAAAACTTTCCTACAGATAAAAGAAACCATTTTATCTCAACGGTTAGGTCCTATAATGAATTGTAATCAGACTGGTTCAGTGTGCCGCATCATCTATATAGAAAGAAGATTCCAAATCGATTAATTATGTTTCCCTGCACTTACTTTATAGTTCCCGGGACATTAAAAGCTTTCAGAGCGTCAAGACTATATCATCACCCTAAACATAACTCATTCTTTGAATACAAACCCATGCGCACGTTTTGCCTCTTATTTCGATTTTTCTCCACTGAAGAACGGATTTAAACTGGCTCATATTTGCCTCCGGTCATAATTATTTCTTTTGGGGTGTGACTAAAGAGGAGATAGGATAGCTTTCGTTTAATTATCCCTGAATCAAATCCAATTTTAATAAATGCATAACATATATCTTTATGATTAAATTATAACGCAACCTTGATCCCGCGGTCAATGAAACTAAAGTGTAGGAAGAAAACGTTTTGGTAACAGTTAGGAAGTGTAGGTTTGTCAGAGGAAATTGCAAAATTCATTCGGTGGTGTGTTCATTAACGACGTATTTGACACATCAACTTTCCGCGGCTGTCTACACAGACGCCAGAATTATTGAGAAGATGTCGATTAAAATTAATTAAAAATTTGTTTTTAGAATCGTTTAGAATTCGTCACGGAATACAAGCCTAATCATGGAATAAAGATATTAAAGACATGCTATTATCAATTTGTAATTGAAAACCCTTGAACATCCTGGGGGTAACTACTCTGTGGGTTAATTACGTGCAGAAAAATGGGACTGAGTTTACGCATGTTGTGAAAGTGCAAGTTGATAAAAGGGGGTACTTAAGAAGGGAATTTTACAAAATATTCATATTCTACCATGATGGCTGATTACTTTGCTGTTTTCAGTAGTTATAAGATACTTGTGACAGTGCACATGTGACTATGCATGTGATGAATTTAGCTACTAACCTTTTTGAAACAGAATGAGACTTCACAGAGGAAGGGGGGGGGGACTAAGATCAACGCTTTTTATCACAATGTTGTTAAACACCGATTGAAAACTATGTACTCCAATCGAAGTAACATATTGACGAGTACTTACACCTTGATACCACCAAACCTTGCCATCTTTTATTCTGCATTTAAGAACCAGAAAGAAAATGCACTCTAAAAACCGCTGTGATAAGAGTCAACCGTGATCTTGGACACAAGTTATCCAACCATTAGCTACTTAAAAATAAGCAGGTTATCCGAGTCAAAATGTTCATTTTCCTGGTAAAATTCTTTAAAATCCTGTTCAGAAATCAACATGTTCCTTTTTTACATTTGGATAACTTTAACTGGAATATGGTTGAATAAGCTGTGACCGCAACCCTTGTTAAAATTAACTAGGATGTTTTGGGAGTTGGAAAGCCGTCTGAACAGAATGATTTTTGAATGACACACTACCCGTGAGTTGCGCGTGTTAATCTACCTGGCATTACTAAAGATCAATAACATTTCGCCCCTGAAAGTAACATGTCATTTACGATTTCCTACTATGCCCACTGACCTACACTGGAATAGTTGTACCTTGCCAAGAGGTAGCGCTACCTTGCCAGAGACACCGTAGTTCTACCTTCCCAAGGTATAGTTATATATTACCAAGAGATAGTTATACCTTGGTAAGAGATAGTTGCGAAGCACGTAAATATGTACCGTTGTATCTTCGAATTCATGTGCTGCGCTGACTGGTTGCACACAAATGTACTTGCTCAAACACCAAAAGACCAAAATCCTCAGAATACACATTTTGTGCAAAGTTGATTAGCTAGTGACCCCAAATGTTACCTCGGACGCCCTCCTCCCTTTAAAAGCTCAAGGAATCTTGTCTCGTTTCCACCTTTGATATGAACGGGAATGCAATTTATGATTAATGAAAAACACGAAACAGGAGAGGCTTGGATTATTGAGCCCCTCTGACCGGGAAGTTGGAAGACGTCTTCCAGCTCACTGCTCTGACTTTGACTGATAATGTAGAAGACCAAATGACGCTATTCTTGACTGACACTGGAAACGTCTTGTATTTGTTTCCTACTTTTCAAGCTAAACAGCTTGCAGGTACCGAAACCATGTTGGAGTAAGTTCCCTACACCAGAAATGAAAAAAATTCAAAACACTGTTATGGAACGAAATGTTCAGGTGGGCAACCTCGAAGATGCTTTGGGCGTTCTCACCTTTCCATAACCCAAGTGCAACAACCCACCAGATCACCCGTTACTTGAGGATTTTTTTTTTCATATGACTGCTTCCCAACCCCATGACCCACAGTCTTCATTACGAAGAAATAAGAAACGCCCTATTGCAGGCCCCTAGTTTCTGGTGTTATTGGGTTAGCTTGAAACCCCTCTGGAAAAATTCGTGGCTCCGCTCAGGCTCCACTTTCAAGAGGTTTGTAGCTTAGTGTTCTGTGGGTTTCATTATATATCAGAGAGTACGGATATGCTTCCCGTATCTTCCTTCAGTACTCTAGCAGAGTAGTGACCCCTGAATCACCTTCATTCCATCCCAATTTAACGCCATCGACACATTACGATATCCTTTTTTACACCCATGTAAATTCAACAACTCATCGTCTTATAGCTTGAGCCATTAACTTCTCAGAGGGACCTACAATTGAAGGTGCACTCTCGGTCTTTCTTCAGTGGGAACAGTTCCTTGACTCTTAGTGGTATGAACCCCTCAAATTAACAGCAAAGTCATATGCATATTCATCAACATTTGTCAGCCCGGGCCAATCACAATTGCTCATCTTGGAAGTGGAAAGTTGGCATACTAGGCATTCCCAGATTAAAAATATGGTACTTCTGTAAACGGTTTGTCTAGCGGAGCCAGGCTGTTGTTCAGACTAACTCTATCTTAAAATCTGCAAAACATTCCGGTATTAAAATGCGTGACTGAAAATTTATCCTTTTTTGTAGGAAACTATAGTTTCGATCATGCTATACCACGAAACACTCAAATATATGAAAGCAGTATTTATTTTATGTAAGTAGTAACATAATCAGACCTTCTGGTGTAATAGTCAAGACAAAACGAGGTATAATTTCACCTGAAAGCAAGAAACAGTACATTCGATAAAAGGTAGAGATTGATATTTTAGGCCGGAAGGAGGTAAGAAAAAAGCTAGGTCTTTCAAGAATTTGCCTCTTTGGTAACTTTTCTCCTTTTTTTGCCATCACTCATTATTCTCATCAAATTCGAAAAGATGTGAGTAAAATGTCATTTAAATTAACGAACATGTCAAACATTCGTTATCTTTGGATTACATGGATTCCTTTTTTTTTCGAATAAGTTCAACGAACCTGTAATGTGTGCGTTCAAAAACATGGTTAGTAACCATGACAACGAATAAATAGCAAAACCTCGTGTTGGCGCACGTCGATGCTGCATTAAATAACCGCGGAAAGAGGAAACATTACTTTCCGCGAGACGAGCTTACCACATTCAACAGGATCCTTAGGCAATTTTTTCCCTAAACAGCTGAAGAAACACATTTAACTTGTTTGCTTTGCAAAATACAATACCAGTCTAACATTTTTCATTTTGCTATATATCATTTTGGGTATTTCATGACTAAAGGCTATATTACGTCATAAATCTTTATCACGAAAGGAGCACCGGGGTTTAAAAATCATACAGTTACTTTGAGTTCATTGAAATACAAGGACTCAACTTGGGATTTAATTCACAACGTCGGCAATTGATTTTTTTTTCACACTTATCGTAGGATCAGCATTTAACTTATGCATTTGTAGTTCATGCCTTTGTCCCATTTAAAGTGTACCTGAAGTCTTAAATTACAAGAATGTATATTTTAGAAGTTGAAAAATGAATCTCATTCACGCAACTTCCATTTTTATAGCGTCCTCAATTGTTGAGATATAAAATGTTGAAATTTATTCACTTAATTTGATATAGTCGATTGCGCAATAACTTGTGATTTCCTGCTTGTTCATCTAATATAACCTGCTTTTGTTTCGGTTTGAAATAAAAATGGTTATTATGACCTTGTAAATTTTACTGTTTTCTTGCATAGCATGTTGTACGTATAGAGAGCTTGTATATTCAAGTCATATATATATATATGTATATATATATATATATATAAAACAGTAAGACAGTGATCACATTTTGCCAAAAGGTGTGGCTTCTGAAAAGCAAAGAATAACAAAGATGGTAATTGATTAGTGCAAGAATAACATAACCAATCATCGCACATTCTACCATTTTTAATTACGTGAATAAGCTTAAACATTTTCTCAGCTAAGGAACGTTCTGCAAAGATGAGAGATAGACCATTTGAATTCATGTTTTGTTTCATATTTCAAGTTTTGAAATTTCAGATTTTAGGCACGCTTTAAACCAACGGCCCATTCTGAATTAAATCTCGACCCTAAAAAGTTTTCACTCATAAAGTTGTCCAAAATTTATTTTAAAGAAATACGAACCGACTTTATAACTATAATATTATGTTTATTTATAAAGCAAACTAGAACAGGAAAGTAGGAAAATGAAATGAAAATTAAACATTGTAAAGTATGATATGAACCATTTAAAAATGTAAGATTGATGTTTAAAAGTACCCCGGCCGGGAAGTAAATTGAAAGCTAATAACAAACTCATTTAAAAACATATTATGACGCTCTCACACACCCACAAGCAGATAAATTCTCGAACACACACTGAAAAAGGTCGAAACGCGATATTAATTAGTATCAATTAGGAAGTTAGCAAGACTTCAAAAGTTATATACAGTTTTATTCTTCGTATTTTTAATAATTTTTTGAACTTAAAAGGAACTTAAAATACGGTCTTAATCAGAATAATTTGTTCTTATTGCACTGAGTGAAGTCCTTGAGATTTTAATGAAAGACCTGAGTCTTTCAGAGAGAAAATGACGTCGAAAGTCGTTACACCAGCGGTATGAGTTTATTGTTTTAAACCTTGTTACAGTGAAAACAAGCGCAACAATGTTGCCGAAGCTCAGCTTTTCCTGTACCTAAAAGTCTGCAGTCAATATTTTGGTTGGGTCTGTAACTCATGTTGTTCATACGTACGTTAGAAAACAAAGAGATAAATATAAACTGATTGCAATGAAATATGTATTGAACTCCCGAAGTCTCTGAAAGACTAAATCTGGTACACAAAGTTAACTTAATATACTGCACAGATGTTAGTATACAAATAATGAATGTTTATGAGTGTGCTGCTTTGTAGACCTCATTTGTTTTCCATAATTAGACCCAGATAGTAACTTCCGATAAAGAAAATTTACAAATGGTTAAAGGTCTTAAAAGCGATATATTGCCCCAAAGATATTCCTTGAACTTGTCCAGGGACAAAAGTTCAAATACGTGTTGCCACTATGATTTGGAAAAACCAAAACTGCTCAATTACTCGATATAAAGGGATAATTTCTAAATTAAATTGTTTACGCGCCTAATTCTGAGTACTCTTTAGTCCCGTTTCCCCCCACAAAATTATTTTTTGCATAACATTTTTATGATTGGGATCTACCAGGTATAAATCGTCGATCACTTTTAGGACCGGTGAATGTGTCGCAACAGGCCGGAGGGTAACTACAGTTCGTAGAGAGCGTTGGGAAAATATGCACACTTATACTAAGTCTAGTAAGGCTATCGAAATATCATCCCCCATGGCTTCCCCTTAACAACTTGGTGGGGCTTTCGGCAACGGAAAACAAGACTGGGTTACTGCAGTGTCGACGCCCATGTGACTGCACCAGGCTCGTAGATTGACAAGGTACTGAATGGGGGCGAAATGGCTTCCAGGGGCTAACAAATTTTTAAGGGGGCCAAATGCCTTTAAGCTAATGGCAACTTGAAAACTTGCTAGGGGGCAAAAAAAATTCAAAGAGGGATTCGCCCCCTCGGCCCGCTTGACTGGAAGCCTGAGCTGCACAATTCCTGCAGGCACCGAGACTGACATATGGCACACGCCTTCAAAAAGCACGTTCTCCTTTTCAAACCGAAAATTGTTTTTGGAATGTTAGCACAACCGTCAAGCTTAAACCATATGAAGCATTGCTTTTTCAATCAACGTGCTATGTTCTTTGTTTAAAAGAAAGGGGTGGGTTCCCCTTTCCTCTTACGACATTTCCTAGACAACATTCACCTTAACTTGAAGTAGTGTACCCCGCGCCGGCATCCCAATTCACGCGGCGAGTCGCTTCTTTCCTTCATGTGACAATATAAACTAATATGCTATTGAGGAAGGATAAGTCATTTGTTTACCTTTCATACTAAATAGTTTTTGTCCAGAAATGTTAAGAAAAATGTTTGTAAAGAATATACAAGAAGATTTGAAAGATTAAGGTAATGTTTACAAATAACTTGAAACTTGAGGCGACTGGATATATTCTCTTTAAACTTTAAGCCAAACTCCTAAAACCATTCAGACATCAGGCTAAGTTGAATCAGGGAGTTGCTAGAGACTCCCTGGTTGAATACTTGTTTCTGCCTCAACACAAAAATGTGTAGGCCTATCTTATACCACTGTTTCGCACAAGGCCACATATTCGCAAGAACTTGCACGACTTTCAAACGTCCGGTATTTCTTTTCGAGTAGGCCTAACCATCCAACCAATTTAGCTAGTCTGTTATTCAAACGCCTGAATGAGATCAGCGCCACATGTTCACGTAACGCCTCCATAGTAGGCTGTACGGTATATTCCTTATTCATGTCATATCGCTGGTTTGGAAAGCAAAGAGCTGAGCAAACATAGTCTGACATAGTGGGGTAGCCCACGTACGGTATTCAAAATCGATACACTGCACTTTGCGTAAACACTGACGTCCTGTACATTTATATATGTTCAGTATACTTTTGTACCTCGTTTCGTTGTACAGTCTCTCAAATGATAACAACTGGGATTCTCGATGTAGGCCTATTCCCGAACATGAGGACTTCGCCAGAATTTGTTTAAAAAAGTGCTGTTATCATGCCTTTCATGATTGCAGAAACAAAAAAAAAATTAACTTTTGTTCAGCACAAATTGAACTATCTGTATGAAACATATTATCAAGATTGGTGCAAAACTGAGGGACAAGTAGGGAATTTTACGTTTTCAAACAAAGCCCCCTCCCGAGGTCAAACAGCGGTCAAATTAATCGAAAACAGTCGCGCATACAGATATCACTTTCGCTAACATCTCTACTAAATTTCAGGCAAATCTAACTAAAAGCAGCGAAATGTCAGGCACTTAAACGCAAATGTTATGGTGACAGACGTTTGCCGTGCACGACAGCAATAGCTCAGCTGAAAGCTTTCAGCTGAGCTAAAAACGTCCCGATCTAATTCAAGGCCGCAAATGTAAGTCATAAGAGAGGTTTCAACCCATTCAATAAAATAGCAAAGATGTTTTGCAAGAAAGGCATATCAGGCATAATTGGATAAAGAATAATGTTCATGTGGAATTCTTATAATCTTCGGAATCCTATAACCGGAGGAAGACCTGCCATGTTATTATGTTGTTCAAGGGTATGATTTGGGTATGAATTTCCGAATTCACAATACCACCTTTGTGCTACAAACAAATTTTCTCACGGTACATCGTGAGAAAAAACGTGCGTTCTCTTTTGCATATTGCATAACAAAAACTTGCGTAAGTTTGTGTGGGAATCTAAGTGTGATTTCTACTATATGATTCATTGTAGCTAAACCGTTCAATATAGTTATTGAAGATTGTTTTGTAATCAAATAGACCTTATGAATATGACGTCACAGGATCACATTGGTCGAAGTGCGCCCTCGACGGAGGTATGCATGCAACTAACTAAGGTATACATTTGTACATTTACTCATTGTTTGTCGTCGGGTTCAGTTGTCAGGTAGAGTTGACGTCGTTGCATTTGGTCTATACGTTGCTAGCTTATCTTCCTTACCAAACATGAACGGTGGAACATTATACAAATAATGGTTTCCATTCCTGCAGTAGTATGAATGATTTCTTACGTTGAAAGACTGGGTTCGTTTCAACGAGGCGAGCCCGAGTTGAATAAATCGTTCAATTTTTCAACTTATGAAATTATTCATACTATTGTACGGATGGAAAACATTCATTATTCGTTTTATACAACGCCTAGCTTCATATATATATATATATATATATATATATATATATATATAGTAGGTCGAAGTTAGGTAGATCGAACGTAGAATAAGTAGGTCGAAAGTTGTGTTTTGTGTTCGATCATGAAGTTGAAATCAATCCCACGTGCTGGCATAGCCTTTTCACACAAGGGAAAGTACAGAAGAAATAAATTCAGAGAGAAAAATCAAGTCACAACCAGGAATTGAACCCAGGTCTCTCGCGTACCGGGCGAGCGCCTTAACCACTTGGCCATTGTGACACTTGTGGTTTTAGACGTAGAACAAGGTACAAATACTGCCGCATTCACTTTTTCTCTCCGGTTACCATGGTAACTATATATAACTATATATATACATATATATATATATATATATATATATATATATACACCCATACGTGAGTTATACCGTACTAACCCACGGTCGAGCACCACAACTTTGAAACTAAGGGCCGAATCACGCATGGCATGTAACCACAAATCTTCCAGTCAGATGTAGAGAAATTAAGAGAGTGTTATATAATATCCTTCAATCGATCTTGAAATGGCTAATCCGAGTGGAGAATCAACTGCTTCAAGTTTTTTTTTTAAATTGTTTCAATATATTGATCTGGAAGGGTGCTTTAGAAAGGCGCAGCCATGATTAGCTACTTGGGAGGTTTATGAACCTGGCATAAATGACTTTGGCACATGTTGCAATTAATATTGCAAGCGGTGCGTCTTCATTACCAGGGCTTCAGCTGGTGGGGGACGGGGGATATGTTCCCTCCACTTTTGAAAGTGAAGGGGATTGCCCCAACTTTTTTCAAGAACCCTAACGAAAATAGTTGGCACAATGTTTGTTTCCACAGCTTGCAATGTAATTGATTCAATGAAATCAAACTCGAAAATGGTGGAAGCAGCCATTAAATACCAGTGTACGCGAACTTTTGCAGGAATTCTTCGTCAAACTCCGTAAAAAATGTACCCTATTAACCATTCATATATACGATCACAACAAACAAATCATAAATATTCATCGAAAATCGACTAAAGCAAGTCTGATTGCCATACAGTTTTCACGACCATTGACTTACTTTGTAAAAGTGAGAATGTCGTAAAACAACGTTTTAAATAACTCACACATTAAAATTGAAAACAGTCGTAGGCACTCAGGCTTAAAAAGTAAGTGATTTTTTTAATGAGAGAGAGGCGAAATGCTTAATTATAATGTTTTCTGTCACAAGTATAATGTTACTGGGTTCTTTCCTTTTACATCACACTATGGTATAATTACTGCCATCCCAAGAGAGCGGAGACTAGATGAACATGCTATTTATGATGTCAATGGTACAACGTAAAGCGTTTAACAACGTTTATTTCACTTGCACGTGACAACAAAGTTGTATATAAATACTTTATCAAGCAAAAGGTGACTAACGCTACCGCAATTCCAAAATGGGAATCTTACAGTAATACTACGTATTCTTGGTCAGATATTTTCACCATCCCTTTCAAAGCTGTGAGAGACCCCAAAGTTCCATTCTTTCAATTTCGTTATATTTCACAGAATTTTAGGTTGCAACAATTTCTTATTTAAAATTAGGAAGAAAGAATCTCCTCTATGTACTTTTTGTAAGGATGCCAGTGAAACTATGGACCATTTGTTCTGGTCTTGCAACATAATTCTTTTTTGGAAAGATATTCCGTCCAATTGTTTAAAAAATGTAAAAAAAGCCAAGATCAAGTAAATTTTGGTTTAGTCGATGGAGATAACGAGCCCATCAATTTCCTTATTACACATGCTAAATAATAAATATTCAACTGTAGACTCTCTGAAAAACTTCCTGATGCTGATGCTCTTTATTTTAAATTTTGGTTTTTACTTGACGTAGAATATTATATCCTGCAAAAAGAAAAAAAAGAGGCAAGCAAACTGCTTCTCAAAGAATAATTCCTTTAAACTGCAGATGCTCAAAATATTTATATAAATTTTATGAAACATAAGTGGTAAAATTGAGGTTACAGGAATATAAAACTGTTATTATCTCATTTCTGTCACATAGAAGAACATAGTTACCATATATTTTGCTATTGTTTATATATTATGAAGTGTCATGTGAATTATGGGTAGAATGCACAGTACCATGCTAATATGTGTTATGTGTAACGTATTATGTAAATATAACGTATATACTTCATAATTGATTGACGAAATAGTGCGAAAAAGAAGAACAATAAAGATGGAGCAAAAACAAAAACCCTTTTGTGCCCCTGCATGACAATTTTTGTCATGAGAATTCAGAATATTATATCTCAAAGTCGGGTTAACCACACAACCATGGTTTATATCTTATTTTGTTGGAAACAGGATTTTCCTTCCAATTATGCCAACTCCGAGGAAGAGGGGATTCTACAGATGAAAATGCAAAACTTTCGCTTCAAATGTTTGAAATTTCCAATTTTGGAAAAAATATTTTGAACAAATCCTGACTCCCCCTCTCAGGCTACTGTGTAAATGTTTTTATTCTTTTTCTGCAGGGAAACACAAAATAAAATACATCTGGGTTTTCATCGTTACTGAATATTGAGAAATGTTTTTTTTAACCCAAACTAGCCCACAGTTTGATCTTTTGAACCCAAAATATAGCCATCTGCGAAAAATTCCAGTGCCAAAACGCTTCACCCTAGGAGCTCATAAATGCTCACTCCAACACTCCAACATTGACTGGATGGGCGGAAGTTGGTTTTAATAAAATGAGCACACTCGTGTTTTCAATAATAATATTCGACATGACAGTCCCATTAATCTATGTTTGAACATTGGTATAGTACCCGAGCCATGCCATATAAAGTAAATAAGTGTCGGACTTTTAAACAGGAATCAGCCTTGCTAATGTTTGTATTTAAGATGGATCAAATTTTACAGTTATGAATGATGTCAGGATGTACAATTATTTAGACAGTGTAGAGTCTTATCACATAGCCTGGTAGCTCAGCAGAGAGCACAAAGCTAAGGCAGAAGTACTGGCAGCTCCAACTTGAAGGATTTTTTTTTGGGGTGGAATCAGGTCTGTATCCAGTTAGGTTCGGACGATCCCCTGCAATATCAATGGTCCGTTCCGGATAGTACAGTATGAGTATTTTGTGTATTGCGATGAACCATATAGCTTCAACAAAGGAGCCAATTTTCAAAATATTCACACACGGCAAATTAAGAAAGCCAATAAATCTCTCGCATAAAATCTTTTTATGGCAAACCAAATGCTCAGTAAATCGAAAAACAGATTCTCGACCGTATAACCATGTTCGACCGGAAAACTATAATTATCGATAAAAAATAGTTTATCGACCAAAAAACTTGAGAATTTTGGTTGGATATCCGTGCTTTTTTAGATTACTGCAGGAAAACGTGGGTGTCAGGTCGAAACATATGGTTTTTAAACCAGCAAACATGTTTTTTTTTTAGTGTTAAACCAAGGTTATGGGCGATAAAGCCTTACAAAAACCCACGGGAAGTGGCCCACTTCCCAAGGGAAATGGAAATTTCCATCGGGAAATGAATATTTCCCGCTGGACGTTTGCAAATCCCTACGGGATTTGATCCCTTTTCAACGGGAAGTTGTAATTCGCCGTGGGAGATGGTACCATTCATGGGGAATGATAATTCCTTATAACATTTCCCACTTTTTCATGGAAAAATGAGAATTTCCCATGACATTTGTTAGTTCACATAAGAAAGTGGCAAGTTCCCACGGGAATCGTAAGTTTCTCCTGTGGGTATAATGCCCAGTTCTTGATGGAATGTGTCCATTTCTCATGCAAATTCCCATGGCACTTATAATCTCACTATGACCATGCTTGAAGACCCATGTAGGCCTGCCTGCTATAAGCACCCTATACGCTTGCAAGTGTTTTACTTTTCACATCAATGAAACACCTGATATTTTTTCTACTTTTTAGCCTCCATGACAGTTTATACTAACCCCCTCTTTCACTGTGAGGGTTGTCACAGTGTGTGATACCCCAGAACACAAAGAGTACATGTAAGGTGAGAGTGAATAATGCAAGAACTTGAAGCTAAAAGGAGGCCACTAATCTCACTTAATCCATACGGAAGAGTGCGGTAATCGCGGTTATATCGCGCTATCACGCTGCTTTTCTGACCATTGGCTGACACAACAGCAGAAGGCATGGCTATGATACAGTACCTCAGCTGTTCTGATCTTAATAACATTGCGGGATGATGACAAATAGTTTACGCCCTCATTTATCTTCCTCATGCTGTTCTAAAGTTTCAAACTGAATATAGTCTTTGATCCTTAGTATATCCTGACTGACAATTGTGAACGGAGGAGCTGGTAATTAGTTCCCCCGTGATGAGTGTCTGTATGCTAACCATTCATTAATTCATGTTGTTGTAAATGGATTTAATGAATACAGCTTACACCCATGTGAAAGTATGTCCCTACAATTAAATTCAGTGATAGGGTCTACTTTCAACAATATTCATAATTCACAATACTGGCATACAATTTCTCATCTATTTTTGTACTCCTAATTAGCAACTAGAATGTTATACCCTATCACACTACTGTTATATCATTACTGTACGTATTGACCGCTGATTCACTTCTACTGTATATACTGCCAACTCTCACGGTTTCACCGTGATTCGCAAGGTATTTTAGGTCATCTCACGGTCAAATCTTAAAAACTCACGGTGAAAAACTAAGGTGGAAAAAAATATTGCGTTATTGCAAACATTAGGCTGTAATTCAGGTATGTAAGTTTTCCTTATTTTTAAAAGAATTGGCCTAATCCTCCGTCTTTCTCTTGTATTTCTGTCATAATTTTTCCAGACCGGAAATAGGGAAAATAATCTGGAAACAGTGGATGGAATTTTGTTGAAGTGCAAACAGAAAACATGCAAAAAAAAAAAAAACACTACACCCTGAACAGTGTATCAATATTGTGGCAGCGTGTAAATTGAGTACCCGTACCGTTCAAATTAATCTGCTACACAAGTGAAGGTTTGATCTTAAGATGGCATCATGAATTATCTTAATTTCTTGTATTATTTTAAAGGTTATGTTAAGGATTGTTTTGAGGATATGTTGACCTTATGTGACACTGTTACGAGAAAGTACTCAAAACTTCAGACAACCCCCATGAAGACATGCTTGGAAAAATTAATAAGACTTGCACACAGTGATGACAATTAAGATAGTTGGTTATCAGTGATGGCAGGGATTTAGAATCAAAGGTCATCTAGGGGTCATTGGGGTTAAATTATCAAAAAGTAAAATGCCTTATGTCCTTATGACATAGGGATATCTTTGGGTGAACTTTAGCACTTCAAGTGTACACGGATATTATGAAAAGTACACCCTGAAACGGAATGGTATAGCAGGGCCGTAGCCTGCAGGGGGCAGAGGGGGCGGTTGCCCCCCTCCTGAGATTTCCAAACTCTAAATGAAAAATAGCCTAATTGAAAAAATATTGAAAATGATAAAACGTCATTGTCCTGGTTATGTTTTAAAGTCCCTCAGAAAAGTGCCTTTTTTGGAGTGCTTCGTGCACACCTATCATTTCAGGAATCTTACTATTGCTTCATATCTGGCAGTTTCAGTGCAGCTATTGTTCCAAAGCTTTAATGCAACCAGAAACGTGGCTACGGGTAAGCTGACAATAATTTGAGAAATTGGGCTGTAAAAGTTGGAAATGTTGACTGCCACACTCTAAATTCCATGTGATATACTTTGGCATTAGGTCCATGAGGGGTGATCAGAAATTTAAGGTCAATGGTCATCTCAGTAGTCATCAATGTCCTCACACAAAACCAACCGGTGCACAACAACTTCCTATTTTTAAAAGATTGGTATTCATCATTTTGAAACAATGGTTTACAGTACGTTTCAATACCTTAACAATTTCTATGTAGGACATTCCAAATAAAAAAAATGCAATCACATCAATCTGTGAAACAAAGAAATCTCATCAGTAAACCTGAAGTATACATGTAAACTACTACTGCAGGCACCTGGAGAGGTCCAGAAATTGCACAGTGGCTGCATGTGTATATGCACACTAATATATACCATGCAGTCAATTGGTCATTGGGGTCAAAATGTTGGCTTTGTCAGTGATCAGTGCTGTCCTTTTCGGTTGTAGTGTTTTGTCACCCATGCAATATCAAAGTTTCTAAACATGGCTCCATCAATTAACTCTTACAGCTGAAAAACTGATGAAAGGAGAAACTGGCTTTTTACCTCTTCCCACCCATCTTTAGGGGTAGGGTAAAGAATAGAGGATCCTGCACCACACACAGCTCGATTTAGGCTTTCTTTGATCAACGGCCAGTTCGTTGACTCATGTAGTGAACATAGTCTGAAGGGCTGTGATCTTGCAGCAACCACAATGATGAAATGAAATAGGTATTTTACATCCTGCAATGACAGCAATCATGCAATTCTAAAAGTAGTTTTTCCAGGTTTTTTTAGATCAAGTACTACACATGCCAAAGTTGAGATTAATCTCTCAACAGTTGATTTTGCGAGTCAACATGTCATGATTCTGCACATTGGTCACCGCCCTAGTGGATTACCTTCTTTTCTTGATGTATGTAAAGGAGTCTACAGTTATGTCATGTTGTAATGCATTGTGTTTGCCTGTATCCTTGGCCTATACCGCACTTTGTGGAGAAACGTGTGCATTTGTATGGTGTCTTCCTGAAGAGTTCTAACTGACAAATTGTATGGTTCATATTAAATTTCTGGCTCCTCTTACAAACGTTGCCAGAAGGTGCAACCTTACAGACTGAAGAGAGAGGGATTGTATCGCCCTAGATAAGGACAGGAGACTCTTCCAGACCCTGTCAGATAGCTCAACACTCTTAGCTTTGCACCCACGTTTCCACTTTTCTTTCCTATATGAACACATATCTAGGCTCACTTTACGTTTGATATAATGTGACCCAAAAATAAGAATGGCTTACTGCAAGTTTCATGTTTTACTTTTTGTGAAATATATTATGAAGTTTTAATTAGGTGTTTAAACTTATACTATTTAAATTGTTATTTTTCTCAATTGCAGACAGTAATCAGCGTTAAGAACTATTGTCCAACTTTTCAGAAGGAAGATAAGCCTCAGCCTTTAATCATCTCACTTGGTTGCAACAAGGTTCCACCCCAACAGACTTTCGTAATCATTGAAAGAATTCCAATGATACAATCGTCACTGCTAAGCTGTGGATTACTGTTTTAAAAGTCATTACTTGTTTGATGTAAACTTTCAAGCTCAATGTAGAAGGTTTGGGAATTCTTTCACTCCGAAGTGTATGACCTTGTAACCATGTGAAATACGATCCGAAATTTTTTTAACTTCAGACAAATTCAGTAAAAGATACAGATAGTTACCTAATTTTTACTAATTATCTAGCTACTCGAGTAAGGTATACTACTGAAAATTTATGTTTGGCTCTGTTACGGGTGAAAATAATATGCTAATCTGTAAAAGTCAATTCTAGTGAAAAATAGCAATGAATTAGTATAGTCCTAGGTCTAGTTCAGCTGAGCCTGATTGTATTTTGCGTTAAATGTCAAACCTTAAATCTGCAAATTAATAGTTGAAATAAATGGCTAATTACAAGGAAAATGGTGATTCAGAATGCAAACTGGATGTAAATCCACCCCTCCTTCTAGTCACTGGAGACGGTAAATAATTTGATTAATAACACTTATTGTGCTTGGACATTGGCTTTTTTTCAAGAACATGTAATTTAAGTGATGATAGAGTCTGATAGTGTTTTACAAATTCAGCATCTTTCGTGTATCTAAATCACATGATTCTAGTTTAATGTATTTCTTCGTGAAGTTTACTTGTTATGTCTTTGATTTC
Organism: Holothuria leucospilota; assembly: GCA_029531755.1. NCBI lineage: Eukaryota > Metazoa > Echinodermata > Holothuroidea > Aspidochirotida > Holothuriidae > Holothuria > Holothuria leucospilota. The sequence continues at coordinate 43,918,256 of CM055979.1, forward strand.
AAGGTTTCAAGTAGCATTATAGTTAATTTTGATGATGTTACAGCAGATGAAGTTGGTTGTCTACTCATCTTAATGTGTTTTCTGGCCTGGTAGTCTTTTATATATCTAGATCTCATAATTCCAGTATTATTCTATCTTTCTGTATGGTGGTATATATTTGTTGCATTGTGCTTTTTGAAGCGGTTACAAATATGGGTAGTAATATCTGCTGGTGATGATAACATGCCAGTGTCTTCAAAGGAAGAAACTTAGGCTACTATTTGTGATGTGTTAGCCGTGATGGTTGAGAAAAGTGAAAAGTAAAACTCCTCAAGTGGTTTTAGAGTCAGCATTTTCTCTCTAACTTAAGGGATTTCAAATATTGTCAACTATCATCAAAAGGAGCCATACTGAATTTATTTTGCAGTCAATGTCACCTGTAACTGTGACCATGTTGGTGCTATCTCACGGTATTTCTGAATATTTTTGTGCTATCTCATTAAAACTTAAAAGAATGATCCAATCAAACATTTGGCACACACTGTATGAAACAGGAACTAAATTCAAGCATTTTGGTAAAATTTGCAAACAATTCTGACATAAAGATCTTGAGATATGTCAATTGAAGTTACCAGATTTGGTACCAAAAGTAAACTTGAGCATAGCAGGGATGTAATCCGATTGATGAGCAGTTGTTTGTTCTTTTATGATCTGCTTTTCAATCTTTTGTTTTGATTCTGAATTTGATAATGGTGTTAGCTAATAGTTCTGTGCAGTTTGCAAAATCCAATACGCCTCATGCAATAACTAGTATATGATGGGGTCAGACTATGAAAGATTACATGTGATGTAAATTTTAAAGCAAAGTATTACACAGAGTGTGAGGATATGACGTCACTCTTGCCTGCACACAGTATGTTTTGAGGAGCAAAAGCAATAGTCTAAAATGCTTATACTTTAAAAACTATTCATTGGGATTACATACAGAATTCACGAAAGTGCTTGAATTTTTTTCTCTCTTTTATACAATAAATAAAAAATTTCAGGTTACAGTTTGTTTCCAAATAATTGTATATCCTCATCACATTGTGCTATATGACTTTACAGTCATGTCATGTTCAACCACGAGTGACCGGGTTTTTTGTAGTAATACACCTTTTTGACAAGAAGTTTTGATGCAAAAGCCATTATTCAAGTATTTAGTTGCACTTAATTCAAGTTGTGTATAATAGAGTGCATTTATGCATGTTGTTAGTGTGTTCTCTTTTCTCCTCAGTTTCACTTTTAAAGCAGCTCAAGGCCCCGGCTGATACTGACAGAGTTTAAATTGCAAAAACTAGGGTCGTTACACTAACGATTGTCAAAAAGCCTAAGATTACAAGGTGCTGTCAGCAGTTGGAATTAGCAGAATAAACCTTCTCAGGAAGGTTTAAGTTTTACTAAAATGATAACAAAGACTTGAAACGAAATATTATCTTACAAACAAAACACAAAAATGTTCTTAGTTTATGACACACGGATAGTTAAGTAGATAAGCCTCTTTTGACGTCATAACAATAAAACGACAGGCCGAAGCTTAGATTTATTTCCTTCTCTTGCAAAGAAGTCAACAGTGAAATTAAAACTATGTTTTGTTTCAACAGAAATGTGATTCTGTAAATATTAATGACACATAACTTCATATAAAGGTATAGTTTTCTCTGACTGATTGGAAAGAAATACGCAAAATATGCAATGGTCACTTACCACAAGTTGATAGTTGTACGAATGACATCCCTCTTCACTACATCAGTTGGCCTTATTCGTCGAAAACTGAAGCTGGTTGGTTAATCGTTTTGGTATTTTTTATTGTTTGCAGGTTTCATGATAATTTTATTCAAAACAAAGGAGATCAAAATGAGTTGTTACTCGTTTTCTTGGTGCAGAATGTTGACGTGTACCGAAAAAGTGAAATTACAAAAATAAAGCTTGTGTTCAAACGACTGAAAAAGAAATCAATTCGGTGCAACTTTTATCTTCACAGAACATTCCTGTGCTGGGATGTGTAATCTAGCAGGTTAATTTGAATTCACTCAATTGAAAATGTCAGATACACAATAATTTGTAATGTCACTCTTGTACACTCTAAAAAGGTCTGGTCAAATTTGAACAGAATCTGATCGGAAGTCACCGAACAGAAATCTGATCTATTATTTGACTAGATTTGGTTCAAAAGTGACCAGAACTGGTTCATTTTTGAACCGGATCTAGTCAAATTTTTGACCAGATTCCTGTTCGGTGCCCCTTCAATCAGACCTTTTTTAGAGTGTACTGTTCAGTTACAATCTTTGTTTTTCTTACAGCCTCTTGAGCTATTTAAATTTGAATTTGACGATTCTTTCAATGCTAAAGAATGACTAGACTATACATCACCTAACAACATGTTTTGGGGTACAAAAGGTGTGTTTCCAAGGTCATATTAACATATTTATGTCAGTATTGAAGAGAGCGTTCAACGAACGACAAAGACATGTTAGACATCATCAAGTATTGCGCAATTGACCATTTTAAAATGAAGTGGAATTTGAACATTTAATATCTGAACAATTAAATAAACCAAGAAACTATGAGCAGGACTGGTGATATTCATTATTCAGTGTCTGCAATTTATATCCTTGTAGTTTTGGACTTAAGATACACTTTAAGTCTAATGTTTCTCTTTTTGCTCATGAAGTGCACCTGCAGTGCACCTGCAGTGCACCTCAAATTAACCTATTCATCGACCTAATGTGTAGTAGCTACGCGTACTGTTGTAATAATCACTGTTGGAATCAGTAACACTCACTCAATTGAGGATTTAATCTTGATCAAGAAGTACTTAAAAAAGAACACCCACCAATGGCGTCACTTTTATATCTTAAAAGCATACGTAGCATTGCCGTTGTATAGTAATTACCTACAAAATTTGGCGCCTTCCAACTGACAACTAAAAGGTTCCGTAAATTAGCAAAGTGCCCGCACGGTTCCATTAAACACATTACCAACCTACCGAAAACCTATGCATACGATATATTTTAGATCACCGTTGGCCTTCAAACCGTGTAAATTTGATTCATCTTAAAAAGTTGCCGTATATTTCAAAGCCCCCGACATCATTCAACCATACATGGTATTTTAGCATTGTTATGGTATATAGTATCCATGTGCTACTTGAATAGGGTATTATGTATAGGTGTTGTGTTTAGCTATCGGCGCTGTTAATCCAGCAAGATTTTTTTTTTTCATAATTTTCATCATGGTCGTTTGGGGGGGTTGATTTATCAGTTTTCGATAGAAAATTCCAAGAGAAGTCGCCTAGGCTGTAAACCAATGACTGTTCTTTTATGTGAGTTTCCCCATTTTGATTCAGACGTAAAACCACCATCTCATTCATAATTACATGTCAATCATGTAGTATTTACAAAGTGTAACTAATCAGCAAAGCTCGCGAAAAAGGCTTTTACATGTTATCTATGAGAAGCTGGGGAATAGCTTATATCATTTCAGAACCTAACGTCGGGTAATTAATGACTCGACACAACCATGCTGCGGTGCTATAAACGAAAGTTTATGGAGTCAGCTGGGTAAATTCCCATACGGCAAGTTCAACCGAGATGGACACCATGTTCTTCGATCCGTTTGTAGTTTTGTAGTTTTGATTATTGTGACACCATGAACTAATTTCGGACTGCTATCACCAAGCTTAGGCCTAAAGTTACCTGTCCTCCGGATTATATATATATATATATATATATATATATATATATATATATATGCATGAATGAGGGTACCACGTGTTGAAAACATACAAATAAGCAAACAATAAACACTGGTAATGTCCTTGGTTCCAACATGGTATATTGTGATACACAAATACACAATTTTCGGACCCCTGGTCCTTCTTCAGGTGTAAGAGTAAAGTGACTGTTAACTAGTTCTTGTACAATTGAAAGTGCGAAAGAAAGCCTAAATCTCTCTTCAGCCCGTGTCGATGTGAACCAGCCCTTAGGATTAGTTGCGTTTCAAATAGATTCCTTTTGTTGGGCAAGCACTACTTTAAGGGGACAGCTCCGAGAGATAAGATTATTTTCTAAATCTTGAAAACACTTATCTTAGTCAAAATTATTTGAACATAAGTCCTTAAAGGTCGTGTGACATGAAAATAACATAGTTGGATATTTGATGTAAAAAGCATCAAAAATCCAGAAAATAGCCACAATTCCCATTAAAATCCATCAAATATTGACCATTTTACAGGTAAATTTCTATTTCACACTTGTATCATGAATAAACATGAGCTAAATATGCAAATATGTGACATCCAAAGAGGGACATACCTTATATGGCACATGTTAGCCTTGTTTTTTTCAACCTTAATTTCAAGGACACTGGTAGCATTGTTATTCCCCGAGGGGTTTATTATAAAAGTTAAAATTTTCTCCTTGAAAAATATTGATATCACTCACCAAACTGTAATCTGTATGATAAGTAATTAAGAGATAATTTATATAGGGTTAACAAAAGAAATCTTCACACTGTGCAACACTCCACATCATTACTTTTGCATAGGCAATTAGTTTCTTCAGAAACCATCAAACTTTGAAGACGTATATTTTGAGAACGGTAAAACATATTGAAATAATTCCAACGGATCTTTGATTGGGGGACTAATTCTTTAACTGACAAGTCAAAGAGCTCTTTTGGTGGCATGTCACACAACCTTTAAATCTAAGAGTTTGACCATAGGCGGTATTATCCAGAACATTTCGTTGCTTGGCGTATAGTAACACAATCTGAGTCGCGCAAAACTTAAAACATTTTTGTTCTAACATTGTCAGTATTCTATGACAAAAAGTTATACCTGTGCTCAACGTGAACCCTTTTCAGTGCAAGTGACCTGAATCTTGCAGCACCTGATACATAATCGAGCTGGGTTCTTAATTTAAGCAAAACCGAAGTGTTACTTGCCAGCAGAGCGGAGGCGGTTCCTCTTACACGGAAGCTCATACCAGTCCTTTCTTCCGTGTCAAAGCATCCGTGTAACGGCAGCTACAGGGGGCTGATACAAAGGCTGTAGGGTCAAGTATTTGAAAGAGTCTTCTCTTCAAAGGCAGTATTTGAACACACTTTTAGAAATAAATGCCAAGGATATGGCAACACGAACAGGACCGAGAAGGGGACTTGTGAACCACTCCTAATCTTAATTTGTCCCGTGGCAAAGAATTTATAATTTTTCTTTAGGGCCACTTGAAAGAGCGCGAACAACACTTCACGTAACCAGCAATAAAGCTGTGGTAAGGAGTAGACATTTTAGGTAGCATACTACTTATTCAAAAAGTTTCCTAAGCGCCAAATTGTTGAATGACAAATGTAGTAGATAGAAATTTTGGAGGCGCGGTGCATACCAACTTGCTGTAGAAATATGCTCAATCGGGTTGTGCAAATCGTAGCTGAATGAATAGAGGCACTCAGGGTTGTTCCCGTTACGCTTTGAAAGTAACTCGTTATAGTTACAGTTAATTCCGTAAAATTGTAACTCGTTACAGTTACTAGTTACAATGTTGAAAAAGTAACTAGTTACAGTTACTTTTGACTAAAAAGTAACTAGCTACATTTCAAAAGTAACTCGTTACTTCAAGGTGAATATACGGTACCTCGGTACCTGAAATGGAGGGGGGGGGGGCATAATTAGATAGTAAGACGGGGGCACATGAGACGACCGACACCTCATTTGTGCCGGTTATCCTTAGGTGTTCCCCAAAGAAAGTCAATGAAGCTAGCTGATCTTCAATGGGCATTGTCGCAGAGGCTCCTAATGCTCAACATGAAGCAGCGAATCATGATACTGTGTCGGAGCTTACGCAAACTATTTGTTAGAGGAATATGGTTATAACCAAAACTTTTCCAGTTACCAAAGTACTTCTTTGAGGGTTGAAATCTTTATACTCCCATCACACAGTCGGCTAATTTAGAGAGGTTAGCGGCTATGCCGGAAAGGGGAAGAGCGTTGTTTCAGCAGTAAAGTCTTCACCCCTCAAGAGCATAAATATGGTATAATAAGAGGATGAATACATTTGTTAGCAGTAAAATTTTAAAACCTCACCGCTAAGGTTGGGCTAAGTGATATTTCCCCATAAATTTCAAGTTTCACATTGTGTCGATATAAAACAGTGCATAGAAATGGTGATACTATGCAGTTTATACATGCAGATCATGTGCACATAATTCACTTTCCCTTTACAATAGGTAAAGCTTTAAGTCGGACACTTCTCTTTCCAATTAGCTTTGTTAGGATACTTTTAACGCCATTGACCATTTCAATATTCTGCTGTTTTTTTATATTAACCGTACTATTATTCCAGTGTAAGGAGTTACGGACATTGAAAGAATATGATATAGCCTAAATTCATACGTTTAATTCATCACATAAAGATACCATACATGTTAAATTAGATGCATAAATGGATGCACGGTGTTTACCAACGCTTGGCACCGTATAGATTTACTGGGCTCCAACGCAAGAGTCCGGATTCGGTTAGCTTAATGCCGGTCTCAAGAGCGTTTTTCTAGATTAGGAATTTGCCCGGGATAGAAGGTTCCGGAATCGAAATTTTTACGGAATGTGATGTAACTGGACTCGGACTCGGAGTTCATTCCAGCCGAGTTCTCAAATATGAAAGTTACATTAAAAGTGTTTAAAGTTCCATTTGTGCACAATGTACAGATCTAAGGTATTGTCACATACAATCAACTAAATTACTCAGGAGGCCAGGCTATGGAAGTGAGTACAAACGATGACTTTGTTAATTAATGGTGGACATGTACGATAGAATTAAAACATCTGTATGTGTGATATGATATACATTGGCAAAAAGACTGGTCTCGGAATTGATGCCATTGGAATCAAAACTGGCAGAAATTTGAGGATCCTGAGTAGTACCATGCTCGGAAAGATTCGGGAATCTAGAATCGCAGTTAGCTCCGACTCGGATAGGGTGAACACGGGTCCAGCCCTAACGTCTCAAGAGGCAATGATTAAACTTTCAAAGTAAGCTGGTATTTGAATGCCCATGGGCCAACCCGTTTCTCACGGTACACTGTCTCCACTGTGTCCTCTAAAGGACAATATGAGTAAACCAAGGCCCAGCTGACTTTACTTAGAATACATAAAGTCAGCTGAGCCTTAGAGGACCGTTCAGTATTTTTCAAATAATCGCACAAATCGGTCTCATGGATAATAAGCATTGATCTGTCTAATAAGTATTTTGACATACAGATCAATTTTAAACTTATTTCAATCAGGGAGTTGCTATTTGACAACTCCCTGGTTCAATAGACAATCAAGTGGCCCGGCCTGTAAGCCTGCAGCGTGTGCATCTAATATCAACTTCTGATTCTAATCGTGAATAAAATTTGATGTCGGTGAGGGCGACGTCGATAATAGCGATGAATGATAAATAGCCTATATCGAAAATAATTTTACATTTTACTACCAAAGTGTCATCAATTTGAAAATTTTCTGTTATTCTGTTATTAGCTCAAAGAAAATGCAATTTGTGGTCATTTTGACTATTTGTAACGGGAAAGTAACGGGACCCAAATGTAACGCCGTTACAGTTACTTTTACACAGAATTGTAACTAGTTACTTGCTCCGTTACTGAAATGCAAATGTAACTCGTTACAGGGTTCCGTTACACAAAATGTAACTCGTTACAGTAACGGCGTTACTTGTAACTCGTTACTTCCCAACCCTGGCAGGCACTGTTCGATCGAAAATGACGGAAACTGAAGCAATTTTAGTTAATTTTTGTTTGATATCCATCTGCTGAGGAAAAGGCATTTTAGTATCAAAATGAAAAACATTACCTATTGTAGCAGCTCCCTTAGCTAAAAACTTCAATGGTCATTGTACCCAAATCTGAAAACACTGTAAAAGGTCTACTCGCAAGCTGTCGTATGAGGGGCAACTTGTTCACTTCGACAACTTTTGCAAGGTTTACCCTGGTCTATGGACACCACAAAACGGACCAGATTTTAGTGGGTAAGTCAATGTAGAGTAATAAGTGGCGTGCTACCTTTAAATGGCAATAATTACAACGTGGCTCGGTTGTCGCGAAAACTCCGATCGTTCGGTGTTCGCCCATGGAAGAAACTGCTTATTAACATTTGCCCCTTTTCTCCTCTTGCATCCTTAAATTTCAGAATTAAGAATTTCAGTTACATGCAAAATAGTTTGTTAGGTAGAGAGTCTGTGCCTACAGACAACACAGTCTTCCTAATTCAAGTTTTGCATAGTTTTGACAGTGTATCATAGGCGTAGGAAGCTTTTCGAGACGAGGGGGAGGCTGACTCTTGTTTCGGATCGCCGTCCTGGGGGAGAGGTCTAAGGGGAGGGTAACCCTCCCCTTTGGAAGTATGGGTATTTGATGGTAGCTGGTCACACATTATCAACCTGCGACGATGAGACTCCTCGTGGGCCTGGGGAGGGCCATAGCTGGAGCAAAAAAACTTTTTTCTCCGCAGGGTTATACATGAGCAGTAAATCAAAATATTCGTGCCCCCCAACTCGTCTACTGGATCCAGATTTACAGTTTTAACAGAAACATTGGCGTCGTATGTCCTCAGATGCAATTTGGTGAAACATTTTGGACAAACTTTAAGGAAAATTACTGTAAATTTTTGACATTTCTTACAGCAGAGACAAGTAAAGGGTTTTGCCCTTGGATCTTGGGGGCGGAAGCATACTTCAGCCCCCACATTTTTGACTGGGGGGCTTTAGCCCCCCAGCCCCCCTCCCCCGCTTGCTACACCTATGTAGTGTATCCTGTATGATTGGCATTGCAAATGTGCAATGGTTCGAATGTGTCATTAATTTAATACGCAACTGCAAGCAATTAAACACAGAGGAAAATTAATGTCTATGAACCGCTGCTGAAATTATAGCCGCGTCCGTTTGACTATTAATCAATAACGATTCCAATGGTTAGTGCTCTTTTCTACAGTTATAAAGGGGGCGCTATATCACACAGATATTAATTGGAGATTACAGTAGTAATGGGTGAACATCTTCAAAGTACGTTATGGTAAAAGTTAGTAGATGGCGTCCCTCACTCAAAAAGGACTATGCAAATTTCTGCTTTTTTAAATAATTTTAGTTTAATAATTGAATACTTTAGGCATTTTTCTTACAGATATTATTCTTAGCGTAGTGACCAATAGTAACTGTTTCAATTTCAAAGATCGATTGCAATCATCTTAGGACGTAGATAGAATGTTTCTTTAAATTATAAATCATATCGTTCCAGGGAAAACTTCAAATTGGTAAAACGTCATGTTTATTGCCAATTAACTTTCTCTGCGAACAGCTTAGCTCATTTCTCTTTGAAAGAAACTTGTAAATTGAAGAGTGCTTTTCGATTGCTCCCCAAGTTTCGAGTCGTGTGTAAGCCCTTCTCATGCCGCAAATTTAAACAACCACCGAAGTGCCAGTTTCAGAAAACTATTAAGTGTTTTCCATTCTTTGTCAAATACGACTACAAAATACAGTGGCGGATCTAAGGGAGCGCAACAGGCGCGCGTCTCCTACTGACACCTAAAAATACAAAAAATGAATGAATTGGGGGCAGAAAAATAAAGACAAATTGTTATTTCTAGTGCATGTACACTCTTTACGAATGAATGATGGACCTATTTCAAATTTTGAAATAAATTAATTAAAATTAAATAAAATAAATTTTGCCGATACTCGCACCATCACCTGCATATCTATCTTTCTTCAACACCACGGCATTTGCATTAGCTTCATTCAACGGTAAAGGTCTCATAACTGTTCTTCTTCGCAGGTGAGGTTATAGAGAAACCTATATTGCATAAATGCAAAGGAGTTTAATTCGCTTTTCTTTTCCTTGAGGAAAATTCTTAATTAACAATCCCCAAGGTAGCAGACATGTTTTGTTAGAAATTGAAAATGTGTCAGTGCTGAACCTGCACCATGTTATTTTTAGTGCAAAATTTGAAAGCAATTGTAAAATTGTAAATTAGTATGCAAAATTCCAAGTACATTAAATCACATGAACATTCCGGCCCCAGAACTTCAACGAAGTTATAAGGCCGAAAATCAATGTTTCTTGTCACAATTCAATTCCTTGAGTAACAACCATAGGGTGACGACGATATGATTTGAAGCTTTACCCGTTATAAAAACTTATTTAATCATTTTTCGGTCCATAGTGACTGTAAATTTACTGATTAGGCCTCTTCCCACCCCTTTTTTTGTTGTACTACTTCCTGTACACTCATTCATTTGCCAACTAATTTTCGTTATTAAAAAGCGCTGAATGTGAAGAACTTGGTGTGCTCTCAGTGTCTTTGTCATTTGAAAGTCAGCTGAAAACTACCCCTATTTCGTTAATACCCTAATTTCGTGGTTTGCACCACAGTGCTACTCTTGAACTACGCCAGAGCACTATAGCGGCCCATGGTACTCCACGCGGCAAGGTACTCCACGCTTCAACTGCGTTTGCGGAGCTTGAGATGCATTATTTTATTCCGGGGCTTCGCCCCTAGACCCCACCAAGGGACATACAGCTTACTTCTGCACTCCATCCGTTGTGGTCTTCGCACTCGCCGTTCAAGATTCCTATGCAAAATTTGGTTCCCACCTGTAAAAACGACCTACCTTTCAGTTGCGCACCTCTATTTAAAAATCCTGGATACGCCACTGCAATATTTCCTCACACTCACACATACAGCTTACAATAGCAGAAGCTCTAACAGAAGATCACCATGGCCCCCAGTTGAACCCACAGAATCCCAAGACATCCCACGCCGTCATTTAGTGTTTGAACAATTCCAGGGGCAAAGAGTTTGAATTCGTCCAGAATTTCTTTCGTTAGCAACACACATCTAGGCCAAGTTAACCGTAGATCATTGGTATGGCAGCAGACACTAATGTGAAAAAAAAATCAGCTGACAGATCTGAAAATTGACGAAAGTTAAATCAATGTAAACTGAAACAGCGCCATCGATGTTTAACTTAATAGCATTTACAGTTTTATTTCCATCGTATATTTAGTTATGTATCTACGTTTGCTTATTTGGATAGCCTGGCAAAAGAAGACAACCACATCATAGACCCTTTTCCAAAGAGCAATTACAAAGGATTGTGGGATCGAGTTCTGGTGTGTGTCGTTTTCGTCAATGGCGTTTTACTGTGGACAAAAAAATGCGTAGCCTACTTAAACTCTATCCCATAATCCTTTGTAGTTGCTATTTGGAAAAGGGTCTATTGAGAGAGTCAGCTTTTCCAAGGAGAAACTTAAGAGTATCAGTCATGAAAGTACCAGCCAAGTAACACCTTAAGCAGCCTCAAGTTAGTCTGCTCATCGTCACATACCTGACCCCCCAAAGCATCTGTGACTTATAAACATTTCTTACGATCCACTTTACTCAAAATGCCATTTTTCCAAAAGAGAAGTACAAATGTGAAAGCAAAAATGCAAAAAAACACCTTTCATTTTCTCCATGTTTACATAAAACCTAGTCCGACACATTGTGCACATTCCAGATCGTGCACATCCGTTCAGCAAAGTGGTGGACTTAGCCAATGGTGTGCTGTATATTTGAAGTATGGAACCGACCAATCAGGTTCCTCCATGTTTGCATAAAACCTATTCCGACACATTGTGCACGTTCCAGATCGTGCACATCCGTTCAGCAAAGTGGTGGACTTAGCCAATGGTGTGCTGTATACTTGAAATATGGAACCGACCAATCAGGGTTTAATCATATCTTTCGAAATCATCCGTCAAGGGCCCTGCATGAGCTCGTCATGGGTTAGCCCGCAGTCTGCTGACCAAGTATTTGGGTCGCTTTGGGCTCCCGGTACTAGGTTAACAATTTACGCTATTTGTAAAATTGGGCTACTGCATCTTCGGAAATTTTGGCTGTCCTGATCTTTCTCAAATTCACTTATAGGCTCCTAGGTAATTGATCTCTATGGATCATTAATATGTTTAAGGCCCTTCATTCTAAGAATACTTGCAATTAGTGTCCAAAAAAGTCCAAAAATTTTGATTTATACAAGCGATCCTGTGTCGTTTTTTAAAAATTCTATCAAGCTGCTAAGCCTTGCTTCTAGGACGTTCACACTATTGGTATGCTAAATAGCACGCGTTTCTGTTCAGTTTTGGCATAGTCCATAGCTATGGTTACGTTTATACACTCGCATGCGCGTATGTAGCAACAACCACTGCAGCCACTCACGCAGACGCATATTACTCTCACAGTAACATGCGGGCAAAAAGGTGAACGTCAATAGCATAGGCCTAGTTCAGGGAACAAGTGTAAGTGAGAACTAGGCCTAGGTTCTCTAGACTAAACACGAGTCTGCCCCTCTTTAGAGTAATTTATCGCCACCCCAGCCCAGTACTAGCACCACTCTCCGTCTCGTTAGATACGGGTAGGGGAATCCGAAAGAGGGAGTGTTGGTCAAAAGACGGGCGTTTACGATTTCTCAGACGTACTAGAAAGTTCTGTAAATGCCTTGGTCAAGTTAGAGAGCTGTAAGAGATGGGGATCAAATGCTCATCCCTTCTTTTAAACTATGTAATTGGCAGAAACTTCAGATTCGCATTGCCTAGCTCCTAAAATTTCTGTAAAACTTATAGGGGCTCGGAAGTAAAGGGCAATAGTTCTTGTTGTCTGCTACATTTGAATATGTCCATGGAATGATTAAAAACTTCTCTATAACAATGCCAGTCGCCAAGGAAAATGAAATGCATTTCTTCTTGTGCTACCAGGTATCACCTTTTGTAAGGGTACAGTATATCTTTCTGTTGCTCGTTTAGCATGGAACATGCTTTGCCATTTCAGGAAAAATTCGGAATCTATTTGTTACAATATCAACATCCCAGACTAAGCAGATCCCTTCATGAAAGAGCCCTTCGCGGGGCCCCAAACTCGTTTAGGGTATGTATTTGTAGGTAAACATGTTTGGTGGAAGAAGTCCTTTGAATAAGTGGTGTTCTATCTTGAACACAGGATCCTAAAGACGGCTTGTACTTTATTCAGTAAGACGGGTTTATAAAATTCCTCGATTGACTTGGTTAAGCCAGTGTGACTGGCTGCCTTTGGCAACTAGATCGCAGCTAGCAAGGGGGTAATAGTTGGCTTTTGCTGGAAGTATCTTATGGGTACCCCCTAAACGGCATATTAATATTGAGAGGAGAGTAATTTTAAATGGGTTAATTAATCTTTCAATATTCATTCCAGACTAGCGTTCCAACAAAAAGGAGTGTTGCTTTGAAAAGTTAAGCAAATTTGGTCTCAAAGAAAACAAATCGAGTCAGCTAGTTTGTAGGCCATTTTTTTATTGAGACCTTTGGTATTAAATACTGATTACATCAAATATCAAATCCTTTTATTATCAGAAAAGGAAGATATTTATTAAAAAAAAAACAATATCAACTGCGATTTTAAGGAAATCGAGGAGAGGGCGGTAGTGTTTGACTCAATTGTGTGAGCTTTATGTAGCCAGTAGCCTCTAGTGACCTAGTGAGGCAAATTTGAGAAATCGTTCACAGAGCCGATCGCGTAATTTTTTTTCCAGGACGAATGAGGGCAAATCATGCCAATGGACGAGTCAGTTTCTTGGAAATAGGCCACACCTCAATTCTAAAATGACAGCTTTTTGACCTTTTTTTGGAAATTCTGGCAACGGATTATGAAAGAACAGGCCAAATAACTGTTGTCCACGTAACCCTAACCTTAGACCATGAACCTGACCTTGATTTAGAAACAAATTTAAACTATTTTGAAAAATCGATTTGCCCTCATTCGTCCTCGGAAAAAATGTTATGTGAGCCGATCCCAATCGACACAAAGACAATTGTGAACATCCTAGTGCCCATAAAAGCTAGGCAAAAATAAAATAGAAAAACAGCCATAAAAACTTGGGTTTCCGATTTCCGTTGGTTTGAACAAAGACATTAATAACTCATGGAGTTTGTTGTAGCTCCATGAATAACCTCACATCCGCAAAACTGGAAGAGCATTGGCTGCGCCAAGGAAAGCCAAGGGCAGGTGCTCCCCTTCCCAAACGTTTGTCGTAGCCCCCGTGTGCCCCGGCACTAATACACCATTTATATGATCGAATCGGACACGAGGACCCACTGTACTGTCACAGTAACAGCCTATCAGGGGTCTAACGTTATACAAAATTTTGTTAAGTCTACATTTTTGCTGCCCTCTTCATGCTCATATATTTTTGTCAACTCTGGGAAGGACTGGCGTACTAGAGAATGTAATCTAGAATTTTTGTTTCAACATCTGTTTTAAGAGCTATTGGATCACTGCGGCCGTGAATCCTCTTCTTTCAATACAATTCCCGCATCCCTTTATCTTTTAGTTCAATTAAATGTTCGAAAACTGTGAAGATAGCGATTTTTGTTCCCTTTTTTAACGCGCATGCAATGACATAAGCAATAACTTAGTAGCTTCATACCATAAACTAATGTCCTTTTATTTCAAATACCGGCGCCTTACAATTTTTAAGGCACAGTATGCTATCCCGGGTCCTCGTGGAAGCGGAACCAAGCATCATACCAGAGGTCCTATAGTGGTGATTCCTCCATAACGAATGTAAGTTCCTGCACAGTATTTCTTTAATACTGAATACCAACATTTTCTGCGCGCTTCGCACGAGTGGAAGTTGTCTCAGCATTACTACCAATTGGGCAGCATGGGTGAATTATCGTTCTAAAGCTCAATGGAAACCTTACATGATCCGTCGTCTCCATGTACACCCCCCCCCCACACACACACACACCTCTAATCATTAAAACGTTAGTCCGTTAGGAAACAAATTTGGTCTAATTGTGCTTTTTCATTCTGTGGTCTGCTTAGTGCGCATCCATTACCTATTGAGATATTAAGGGATTTATTCGAGTGGTTACAATAACGTAAATACCACAGAGCCTCCGGGGCTTCTCCCCCACCGGCTGGACCCGCACCTGGGCCTTGTCCATAGGTCCCAACAGTTACCTTAAGGTCCAAAGCCTACAGGGGTGCACTTCACGTTACCACGAAGTCTTAGCTCCTCTCAGTTGTTTAGTATGTTGGTGTTCCAGTCCGGAGGAACGTTGTGTGGCCTACCGGTCCCCGCCCGTCCTCCGATCCCCTCCCTACTTCGTAAAGTCTGGAGAAAAGACACACGGCTACTTCTTCTGGTGGATTCGATCCCGCGTAAACAGCGTCCAAGTAAGTGCCTAATCGTCCGACCAGGGGCATCTCCTTGGCACGACCTACGAGAAGACTGATCACTCCGTATTGAAATGTTTTATATAAACCTAAGCTTAATGACATACATACATGGGCGTCCGCAGAAAAAAATTCAAGGGGGGGAGGCAAAATTTTTTAGGCCGCCCAACTTTTTTCATGGGAAATATTTTACTCCCAGAAAAGAGTTTAGATGCTACTTTCACACAGTGTTGACAAAAGCGTGGCCAGGAATTTTTCGGGGGGCGAAGCCCATAGACAGACTCTCAGCGCCCCGCCCCACCATGCTTCCCAGATCGCTGGAAATGGCACTTCCAAGGCCTATTTACCGCATATAAAAAGGAAAACATAAGCAATATCGTAAATTAAACTTTAAAAAATAGCAAAAATATGCTCGGGGCTGCTGGGGCCTGAGTGTTGATATTTTTATTCAATTCCTGTTTTGAGAGTAGAAATTCACACTGATTGAACTGTTAAGAAATGTTGATGTTATACTTTCTTCGTTTTTTCTTTATTTTTTCTTCGTTTTTTCAAGTTTTTTATTTTCCTTATTTTTCAGGGGGGCAAGTGTCCCCCTTGCCCCCCTCCGGACACCCATGCATATATAAGAAGTCTGTGTGACCGTTCTGTCAGCTGATTAAAGATGATAATAAAGTGTCCTCTTTTAACAGTGTTTTGCAATATGAAGTGTCCGAGAAACCAAGAAAACCTGCCCTTTACATGTACAGTAAACTGTTTTGGAGAGCTGCTAGCAGGTATTACTGTGACCAAAGGAAAAGGAAGCTGACTGATATCTAAACTTGATGAACAGTTAATTAATGTAAACTGGAAGAGCGCCATCTATAAAGATGACTAGCGCTCATAGTGTTATGCTATTTGATGCTTGGTTAATGTATCTGATGTATTTAATTATTTGCAGGTAGGAAAGAGCAGACAATCACACAAAGGGCAAAGGAGAAAAATATTAACCACGAATAATAGTAGGCAGGTGACACATTCGATTGCCGAGGGGCTCAGCTTAGCCTACTCACCGTCACTTTCCCGACCCTACGAAACATCTCTGATGTATGGACAGATCGTACGGTCAGTATTGCAGGCTAGCCAAGTGTTATCATTTTTCACAAAACTTTCATAGGGCAGTTTGCACTTTTCTCTGGATGATAGTAAGTGACTTAAAAGTGAGAGCTGATGACATTTGATTTCAGTTTATTTGCTTTTCGCATCATTCACACCATGTTTACAACAATCAGAGGATTTATGAAGAAACATGATGTTAGGGAAATAAAACAACAAACCTTCGTGGGCTTGATAAGTGCTCTACACCTTATATTGCTTGCAATGTCCGTGTGTACATATACAACTAATACAGCCGAGAGTAATTACAATAATACACAAACAGACAAATGGAACAACCCTCACCCCCAAACAGCAAAAAGGGAAAACAAGGCAGGATTCCCCTCCCCCACCCACAATATATGCATACAGATCAGCTGGAAATCAATTTCTGTACAATTAAATATAGAAGACCAATTCTTCTTACAGTTTGAATTACGGATGGTGAGTTGACAGATGATTAAAGGCAATAGGCAGTCGCCCCCAAATTTTCTTTGAAAAATCAGCAAACTCTCGCAAATCTCCTTTTATTGCATTACAAACACCTCTGAAGACATTTTGAACATAACTATTACAAACAATAGGTTAAGCGAGGAGAAATTCTCCTTGAATTTCACAATTCACTAACAAAAATATTGTCAGTGGCGTGTGCAGGATTTCGAAGGTGGGGGGCACAACCTGTGATTCCCCCGACTGACATGGAGGGGTGTGACAAGTGCACCGAAGGTGCACCACGAGCGCGAAGCGCGAGTTTGCACGCGTGGGGTCCAGGGGCCCGCGCCAGGGCCCCTGGCGGGGTCCAGGGGCAGAGCCCCGGTGGTGGTCCAGGGGGCGAAGCCCCCGGAAGCTCCTGCAACATAAGCTAATAAGACCGCCCTAAATTGGTTCTTAGAGGCCTTATTGATCTGGTTTCGTTTGTTTCAGATTTCGTAAAATTCGGTGTCAGTGACGGAGAGTTCAGGTTACCCTCTATGCGTTGAAAGCTGCAGTGTGCTACAGTATGTGTCACATACATTGACAGGACTACGTTAAAGATCACGAGGCCAGTCAAGAAGGCTGCTTGAGATGATCGCAAAAGTTAGCAGAGCTGTTTCATCCTTAAACCTATATAGTTTACCCTTGCAGATGGTTAAAGGGACTAGCGCGAAGGGCTAAGGGAACTTAATAATAGTAGGCCTACCTGCACCATATGAGACAGATATTGATATTGATAGCATCCTGTCTGATTATTCACTGGAGGACAATTGGAAGAGCTCTATCCTTTGGTAAAAGACCAAAAAATGAAAAAAAATTCTCTTCTAATATCATTCTGTAGGCTACTTCTAAGTTTTGAGTGCCAGGGATGGCGCCAGGATTTGCCCGACAGGTGGCCAGACGGGCGGATGCAACGACCTGAAGCCCCGACAGCCCGATGCCGTCAAGGGGATGGTGAGGAGGGATCTGAAGAAAATTTGTGTACTAAACCATGCCATTGCGGGACATATATTTCATAAAAATGGGTGTATATACTAGAGGAACGTAGTTTCGGGTCTGATTTAATGTTTTCCCCAGAATCTAAAGTGTGAAATTGCAAAGCGAGCGAAAATTTTTTGGGTTATCCTTCACTAAAAAGAATCGGTATAATTATTCAAAGCTAATAAAGGTCAATTGTCCGGGCAGTCTGGTCCCTACCGGGCATAACTTACATTGTACTTCTCTCCTCTTGTCACTATAGCCGTATCGCACAACAGACCCAAGAGACCATTGACTGAATAACGTGAAATGAGGTGAAATTCCCAACTTTTACATAAATTCATGAATTCTACTTCTTCAGTTACTTGAAAAGGTGGAAATAGTTTGTATTATATTTAGCCGTAAGTAACAGAACTGTGGAAGAGTGGGCAAAGCGTACCGGAAATCTTGGGTTTCATTGTAGAAATGACCCTTTGAAAGCCAAAATAAGTAAACAGATCATGGGTGGCGACAGAATTTTCAGAGGGCTGGGCCATGCCAGCCACCCCAAGCTTCGACAGCCCCTCTGTCGAAGAGGTGGTGACAAGGGGATATGACTTATTATCCCATGCCATTTCAGGACATATTTTACATGATATCACTTAATACTTCATGAGCCGTGTTGTGCACTTTATATAGTGTTCTTTCGAATCTGAAACTTGAATTTGCAAAGCGCGCGAAAATTTTTGGTAGGCTTACACAAAAAGATATGTGATCAAGAACATGAAGAAAACAAAAAAGAAAAACTGTAGGGGTTCTAGACCATATCGGGGATAACATACATATTATCGAAACACTTGGACTACCCTATGAAACAGCCAAACTTTGGTCCGTGAGTCGCTCACAAACTGACCGTACCGCATGACACACATTAGAGAACAGTAACTAGGCTTAGCGACATGCGATGAAATTTTCGACCTCCACATGAACAGTGTTTTCTGCCTTCATGTTTCGGGGTAAGGTTGGCAGGACATGTGCTTTCTAGCAATGTGGAATGGAACTGCTGAAGATCCTGTTGAAACACGCTACTGAATATTGTCACATGATCAAAATTGGCCAATCATGAACTGGAGTGACAGGGTACACTAATTCTGATTGGGGTGACTGCCTACTGCCTTTAAGGTTAATGGGTAATTTGGTATGATTTACTCGTGTTACTTTCAAAAGACTGTAAACTATATTCAATATCAGATTTATTTCGCATATGTTCGGTTGAGGGATACATACGTTAATGCATAATGTACAAAAAGTAACAAACGCTGTACGATGGAAGCAACATTAAGTGTTTATCAATGGTTGTGATCATGAAAAGCTATAGTAAGTGAAAAATTACAGGGGAAATAAGCAGTAGCGTAACTGGGGTGCTTGATGTGGGGGGGGGGGGCAGGGACGAAAATAAGGTAAATGTACCGACAGCATATGGTCAATGTACCGACACTTAGTGTCAAAATGTTATCACTTAACAAGTCATCCCGCACCTGTGACCCCATCCACCCACGGGAGGCGCCAAGATTTACCCGACAAGGGGACAGACTCCCCGACGGGAAGGCCAGAAGCCTCGGACAGCTCCGATCCCGTCGAGAGGTTGATGAGGGAGAATTTGAAGAAAACCTGTGTACTATACCATGTCATTGAAGGGCATATTTTGCATAAAATTTTGTAAAATTTGTATTTACTAGAAGAAAATAGTTCCGCACAAATGTAATGTTTTTGACGGACTCTAAGCTGTGAATAAGCGCGCGAGGCACACGAAATTATTTTGGGTGAGCCTGTGCACTAAAAAGAATCTGTGCTTATTTAAAGCTTACATAGGTCAATTGTCCTAGCAGTTGGGCCCTATCGGGCACAACTAACGTTTTACTTTCCTCCTCGAGTCACCAGCCGTACCGCAAGACACATACGAGCAGACGAGAGAACATTAACTGAATCTAGCGAAATGAGATGAAATACTCGACATTTACATAATTCCATGTATTCTACTTATGATGAAGTTACTTGAAAAGATGGAAAAGGTTTGTAGCCTACTATATTTAGCTATAAGTAACGGAACTAAAGATCAGTGGATAAAGCGTGCCAAAAATTTTGGGTTTAATCTCAGAAATGACCCTTTTTAGAAAGCCAGAATAAATAAAATTGACCATATGTGGCGACAGAATTTTCCCGACAGGGGGCCGGGCCATATGCCAGCGACCCCAAGTTCCGTCAGCTCCTTTACCGAGGGGGTGATGAGAAGTAGATATGAAGGTATCTGACTATCCCATGCCATTATAGAGTATATTTTGCACAATATCAATTATTACTTCAAAAGCCGACTTCGACTTGTGCACTGATAGTGTTCTAGCTTTTGAGTCTGAATCGTGAAATTGCAAAGCGCGCGAAGCGAGCGAAAATTTTTAGTAGGCTTACACTAAAAACATATATAATTGTCAAGAATAATAAAGAAAAGATAAAAAGTGTAGGGGTTGTGGACCGTGTCGGAGATAACAATCATTGTGTCGAAAACACATGGACTGCTCGATGGAATAGCCAAACTTTGCTCCGTTAGTCGCTCACCAACTAACCCTATCGCATGACACACACGAGAGAACAGCAAATAGCTTTGCAATATGGGATGAAATTTACGACCTCTACATAAGCTGTGTGCCCTGCCTACATGTTACTTGGTAAGGGTGACAGGACTTATGCTATCTAGCTGTGTTGGAAGGAACTATTGAAGAAACTGTAGTGACCCTGCAGCGCGCGTAGCGCCGAAAATTTTGGGTCTTTATTAGAGAAATTGTCCTCTTGAGAGCAAAGACTGGTAAACCGTCGGGGAGACTGGTCGTCGTTCACAACGGGCGGATGTATCGACAAGATCAGCATATTTACCGACAGACCATCCCAGGAAGCCAAGTAGGGGTGGGGGCGACCGCCCTGCCAATTCAGTTACGCTAGTGGAAATAAGTAATTACATGATATACCAATATAGTGAATAGATGAGTGGTATATATAATAAATAACTTCTACGGAGCTGTAGCTACTTATTAAATAAGTTTTTAAACATTTTTGGACTGATCGTTACAACTTTTATTGTTGCCATAATCTGGTAACTTTTGCCAGAGTGTGGTTCTATAATTATTGAGTTACACTTTACCTTATTTATTTTTATGGTGTGTGGTATAAAACAGACTATTATTACATTTGGTAACACTGTTTACAAAGTTGAATGGGAGAGGTCTGATGATATTTGCTAAGGCCTGGGCAGTGACCTAATACAATAACTAAAAATAATTTCATGCATACAATAGGTGTGAATATCGGACACTGCACTTCAGTCGATTGTGGTCAACATACAATTGATTTGTTGAATAGCATCTTGGCTTCCACGTACAGATAACTCAAGTGGCCTGTTTTGTATTGTTTGGAGAGGAAGAAGGGCCGAAGTAGGGGCAGTTCCATAAACCTCAATGCCATAAAAAATCCTCGTATCCACAAAGAAGTAGTAACGTATCTGTCAATTAATGTAAAAACATGTAAGTTCTAAGTGAAAAGATGTGAAGTAGGCTTAAATATAGGAATTCTAGTGAAATTTTCATTGAGTTCTTATGTGGGGTTTTCGGAACATCATTAACAGATGAAATAACAATATGTTATACATAGTACAGAAAATTATCCGCAACAGAGCAAAAGTGCTCGATACCAGTTTACAGTAGAGCAATGCAATTTAATACACAAAACAAACAATAATTGAACCCTGGGTTTCACGCTACGCGATCATCAGCCAACTGCCCAAATAGAACAGGTTCAACACGATTTATTCCCCTTTCTGCTTGGTACGGTTCGGTGGCTTGTATCCATGGCGACAAGTGGAAACGAGCTCTGACTTACTGTTGATGAGGCTTTCTTTCGACAGCATTATTTCTAGCTTTTCTTGAAAGCAGAAATTCCAAATGACGGAGCCGCGTGTGTTCGTGTTGGATCTTTTCAAGATCTCCCATTGAATCGAAAAGTTTTGGTTATTTGCTTTTAAATCCTATATGTAGTCCTGCTAGACAGCTCCGTTTCCTTTCGATATTTAGGATTGCGGAAATATTTGTCATGATTGTTATATCTCTCCTTAAATGGGCCTCCGGATAGGTTTATGTAACTTTTTCTAGTTTGATCGGTTGCCACGTTTGCTTTATAAATGATTGACCGGGCCAAGCACTCCCCGCGAAGGGGACACGATTCTTTGCTCTTGCAATTACATGATATCTGAGCTGCGTCATGTTGCTCTGGTTTATGACACGGAAGTTGTGTGCCTTTATTATGGATTGCATGTTGGGTAAACAGCTATAGCTCACTTTGACCGTGTTGCGATTAAAAATTTTGTTTAGTGTGTGTCTTCTTGGGAAGTGCTTACTTAGTTAATCTTAGGAACATTTTTCCAACATCGGTTATTACGTGTCGGCTGAAGGGTGGGTTGAACCATGTTACTTTGGCGCTTCCTGTTACGGCCTTTTTTTTCTGCTGTTGTTGGGTATTCTTCTCGTAGGTTATTTTTGCGCTGCGCTGCGCATTTCCTCAATATGGTGGCTTTTTGACGTTGCCATAAAGAAACGTGACGTAGTAAAATGGACCCGCAGGGAAGAGAAGTGTATTCGACACTAAGAACAGACCTTTTGCACTGAATTTATCATTTGACAACCGATCATTCCACCCCCTAAATGGACAAGCTTTGCTACTTTACTGTGCACTTTACATCAGGGCCTTAGCCAGCATGGTAAGATCAGGGAGTCCAAACAGTAAATTCTAGTGAAGTTTGTGTGTTAAAATTTGTTATATATATGGGGCAATCCAAAATTTTGGGAGTCCAAATGACTCCTGGACTGCTCTCTGGCTTAAGCCTTGCTTTACATCATCTTTTGTCTCAACTTTCTAGCGATATTGCAATTGTTTTGTCATTGCTATGTACTCTCACGGCTTACCACTCACACAAGACAAAAAATTTAAGTAAGTAAGTAAGAAATTTAAAACTTTCTATTTTGTGGTCTCCACGGAAACAAACTGAAGATTGGAGTTTTCATAATTGGTAACTCAACGTTTTTTACTACAGCAAACAAGTTAGTTGCCAGAATAACGGTTGCTGGTCTGCTTACTTAGAATTTGTCCTGATATTCAAAAATGTGAAAAAAATAATTGATGGCAATGTAAATTAATCAATGACAGAGTGAAACTTCAACAACATGCAAAGTTTGCGAAATAAGTCTTGAAACAAAATGTATGAAACGGCTGCCCTCTAGACGGGTAAACGCCTGTTTCTAGATGTCAATGTGATATAGGCTAATGTGAATGAGGTCTTCAGAGAACTTGTGAATAACGTCACAGTAACGTTCAAAGTCGCGTTAGAATGAAAAGACTGCAATTACTATGATAACTTAATGCCCAGGTAGCCTATATTTGTTTCAATGCTCACATATAGTCACTCACTGTTATATGGTAAGCTGCATTTTTTGCAGATCTCACTTTTATCTTCTTTTGTAAACTTATGCAAACAAACATGATGACAAAACTAAACCTTCTCTTTGGAAGATATATCTCCATCTTTTGATAATTCTTATCTGCTTGTTGACGTTTTCAGCATGTAAAGGATGAATTGCACTGATATTATTGTCGTACACCCACATACTTCACGCATATATTCTTCAAGAAAGTCAAGTTTGAAGTTTAAAGTTTACTTCATATCCAGTATAATTACATGTAAGTACATATTAATAAGTTGAACAATACAGCTGTGATATATACAGATAAACTACACATTCAAACGTAGAATATCCAAAACGAAAAAAGACAAGAAACAATTAATTAAAGATACTCGTTGTTAGTAAGTTTATATTAAATTAAACGAGGTTCTCTTTTGATCAAGAGAGTAGCTTTACCAAAAGAAGTTTTACTTTTAAAACGTAACTTTAACCTTAGGAGTGATTGACGTACCCCTCAAATTCCAGCTGCATTGTTCAAGAGTAAATCTAGGTGAAGATGGTTTGTTTATTATGCTCAATTTTATGCGCCAATCTTTTTAATCTTTTCATGAAAAATCTACTAGGTTAAGTAGTGAGTTAAGATAAAGGCTGTACTAAAAGCTTTATAAATTCTTTTAAACAACCAATAAGGCTTTTAAGAACACATTGACAGCTTACTTTTAGCCTATTTTGCTGCTTTTTATTGACATGAAAGGCTTTGGGGGGAGCAAAGGGTAAAGAAAATCTTAAACATGTGATTACAGATCTTAAAATGGACAGTTATTTAAGAATGCGAGGATGCCTTGAGAGGCAAAATTTTCAGTTGCCAGTGTGGTGAAATATACTAATAGTCCCCCTTTCAATCTCAGCAATTCTTTGACTATTATACTAAGAAGTCCCATTGCCCATGGACTTCATCTCCTACTCAAATTTGCCAGTTCTAAGTTTTCAATCTGTAATATGACAAATCCAAATGTGTTGCCGTTCTGCACGAACACTCTGCTGTTCAATAGTTATCTACATTTTTGATCTGCACATGTTATCGACCACTCACGATGGCTTACATACAATAATTAGTGGAAAGGTAATTCGTAATTGTCCATAGGGGCAGGAAGCGGGGTGGGTGGCTGGGAGGCTTTAGCCCCAGTCAAAAATGTGGGGGGCTGAAGTATGCTTCCGCCCCCCCCCCCAAGATCCAAGGCCAAAACCACTTATTTGTCTCTTCTGTAAGAAATGATTGTCAAAAATTTGCAGTAATTTCCTTACACTTTGTCCAAAGTGTTGCACCAAATTGCATCTGAGGACCCTAAAATACCCAAAAATTTTCCAAAGGGGAGGGGGACACCCCTCCCCTTAGGCCCCTCCCCAGGCCGGCGATTCGAAACAAGGTTCAGTCCGCCCCCACACCCGTCTCGAAAAGCTTCCTACGCCTATGTATTTGTCCCTTTTACTGCATGTCAACAATAATAGGGTGATCATACAAAAAGCCAGTTCAGAGTTGCTCCTGCGCATGTGCCGTCTCTTCAGGTCATAGCGTAAAATACTTTTCGGAATTTCGATTGCGCAAGAAATTGTGGGATGTATGGACGATGAACAAACCGCATATACAGAGTATGGTGCATACACGCGACCTTTTACGGGGTGTTACGTAATGCACTGTATATACAGTGCCGTACGTCAAGTTGCACTGCAGTCATATCCAGTACTATAATGGCACAGGCCGTTCGCCTGCACGATGTAACCAGCTTGCTTGCACTGATACAGTGCAAAACAATACTTTTGTATAGCTTGAAGGTTGCACCGTAGATAGAATCGGGTGGTATTCATGGTAATATTCTTGACAACTGCAATTTAAATTTTTGAATGGGTCTCACAATTTATAGCATCGAGTAAAACCATTTTCAGATCTTCCAAGTATGCCATACTTGGAATGTGGAGGCGTTATACTTAAAAAATAACCCTTCTGTTTTTCAGTAGAGTTGGAAGGTCATCTGAGATCACCGGCGGCGAAACTACGAAACTTTGTTAACTGACGCATCTCATACTTGGAAGCCACATATTAATTACAATAACCCCTTTGGTTTTAGTGGAGGTGGAATTTCGTGTGGATCTGGTTACCTGAGGTCTTGTCCCCATATTGCGTTCTATAATTCAATTATTCTTGGTGGCGGCCAAAGGTCATTACAGATCAAAAGAGGTTCAAGTGAAAAAAACCTGGTGTGTAACTATGAGGATAATATGCAGCTGATGGACGACCCATGATGTGTACCAAAAGCCCATGGGTTTTGATGGAGGTCAAAGGACATTTGAAATATCAAGACGAATAACTTTGAGGAAAAAACCAGGTCAGTGCGATTCCAAACATTTCCTTTCGGCAAGGAATCACTGAGCCTTTGGGCAGTTGGGCTTTCTGGTTTAAATTTAGGCCAATCAGCTCATCTTAAGAAGCAAGCAACCACTAACTCCTCATTTTCTTGATGCTGTTTCTTCAATTTTTACTCCTTCATTAAGCAGTAAAGCTTGTATATTTTGCACGAGCCTCTTGTTTTCTGGGAGATGTATTTTCTCCCTTTTCACAAACGCTTTACTCAATTAGTCAATTGACTTCATTCATTCAAAGATACCGACAAAGCAGAGTGATAATTCGAAGCGCAAACGCTGCATATTAAAATCACTTGGCTTTCTAGATAACACCGGTACAGTACTTTCAGGCAAGGGGAGTTTGCAACTCACACATCGTACCGGTACTGTCAACGATGAAGTGAAACCTGCATGCACATGATTTTATTCGCAAACTGTCACCCTCCCCTTCAAATGGAGGTGAAGTTGTATGTACTAAATATGATCGTTTTAAGATATGACATCATACTCACTGATGCTGATGATTATGTTATACTTTTCCCTCAAGAGAATAAGCCTTCCAGCTTTCAAGATTCAGTAAGATAATCTCTTTTTCACTGTTTCAGTTCGCAGGCACTGCAGCGCAGACCACGTTGTAAAAATTGAGTATGCTGGATGTTTAGAAACTTTGAGTTCAATTTAATTTTGTCTTCTTCAAGTTGGTTTATTTTTCATCTTTATGTATTCACTTTGCAAAAGCTCAAAAGTCCAGAAGATGGGCATACCTTTCATCAAGATGGGCATACATCTATTGTGTATCCCATATCTAGTGAGGATATTCCCCTGAAAATTATGCTTTGGTGATGATTGATATAATTACAGGTCTGTATAATGGGAAACACAAAGCCTGCACAGACCGAGAATGACAGTGGGTAGAGCCATTTCCTGATACTACGCAGCAACTGAGTCTGAAATATAAATATTTAAAAATGTAACGCTCATTGTTCTTTACTAGTAGTACATGTACGGTTTAATGCCTTCAGATAAAAGAAAGTCAATATCAAGATGCCTAAAAGCATACATGGGTATTGTAAAATTTCAAACTGTAAGCTGGATTATGGATTTGTTACAGTTTGAGAGTAAGTGGTTATAGTTACATGTTATTTCCATAAAATTGTAGCTCGTTACAATTACTACCTACAGTTTTGAAAAAGTAACTAGTCACAGTAACTAGCAACATTTCAAAATAACAAGTTACCTCAACGTGAATATACGGTGCCTCGGTACCTCAAATAAGGGGGGGGGCATAATCAGATAGTAAGAAGGGGGCACATGAGAGGACCGACACCTCATTTGTGCCGGCTTGTTCCCCCAAAGAAAGACAATCATTCCAGCAGATCTTCACTGGGAATCCGCTTTTAACGCTCATCATGCGGCAGAGAATCGGAATACTGTGTCGGAGCTGACCAAATTAGTTGTTAGACGAATTTTGGTTGTATCCAAAAGTTTTCCAATTACGACAGTACTTTTTTGAGGATGGAAATCTTTATAATCCCAACAAATAATAGGCTACTTAAAAGAGGTTAGCGGCAATTAAAGGGGGAAGAGCGGTGTTTAGCAGATCACCCCTCGTGGGCATAGATATGGTAATACGATGCTCTATACTTGTTAACGAAAATTTTAAAACATTGCGTTATAAAGTGGGGCTACGTGTAAAAATTACATTAAAAATGTAAAAAGTTCTATTGTTATTTCTTAGCAGTGTACATAGGTAAAGTATTGCACATTCAACTAAATTTTTGAGGAGGCCAGACTATGGAAGTGAGTACATACGATGACCTTATTAATAATGAACATGACGTGCAATAGAATTAAAACATCCGTAGGTAAATATGATATACACTGACAGATAGATTGGTATCGGGATATGTGTCACTGGAGTCAGAACTGGCTGGAACTTGTGCTGTTGAGGGGTACGTACTAGACTTGAAACTGGCCCAAAATTTGGGGGTGTGGAATCGGAGTTGGCTCCGACTCGGATAGGGTGAACATGGGTCCTACCGTAAAGTTTCAAAAGGTTATGATTAAAACATGCAAAGGTAAGCCTAGTTTTTGACTGTCTGTGGGCCAAATCGTTTCTCACGGTGATCTATCGCAACCGTGTCCTCTAATGGACAAAATATGCTAAATGAATTCAGCTTTTGTTAATTAGCCTTAGTTTACGCACTGACTCAGGGAAATGTTTGCCCGGGAGTACCCTTCAGTATTTTTCAACCAATCTCACAAAGACTCAGTCTCAAGGATAATAAGCATTGATCTGTTTAAAAAGGATTTGACACACAAATCAAGTTTTAACTAAGTTATAAGACTGATTATGAACGAACACACCTGTCAAATACCTCACCAATCGACCATCAAGTGGGCCTGCAAGCCTGCAGCATGTGCATCTAATATCAGCTCTTGAGTCTAATCGTGACTAGAATTTGATGTTGGTGAGGACGACAGCGATATAACAGAAATGATTGATAAATATTTCGAAAATAATATTACTACCAAAGCGCCATCAATTTGAAAATTTCCTGTTGCTAGTTCAAAGAAAATGCAATTTGTAGTCATTTTGACTATTTTTAACGGGAGAGTAACGGGACCAAATGTAACGCCGTTACAGTTATTGTTATACAGAATTGTAACTATTTACTTGCTCCGGGTTACTGAAATGCAAGTCAACTCGTTACAAGTCTCAAAACGTAATTGTTAACAGTAACGGCGTTACTTGCACCTTGTTTCTTCCCAGCCTTGAAAATATGATATGGTCTCCTGTCCAGATGCTAGTGTCTGGAATGAATCAAAGGTCAGGCTTAGGTTGCCAGCATGACCTTTTCAATTCTAGTCACTCCATATTCAGTATTGACGGAAACGGACATGGGTCATGTAAAAAGTGCAGGCAGCATTAATTCAGGGTAGTGTTCTGTAGCATTTGTACAAGTTACACTCATCTGTGTTGAACAAAGGAAACCTTTACATCCCATGTGTAACCAGTATGGCATGACGGTGCCTCCAGCCTGTCATCTTGTAAACCCAAAATAGGTGTGAACAGTTCTCATTCACAAGGCAGCCCAGTTCTAAATTAAAAATGGTTACTGCTTAATCACATAGCTTATATGTCCTGTACATGTGCAATTTTATTTAGCAAAGTTACCCTTACCTAACCCCTGACACTACCCTAAACAAAACTCCGACCTAAACCCAAGTTCGCAACAAAACATCCCAAAATAACCCTATACCTTTGCGCAACATAATTATATAAATGATCGGCTGCATCTACCCCATAGGCCGACTTGCCTTGTCAATCACTTCAATAATTTTTTCCAGGGTTTCCAAATTGTCAGCTGTCTCATGTTAGCCAAGACCTAGGCCAAGTTAAACCTTGAGTTTCAAAAGTAGCCAAATGTACTCCATGCTCCCAGCAAAATTTCAACTCTACCAGCTATCTTTTGCTAACGTAGGTGCGGGCCTACTGAAAGAAATAAGAGCCTGGGCTACGACCACTTGAATTTAGGACCACCATGTGACGTAAGTAATAGGCCTAACTTACGTTAAAAAGTAAAGCCTTGCTTTATAAACGAAAATCTTCATTAAGGCTCCCCTAATAATTCACCCGAAAATACTTTGTTTCTTTTTAAATCGACATCACCATATGACTCATATTGTAACCATAGCAAAGCCTGAAATTTTTGGAAAATATTTACGTCAAATAAGTCACTTTAAAATCTTTGGACGCCTTCGGATGACACTTTACAGAGGCTGCACAGTGAGATTAATGCATATTCTGCACTGCCCATATGGATCCACTCGTGCGAGTTCGTGCGCGTAAGAGCGAAAAATGTTGACATTTCAGACCACTTTAACAATAATTGTGCATATTGTTCATTGTAAACTTACTTCGTATGATAAGCAATGACTCCGCAACGGAAATTCCGATTGAAATTTGTTTTTTTTTCCAAATTAAGGAAAGTATTAGGAACCACTACTCATTAGTAACGCTATTCCTATGGACATCGGAAAGTACTGCTCATGCGCATTTTCACTGGAGGCTAGGGAGTGACCGCTCCCTACGACAAAGAACCTTTCGTAAGCTCTCATTCAATGTTCAAAGAGATGTCTTGAATACATTCAGCCAGTTGGGACACACCTGTTATGCTTCGAAGCATGCTTCGAGACATAGGCGGATCCAGTGGGGGGGGGGGGGCAACTAGGGTCAACTGCCCCCCTATGACCAGTCTAGCGCCCCTCAATACAAGAAAAATGCGCCCCCTGCGTCCTAAAAGTTAAGTAAAAACTGCCCGAAAAGTAAAAAAAAAAAAAAAAGGTCCCCAGAATTTCGAACCGTATAGCTATATATAACTATGGCAATGGGAGTTCGTCTCCGAAATGTAGTCGGTCAAATTCAAGAGTGTGCGGCCCCTGCATGATGTTGGCGTCCCCCTTTTCAAACTGCCCCCCCCCCTTCAGCTAGGGGCTGGATCCGCCCTTGCTTCGAGAGTAAAATTGTTCCAACTGGGTGATAGTTTGAAAATAAATTCAGTGTAGGTGTGTATTATACTTGCAACAATATCGTTATTTCCCCACGATTTTTAGGATATGTGCATGAGCACTCGAAATTGTTAAAACGCGTATAGGGCGAAGTCATCTGTCATGCTCAGGTTTCTTTTTTTCTTTTTGGACTACGTGCTCTACATATACTCTTACCTTCAACTGCCAACATTCACGTATTCCAAGATCGGCATATCCTCACTACCCTTGACCTGTAGTAAGCCACGGTTACTCTGAATTAGTCATTAAGAGCAGTTACTAGGAGTAATTTTTGGGCTGATGAAGAAGTTCCTATGAAGTGGATTCAGAAACTGAAATGGAGCACACAAAGACGACATATGCTTTTGTCAATTTCACCCATAATCGATGAGTGTAAAATATTTAGATCTGAATGAAAATATTGCTCCAACTGTTTATGAAAGTAGTCTAAATATATCACGAGCACGACTAAATACAAGTCTCTGTTCCCTTTACAGTACCTTTAAATGGCAGACATTTAGAAGAAGTGAGGTAAACAAGAGAAAATTAAGACGTATTGAACCGACACTATTGAAGGGCAAGGGAGAACAAGTTCATAGTATTTTGCAGTTACCTTATGGTGAACGGAATGTCTGTCAGTAGTTTTTACAGACAAAAAGAGGACAAGAACCCAAAAGTGAGAAAATCGGGGAGGAGACGCAGAGCTTTGTTCTTCTAAATTTATAAAGGTTAATACTTCTTCATGAAGAGACGTGTACTTGCACTTATACTCACAGATAGAGTGTTAGAGTTTGATGAGGTTTTACGGCTCAGTTTCTAACCGATACTCACAGACAGAGACACTTGTCTTTAACTTGTACTCATGGCATTATACTGATGAATGTCTGGTCTTCCTTTCAAATGGATTTAACAAAAGTTACGAAAAGAATTTTTACAAGTAGGGTAATACCCGCGGAGCGGACTCTGCTTGCTCAGCTCTTCAGCGTCGTAGGGATATGACTGAACAAGGAATATGCCATACAGTCTGCTACGTACTCAGGTGGGGTAACCACATTCTTCTTCCCCCGTATGATAGTGATAAAGTTACTGAGTACTTATTCGTCCAGCAACCTTTTCCCGCAGTTTTCTTCAATTAGTTGTAAGACACATTGAAATTCTCGGATTGTTTATGCACCTTCCTTTAATAGCATAATGGTCTAAACATCAGTGGCTAATGGGAGGGATTTTGCCATAGGGGGTATGCCCACAAATTTTGTAGTGCATCTTATCCTCTCCAATCTGAGATTAGTGAAGAGGTCGCAAATAACATACAAAACACCCACTGCGAAACTATTTTATTATTTCGGGGCTCCAGTCTTTAACATTATACCATTCTAGCTCAAAGACTAGACGGGTAACTTACTATACGTAGTTAAGGATTTCTGTTCATATATGGGAAATAATTGAAATTAATTAACGTCACATTTTATATGGTTCCTTACCAATGCCCCAAATGAGTTTTTTTTTAATTAAGTCCATTTGAGCACATAAATGGATGTTGAAAGGTACCTATTTACGTCACTAGGCATATAGATTTGTTGGCCATGTACCACTAACTCAAGAGTTTAATCACTTTATTTCTTGGCCTTGTTTGTTTTTATGCACAACCTCTATTATGCTAGTTTTAATTGATGGTAAAACTGAATTTGTAAGGTTCCCTTTAAACTTTGGACGTATTAATGGTTCCCCAATTTGCAATATACATATAGGAGACGATAATATCATTCCATCTGTTAAATTTCGCAAGCTTCGTTTAATTATGGACAATAAGGCAACTATCTAAGGTCATGTGTCAAATCTGTGCAGGTCAGCTTCATTTGCTCTTTACGAACTTGGTTTGATTCACAACATCTAAGATTAGTCTTCAACAGAGAAATTAGCCCATGCTTTTGTGACTTCTCGTTTAGGTTACTCCAATAGTTTAATGCTTGGTATACACGTTTAAAAAATTTGCAAAGTTCAGTAATGGAGAATTCAGCTGCTGGTTTGATAACAAGAAAAAGAAACATGAAAAAGTTACTCCGGTTTTAAAAACTTTACATTAGCTCCCCATACAACATCGTATTTAATTTAAACTTTCATGCTTTGTTTTTAAAGTTTTACGTGGCATGGCACCAGCCTATATTAAATGAGTTCTTAGTTTAGCTTTGTTCTGGTCGTGCTCTTTATTCGTCTGCCCCGACTCTTTTTCAACCGCTCCAAGGCTTTGGAATGTCTTACCTTGTTATATTCGTGTTTTACTCACTTTAGACCATTTTAAATCTTATCTTAAATCACATCTTTTTTAGCAAGTCCTGTAACAGTTAATTCGTCCATGTCTTTTGTCCTTGATTCTTCGTTCAATCTGTTAAGTAATCTTTTTTTCATTTTGTTTTAATTGTCTGTTTGCTATTTATTCTTTCTTTATCGTTTGTTCGGTGGTTTATCCCTTATTAGTTTTAGGTGATTCTTCTTTTCTTACTTTTACATGGTTCTCTGTTGCATTTTACTTTGTAAAGCGCTTTGCGATATTCTTTTATGTAAAGCGCTATACAAATATATTTTTTATTGTTAACTTGATCTACCTACCTGTAACCTGGGAGGTGTTATAGCCTCACTGACGTAACGTAGCCTGAGAGATGAGATATTGTATTGTATACTTCACTAGACATCAGAACTGTGAAGATGTGTGTCAGTGTGTCCGTGTGTATGTGTTTCTGGGTGACTTCGAGCAAAACGTCTGTCGGCAACTCCGACCTAACGGATTGGTGTAACTGAAAGGTCAGATTTCCTGAAATATGTTTTGTAAGTTTTTATCTGCTTGTTACGTTGTTATCGGAAGTAATCCTATTTAAAAAACAAACTTCTTTGGTTGATTGATGATGATGTAGGTCAAAAGTCAAGTTCAGTGATTCTCAGACTTTTTGAGGGTGAGGGCCTAACGGAGAGTCTGGGATGAGATAACGGGCATCAGGGGAGGATCGCATGCCAAGAGAGGGGATAACAACTGGAAAGAGAGAAATCCATAGTTAAGAGGTCCTGAAGCTGTATCAATGGCAAACAGAGGCAGAGGTACCAATTTTTAATAGGAAGCGGTTCCTTAATAAGGCAGTTTACACTTTTGCAGCATCCAACAGGAGCAACCTGATCTCAGCCCCACCATGATTGGGGCTGAGGTCAGAAAATTTTGCTCTTAACCACAAATTTGCCTCTTCAATCAGGAGTGGCTCCATGTGGGGACCAAGTTCCCCGACCGAGAGTCCGGATTGCCGAAAGAATGGCAAGAGTGAAATTTTGGCCTGCGAAGCGTTTGGAAAATTTGGGGCTTACTGTTGAAGAAAATATGAAAACTTGCTGTTTTTATTGAGTAATCTGCCCTACTCAGGGCAAAATCAAGAAATTCGTTGCTGGTAGTCGTCGGGATCACATACTTTATCGTACCCTATCGACATGGAGTTTCCCCGACGATAGAGGTCATGACCACCCGCACCACCCCTACCTGGCGCCACCCCTGTCTACAATTCTGCATCTAGCGTGCGTGAGTCACCGGTATAGTCACTTTGATGTTTACTATGCGTCGGTTTGCGGTGTAAGAGAAACATTTGGCTTTCCAAACTAAGTAGGTTGCCGACGAAAACCGCACTCTGAAATGGATGAAGTAACAACAGTTTTACACTTATCCTGCATTAGTGGCCAGCATGTGAAGAAGCTCTTGAATTATTCTCAGGCGCCGTCAGATAAAGAATTGGGTCTGCTGAATTTGAGGGCCGCATTTCCAGACGTCAAGAAAAGCTTCAAAATGATTGAATGCCTTACAGAAATTTTAATTTCAGTAAAGAATCAACACACGCAAGAGCGTCAACAGCTTCTCAAAAGTGGGGGACATAAAATTGACGAAAATAATTCAAGCGCAAATCGCAAAGCCCTAGCAACGAGGGCTCTGTGGGTCCTTAAGCGGCCCAGGAAAATAGATTTCAGATGGTCTGAGGTGTAATCTGAGTCATTTTCCCACCATTTTAATCCATTAAATGGCTGTTTCTACCATTTTCGAGCTTGATTTTATTGAATTAGCTATTTTGTAAGCTATGAAATCTAACATGTACCTGCTGTTTTTGTTCGGTTTAAGTTATGGAAAAAGTGGTGAGGGGGACCTCCTTTTGAAGACCATGAACATACGCTCAACAAGATACATTTTCCAATTGTACAGTCTCCTCAAGTCGCAATAAATTTCCATGATATACTAAACTTTGCTACTTTATAACTAAAAATGCAACCACTCAGCAATACACCACTACCTAACTATATGCCACCGAGTGCATAACATGATTATCAACCACACGTCTTGGCTAGACATGACTGAACAAGGAATATGTCGTACAGCCTGCTACGCAGGCAACCTAGCACCCCTTCAGGAGAGCAAAGTTGGAAGGAGTCAAGTAGTGACTTTAAGTTACATAATTTAATTTCCTCCTTTGCCAAGTTTTGTTCTTGTCAAATATGATTTTTCTCGGAACGTAATACCAATTCAGGGGACGCACCGGCAGGGCTCGGGGCAGCATGTGGCCTTAGGGTCCACGTTTGAGAATCAGTGAGTCAAGTCAGATAAATTTGGCAAGTTTGCTACAGTATTGCAGTATTTTGCTAGGTACGCTTTAACGAAACAGGATAGGGACGGGGGGGGGGGGGGTTACGGCTCCGTTGATTGCCTCCTTGTTTAACTTTTCAAGATGAAAGGCTATTCGGTGGGGACCATATACGTTCGGGAGGAGGGATGAGATAAAGTTGAAATTATGTAATTACAAGCACTTACTACGCAAGCATTAGAAGAATGGAAACTAATTAACCCACTTTTAGCATTATATTCTCCCAGTCTCTGTACACTCGTGATTTAAGAGAAACTTTAAAGAAGGCAATACCACAATGTTATGCAAGTTATAGAAGCCAAAACAACTAACGCCATGCTACAGAAATTTGCAAAGAGCGTAAAGGTTTATTTATAAGTTGTCATGTTAGCAGAAGCCTCTAAGAGAGATTAAAGTTGGCAAAACCATCCAAGTCTAGTTTATTATTTATCCTTTAGGTCTTTCACCCCATGAATAATTCACTCTATTTCATGTTAACAATCCTTTACAAATTTCAGCAATCCCGGATTCCAACATATCCCTTTTAGAAAAAAATAAATTTCAGAGAAACGTCTTGAGAAGTTATTTTGCAAGTTCAAAATCTAACATATTCAAAAGTTAAACTTCACCCCTCTATACAAACAATCGATTTGATGTTTTGTGAAGAGTAATCATCGCCAGAATGTGATGTTCTGTCGCTTAGGACGGGACTACTCACAGCTTTATTGGACTTAGCAAGGAAACTATTGAAACTATACCAAGTTTAACTAAACCCCTCTGTACAAACAATCGATTTAATCATTCACGAAGAGCAGTCTTGGTGAGAATGCAATCCTGTGTCCTTACAACGGAACTACTCACCGCTTCATTAGACTTTAAGCAAATTAAATGTTCCAGACCCCCTTGCATATAGACATAGATCTTTTAAATGGCAGTATTCTGGGCAAAGATCGGTGCTATGTAAACTAATTCGTCCCACGCTCCCATTAGGGAATCTTGGTCAGTGCTATGACCCCCATAGCAAAAAATGAATAGCCTTTAAATGGATTTGTTTCATTTATGACCCCTTGATTACCCTAGTAAAACCTCAAACAATCCCCAGAATAGAAGTCATGCGACTTATCGACCTACGAAGCTTGTGCTATCTCAGTACTAGCAGGCAGAAATTTCTCCCAATAAAATTTCAGCCATTTCCAAAAGCAATTGTGAACAAATTTTAACAGAAAAGCCACTCACGTCATTCTGTTTCGATTCTCTGATTTCAAGTGACCGCGGTAGCCTTTTCTAATGCTTATCGAGTTTCTACCGTTTCAGCAGTAAGTGGTTGTTCATTGACAGGCAAACTCTTGTTTTAGTTGAGAAATTTGCAGTAATTTTTCCGCAATATTGATCCAAATATGCTCTGTCTATTCATGATCGCGTCTAGCAGTCTCTCTTCCTTCACACAAATTACGATGCAACACTATCCTAAAGTTTCGTAGATGGGAAGGGATGGAGTTAGAAATCATCTTTGCACGATTCCTTCCTTCGAGTCCTAGACAGAATATTATGCAGGTACACGTTCGTGTAACTTTTGCTACGTCATTGCTGCAGGAAATTTCAAGAACCTTTGTAAAACTGCGTCCTATGCCACTGGTCAAGATGTCCTATTGCTAGAGTAAGCCCGGAAGTTGGAGGGATAGTATTCGAAAACTTCCTGAAAAAACACTCAAGTTGGGTTATGTGCGACAATTGCCCACGCTTCAAGTCATGGTTAGGAAAATAAACAATTACAAACACACGTTATACACGTTTCTTCTTCGTGCTAAGTAACCTTACCCTCTAAATGATTTTTTAGTCAAGTTGTTAATAGAAACATTGCTCTGATCATATCAATTGCATGGTTGTTGTTGTTGTTTTTTCATCGTAAAGGGTTGAACTGGAAATATTGTATTTCTGCGCTCACCCTTGGCTTCTCAGCAATGCTCAGTGGAAAGATGCCATTTTCGTGTCATGAATTTTGGAGCAAATAAATTGACAGAAACTAGTGAAAACACTTTCTACAGGAAAATATTACAACCTTTAAAAATGCTGCATTGCCAAAGTGTCAATTCAGCGACAATAAAAACTTCTCAGTTGGAATGATCATACCAGGGCATGCTACGTTATGTATGGTTCGTATGACCAGGGAGCGGACAGCACTCTCCTATATGACAATCATTGGTCCAGTGTACTATCAAGCTAATATGAGAAAGCTCGTTGTTTTATCTTTTGTTTAAGGTAAATGAATAGAGAAACAGTGTGTCACATAATCGTGAGGTGAGGAATTTATGGGAAGATGTGATATGGTCAACTGATAGTTTGTTTCGAAATAGGTCGGGGACTTGCTTACCCTTTAACTCTGAGTAAAATTTTTCCAAGTGACTGATGTGACCACTCTCTGCCATCTATTGGCAGTTTACTCTTTCGCTGATGATATTTTTTATCTAATGAGCGTTAATCACCAACCCGAACAAAGTAGAATTTCAGTCGATTTCTACCCTATAAAAGACTGGTCACTGAAGTCACTCATCCGGAAGTGAATGTCAATCCTTTATATCTAGAGAGTATGCCCTTTAAACGAATATTCTTATTTGTTTAACGAAATCTAAGACAACAGCAATTAGCGCCACCAAGTGAACTGATCAGAAGTCATAGGATATGCTGTTGGCCATATGATCCGTCCGTCTAACCTAAAATCTAACCCCGCCGATACTTCCGTCTCACTCGAGTCCTTCCGAGTCACTTTATCGAGGAATTATTCATTGATTCTTTACTCATGCTGTATTGATTGCGTTAGAAAGTGTTTTTCACATACCACCATTCCATTGACTAAGTGGGATATGCCTTGTTTCCAACCCCATAGCGTGCAATTACAATTAACTCCGAAATGTATTTCTCTTCAACTGAAATGGAGGCACACTGGTAAATTAGGAATTCAGCAGCTGCATTTTTCGGGAGGTCGAATGGTCATGTCTGGCTTCTTCAGTGTTGCCACTCTTGGTCGCCCACATCAAACCTAAACCTTATACTTCCATAGAATAACAAATGTGGAGTCTAATTTGCTTCACCACGTAAGTCTCCTTGGGACCTATTATTTCAAAGCGACCTTACGTTTATCACGTAATCATTCCTCAAGATGAGTCAGCTGTTAATGTCCACAGGGTATGAATAAAAACTCGTTTACGTCAAAACAATAAATGCCGAATTTTAGTTCCTCATGTTTTCTGTTCTGGATGGATAGCATACATCGAGATATACTAAGGACATCATAGCTATTTATTTGAAGACTGGTATTTCTTTGAATGAAGGGAACCGAAAACTTGAGACATTTTTTAAGTCCTCGGTCTGAATGTAGGACAAGTATAAACAAGCACAAGCACACATCTACAATTTCTCCCTGGGCTTCGTTTGATGACGATTACTGCAGTACAAATTTTAATCTATACTGGACACATCGGTATGACTGGTAAATGATTCTTCATTTTATGTTTCTTTTTCTAGGAAGTATAAAGAGCAGACTTTCAACGAAGGGTCTTAATGAAATAACGATTCTGGCAAGATAAATCATATTTAATTTACATTCAACACATTACCACCATAAACGACAAAACTATGTAACTTTCAATGAAAATGAACTTTATTGAAAATCATCTCAAGTTATCCATCTCGGAAGGATCTAATTTACTTCAATTTGAAAGTCTAAAAAAGGAAATTGATAACACATTGGTCTACCATTCACAATAAAAAAGGGGGGGATATGGATAAATAGTTTAGACTAACAACTGGATTTCGCATGTGACAGTCTGATCTTAGTTTGAAAGCAATGCTTTCATATACCTTTTCAAAACAAATCATTTATAACTTTAACGAAGTAAATCTTCTCAAGACGCCTGCTGACTTCTTCTGATCATTCCTCCCCCGATTGTACTTTGCAAAATCTAACAATGATAATTTCCAGCAAAATCACCGTCACCTGTTGTACTTTGAAAAAGCATACATGGGTCTTTGACCCTTTCCCCACTTTGACCATTTCCGCACTCTTACGAAAATTAGGAAAAATGTTTAGATGATCACCTAAGCCAGTAAACTATGATGTATCTTTATTTTTATTATCATTGATACGCTTTCCGAAACCACATCCACTTCATGTTCAACGCGAAGGTTTTACCCCTGAATGCCAAGTGTCACCAAACTTCTCGAAGATGGACAATGCGTCTGTAAAATCCCACATTTCCATGTTTTCTCACGTGCATGGACAGAGGGAAACCGAGTAAATACAAGTCCATGCTACTTCTAATCCATTTTCTAGACCAACCGGTAAGTAAATGTGACATGTGGGCCTCCAGAAAATTAGGGTTGAGACAGCGTTTACGAAAAGAATTACCCGATCACAACCGGAATATCAAAATGAATTTAGCAAACGGTAAAACAAATTGACAGGTTTTTGTTTTACAAGCTTAATAAATTTGATTAGGGTAAAGAAGTTTCTGACATCGGTGTCACAAGGGGACATTTTTGAAAAGTTGTTCCGCACAATCTCTTAGTGGCAAAGACGAATAAAGTGGTTTTGTGTAGGTCAGTGGGTCGACTATCTACAGATGTCGTGATTGATAAGGTGCAAAGGAAACATTTCAGACCGTGTATGATTTTCAAGAAGATTAGTAATACTTTGTTGTTGCTATAAACTGGTCAGACTTAACCTGGCCCTATTAACTTTCGCACAGTTCTGTAGATGTACTATAGACAGAACAGTTAAGCTGCGTAGTTAATAGACCATGTTTCTCTCACTTCTTAAAAGATATTTTGAATCTTGTTGTAACTTTTCTCCATTTTATGACTGATGCCTACAGCCTCTAAAGTCTTGGGTAAAGTGTCACCAACACCAAGAACGTATGTAAAAATACTGTAATTTGGTAAAATTGCCCAACAAATGTCGGTTTATTCGTAAACTCAGAGGTCGGTTACCACTTAAATGCGCAACTAGCCTCTCGCTTAATTTACTAGTCACCAATTGTTGTAAACTTTTACCCGTTTCAGTATTTTTACATACGTGGCCGTGATGGTGAAATTTTACCTAAGTATTTTATGAGTGGATGCTCTACAATGCAAAGTCATTTTAAATTAAACCAAGGCATTTTTTTTAAAGCTGACTGAAGTTCCTGTGGTCCACCTTTGCCAATACACGAACTACCTACGAATGTCACAACGCGTATCTTGGGATCAATGCGAATCTACGGATAGGTGCAAAATACAATATGACATGTGTACTTACGTGTTGTGTTTTTTTTTTTTTTTTTTTGCTGTGTGTGCGTAAGATGTTCGTGATTATGATAAACGCAGCATGTTATGGCAAACCAATAAGAGGAATTATTGCAACAAGGTCCGTTAATTTCAAGGGGGTGGGCGGTCTTCCCTTACCTTTTTTTACACATCAGTAAAATATGTCGATTGCCCTCTTCATTCTCTAACATGTTTGTAACATGTTTCAAAACATACATATTGCATGCTAAAGGTAAATTTCAAGGGCTTATTTGCACAAATAAAATATACAGCTACAAACAGTGGCACTGGCACGGGGGCATGGGGGAGCGTGCCCCCCCCCCATGAAATTTTTTGAAAATTTTAAAATAATCTCAAAAGGCGATTAAGCTATAGATTTCTGTAGAGGGTAGGGTGAGGTTTGCTTTACCCGAGTGACAGATCTATTTAATCATTTTGTATCCCAAAAGTTTCTGAAACTATCAGAACTTTCGCAAATCCTTCCCAAACTTTCAAAAATTTCGCGCGCTCCGCGCGCTTCAACCCTTACTACAATGTTCTTATTACCAATATCTTCTGGTAGCAACTCCCGGAGAAGTACAGCAGCAAAAGTTGAAAGCTGTCCACGAATTAGCAGGTAAAAGACTGGCTTTTTGAGTGGCATGTACCTTTGTTGGGCAAGTGAAAGTGTCTCGGTGCAGATTCTGAATGCAGCTTTTGTCATGGAAATCTTATTTAATGAAAAATTCGAGCGCTTTGCGCGCATACTTTGCGGTTTACACTCCATCTCATGACCATTATTAAGGTAATAATACATGGAACTATAATAACAAGAGACCTAGCATCAATATGGGATCTTTCAATCTAAGTTGTTGAAGCATGATTTGGAAAGTTGAAATTACGTATTTGCCGTTAAACATTTTTAATAAAATTTACCGAGCGCTTTGCGCACAGCCATTATCGGTATAGATGACAGGTGCGTAGCCAAAGGGGGAGGCGCGAAGGGGGCAGCACCTCCCCCCTTGAACATATTTTGGTATTTTTAATGTTTATTTTAAAATATTGCTAGTGTTTCCCCTATTTATATGCGGTAAATAGGCCTGGGATGTGCCATTTCCAGCGATCTGGGAGTCATTTTGAGCCAAAATTTTCTTGCCCGAAACGCTGAGAGTCTGTGTATTGGATTTGCCCCCCCCCCCCACTTGACAAATTCTTGGCTACGCCCCTGATAGATGGTTATTTTAATACACTTACGACCAAAAATCATTCTGAAAACGCGTTTATTTAGTCCTTCACCTCTTTTGCTGTACCTATCAGGGAGGTCTAATATCACCTTCCTGCACCTATACTCTCCCTCTCGCCCGTTCCCCATTGCTGGAAGCTGTTCATCTGGATTTTTGTTCAAACTTAGTAAAAATACGATAGTGTTAAAGTGCTCTACGTCATAATCTATAATTATCATTTGGACGCCAGATAATAAGCATTATGTCATTGTTCCATTTTATGTACTTGATCTTCCAGGAGGCCCTATGCAGGTATCTGCAAGCCTCAGATGCCTTTTATAATGCACAATGAAGAGGAGGAAAAAATTCGTTTCAGTCCAACAATGTTTCCGTGGACTGCACGTACGTATTTTTGGGTAAAAACTTTGCCTGAATAGAAAGCGGTAAAGTAGCCAAAAGGAAGTCTTCAAGAGGTTTGTTGACAACGTATTCTTCTCTTCTTTCACCTAACCAAAAATTACGGACATTTTCCAGCTATATATGATCAGCTCCAAAAATATTCCAAAGATAGCACCATTTTGCATCTAAGAAACCTTAAATTAGCAAAAATTTCTCAAAGGGGAGGGGAACACCCACTCCCCCAGGACGGCACCTTAAAGTAGTGACAAGGGAAAGGTCCCCACTGCTGTATACAAACGCAGGGAGCATAAAAAGGGAATATTTAAGCGTCGCCACTCAGTTGGAAAAACATCCAGCTAGTCGGAAAAGAATTCACTAAATTAGGGACATTTCCCAGCCATACAGGTGTGTGATCAGCTCCAAAAATATCACAAACATAGCACCATTTTGCATCTAAGCAACCTTAAATAAACAAAAATTTCTCCCTAAGACCCCTCCTCAGGACGGCACCTTAGTGTAGTGACACCGGAAAAAGGAAGGATCCACACTGTGTATACGAACGCAGGGGGCACACAAAAA
The DNA here is from genome assembly GCA_029531755.1 of Holothuria leucospilota. NCBI lineage: Eukaryota > Metazoa > Echinodermata > Holothuroidea > Aspidochirotida > Holothuriidae > Holothuria > Holothuria leucospilota. Next base: position 43,960,647 of record CM055979.1, read on the forward strand.
AAAAACGCATTTTGCGCAGCTTGGGAGGTTAACTGAAGTGCCTTTATACGACATCATCTGTTGTGCCCCCCCCCCCCATCACCAAAGCCTGGCAGCGCCACTGGCTACAAAAATATCATCACACAATTTTGAAAGCGCCTTGCATTGTTTGTACACCAGGGTACACCAATTCAATTGGAAGAAACTGCATTTCCATTTATAGTAGTTGGGGAAGAGATTTTTCCTTCTCATTAGTTTGCCTGGATGTAAATCAGTTTCAAACTATTTTGTCCTTGGCAAAATTTCATCACAGAGAAGGATACATGGATAATAGGTAAACTCCTGCAATAAACGACAAAGAATATAAATGGCCTTCAAATGGAAGAGAAACTAGAAGATTGTTGCCACATTTCTAGTCTGGACCTTATTGTTAAAGCGGAATAACAAAAGAACTGCATCATAAGAAAACAAATGGTAGAAGACAACAAGGTTTGTGACTAGTGACAAGTTGTTACCAAAAGTTACTTCTACTTCGCAAGTAGAGTTTCAGTTTTTCTTTAAACTTACTAAGACAACACATCATTTTATGGCATCACTGAAGAAGTTACAGAGATGGGCACCTTTAATTCTTATTCTTTGAAGAAGCAAAGAAAGGTAAGGGGTTTAAATTTGAGTGACCACTTTTAATATAGGATATTGAGGGTAGACAACACCATCAACCTTGAATAGTAAGGTAGAAAGGAATAAGAACAAGGTGAATGCTAGTGTTGAGTTTGCATTAGCATGCTGCATGGAGCTATTAAAAACGTCCATTGTACCAAAAGATTCCAAACTGGTAGTTGTGTATAACAAAGTAAGAAATTTGTAGTGAAAAAGAGGGGAGATGAATGATGCTTGGAAAGAGCATTGTAGAATGCTTTTCCGACTCTCTTCTACCAGACGTGTGACTAGAGAAGTTACAGTTTGCGGAATTAATCACAAGTATAGTAGATATATGGAACCTCAACAAAACTGCAATGAGGGAGACTCTTTCCGAGAAGCAATTGCACACTATTTCAATATTAGAATACAATGTCAGAACTTGGTTTCACATAATATGTTCTTCGGTACTACAAAAGCTGTGAGTTGTCGTATCATTAATCGTCATTATGAAATCAAGACAAGCTCCTTTAGTATTTGTGAATACTCTTACGGCTTGGTACAATACACAAAACCGAAACAGTGTAAAGATGCAGAAGAAAGAGATCAAGATTCCAAACTGATTACTATTTAACCCCTTTCCCTTAACTTCTACAAAATAACACTAAAAATTTTACTTAGGCCTAAATTTACAATACTTAATCCGTATACTTATCTCTTATATATATATATATATATATATATATATATATATATATATATATATATATATATATATATATATATATATATATATATGCTGAGTACTGTGTGGCGAGAACATTCCATTTAAAAATGGCGTAAAAGATTCAAGAACACTCGAGAATACGTGTATGCAGTCAACACAATGGGCCATGACGCAATGTTCCTTTTATAGTATACTTTCGCCAGGGTTTTAGAAGTTACTCGAACAATGAAACTGATGCGAATTCTCAACTGGGTTGCAGGACCAGAGTTCATACCTCTGTAGCGTCGTGACCTTCTGGTTGTCCTAGTTAGTGCCTCGTAACAATACCAAGAGCTTAGTTTTAGAAACATTTAAAGATAGGCCTATGTTTGTATTTGTTTCCTTGTTGTGTTGAGGAATTGTCAGCTGTTATTGCGAAAATAAAACATGGAAAGAGCTTTCATTTTGATGAAATAAACAGTGATTTGCTTATGCAGATTTATCATGTTATTGTTATACCCTTGAATCACATCATCCACCTTTCGTTTTATTTGCTTATAAAATCTCCCCTTCCAAACGTAAATTTGTTAAGATTATCTTTCTTTTAAAATCAGGTGATTCCCAAGCTATATCAAATAATAGGCTTATTACTGTATTACTACCTATCTCTAAGATTTTTTAACGATTTGTTTATAATAGACTGTGCAATTGTAATTTCTACACATGATTACTTTACACAATTCAATACGGTTTCCGGACCAGTCGTACTTCGTACGTGGCTGTCCTTAATCTCACTGACAAAATTGCTCAAGGTCTCGATACTAATAACACAACTGCTGCCTTAGTTCTCGACCAATTGAAAGCATTTATACGACTGACCGCACCATTTTACTCAGTAAACTTTCATTGTATGGCATAGGATAAATTGCTCTTTCGTGGTTTAAAAGTTTCCGTAAAAATCGTTCACTTTTTGTTTTCTTTAACGGTGTTAACTCTTCAACAATTCACTATAATGTGGGTGTTTCACAATATTCAATATTAGGACCTTTACTGTTTCTTTTATAAATAAATGACATTAATATAGCCTCATAAGTGTTAGAAGGTTATATTATTTGATCATGATTATACTTTTTGTCTGCAAGCTTCTTCTGCTTATAACTTACTACCAGCTCTTACACATGACTTTTCTTATATTTTCAATTGGTTAAGGCAAAAAGGTTGACTTAAAACATAACATAACCTAAGTTTCTACTATTTGATAACAGAATTCCTGACCAAACTGTTTTACAGTATTCACATAAAGCGTGCGCCTATCACGCCTTCCTCTTGAGGCAAAGTTTTAAGGAATTCACATTGACCACAAATTAGGTTGGAAAAATCATTTGTCCGGGCCTTTGTAAGTAACAAAGTAGCAAGAGCAAGCAGAACCCTTAATATACTAAAACATTTGTTTCCCAGAAATGCGCTCCTCATCCATTATAACTCCCTCATTATTCCTCATCTAACTTGCAACTTGAGGAAATACTCATATGTGTATTCTTATTGAAGATTTTCTGTAGGACATGTCAATTAGGGAAACTTTCGGTTTCGATTTTCAAGAACTGCTGTCCGACGTTGGTCTTTACCCTCAGATCAAATGGCGAGTCAAACCATGTGATGTTTCTTTTTCTGTCTCGGTTTTTGCGTTTTGTCTCTTCTTTTGATTTGATTTGTATTCAAGTATGTTATCGTATATATATATATATATATATATATATATATATATATATATATATATATATATATATGTATATATACTGTCTGATCTCGCTGACGAAGGTTCCATGGGAACCGATAGTTTCGAATTAAATCTTGGATTATTTTGTACTCTTTAAGTCAACTAGTGATGCATTGATTTGTTTCCTGTTTTACGATTTATTTTCTCGGAGTACACGTGGAACTCTCCTCTTTAATTATATATATATATATATATATATATATATCTATATATCTATATATATATATCTGTATATGTATGTATGTATATATATATATATATATATATATATATATATATATATATATATATATATATAAACTTCACGAGGAGATAGTTGTTAAGCTTTCCCTTCATCAGATTCTCTGATACAAACAGTTGAGTCCATCAACAGTTACAGTTTAACATACTACACGATTAGTTTACACCATTAACGTGTGCAAGAACATAATATATGGATGTGATATATACTCCTGCGATAGTCCTGCATTTATTTCACTAATAGCAGAATATTTACATTACAACTAAGCATTTAAAAATCAACCTAAAGGTAGTTCAAATCAATTGAGTGAAACACTTCTCGTAATTTACATGTACATTTGTATCAATCTTTTTGATAAATCTACGAAGTTCAAGGCTGTTTCCACTTAATTTTCTACTTTGAAAGCGATACTATCAAGAAGCTTGAAAAATGTCATGTGCGTGTAGTGGGTTTAAGATACGAAAGTCTGAAACTGTATTCATCAATAAGTTACCATTGTTCATTCTACGCATATCTTCAGTAAACTTTGAGTAAAGCTAGAAGGATACACAATGAGCAATGATTTGAAATCACATCACTTTCTTTGTTGCACTTACAAATGGGGTGCCGTTTGTAAGTAAGGCTTTCGAAATCTTTGGCGATTGATCATGCTCTAGCCCTAGGAAATCCTTCAAAGTAGAGGGATATATTAATAATATGTGGAAGTGATCAAGCCACAAAATCAAAGAGTCTTTCTTTTTTAAATATTATTTGTTAAATAATCACAACCTCGATACTATCCATTTGAACCACTTGATGGTGGTAAAGCCCGTTTCAGTGACAAGATGAAAAGCAAGCAAGTATAGTTTCTTCGAATAAATATACTGAGTCCAGTTTCTTCGCTTTGGTTCAATGTCGTTAGCAATGTATGGTTGTAAAGGATTTTTGTACTTGACTATCGACAGTGTTTCCACAATTAAAGGAAGAGTTTCTCGGATTTTCCTTTCCATCTTGCTAGATATGCCGTAAACCTTTTGTGGCATTCCTGACGTTAAGTAGTATCTTTTCGAAGGAACCCGCAAAATAATTTGCAATGGCAATCCGTATAATTTAGGTTAGTATTGTTCTATAGCTACGATAAATTAAGGTATTGGTTTGTACGAGATTTAATTTAAGTTTACAAAATAAAGACTGAGAAGGACTTTCTTTTGTCTCTGTTCCCCTCTGTTATTCTACAAGAAGGACAATTTTGTCCCAGGCTACAGTGAACTTATCATTAAATCTACTGAAAGCTGATAGATTATCAACAATGTCACCATTGTTATCGTACTTTAAAAATAGATTTAAAATGATAACCTTTTTAAATACGAAAGAACCAAAAACTATAGGTCATTCTTTACCAGACATTAGGTTAACATTGCAAATAATTAACCCCCCATGAGGAAACTGCATTTTGAACATAAACTGTAATGTCTAGAACTCTTTCTTGGCGACGTGTAAGGTTATCTATGGTGAGATGACGTCATCTCGTCTAGAAGCTTATTTTGTCATTGGTTTGTGATGTAGTATCGAGTATATTCGTAGGATTCAACTAGTCGGCCATCAATTGCATGAAGGTGATTGCTTTTGTTGAATAATAAACTGCTAAATGTGTTTTAAAGATAATAAAAAATAACTTTTCGACTATAGACTAGATAATGCAATCTTTTTTCTTCTGTAGACTGTCTTGATTTCCTGTTTATATACATTTATACGAGCAACGAAAGAAATGACATGAAACAAAATTCGTCTGAGTGAACATTTTAAGTTGTCTTGACAAGCTGTAAGTCTTCAGTGAAACCTGAAGAAAAATATTAAAGATGACAAAGAGGGTAATGTTACAAGTTTGTAATGAATTTGTCCCAAGCTTATCGTTATCAAAGATACAAAACCGAATATATTCACACCGACTGCTATACGTATTTCACATAAATACTCTTTAAACCTCGTAACTTGGTCCCATCTATTTGACTTGTACTCTGATTTTTCACTAGAATCGTATTTTAAAGTTATTGAAGTTGCGTACAATTACTGCGACCATGGAGGCTACACTTCTGAAAGAAACTAGTTATTATGTATTAAAATTGGTACCTTCTCTCATTTCCCCTTTCCTTCAACATTATGGCTTTTGATCCAATGAATGCCCCTCTACTCAAGCCTCTATGCCACTTTGGCCTACACCATGCCACACTACCAGTAGTAGTTCGTTCATGAATCTGGAGCCAAAGGATACGCAATCTTATTTCTGAAGTTAGAGTACATCTTCATAAAGCTGAAATCATTAATGTACTTTTATAATTTTACCACATAATCGAAATGTGCGCTATCTACTTCAAAAGGCAACGCCCAGTCACATTGAGATACCCTACCTACACCAACAGACCGTTCACTCATGCAAGTTTCTTTTTAATTATTTTACAATATTTCTGTTACTGAACTGTTAAATTTATGGAAGTTTACTTCTTTTTTAACATTCTAATTTATGTAAGGTAAGTTCTTCATTTACCTTTAAATTTATGTAAAGCATCTCTTGGCTTACCTTAAAATTTATGTAAGGTGAATTTTGGTTTGCCGTTAAATTTATGCAAGGTTAATTTTTTGGATTTACCTTTAATGTACGTATGGTATTTGTGGTTAACCTTCCAGTATGTTACAAGATCTGAAACGTCATATAAGAAGGATACTTGCCTAAGTAGCATGCTCTTCGGCATATTCCTTGTTCAGCCATATTCTTATCGCCCGCCCATGTGAACACCGAACAAGGCTTTGAATATTTAGGAAAATATGTGGCCCTAAGACTGGTTGATTATTAATGAATATTCAAAACAATGCAACATCTGGTCCGGTTCATATCATGCAATAGCCTAGGCCACCCACGGTGTTTGTATGTCATTATAGTATTATATTTTCTCGTATAATACCCACTGCGCATTTGGTTATATTCAACATAGTACGGGTACTGATCAGACTTCTCAGGTTTCAGTCTAGGCTTTCAGTTTTACGACTACCGGAGTACACATATTCAATTAATGTAAACAATAGCATGAATAGATAGAAAGATACTAGAAACGGAAATGATGGGACATTTGAAAGATTATTTTCACTTTTGATATAGATCTTAAGGACATGTCGACACAGGACCGTGGGCTGAGGAACACCGTAACTACATTACACATTACATTTATTGCTTATCCACTTACATGACGTCAGAGTCGGGTGTAAAGTAGCAAATGGCGTCAATGAATAGGTTCTTAAAGGTTGGTTGGACTTCCAATGCCCGTTATAAGGGAAAATCAAACGATTTTTAGATACAAAGACATCATCATCGCATCGTACATGGAAAGGTTTCAGATATACGCGTCATAAGTAAAACTTTTAGAAAAATAAGTTCAAAGCTCAGAGACATCTAAATTGCAGGGATTGCATCCGACCCACATTCATAAAGTTTGCCAGTTGCGCACTGTGCTTATTTAACTATGATTTGGATATTGCCGTTTTAAAACATTTAAACAGACCTTACTCAGAATAGAAATGATACCTTTTGGCTTTTCGGAGTATTCTTTTTAAATAATTGATGCTTTCTTTATGTATGAGAAAACTCGAGGCCTTTGAGATACAATGGGAACTTTAAATCTTGCCAGAGGACAATTATAATGACACTATCGAGTTTTTTGGGGAGCACTGAAATATGCTCAAGAGACATAGCTGTGGCTCAGAGCAACAACGCAACCGATTGGGGATGGATGGTCAATCGGACAGTTGTATTTTCTGACTGCTAGTACAAACTGCTGTAAATTTTAAATTAACATAGACCACTTACATTCGGGGAAATATGTAGCCCAATCTTGAACATCGGATCAAGGATTACACTTTTAGCGCTCCCCCCCCCCCCCGCGTCTCTTTCGTAATCCTTGGTCTCTCATTCGGTCCAACACTCTCAGTAGAGAAAATTATACTGTTTTTCAAAAAACTTTTAACACCACATGAGCAGAGAAATATATTCATCCCTGAATCGATACTCAGATTGGGGATTTATTAATCTCTCCTGTAAATTATATACACATTTGCAACAGATTCCACGTAAACTGGCGTAGTGGCCGTATGACGAGTTGCATACTTGGCTTATCTCAGAGATCAGCCATTACTCGCCTTAGGTCATGCCCCGCCTTGTTTCAGGAATTCAGACATTATTATAAATCACACACAACCTTGAATATGGTAAGTGTCTATTAACAACTTTTTTACTGTCCCTTTTATTTCTATTGTATTTGTTTGCTTTTCATTTTTGGAAGGACTTTTTTTTTGAGGTGGCTGGACCTGCTGTATGTTCCTATCTGTGTTTGAAAGTCGCGTTACTATTGTGCTGTTTAATTTTTCGGGTGGAAATGAGAATTTCAAATTAGTCCCTGTTCCCTAGCTGTGTCTAGGAACTTCGAAAGTTGATAAAAGAATATGTTAACAAGACCAGTTCTCCTAAAGGTCCTCCATATAGCCTTTACTACAGAAATAGTAAACCCTTTTAATTATATTACTATGTATCATGTATTTAGGGTAAAAAGTTAAGATGATGTGTTTGTGATTTTCTTTTATCTCCTACATATCGTTGCATAGTGGCTTTTCTGCAGATTGGTTGGGGAAATAATCACACTTAAATCAATGGCGTATATACAAAATCAGTTCTAGGGATTTACATGGTATCAAGATCTTTTAATTCATGCAGTAAACTGATATACATGACACTGCATTGCATCCATGAATAGTTTAGGGCAGACTAAGGATTTCAGATACTGCAGTACAAAAAAAAAGCATATACTTATACCCAAGATGTACTCAATAGATAGATATAAGTAACCAAATGGAAAAATTTGCTGTTTAAGCTAACTGGAACAAAAGGTACGTGTGTAAACTAGATCAGTAGAAAGAATTGTCACACTTAACCATTTATATGCTACACCGGCCATCTTGTCTCCACGCCATCATATTGTTGTCCCTGCTGATGTTTAGGGTTCTTTACCCCGTAATAACACTTGTAGCAATAGGCTAGAATGACGCTTACTCTTTCAGGGTCATCTTACGATTATTTTGCGTATTGAAGGGACAGTTTAATCCTACCATCTGATTTGAGGTTCATCAAGACAAGACACTTCAAAAAGTCACGAATCTCCAAGAGTCAAACTTCCCTCAATCTGGAGTCCTTGGGGAAAACCGATAATTTTTCTGTATTTCGTACAGAGTAAATTTTGAGGCAATTTTCCAACTTCGTTTTGCACTTGGTTGTCTCCCAAATAGCTCCACAGGCCCGCAGTTATTTTACGATGGAGTGCAAAGGCGCTGTCAATGGGACATCGACTAGAATTATTCTTTATAACTACGTCGACATGGCAATTGTTTTGACAAATTGGAGGTTAATGCAGGAATTTGGACGGGTTTCCTTCGTGTCCCATCTCCACTCCGACAGTATTAGAAAGAAATCAAAACGAATCCCTACAACGCTGCACATACTTTCTTATGAAAATTCTTGCTGCCTTTATTCCAAGGCAGACGAAATCATGAAATTATCCATCCTTAACATTCCAACTTATTTGGTGGAGAGGTAAATTTAGGATATAGAAAGAATGATTAATGTACATCATAAAAACCTTTATTCTTCGGTCATCTTTCCGTATGGATCAGTATAGATATGTAATTACAGCAGCATATTCTGCCAGCGAAATACTGTTACAGGCTTGGTTGGTATATGTGACTTGTCCATGAGTTTTCAAGGATGAAAATGCAAGTTTTTGCTATTTGATCAACTGGTGGAGGCAGTAGTATCTTAAGCATTGTCTTGTTGGGACTTGAAAATCTAGAGTAGTTTGATGATGACGATGACGATAACGATGACGATGATGATTGATAATGACGATGACGATGACGATGATGATGCTAGACATTGTTAGATTAAAGACAAAACAGTTCACAGTAATGTGCTTAAAAGGTATATCGATAGATAAAGATAATGAAACAGGGGTTGCTAATGCTTGTGTAGAGGTAGAGAAATTTGTTGTCTAAGTGAGGTTGATGAATCGACGAGGACACTGTACATGATGAGAATGTCGAGAAGATGTTTACAAACTTTCCATCAGTCAGAGCAAAAGAAATTATTGCAGATGTAGCTATTGATGGCAATCTAGAAGTGACAGTCCTCAAAAGGTATAGAGGGATTTCATGTGACGTCACGCGCAGTGGATTCCCAGGCACTGAAGGGTAAAACACACAAGCAGTAAGTGAATTTACAACTGACGCGCATGACATAACCATACTGATATTACTGTGACACATGGACGCTTGCCCTTCAAAACATAAAAGACGGGCAATCTTGCCTTTCAAAATTGCGTCTAGTTGGTTAAAATCACGTGACTGAAATCCCTCTATAACAAGTGTAAACAAATTATGCTGACATTCTAACTGATATGTCAGTGCGTACAGATGTGATAGAACAATAAGGAACTGACAACTAATGAGCCAGCAAGATATAAAGTACATCCTGTACCATATGCTTAAGTAGACAACATGCGGCGGGAAATTAAAATCTCTGTAAGACATAGGATAAATGAGCTTTCAGAATCAGCTTATGAATTTTCAGTTGTATTGGTTGACAAAAAGGATGGGTCTCTAAGATTTTGTGTAAACTTTCGTTGGCTTAATGCTTTCACAATATTTGTCCCAAAACAAATACCAATTACTGAAGAACTTATGGTTAGAACTTTCCAGAGGAAAGGTTTTTTTTCAAAACTCCATTTATGTAAAGGGTATTGGCAAGTATCAGTTGCCAAGGGGGGCATACATTAGACTGCATTCATAACTAAAAATGGTTTGTTTCAGCTCAAAGTGAAGCCATTTGGTAAGTTCTTCAGCAATATTTCCTTGAATGATACGAAAGGTTCTCCATAGTATTGATAATGTTGTTAACTGCATATGTAGTGATGATATTTTTATACATACTTAAAATCTTGAACATCATATCCGTGTACTTCAAACCGCTCTCAAAGGTCTGGTGACATGAAGATGACACAGTTGAATATTTTATGTAAGAAGCATTTAAAAACTTTTAATAAGTTAATAAGAGGCAATCAATATGGGGTTTAAAAAGGAATGCCAGCACTGTCTGACTGTGCACAAACGCATTGAGTTACTTCAGAAACGTCAAACTTTGAAGAAGCATACCTTGGGAGCTGTTACAAGTATTGAAATAATTTCAACTTATCTTTAACTGACGAGTAAAATCAGGCCATTTTAGTGGCATGTCATCATAATTTTAAGAGGTTGAGAAAAGTAAACCTCACGGCGAGACCGTCCAAGTGTTTCATAGAATCTAGGTTGCTTGGGTTTTTAGGTCAACTTGTTGGTCAGGGGTTATTAAACCATAAGCAAGGAAAGTGACAAAAAATTGGAAAGTTCAACCCCCTTCGAACAAGAAGCAGTTCGATCCTCCCTAGGTAAGATATTATCGACGCTTCACACCAATTTTTTGCAGCAATATATGCACTCCTCAGTAATTTGACTGTAAATGAAAGCCCAGATGAATTCAGATCATGGGGAGTTCCCAGCGAATTGCCACTGAAGTATGGGTTGAGTTCGTCTCCTATTTTGCGTCTGCCAAGTTTCAATGCTTCTTTTATACTCAGGACCGATGCATCAAATGTTGGGTTAGGAGCTGTGTTGGTGCAGTAGAAGGATGATTTTAATTTCCAGTAATGTTTGAAGCAGGGAGCTTTTGCCATGTAAAAATGAAGTACCCTAACGTGAGTGTGTGGCTCTTGTATGGGCTGTAGGCAAATTTCACGTTACGGTACTTTATATGGTACAAAATTTCTGCTAGAAACTGATCATCATCCAATGTCATACTTGTCTCAAGCCACGCTAAGTAGTCCAAGAGTAAAGAGGTGGATACTGAATTGGCAACCTATCAGGTATAATGTTAGAGCAACTTAAGGAGTCCATAATAATGGGACAGACATTTTGAGATGTCTGGGTAATGCTACAGTTTATGGCGTATGCTATTTTGCAACAATTTTCAAGTGTTTTAGAAGGCAGTGGTGTCACATGTACTCATAAATATTCATTGTCTAGGGGATAGCCTGCTGCTAAACGTTGTCGGCATTTCCTGTTATCGTGTGTGCACGCTCTCGAGTCATCGTTTCCTGGTAAAATCAAGTTGTATGCTTGATATGCAAGGAGGTTAAATAGGGGTTTCGTGATAACAAAGGAAAGGCAGTCCTAGTGCTGAGTTCCTACATTATTAAAACAAATGGCCCTAAATTCATTTGAAAACATCACTTTCGTATCTTATTTCACTTAAATATATCTGTGGTGATGTATTCAAACAGAATATTTCATAGTGAAGGTAAACACTAGTTATTCTGCATGAACTGAACATCTTAGTAAACAAACATATTATCATATTTTTAAACGCAGTCATTCATGAATTAGGATACAGGGTACATCAAGTAAAATTGCGGGACCTCATTTTTACTTTAGAAGGGGTAAATGGTGGCCTAAACTGTGATTATGAATGCGTAAAAAAAAAAACAAGTTAGTTGCCACGCCAAATCTAACCCGTGGAGAAGCTCCGTTCCTAGCCTTAATACCAATGTGTGTCTGAGAGAAGGGCTCCGTTTCCAGCCTATAACAACGCACAGTGTTAAATACGGCTACGGTTTCTATTCAAAATGAAAATTGTTAAAAGGCTCCGTTCTAGCTAAAAGGTAGTAATTTTGGCTCCATTTGATTGCTAAGAACGTTATAGTGGAAAAGAGGCTCCGTTTTTAGCCCATATTTGTATGGCTCCGATTTTGACAGAACGAAGTAAGGGGGGTTCTGTGTGTAGCCCAGAATGGTTTTCACCATAAAGGAATTAGTTGTCGGATCTTGTGGCTGTAACGTGTTAATCTGTATTTGTTGATGTAATTTTAATAAAGTTTCCAAGTTGGCAATTGCCTGTATAGGCTAAATCTCAAATTTCCATTGGCTTTAAAGCATAGAGTTTCCGATGGGTTTCTACCAAGTTTTGTGACGCATATTTACCGTAGAAGAAAGACATGCATCACAGAAGGTTTTTACGGTAACGGCATATTTCGGGGTTTCTGAAAGTAACTGTGGTTAAAAAGGGCGGAAAATTGTGGGTAGTGAAGCATTCTCAAAGATAGTTATTTTAGAACTTGACCCACGTCAATAATCTGATTTTCATGGTCCGAATTTTGGAACCACTTTGGTTATCCGTCTTACCCTCAAAGAAATAAAGGTCAAGAGGGCCACCGCCTACCATTCTTCAGTAATCTTCAGTAACAAGAAGTAGCCTAAGAGGACAGCCCCACTTTAATAGCTAACCTACCAAAACGTTTTTTTTTTGAAAAAGCCCCAGACGCCAGCAATACTACCCCAAGGGGTATGCACGTAGGCTACGGTAGTGTGAGAGCAGATACGGTTAGTGCAGGGGACTGTGTTGAAGTGTTAGGGGTAGACCAAGAGGTCAGCATTCGAGTGCAGCTTATGCGTATGTGAGTAGTGTAGTGTTACTTATGAAATATGATTTATGTATTGAATATCTATCTATCTATATATATATATATATATATATATATATATATATATATATATATATATATATATATATATATATATATATATATATATATATATATATGTATTAGGTAGAGAGGCGAGTCGTAGCATCCACCTTGTGTGCGGGAGGTCGCAGGTTCGAATCCTGCTTGATTCTAAGTTTTCTATTCATATATTAAAAATCCTCTTTCAGTATAAGGCAAGTGCCTGTGCTAGAGTTTAAATGGCCAAAGGTCTCTATGCGACTATTTAATACAGCGTTGATTCGACTCACATATATATATAGATATATATATATATATATATATATATATATATATATATATATATATATATATATATATATATATATATATATATATATATATATATGTATATATATATATATATATATATACTTATTGACAAAATTGCTATCGGATGCCTCAAAGAGAGTGCTCGAAAACATGTTGTTGAGCGTTACTACAAGGATAAAGCAGACCAGTTAGCAATTCATAGTATATTCGTTGCTACTCTGAGTTTCGTGGACAAGTCCACTCGTCAGGCAATACAAAACACGACTGACAACGAAGCGAACAATCGGCATTTACAGAACAAATAAATGTACATACCTAAAGGGTACGAATCTTACTTTGTGCACTTGATCAGGGAGAATCTGTTAGAATGCCTACAGGTGGAAACTAGCTCAGACCGGGAATTAAGAGAAGCTAAATGTGGCCTGTAGATTATAAAATACTTTTCCCATAAGCACAAATTACATCTTTTTGTAGTAACGTTATAAACACTTGCCTTTTTCAAAAATTTCCAAGTGATAGTATAAGGAATATTATTGCCTTTTAAGTGCCAAACGTATTTACTCAATGCTGTATCATTGGCATACCTACTATAATTAAATGATTTAATATGGTTATGGTACCTAGGCTTAAAAGATTCGGCAAGACCGACGTAAGTTTCTATTCTCTCAATAGTGGAAACTGTAGCCTGGTATACTACAGGGGAAGAGGTGTTGCATTGTCCGGGGACTGGGCAGATGTCTTTATTTCTACAATTGCAAGAATCATTAATTACCGTGGTGCCCTTAGTAAGCAAGGCTTGGTTGTGTGAATTTATAGTACGCTGAATATTTCCCATACAGCAATAACTGATTTTAAGGGTGTTCCTGTTAAATATTTTATGTAAGGCACTTCCAGTAGGGAAATGCTTCTTAACCAGATTGAGAAACAAATGACCAATGTTAGTATTCATTTGGTATGTAGCATGCCATGACTGTAAAGCTCTACATAGCCCTACAGATAGTGGAATAAGGAGAATTCCGATTGTAAGTCAATATGTAATGTATTAGTGCTACCATAGTTTTAATAGCTGCAAACAGGTCTCTACCTACCAGGGGATGTGCCATTTCTGTCGGAGTGAGACCACTTGTGGCCAATTCTATTGGATTATACAATTATCTTTTTCTTGATTACTGAGTCAGTGGCAAACACTGTAAAAAGCTTAAACAGAAGATTTTTAAGTAAATATAAACAAGATATGCTACAAAATTAAACGAAACCATTGCATTTCAGGGTTCGTTGTAAAATTTAAGTAAAATGATTGTGACGCTTCAAGTTGTCCCTGTATCTCTAAATACATCTGCTGATTTATAACGCAGCCAGATAATAATGAATTTGAGGAAGTAAATAAACTGCTTTTAGCACAAATCTGTGAGGACATTCCAAAATGTGCCCTTGGGTTTTCGTCTTTTTGATCTTCTGGATATTTCTTTCTGAGCTGCAAGTCTGTGTCTAGCTATTATTCCTTCTAATCTAAAAGTCCATAATAAACTATACCTCTGACGTAGAAGGTTTTTGCTGACACCAGTGATGAGAAGATGAGGTTCTCTTTTCATCTGAATTTTTCCTCTTCCTACTCTCTTGCCTCTGTAACCCTTCGCATTGTTATCATCACAAAGTCTTTGAACACAGGTTTTCATCTCCCTCAGGAAATCATGAACAATTCTTCCGAAGAATCTCCTGTACGACTAATTTTCTTCCCGCCAGTTGCGCGAACGTCGAGTAATTAATCAATCAGCATTACCTTCGTCATGGCCGTGTGAATTGGGGGAAAACATTGTTTGTTGAAAGGACGGTAGAGAATCTGTCTTTCCAAATATATTTAAAAGGCACCCAGTCAACTATTCTGGATAAGATGCTCCCTAAGTTACCGGGTAGAAACCTCAAGTTGTTCGTTACCGATTAGTGTAGTTGATAAGTGAAACAATGTACTAAAACAGCTGATTACAGCAATTTGTATCGATCTGCTGGCAAGACTCAAATGTGTAAATGGGTTCAAAACATCTTTTGCCTTACTCTTCCCAGCTAGACCAAGCCTTTCCTTCTACTTGTAGATACAGCACATTTCAGGTTATATCCTATCTCTCTGACCTGGATCAAAGTTTAATACCCGTTGGTGTTTAATTGGTCAAGGTGGATAGGGCCTAAACTCTAGGTCTCCTTCAACTACCATGCATGTTTTGCTGGCACTCTGATGATTGATGAGCACCATTGACAATACCGTCGTGACCTCACTCTACAATTGCCCATCGTAAAGGGTAAATAACAGAAATATTCAGCAAAATATGAAAATTTTGAAGGTTGAAAAAGCGATAGGGGTTTCATGTAGGGAAAACAATACTGCGTGTGCTTTTCGATACAGATATTTTGAGGAACACGAAAGTCCCAAGACTCACAAAGGACAACTACCCATTTTTTTATTTCCTCATGAACTTTTCCATTGGGAGAACATTGTCGATTGTTCTCGATCATCACTGGCTATTATCGGTTATAAAAATGAAATGAAGAAGTGCTCAATATTGATAACATTGGGAAAATTAGCGAAAAACAGATTATACAGAACAAAGGAGAAAATATCCAGGTAAGTAACATTCACTCTGTGACGTCATAACAAGTTTTCCGCAAGTCTGCTTCTTGGCTAAAGCTGAGGATCAGCCGTAAAAGCAAAGGGCAATATCAAGTGAATAACGTAAAGGTCATGATATCTTACAGATCAGCAACTCGTACACGTATTCAACATTCAGTTCATGCCGTATTGACCCCCTTAAAAATGTTAAATTTCCTACCCCCAAAAAATTGGACTTTCGTGAGGTAGGATTATATGTCACATTCTAACGCCCAAACCTATCTCCATCGCCGAACCAATTAATTATCTCTTTCCAAAAAGCCGTATCACTTGTCATGATCTGGACAATGGCAACGTCCAGCCTTGAGGCAATTGGTGTAATAGAGAAAGGGAAAGAGGTTTTCAGTAGTTTTAAGGAGACCAATACCTCATGATAACAGGCACTCATATTGAAAGGTTACTCGGTGGTTAGAGGTAATATCTTACATTCTAGCTGTCTCAGAATCAATACCCTATGAAACTACTCGAAATTTTTTAGTGACTCAAAATCACTTGTTCGACAAGGCTGCTCACAGTGGTGCTGAGATGGGTTTCAGATATGTGAATGTTGACGACTAGATACCATTAAAAATGGGGGCATTTGATTTTGATCCGGGAGCAGGTACGGAATCTAACAGCGATAATCTGAAATGATTTTGTAAACTTTTGGAACGGAATGCTTTGAAACAAATTACGTTCTTAAAATGGCAATCCTCTGTAAGAGAGCAAAAAATGAATTTGCTGTTTTATTGTAACTTGTGCGAAGTTGAATGCTTTGCTTTAACATGTAGAGAAATTGAATTAAAATGACAACCTTCTGTAAGAGGGCAAGGACTGAGCTTACTGTTTAAATGTATCTTGTGTTCGATTTTTTTGCTTTAACATGTAAAGAAATTTAACAATGACAGATTCTTAAAAGAACTGAATTAACCCGTCATTTGACCGTTCAACGTTTGCTAAATAACAGCACTCTTCAAAAGCTATTACAAATCATTGAGGATCAACTTTAACTAAATAAAGTTTGTAAAATTTTAATGAGCCCTTTGAAACAACATGTTGTGATGTCCGTTAAAGAGGACAACTTGACCTAGATGCAGTAACGGTATCGATAAGCAATAGCACATCAGTTGTGAACTAACTAACTATTTATACAATTTTTGAAATACAGAAAACTAAAATCGGTTCTTTTAAGGAGTAACTTTCATAGTTTGGCCCACTCTGTAATTGCGTTGACTGTGTTGTCATTTATGTTATAAATTGTGCACCAATACAATGCAGCCTTAAAAGGAGGGTTTAAGCAAACATTTACTTGTCGTATGTGAAAGAGGAACTAAATCTATGAATATTAGTGAAACTTTCATTCAAATCGGACTTGTATACTCGAGATATCAGCAAAAGAAGTTACAACATTTTGTGGCCCAAAGGCAAGTGGAAGTTATATTAGTAGGCAACTCCCTGATATCACTTCCTCACATTGATAAGAAATGCTTTGTTCCTTTGTTTATTCAGTCTGTTGTGTTGACCTTGCAATTAATAGGGATAAGACCTCCCCATGGGGAATGTAAAGTTTGTAATTTTTCCATACCTCTCATACAATCACATTGCGATAACATTCGATCGTTGAGGAGAAAATTGGTGATAAAATTTAAAGAAAAACAAAAGACTGCTCATTAATGTGAGGGTATGACATCATATGTGCTTGCTTCAAGTTCACTTTGTGTTGAAAATGTGACAATTTTATTTGCTGATATCTTGAGAACCACACATCGGATTTCAATGGAAATTTCACCAGATTGCTTAGAATAAGTACCCCTCTAATATATCAAAGCTTGATTTGAGCTTAGCCCCTTCTTTTAAGTAACATTGATGATTTTGAGGATTCGATTTTGTTGATAACGTTGACATTGTTGTGGACTGGCCTGGAATCCCTTGGGTTTGAGTGCAGCTGCAGCCTTACCAAGCAAATCCGATTTCAGAAGCTCCTATTCCGGAATTGAGTTGGAGTCCGGAATCGAGCTTTACAGCCCTGGGATACATTGCTATATTTCCAGAAGTAGCTTTCTGTTGATCCAGTTTCCTGGAGAACATCTGATAAGAAACGTTTCAAATAGACCAGTATATACTCGGCGTTCTGTTTCAAATATCACCTCCTTGTAAACCAGCAGTTGGAATCACCTGTTAAGGAAGGATCTTAACAATGTCTTCTAAGGGACGGTAGCTGTCTCTGGCGAGAAAATTGTAAGGAACGCACGAACATCATTGCCCTCAAGGAGGTAATTTGGACTTAATACAAGGTGTTATAGTAATTACCAATGTCTTCTGCAAAAAAAAAAAAGATTAGACAAAATGTTCTAAAAATAAGATACTGATACAGGAACAGCATTAGGCAGGAAAGGATGATCAAAGCAGTGACTGGGAGAGCTACAATCCCAGAACCCTTGAAAACTATCTCATAAACGTATTGGGAAAATGTTTTGTATGTACGCCTCTTACTTAGTTCTTGATGTCATACACCCTAAAACAGTTGGGTGAACTTTTACTCAAATTGGTCAAGTATTCCACCTTTTAAAATGTTGGGTAAAGAACTAACCAAAGTTGTCGAGAAAAATTCCCATGTGTGGTGAATTTTCACCAGCTAAAAGGGTAATTTTGCAACAAACTTGGGTAGTCCCTCGTACAACAATTTAGGACTTGGCATACTGAACTAACTTGGGTAAATGTTTTTCTAATTGTTGTTTTAGTGTATGGTTTCGTTTTGAAACGAATACAATTAATAGACCTGATCAGCATCAGGCCCGTTATATCTTAAATCCGGACTGGTGCTCCTTTTCCATACATAACAATCTATTGTAAACTTTCTGTAACTGCAGAAAGGCACCAAAAACAGAACAATCTAAATCCTATTCTCAGTTTCGATAACAATCTTTCGTAACCTACATACATGTAAAAGAACGCCTGAGTGAATCCATAATTATCCTTATAATTGGACTCCTATAAGTTTCCTGAAATGCACGTTTTCGACTTTCAGGAATATGTAGACAACTTAAGTGTGTTTTCCATCGGCAGTGCTTTAAGATGGCAAAAGAACTCAAACCATGCCTAGTTTTATTTATTATCACCAATCCGCATTAGTAATTACAAGAGTTGCATTTTATGTCGAGTGTGTGCCTCGGTCTCGTAGAGCAGTTAGCCAGTGGTGATTACGTAACATTTACTGTAGGGCAATTTTGGAATTTTTCTATAATACTGACCGTCATCTTTGTACTCATTCACAAATAATATTAACTTATTGAATATAGAAAAAAAAATCTGGTCAAATCTGAGGAAGTATGGGAAATTGGCTTCTAATTTATGTATTACGACCTTATAGTCTTATACCTGTATGGTTTTGCATCTCAACGCTTACAGCTTAAGACCTTGCGAGATTTTGTCATAGTTTACTTTTGTTTGATCTCGCTGACTGAAATATGTTTTGTTATTAGAAGCATCCCACTTACACATCATAAATCGTTTGAGTCATGCTCTTAAACATGCACCGTTTCCACAAAACTGTTGATGATAACGTGAATATTTAAACCTCGTCGATCGATTAGAAATCAAAACACCTCGGTCAAGTGTCGGTTAAATGTTTTTCGGCGATTGATGTTCCAGTCAGACTGTTGAATATACCGATGCTCAGAACTTACGCCCACAGAGTAAAACTTTACTTGGAAACCAACAGAAACCAATAAAATTTAACAAATAGTTCAAGGAATAGTTCATTTTCTAGTCATAAACCAGTGAATTGAGGCCAGCTAAAAAGGTAACGGAAAGGGAATTAAGATGCTTATCACAATCAAATGGATTTTCCCTTAGTGCTTACGGCTCGTACATCTCATTGCTTATGAAGAAATCATTAGATTTGTATAGCTTTAGAATTTTCGTGTGCACGCTTTTCTTTGAAGTAGAGGAAACGTAAGACCTTCTCCAGACATTTACAGTACATCCAAGCATGGTTCATTGCCTCACTTTCCCTCCCATCCAGCAGGGACGTTGACAGCTCAAATGTTTAAGATGGGCCGAGGGCAAGTTTCGGAAAAACTTTCACGGGAAAAACAATTATAGAATAGTGTGCCTATATATAGTACCTACAAAAGGTTATTCTGTAGCTTCAAATTTTTCCTAAATGTGCCAAAATGTATAAGTCTCTCATCTTAAATACTCTTACCTACTCCCCTACCAGCCAGCCAAACGTCACATATATCGATTGGAACTAAAGAACCTATGAGTACAATGTAGATTCAAGGATTGGTAAATGTCTCCTTGATCTTACAACTCCTCCTTTCCTTCCCCCATTATCGTCCCAGTTAGGAAATATTCGTGCAACCAAAAGGGGTTCTGTGGTTAATTCGTAGTTCACAAACAGAGGTGCTTCAACTGGTTGTGGTTAAGACCTGTGTGAAGTACGATTCGAAAAAGGTAATATGAGAATTTGTATTGCTCTCTTGCAAATTCTGCTCAACTTAGTACCATAGTTTTCAATGCTGCTTTTTGCTGTAGAATATTCTAAAAGAAAATTGGGAATACCCGTTTCAATTCATCCATTGAAGATGTTCTGAAGAGTACCTCTGAACGCTCTGCGGGAAGATTTAGGATGCTCAGCTAGATGGATATTGTCATCCTGTAGCACTCAACGATGTTTCAAGCAACGGACAAAAACATTCCAGTGGAAGTAGGTATAATACAATCTTTGGACAACAGTGACAAGTACAATCACCACGCCTTCCACAATACTTGAACTGGGAAGGAAATGTTGGCGACCATTTGGAGTTATTACTATGTAGTTCTCAATGGCTTTTACGAGAAGGGTAGTGGTTTCATTATTTTTAATTCTGTCTTTTTCCCCCTTCATAATTCAACCAATCAAAGCCTGCAAGGCTACTTCAACATAGTCTATTAACTATCCCGACAATCGCCGTATACTTATAGCATAGAGTACTTGACCTTTGAAGCTCTCATACCAAGCATTTTAAAAGAAATATCAGTCTCGTAAATTTACCTTCATTTTATTGCATTTTGCAATCTTTTGCTGCTTTGTTCATTTTCTACTCGTTAGATTCTCTTCTCCCTACTCGTTAAAATCCCTTCTTAGATTCCTTTGTGTTTATTTCTCATGTTTCACTTTCCTTTCTAAAAGATTAGTGAGATTTGCTATTAGTTTTTGGCTTATTTCGTAGTCCTTTCAGTCAACTATTAATTATAACATCAGTGTCGCTCAAAGTTTCACAATATAATGAACTTTGGCCAGCATGTTCCCGCTCTGTTTCCCAAACATTCATCAAAGTGAATTTGAACATACAAAAAGCTGCTGTAAATCTATCTCCTTCCGAAGACTTCTCATGAAAGTCAGCCATATTAGGTAGCAGTAATCAATTCTAAACTAGCTTCTGATCTCATTCAGAGGCACGTCCTGGTCAGTCATCCAAGGAAGACGAGCATTTGACTCCCTTTTTATTGATTTCTTTACTAGCTTTGTTCTGTTTAAGACAGTCATGATCACATGATGGAGCGAAGCATCCTTCACGGCTTCTGTATGGCAAGAGTGAGTGTTGTATGGAAGGCAAAACGGATCATTAAGATGTGAATCTTGGTTAAGTTAAAATAAATATTTTTAACCATGATTTAGATATTATGCAATTACGAGTTCCACTGAGGAATTAAGAATCCCTTTTTTCCATAACAATAATTCATAACTGGGTGTTTTAAACACTGTTTGCTTTTGAGGTTGGTCCCTACACTGTAAAGCTGTAGCATATATCTAACATTTAATTTCGCCAGCCCCATCGGTAAGTCACGTTATGGGTGCCATTTCACCATCAAACTGAAATCTTTGCGAAACGTTGTTAAAGTGTAAGTTTGTATGTGAGCCCCTAAAAAGCACTGCTGGTTTGAAGGCCAGTCGGGGCTTCGGAGGGGGGTTAGGAATGAACAGGTTGTGAGCGATCTATATAAAGAGCCTTTGGTATTAAAAAGAGTGGATACGTTCTTACATCAAGTCCCCGATAGTTTTGGTATCACTATTTGCTCCATGCTGTAGTACACGAGACGCGTGGCCGAGGGGAGCTGGGGGCACGTGTCTCCCAAGAAAGTGCCGTGCCCCCTTGTGCACCCCAAATGAGATTGAAACTTAAAAAATGTATAAATGTTTTAAATTTTTTAGCGTATAAATAAATCGTTGATTTGGCAATCTCAATGGCGAATGTTTGGAAAGCAGTACTCTTATTTAATATTTTTACTTCCAAGCAAGACGGTCATTGAAAAATGTCCTTTTTTCTTTTAAGAAAATTTCAATCGGAAATCCATCTTTTTAAAATGCCACACACCCAGTGACTCATTTGCAAACTTTGCATGAAAACAGTATTAAACGTAACCGTTGAAAGCTATTTCTTCTTTATGTAGTGTTACCTATAGAACAGTACAGGTGATCAGGGGCGTAGCGAAGGTGTTATCTTTGGGAGGGGTGTAGAGATTATGTTTTGCCGACAGATCTGGTAATGCGTAGCGCGAAGACGGGCTTTAGCGGGAGGTGTCCAGGGGTAAAGCCCCCGGAAGCTCTGAGGTTTAAGCATATCTCTGGGTGAAAAATTAAGTCTCAGGATGGACATATTTTGGTTCATAATGCATCATCAAATGCAAAGATTCCCAATAATTTTAATGTATTAGGCTATTCCTCTCGTTAGGGCGCTATAGTTTTAAGCTGTTGGGATCCAGAGGCCCGCCAGTGTTTTAGCTAGGACGTCTTCTCAATGCGACATTTACTGATCTGTGGTCTGGGGAGGGGTTTAAGGGGAGGGGTAGCCCCCTCCCCTTTGGAAATTGAAAGGTGCCTAGTCGCAAATGGTGCAATATTTGAGTGGATTTCTGCCCTAATGAGGAACCTCAAAATTTACACCCGGGTAGAATTTGCTTCTCAGATTTTTTGTGCGAAATTTGTCGCCGTTTATGCGACATTGTCGCACAAATAGGGGCTGGCTAAAACACTGGGCCCGCCTAAGGGTCCTTGGTGGGGGGCCAGGGGGCCCCGCCCCGGAAGCTCTGAGGTTTTAGCATAATCTCGGGGTGAAAATTAAGTCTCATGCAGGATAGGTATACTTTGGTTCATAATACATTATCCAGTGCAAAGATTCCGGATAATTTTAATGTGTTAGGCTATTCCTCCCGTCATACCACTATACTTCAGGAGCTGAATCTGTCGTTCAGAATTGGCCAGTGTTTGAACACTAGGCGCGTCAGGCGTTCAAATACGGCAAGTATTCAAATAGGTGTCCGGTGTTCAAAAAGGAAGAAAAAGTGTTAAGAATCTTAACACAAGAGTTCAAACTATGCTTTGAACGCCAGGATGGGTTCTGTATCTGTTTCATTTTGGTGTTCAAAGGCTAAAAGCCTGAGATTACAGTGAAGGGAAGACACGCGCGGCACGCATTATTTTTTCCCAGGATGCATTACTTTTTTCCCAGGATGTTTGTGGGTAAACCGGATCCTCCGGTTTGCAAAATGTGTTTGAAGTCAATGTTAGGGTTTAGAAAACGGACTAAGGATGCCCTCTCCATGGGTAATCGGTTGCTGTTCCCTATGGTGATGAGAAAGTGAGGAATAATGTGCAGAAAGTGGTTTTTCAAGAATGTCATATGACCCGAAATAGTGCGCCTATACGGAAGCCTTTAATTCCCTTTCTTTCCCCGAGTTTCCGACGGACTCAGTCACTCGACCAATTACATCGACGGCCGTTGATACGGCCGTATACGGCCGTCACATGCATAATCAATTTGCTGACGGGCCTTCAACTTGAATGGGCCAATTAGATGAAAAGCCGAAAATCGAACTAGCCGATAACAGACTGGCCGCGCGCTCCCGTTCTCTCTTTCTCTTTTTTCTTTTCATTCTCCGTCTTCCCTTTCACTCCCTTCCTTTCTTTTTCCTTTTCCTTCTTCTCTCTTGTTTTCCTCCTTTCCTCTTTTCCTCTTTTTTCCTTTCCTTCACCCCCTTTTGCCGACAGGCCGAAACTTTGCCGCCGGAGACCAAATATTGGGGGATGTGACACCCCCTCCCCCCCCCCGCTCTCTACGGCCCTGCAGGTGAATTATGTTTAAGTTAAAGGTTGTGTGACATGCTACCAAAAAGAGCTGTTTCACTTGTCACTTAAAAATTAGGTCCTCCAATAAAAGATCCGTTGGAATTATTTCAATATCTTTTACAGTTCTCAAAATATACGTCTTCAAAGTTTGATGGTTTCTAAAAAAACTCATTGCCTATGCAAAAATAATGATGTGGAGTGTTGCACAGTGTTATAATTTATTTTGTTAACCCTATATAAATTATCTCTTTATTAATGATCACATAGATTACAGTTTGGTGAGTGATATCAATATTTTCTAAGGAAAAAAATTAACTTTCATAATAAACCTCTCAGGGAATAACAATGCTACCAGTGTCCTTGAAGTTAAGGTTGAAAAAACAAAGGCTAACATGGGCCATACATGGTATGTCCCTCTTTCGATGTCACATATTTGCATATTTAGCTCATGTTTATTCATGATGCAAGTGTGATATAGAAATTTCCCTGTAAAATGGTCAATTTTTGATGGATTTTAATGGAAATTGCGGCTATTTTCTGGATTTTTAATGCTTTCTACATCAAATATCCACCTATGTTATTTTCATGTCACACGACCTTTAATAAAGCGATAAAACATATTTACGAAGTGACTAATGAATTTCACCTTTCATACAATCAAATATATTGTCACTGAATTCTTTCAGAGTGCGTGTCATGTGTTAAAATTCGGCCTAAAAATATTTTAGTTCAGTAATGATCCGTTGATGATTTTGTTATATTTGTGACTCTGAAAACACGGGTCAAGTGTTGACAAAACACTTTTATCAATATTCTACCACGTTTGGGAGTCGAGGAGAAGAAGCGTGCATGATACATTCAACTATCAAACTATCATAATGGATACATTTTTAAAAACAAAAGCAGATTTAAATACTCCAAATCCTACAGATAAAAAGGAAATCAAATCTGAATACCGACCAGGTTGAGCCCACTGAGCCTCAAGAGGACATGAGGCATAATGCACAAACATATGGCTATCAGCTCAACTCTTCTGTTGTATTATTTTATGATAAGCCATCCCTTTCATATCAGTAAAAGTCCACCTTAATAGAAACGATAACTGCTTCATTTGATATTATTGATCCATATTTTAGTTAATTATTGGAGTACTTTTATCAGTCAAATACAACTCACTTTGAGTATCCCAAATTCGTTTTAAGAATACAGTACAGGCCAGCCACATCTTAGAAACTGCTTTAGAGAAATTGCTTTAGAGAAATGTCTTAAAATAAATAGTGGAAAGTAAAACCCATGAGCTCCCGGAGGCTTGTCTTCTTAGACCCCATCGGGGTTTCGCCTCTGAATCTAACCTGGGGGCCTTTGTGTGTCTAGGACCCACTCCGCGTAGGCGTAGTACTCGCGCTTCGCGCTCTGGGGCGCCCTCAGTTCCTCAGTTGGTTTTTGCTTGTGCCTCCTGTAAAATCGTTGTGCCCTCCTCCCCCCCCCCCCCCCGTTTGAAAAGTCTGACGACGCCACTGATACCCCAAAATTCTGGTTTTGATTCTGACATACACGTTTGTATTCACGTTTCGTTAAAAGACCCCATTTCACATGACGCTATGGTTTGTTTATGCCGCCATCTCGAGGAGTACATGGATAGTTTTGTGTGTTGAACAGACACACGGGCACTTGTAGAAGTCCGTATGCAGGATGACGCGCACTAGTAGCACTAATATTTGACTTGTATTAATAAATTGGTTAGTTTGCGTGTTTTCCAGAATTACTGCGTCCACCTCGCACATTCTCCAACAAGGTGGCTCTTAGCGTTGCCATTAGAATCGTGACGTAGAAGGTTATACATAGCTAGAGAATGCAGATTTGTACCTAAATTGAATAAGTACTATTATGCTGCAGGAGTATGTTCAACCAGATTTCATGTACATGTGAAAGAAATTGACTCCCTGTCGCATTTTATTTCTAGCATAGTTTTACAGTATGCAAAGCTTCTAACCGAAATTTTTCAAAATCAATTTACTCTCTGGACAAGTACTTACACTGACCTCCCTCAGGTATTTCGATCATAACGTTTTGGGACTAATTTTCAAACACTACAAAATTGGACGTTCCATTTCGCGTGCCTAATGTAATTGACACAGGATTAAACATGCGAGTGGTAGGTTCACTCAAAATTTCATTTGACGATCAATGTCATAATGCGATACTCCTTTAGTTTGGGTCATTTTCTTTTAGCGTCCTCTACACTAATCGCTACTTAAACAGCAAAATTTGTGGGAGATTATAAATTGCACACCTTTTCGAACCGCCTAATATTCATGTTGTAACGTACCTACACTTGACGTCATTTTAGAGTCTTTAGTGCAGCCCAGACTTTGGATGCAGAGGTCAAATTGTGGAATCGTACGAACCAAGTTCAGAAACCACACAGGCAGACAAGTGCAACGATTCCTTAAAGTAATTTACAGACCGTATGGTTATGATATAAATTAGGTCTTGATGCTCATAATATGAGCCCTGCCAGTGCTGGAGAAGAAGAGCTGCTTCATTGCCTGGTCAGAATTGTTCACTTGAGAATTTAGTTATTTAAAATTATTGCTATATTACCAGGGGCACGAATTCAAACACTGTAGATTGTTACTTGAAAGGAAACCACAGTTATGGTGATTGGCTTTGAGGCAACTTATGTGCACAAGATTAAGCTATTACATAAGTAATTGTCAAATTTCCTCCTCGTCCGCTTCCAAGGGACGGCCAAGAGTGCAAATTTTGCTTTGAGTTGTGGGAAGGAATGCTAAACGCTGGGACAAGGGGCCGTGGGAGCGTTACGGGCGTAGGGCTCAGGGGCCAGGCTCATTACAGGCTTTGAAATCTCGCCCAAGACATTAAAAAGCTATTACATCAGTTTAAACAAAAAAGTACCTGTTTAGTGCAGGTCCCTAGCCAGACGTGGTGCTCTAAGGGGGGGGGGGGTTGACATAGCTTCCAAGGAGCGAAATATTTTGGGGCTAGATGTAATAAAATCCAGTGAGGCAATGGTATTTTTTTTTTTATTTTTCCAGGGGCCCCACAACCTTGGCCCCCTTGGCTAAAGGCTTGGTCTAGTACAGAAAAAAGCAATAAGGCTTATAACAAACTGCAATTTTTGTGCTACTTCTAAAAGGCTTTTCCTTAATCTTAAAACTTTAAATATTTTTAATGTTTATAGGTATCGGGTTTCGATCTTTTTGTACAAGTATGTTAACGGTATCTTGCCCATAATTTTTGACAATTACTTTAACTTTAACAGGAATTACCATCACTATTACACTAGGAAGTCAGATAATTTTCATGTAAGTAGGTTTTGCACACAAGCTTTCAATCGTTCTCTTTATGTCATGGGTTTAAAGGTCTGGGACAATCTCGACAACAGCATTAAGAATTCCAAGTCCATAGGTTTATTTTGTAAACACGTAAAGGACCATATCTTACAGAGGTACAATGCTTTAGCCTCTGCTACTTTCTCTTTCTATATGTTGTTTTATGTGTTGTTCTTTTATATGTCTACTTATACTATAATTTTTGTTTATTCTGTTAAAGGGGGGCTGCTCGCTAAAGCAACCTGCTTCTCCAGCCCTCCTCCACTCCCTAGTCTTGACATTTGTTACTGTGTTATTTTCAATTTGCGGAAATACTCTGAACTGGACTGAACTGAACAGCCCCCAAACAAAGCTGTCATAGTAGCTTGCACTGACTTTAAATTGTTTAAGGTCATACTAATATACTACTGTGTGGGAGGTATTGGGAACACAACTGCATGACTGCACAAGTCATCTTTGACCAACCAGAATGAAGCTAGTACTGTTTAAATTAATGTCAATCAAAGTGCACCTACCAAGTTGTATTAAGAGATACGATTATATTCCTTAATATAGTCGGGTGATGCAATAACCCTTTATAAGGGCCCCTGGTACGTGGGGCCAGGGGAGAAGCCCCGGAAGTTGTAGCTTTAGAATAAAGTGTCTACAAATGGCATTACATGCTCACTAAAAAATCACAGCAATTAAAGTTTGACCACTTTTTTTACCCAGACCAACGGCCTCTGGTTGGTTTCATGGTGCAGCCGAAGTTTGAGGACCAGGAAGAAGTGCTTTATATTAGTAAAGAGGGCGTTTCTCAGACAGATTAGGTGCAAAATCTTGGTGTGATTTTTGATATGTACATGCTAGTAGAGAAGCCAAAGTGGGAAGGGGAAAACTGCATGCTAAACCCTCCCCGAGAAAAATCGGAGATGAATAGGGATGGCGACAAATATGAAAAAGGGATAAAGGAAAGAGAAAAGGGCAAGAGAAAAGGGAAAAGGAAAGAGGAAGAAAGAAACGGGACAAAAGGAAAACCAAAAAGAAACTAAAACGAAAAGAGAGGGATTATTGACGAATAGAGGGAAGGAGTGGAGAACGTAATGGGTTTGACAAGAAGGGTAATAGTAATGGGACAAGTGATGTGGTATAGGCAAGGCCGTATTTACCCAATAAACGAGGCAACCGGTAGGTTATGTGGAGCCCGATATGATATTGACTTTAGGGGATCCCCAAAAATTTCTAAAACAAGCATCTAGGCTTTTTGGCTGATCTTTCTCATCTTCTTCTAACAGAGTTAAAACAGAGATCCTGATCCAATTTCTGACTATAAAAATATAGATTCTGCAGCAAGAGTGTTAATCTTTTAATCTTTAATGAATTTCGTGATTTTGGAATTACTGATAAGATATGTACCAAGAAAGCTGTTACTGAGGTATGTCGTGCGGGTAACGATGCATGGTAAACTTGTCATAGGCTAGACAAATACTAGCGTCGGGCTACATGAGTGCCCTAAACGCTATATTATCGACATCGTTCTCAATAGTAACTTGATTTAATCGTGTTATTTTTGAGACCTAATTTTTAAAATTAGGTGGTCATTATCTGCACTTTATGCCAGTAGCCGGAGGGTTCAAATGTAGAAGGTACTTTTAGCCCAAAATGTTCTCTAAGCGCTACTCGCTAAGCTATGGTGGTAATTCGCTCAGATCAGTTTTTCAGTCAGCCTCCCCCCCCCCCAAAAAAACTTTAGGTGAATTGAGAAGGAGAAATGTGGATGGGTATGACTGCAGTGGCGTAGCTAGAGGGGGAGGCAGGGGGCGGTCGCCCCCACAAAGCCTCCGAAGGCCTCTGTCGGAAATTTCTAGTCTCCATCGGAAATAAATAAAAACAATTCATTTGAAACACTTACAACACTTCTTATGTTTTTAAGCAGAATTACACATCGAAATTGTTACTGACAAGGCCTGGAAGTGTTATTCAAGGCAATCTCGGAGATCTTTTAACCTAATTTTTTTCCAAGCGCTACACGCCTGATGATGGTGGCGCTACGCTTAGATAGTACATCATTACTTCAAGATAATAATCTGTCGGAATTTGTTTGCTTTTGCCCCCCACAAAAATATCTAGCTACGCCACTGTGTGACTGTATAAGAAGTACGCAGTGGCGGATCCAGGATTTGGAAGAAGGGGGGGCCCAGGTCATTGTGGTTTGTATAAAAGTCTGATCTGGGGGAGGGATATAAGGAGGAAGCGGTGCACCAGGGGGATGGTGCCAGGGGTATTTTGATAGGGGATAAAGTATGTGATGAGTGATCGCCGTCCTGGGGAAGGGGTCTAAGGGGAGGGGGTCTCCCCTTTGAAAAAATTTTTGTTAATTTAAGATTGTTTAGATGCAAAATGGTGATGTCTTTAGTATATTTTTGAAACCGATCATACATGGCTGGAAAATACTCATAATTTAGTGAAATTTAAATTTTGGTTGGGTGAAATATGCCTCTTTGGGGAGGGGTCTAAGGGGAGGGGTGTCCCCTCCCCTTTGAGAAAATTTTTGTTAATTTAAGATTGCTTAGATGCAAAATGGTGATGTTTTCAGTATATTTTTGAAACTCATCATATATGGCTGGAAAATACTCATAATTTAGTGAAATTTAAATTTTGGTTGAGTGAAACATGCTTTTCTGGAGAGGGGTCTAAGGGGGAGGGGTGTCCCCTCCCCTTTGAGAAAAAATTTTTGTTAATTTAAGATTGTTTAGATGCAAAATGGTAATGTTTTCAGTATATTTTTGAAACTCATCATATATGGCTGGAAAATACTCATAATTTAGTGAAATTTAAATTTTGGTTGGGTGAAACATGCTTTTCTGGAGAGGGGTCTAAGGGGGAGGGGTGTCCCCTCCCCTTTGAGAAAATTTTTGTTAATTTAAGATTGTTTAGATGCAAAATGGTGATGTCTTTAGTACATTTTTGAAAGTCATCATATATGGCTGGAAAATACTCATAATTTAGTGAAATTTAAATTTTGGTTGAGTGAAACATGCTTCTCTGGGGAGGGGTCTAAGGGGAGGGGTGTCCCCTCCCCTTTGAGAAAATTTTTGTTAATTTAAGATTGCTTAGATGCAAAATGGTAATGTCTTTAGTACATTTTTGAAACCGATCATATATGGCTGGAAAATGCTCATAAGTTAGTGAAATTTAAATTTTGGTTGGGGTGAAACATGCTTCTCTAGGGAGGAGTCTAAGGGGAGGGGTGTCCCCTCCCTTTTGAGAAAATTTTTGTTAATTTAAGATTGCTTAGATGCAAAATGGTGATGTCTTCAGTATATTTTTGAAACTCATCATATATGACTGGAAAATACTCATAATTTAGTGAAATTTAAATTTTGGTTGGATGAAAGAGGAGAGTAGTCTTTGTTGTCCACATATTAGGATGGCAGTTTCCCGAATTGAAGTCTTCCTTTTCCCTCATATTACCCTAAATTCTAAGTACATTTCATTAAAGTAAATTTCAAAGATTAAAGAAGACGCTAATGTTGCAGCAAGTTATAGTTAAAAGCCTGAGGTTGTTGAAAATATTCCTCTAAATATTAAAGAATTCTGAAATTCCTTTGAAAGTAGAAGCAGTGTTCCCAATGCTGTGGGCCGGGCCGGTAATAGACTGAAGTTAGCAATCCAATACAGCGCTCATGGTAACCCCTTGCAATACCCGGAAAAAGTCACTGTGACCAGTATAAGCCAAAATGTTATCAGCCGGAGGTCAGTAACAGAATTATTAACCTAAGACTTATTTTCTGAGGTAGAAATTTAAATAATGAACAAATTTGGATTTCACTCTGACACATCACAAAGGCTTATTTAATTGGAATGGGGCCTAGTCATTTGTTTTATGAAGTTGAAAAAAAACTTCCAAAATTTTTGGAAGGGGGGGCCCGGGCCCCCTGGCCCCCCCCCCCCAAATCCGCCCCTGGTACGTGGATCCCGATCAATGAAAGCCTCATCTTTGTTGTCTTCTTCATTTGGACATGCACATGACCTTACGGTCAATAGCTATAAGCGCTAGTCACTTGACTCTTGAAAGTAATTAGCAATGCTATGAAATAAGTGCTGCTAGAGTACTTATCTGTAATTTTCATACGCAATAAATCACATCCAACAGTATTACTTTTTAGGGGAGTACCTGTGAGTTGTGATCATAGATATACTAGAAAATATATTCCAAAATCAATGCCCGTAGGTATACAAGGTGTTAAGGAGCGACTAAATAGTTCCATGGACGAGATGTTTTCAGGGGTGAGATATGTTAAGACATGAAGAGCAATTGTAATTTTTGTTCTAACAATATTTTGCCGGGCAAAAATTTTCCTTGGGGCCACGCCCCTGACCCCTTTAAAGAAAGATAGGCCTGCCAAAATTGCAGGGTGGTCACACATCATACTGATATTGACATACGATCAAAATGTTTGTTTGTGTAGTTATTATCGTGATTGCCAAATCTCATGAAATTGCATGTAAAAGAGTGTTGTATTTCAACATGATCCCGTGAAGACCCCTAGCCCTCCTTCGGAGCTTCTTGCCTGAAATCTTCACTCTAACAAAATGAGTCACCAACCCTCGAGACCTTTTTTTCTCAAAATAGTGGAGGTGCACCTAACAGAGAACATGAACATTAAGTGAATTGAATGTCGCCTTCATTCTTGCATTGTAGTGAAGATGATTGAAAAAACATACTTGGAAAGTTTTTGTTAAAATATTTTGGGAGGAAGAATGGAGACAGTTTTTCAGCCAGGTAAGAAATCAAGAAGAAACGTTTGAGAAGCACTGGCTTATTAGTGTCGATGCATATCTACGTCTAAACAAAACTCCACTAAATACCATTCTCGCCCCCTCTGACCAAACCCCTTGCTATGTGACTGAATGTATTCTGCTCATTTTTGTAGTTACACATTTCAATTGAAACTATTTGTATTAACATGACTTAAGGTAACGGTCCTGCTCCAAAATGTGAATTTCTCGGTATGGATTTTCTTGGGCGTTTGCACCCATATGCTTCGACTATCATCAGAATACCCAAGCGCGCTTTCGTATCTGGTTATGACGTAACGATTAACTGTTTTAAGTGCAGATAAACCCTCTAGTTGCGATTAACACGAATTGAGACTACTTGCCAAAACCACCTTTGATGGATTTCTATGTCATGTGCATTTATTATGTTCGATTTCCTGTTTAACACATAATAACAACGAATAAAGCTGACAGCAGCGGCTATAGTGTAATGACAAGTTCTATCAAGTTCCCCCCACCATTACAATAATTTTGAGGACTAAATGTGTCTAAGTTGTCCCTTTCGGGTGGAGGGGTTAAAACAATTTCTAAACTCATAAAGGATAAAAGGCTAAATGACAATTGAAAGCCTGGCCTGGGGAGTGCTGTTCCTGGCAATGATCTGCTGGCAGCGGAATATTTGCCATTCATTTTTTTTTTTTTTTTTGCGCACGCCAACTGGTGGTAGCACTCCGTTTAGATGGTATCACGTATAAGTCCCACCCCACAAATAATATCACCACAACTGACACTGGAAGGCCCCCCTCATACTTTAGGTTACGGGCTCCTGCAGGTAAATCCGGTCCTGAGTATACAATACTTGGTAGCCTAGGGACGAGGAAACGGGAAGGGAAAGGAGCCTGACGGTTTGACTGAAGGGTAGGGAAGGCTGGAGCAGAGACGAACTTGGATGGAATCAATTAAAACTGACTTTGCAAGGCCCGGAGGACGAAAAGGATGAAGGAGGAAGGAAAGGGGTTTGAAGTTTGGCATCCCTTTAATCATTCTCTTCTCCTTCATGGTTTAGCTGGTTCCGCCTTTGCCTTTAAGATGTGCACAAAACCCTCACTTTCCCTTCGACATTGTATATTTTTGTTATATTATTTCCAAATTCCTACCAAAGGCCCTGCTAAAGGCGAATAGTACAAATTATCTGCCAATACAACCTTTTGAGAGAGGTCCTGCGAGACTTTCTCTCTCTCTGCAGGCGAAATAGTGTGCAAGTCATATTTACTACATCCTATCAGTACTGTATGAATTGTATTTCATTCTATGGTATTGTGTTCTATTGAATTCTAGTGAATTGTTTAATGGTTATGCTATACTTCATGCTACTGCATATTGATATTTGTATTGTATTTTATGTTGTGTAGGCAAGGTGAGGGTAATAATGAGGCGGATTTTTGCAAGGTACATAGTTAAAAGAATTCTGCTTTACAAATTCATGTCCACATTTTATGCATGATTCATCTAAATAAAGTGTAAAAACTTTCGCAAAAAATTTGTAAGAAGACGAAGAGAACATAAAGATTTAAACGATATTTAACTAAAGTCTGTGTCGTTAGCCAAATTTTATCAACTTCACTTCATGCAAGCGAGCCCCAAACAATTTAGAGTTTTGTTTATGATCAGTGTTGAATGAAATGCCAGAGATTTAAAGTTGATCATGGTTTCAATTTCTCAAAGAGTAGCAAAAGAATTCATACAACAGTTGACGTCATGATTCTGGGATTTCAGAGAAGACGTCACTTTGGGAACAATTCTGAAAGAGTTGAGGATTGTATCGTTTTGGCAGTTTCTATAGGCCTACACATCCAATCAGATAGAAACAGGAAGCGGAATTAGACTAACCAAAAAATTTTTACTAGTGACAAGGAAGGTTTAATTACATTTATTTGGACAATGAAAGACGAACTATGTTTTGAGTTCAGGGGAACCATTTCCCAAAATATTTAACTCAGCCAAGACCGTCGAAGTATTTACTCGACCTAAGATAAATTCATTTCTGGAAGACACATGCCGAGTGTTATGCTATCGAAACCCCAGTCTTGCCCCTTCCCCAACTGCTACAGTTTGAGAGCAAATGTTCATTTACTAACGTGCTCCTCTTCAATGTCCTTCAAACCACTCTATCTTTAAAATCGTTAAATTCGTCCTTTTCTTCCTCCAGAATTAAAACAAAACTCCCGCCACTAAACAAATTCAAAAGAAAGTCAATTCGTGCGTAACGCAAACGTGAAGAACAGCAACGCCTACACGAGAATGTTCTAGAACTGGCACGGCACACGAAAGAGTGCGAAATAATTATAAGTAAAGTGTTCAATGATAAGCGTCAACCATTAGTCCAATAAAATTAAACAAAAGCTTCAAAAGTAGGTAAACGAGGGCAGGGCCGCTCCAGGATATTTTGATAGGGAACAAAGCATGAGATGAGTGATCGCCGTTCTGGGGAGATGTCTAAGGAGAGGGGGTACCCCTTGAGAAATTATTTGTTAATTTAAGGTTGCTTAGATGCAAAATGGTGCTATCTTTGGGATACTTTTGGAACTGATTATATATGGCTGCAGTGACGCCCGCAGAATTTGGTGAGGGGGGCACCACAGATGACTTCGTAATGCCACCTCCCTTAAACCCCCAAGTCTGCATAAATTGTACCTTTTCATGCACCCTGCCATTGTATGCAGCAGTGGGGAATCCTTCCTTTGTCACTACAATAATTTGCCGTCCTGGGGTAGGAGTGTAAGGTGTATCCCCTCCCCTTTGAGAAACTTTTGTTAATTTAAGCTTGCTTAGATGCACAATGGTGCTATCTTTGGGATATTTTTGGAACTGATCATATATGGCTGGAAAATTTCTATAATTTAGTTAATTCTAATTTTTGTTTAGGTGAAAGAGGAGACTATGTTGTCTTAGAGAAGGATATGTTGTCAACAAACCTCCCGAAGCCCCCCCCCCCCTCTTTTGACTACTTTACTGCCTTCTATTCGGAGAAAGTTTTTACGCAAAAATACGTGGGTGGATTCCACAGAAACATTCTCGAACTATAACGAAAATTTTCCTTTGCTTCATTTGTACGTTATAAAAGGGTATCTAAGGCTGGCAGACACCGGAATAGGGTCACCCTGGAAGCTCGGGATTAGTTATATGTATCGGATATAGGCCTAACCCACCCCTCGTCTTCTCTTCTTCTTTCTCCTTTGCTTTCTCCTTTCTTCTCTTTCGTTTTTTCTTTTCTTCTCTTTTTCCCTCTTCTTTTCCTTCTCTCCTCCCCATTTTTTGCAAATGATAGTGGGCGTTCGCTTTCTTGCCCCCAAGGGCGCCGCCCCTGAACGAGGGCTTCCAAAACAAATGAGAGTGTTCTGCATAAGAAGTAAATGAAAGTATTTACATCAATGAATAAGGGTTTTGAAAAATGATTCATGAGTGTAATCTACGGGAAATTTTCCAGGGAAGGGAGCCACGGGGGCAAGTATCAATTGCACTGAATTGAAGCCATATTCCGAAGCATTTCTCAAACCCCAAAGTAAGAAGGAAATCGCAATCTTCAAGAAAAATTTGTCACTGCAGTTTTATTTTTTATCATGTGAGCCCCCCTTCCCATCGGCAAATGCACCACTAACTTCTAAAAGTGATATCCAACCATCTGTAAATTAGCGTTAGTGTCAAGCAACTTTGTTGCTCTCCGCACCATGTAGCCCTCAGTGTGTCCTTCACCTTCTCTGGATTGCTAGTGGTTTTAACTAGGACTCTTATCTGATCACTTAGAAGAAAAAACTCCATCCTTAATCAACCAAAGTTATACACCATACCCATGTTTTAGAAAGAGTTTACTTTTTTCTCTTGCTTTCACTTCTCTTCCACTTTTTCCCTCCCCTTTGCTTTCATTGTTTCTGGCAGGGGGTTAAGGCTCCCCAGGCCCTCGTCAAAATCGTGTGGTGCTTGAAGCATGTAAAATGGAGGTATTCAATGCAACACTCTAAAAATGTCCGGATAACATTTGATCCTAATCCGGATCGGAGGGGCGCCTACCCAAATCCAGGTCAACTGCAGTAATCAAATCCGGATAAAGATGATCCAATCATTTTTATCCATATCTGATGAAATTATTGATCCGAATTCGAGTAGGAGCCATTCCGATCCGGATTGGGATCAAATTTTATCCGGACGTTTTAGAGTGAACAATACACGGAAGTACTCAAACAATTTACTGAGTGTGTTTGATACATGAACAATGTCAGTGTTCCATAACGGAAAATGAGAGATTTCAAACCAATTATCTGAGAGTGTTTAAGAAAATGCCTAAGCGTGTTTAAAACAAATAAAAGATTTCAGTAGAATGTTATACGATAGTGTTCAAACAATTTACTGAGTTGGGTCCGATTAAATATAAAAACGAGCTTCGAACACGTGCAGGAGAATTAGATAATGGAGAACAAAGTTCAGGATGATGAAATTAGAGATGTTAATCTTATTATGATGAAAGTCTTCTAAATATACCAAGTGTCCAATAATAGGTGCATCATCATTGCTCAAAACAGTTAAGTGGATGCCCAAGAAAAGATGAAGAGATGCGTGAGAATGTTTAAAAGAACTTAATGGGAGTGTTCAATACTAGGACTAAGTGAGCATTTGAAATAAATGAGAGTGTTTGGTAATGGCAGACTTGAAGTGATCATGTATTCATACTTCCACTTTTGACATATACCTAGCTTGTACTTGTACTTGTGTGCAATGGCCGACTTTGTGAGGTCCTTGAAATTGCCACACCCGAATAGGAAAAATCTGTCTTTTTACATGGGGGATCACCCTCTCCCGAGCTAAGCCAGTTTTGGGGGTATTGGATTTGTATTCACACTCGGCGTACTCACAAGTTTTGAAAGTTATGTCTTTAACTAACATTTTATATTACTGCTAATGAAAAAGATGAACTATGGTATTTGTACTCACAACCAGACACACTTCACTCGTACTGACACCCATCGTATTGTGGTCTTCCATATTCTAACGAGGATGCGAGAGTTTTCGAAACACTACAGCGCGAGTTTTCGAGAATGATGCAGGCCTGTTTTCAAAGCAATCAACTGAAAATGTGAAATAATAGGTACACATGAGCTTGAAACCAGTTACATTCTCTTAAAGAAACACATCTACACACCAAGTATGAAATGTATCCGTCATGCATCCCTGTCAAGATTTTTCGGGTTTTGACCTCTGACGATCTCAAATGACCTCTGACCTCCACTGAAATCAAAAGGGTTCTTTTTCCAATATGATAAAGTTATATACCGAGTATGAAAATTGTCCATCATTGCTATCTTGAAATATCTTGTTTACAAGCAGTTTTTAGGAATTTCGTGTTTTCGTCTCCGGTGACCTCAGATAACCTTTGACCTCTAAAAACCCAATGCGGCTTATCTTCTGACAATTACGCATTCACATGCCAAGTATGAAAAGTATCCATACTTCCTACCTAAAGATATCGTGTTTACAAGGTTTTCGATCGGTTTTTGACTTCTGTTGACCTCACATTACCTTTGAAGTCCACCCAAAAAGAAAAGGATCTTTCCCTCAATATC
Organism: Holothuria leucospilota; assembly: GCA_029531755.1. NCBI lineage: Eukaryota > Metazoa > Echinodermata > Holothuroidea > Aspidochirotida > Holothuriidae > Holothuria > Holothuria leucospilota. Next base: position 43,998,392 of record CM055979.1, read on the forward strand.
ATAATTCGAAATTTTAAGTATGAATATTATCCATCATTGCAATCTTGAGATATCGTGTTTACAAGGCAAGCGTCACGAACACAAATACATACACACACGAACACACTTGGGTGATTGCATAGATTCGCATTCGGTAAGCAATCAGAATCAGATTAGTAGCCAGCGCTGTTGTATTAATACCACTGAGTTCCTGTTAATACGTAGGTGAAAAATCCCCCTCTGGCCCTAAAAATGGTCTTAAACCATGATATTCATAGCATGGTAACACCCCAGTATCAACAAGGAGAGACGAGCTGTGAAAACCATCTTTTTTAATTGAAAAAATGAAACATGCCCGTGGATAGACAATCCAATGAAGGGGCAGATATATTCCTCATGGTGGGGGAGGGATATGGTACGCTTTGATGCCCATTCAACCTTGTGCCAAACTATAATTTAGCGAATTACGTTTATGTATGTACAAGTGTAGTGTTTTCAACGCAACTGATCGTACATTGAGAAGAAGTTTGTAACAAATGTATTTGGTACCATCCAATAATTCATCAGTAACAACATTTTAATGTGGCTTTTCCAATTTGAATAACCTCTCTCCCAGAGACTTGGTCGTTAAGTTCTCTTAATTTTTATAATGGCATATTGGTAAGTCAATTTACTATTGTTGCCTATTAAAAGCTGATTTGGTAAAGAACTAAGATTGTTTTCAAATGCACACATGGTTTTGTATTTGGACTAATAAGGAAAGCTGCATATATTGCATCTTGTAAAATAATCTAAGATTAATGCCATTTTTTCAAAAACACAGTGCTTTATTGGAAAGCTGTGATGTTTTGGGGGAAAATTGTCTAAGCACTGCCTTTTAAACTTCTTTGGACAGCCAATTCATCTGTTTGGAATGTTTCATAACTTGAAAGATCTGCTACCTTCCATTTGACAGGAGGGTGACTGAAACGTTCCAGTTGTTTACAAGTATAAGAAGATTTGACTAAAACCAAATAGGTTGAGGACAATTTGTCCACTGACATTACACGATTCATACTTGGGAAAAAGAGAAAAAATATCTGCAAGACTGAAGGAGAGACGACTTGAATTAGGAAAGAAATATGGCTAAGTGGTTAGAGGACATGTGATAAATCTGTCCTATCACTTTCTTGGCCCCTACCAAATACCTTCAGGGAAACACCTTCATTTGTTGTCTGGTATATAAGTATTTATCGTGAATCATATATGGTAATCTCTTTTCAACTGAATCACATTACATAATATCTGTCAAGTTCGCCTTATTGAAAAGATGACATACTAGCCTTTATTGCATAAGGGAATTGTACGTCCTTTACATAAAATATATTATTTGATACAAATAAAGATTCAAGCCTACAGCAGTTCATTGTTGGAAAACATCTCGATAAAAAATTAATACTCAGAAAAAAAAACGTCAAGTGAATTCTGACATAGGCCATATAGCGTTCAATAGCGCCATGGGAGCTATAAATTGTATTTCCTGCTACGCTTTTGACTTGCACAAGTAACAGATTTTCCTGGCTAATCTTATGCAAATGCTCACCGTGCCTGTTTTCCATGAATGTCAACGTAGACTGATGGATCCTGTTCTTTTTAACATGACAACTCGTTAAATACTTTAAGTATCATAACCACAACTACTCTTCAAAAATGATATGTTCAACTGGTCGCTGAAACCGGAATCTGGCCAAATATTTAACCAAATTCGGCTAAAAAATTAATAATTTCTGATTATTATCAAATTTAGTTAAATAATTGATCAGATTCCAGTCGATGGCTAGCTAAGTAGATTTAAGTTTGAACTTGAACATGACTCTTTTAGAGTATAAGTTAAAACTGTAAGGGTCAACTCCTTTTCCCCCAATTTTCTCGCAAAACGTTAAAATTTGCACTTTCATGAAGCCTCTTGTCCAATAACGCCTAGCAGCAGGCTTTACTTTCTTAGAGTGATCCTGTTTTATCAACTTGCCAGCCGTTTTGAAACTTTACATTTCTTTTCGTTGAAAATATTAATGTGTTAGCTTTTCGTGAAATCATTACTTGTGCTGTGCATAGCAGGGAGCTGGAAGACATGTCTTCCAGCTCCCTGTGCATAGTAAATAGCTGATTTGCATACATTATTGACCAATCAGACATTCGGTTTACTTTGAAAGCTCATAAAACAAATAGCAAATACATCTTTGCTTTTCAAAACTTGATATCCAGCAAGGTTCACACATTTTGACGTGTGCCTCTTGCTGCTTGCTAGTGTCTCTTATTCATATACCAAACATGGTGGCAAACATATAATTCCCATTAATGATAAATTGGTACAAAATTCTAACTAGAAAATTGGAAATTTGTCCTTTCAATCAAGTTAAGGGGCTTAACTGCAGACTGTAGATATCCTATTGTAAACCCTTTTGGGGCGCCGAAGTTTCTTCCTTCTTTGTTAACTTGATTTTAATTTATCTCTTCCTCATCAGTACTACGGCCAGTTTTCGTGTTCATCGACTGAGTACTCTTTACACAACAAAGTTGTAACCTACCTCCTACATATAAAATGGAATTCTCTATATGTTTAATCTCTAGATGTTTACATTCAATTCAGTTCTAAGAGCATCTCTTCTTCGGAACCTGTAGCTGAATTCTGCTGATTGTATGGACAAGAACAGCAGAATGTAATCAATTTCCGGCAGCTATTTGCAGGAAAACGACGACTGGAAAGGCTGCCTGTAAGGAACTACAACGGGGATACTTGGATCTCGCCCGATTCTTTGCACCAAAACTTTAGAATTCAACTGCTCTACGACGTCTCTGTCAATGACCTAATGGCTATAACAATTCAAACAAGCGCCTAAATGGTGTCTGGATTCCGCGGTTTCGAAAGTAATCTGTTCTTAAAAGACACTTGTAGATATCCGGAGGAATAAACTCTTTACCAGTCACAACCCTTTTTTATTGAGCTGGAAAAAATTGTGATCTAGAAAATAATCATCTTCCTGGTCTCTTTCGAGTGTAATATGACTCTATGTCGTCAATGACTTGTTAGATCAGCTGCACAATATTTCCCCAACCAATCGTATGATAAATGAAAACGATTAAGAAAACGGAAAGGGCCAATCAGATCACGCCAACTTCAACTTAAAAGACCAATTGTGAAAGGCAATTTAAGTGATGGAACTCCTTTGGAGTAGACAGCTAACGTTCAGTAGACAAACAAACCGCACGTGAGAAGGACAGTGGATTGTGAAGCAAACAATAAAGGCGGAAAACGGAGAAATTTTAGTGGTCTTGGAGGAAATTTTTAACAAAAAAAAAAAGATTCTTGGCGTCATTCGAGGAGGAGATACCTAAGGTGAGAGAGATTTTTAGGATTGTTTAATGTATTCTTTTATTTTATCAAGTGTACTATTTTCTTGGTGTAAAAATGTGGATAGCGGCTTACGAACAGTTGTAGGTGTGTAAACAGTTGTTGGCAAATGCATCTTCCGATGTCGGTTGTAAATAACTCATCACAGATTCATGGTCATCTCAAGATGCGAGTAATTCACCAAATAGTTCTTCTGAAATAGACATGTTTAGAAATATTCAGCTAATATATAAAACAAACCATACTCCTAACATATTAACATCATTCTCCCTTCTTTAAAAATTAACGACAGATTGAGTTACCCCATCCGTATATCGTCGCCTTCCCCAAGTCCCCAATACTTACAGGTTGCAAAGTGAAAGATTATTTCAAAACTTGTCAACGTTCTGTCCCTCAAGAATGCAGTGTAGCAGTTGAATAGTTCGAGAGGTGTTCAGTTCTGTTATTTACATTAATTATTCAAGTCAAGGTTAAGTAGTCACATGGGTCATCATTTTGACTTATATTAGTGTAACTGGTGTCTTATAGACTACGACTACAAAACATTGCTTTGACTAAGTTTTTAATCTCTTATTGCAGAGATATTTGACAGTACTGTTATCTTAAGCCATAATATCAGCTGGGGAGCCGACTGTTGCCGCTAGAGTCTTTATGTTCACACTAGCATGTTCATCCCATTTCAGTGACCTTTTCATATTTTTGTCATTGCATATCAGCTAACGGCATACAATCTTCGAGTAAAATAAAATACACACTAATTGTAAAGAGTCCGTTCAGGGTACTATAATTCATGTCAGAATTATCCTTCACCACTCACATTGTCAGTACCTTCAACAGGATGCTACAGATATCTATCAGAGAGGCATAGTGGCGGACGAAACAAATGTGCTCAAAAGCATTTCAAAATCTCTGTAGGGTCTATCGTCCCAGATACTGTAAGCTTCTGAGGGTCTCCTTTCAATTGGGAGGAGGAGGGGTGATATTAACGCTTCTTTGCTCGAAAAAAGCATACAACTTTATTTTGTTTTCTGAGCAATTTAATCAGACAAGTATTAAAAATAAGCAGGAAACGCGCCAGCTTTAATCTGAAGAGATAAAGATGCACTAACTGGTCTAAACAGTGGCCTTACCAAAGAGAGTTGGCTGTCCAGTCCCCCCCCCCCGCCCCCACGCGTGTGCCCCATGAGATTTTGGGTATGAAAAACTATGCACAGACACACCCGTGACTAATTTCATAAAAAAAGTCTAAAAGTATATCTCTATTTAAGGCACTTCAGGGTGCATTGTAACTGGTAAAAGGTTTTAATTTGTTGTTTCATATAGGCATTCGCTCTTTGTTTCTTTGGTTTTCTATCATGCGCTTTGATCTTTTTACTCACACACAGTTAAAGTTAACGGTGGCGTCCCTGTCTGTCATACCATACAAGGGAATAGATAGCTGAAGCAGTGCTGATAAAAAATTATGTAGGAAAACCTCTAGGCGTGGGCATTTGAGACATTTTAATAGGTTCAAAAGATCAATGCTGTTTGAACCTAGTTCCTTTAATTAAATAGTTTAAATACTTAAAACCAACGTAAGTCGGAAATATCTTTCTCTATGAGAGTGTCGTAGACACCTAGAATTGACGCTCCCATACTACAAGAAAAATCCTTAAACAATTTGAAAAGACCAAAACAAAATTACAAAATGGCAACATAATTGAGAGTTCCGTTTTTAATCTACATCCAGGAGCAACTCATTTATATTGCGGATATAAGTGCAATGCATTTGTATGTAGCACAACATTATCTAGATCGATAATATCCTCAGGGCCATGCGAAGCTACTTACTCTTTCCATTTAATGTGACCATGAAAATTATAAAAAGTACAGTTTTCTAAAACGTTATTTCATTCTTTTGTTAAAGATTGAAAGTATCAGGACAATACTGAAGTGTATTTTATACCGTCTAGTATTTCCAGTAGGTTTGTGCCCTTGGATAACATCTTAAGTGTTCATAATCAGTCCTTATGTTGTAAGTCTGACATGGGCAGTGCCCAATACCTTTATAAAAACGGTGCTAGGTTGTGATCTTTCCCAGACCCGAATAACTACTGGATTACCAGGATCCTGTCCTTTTCTGAAAATCCTGTTTACAGGCAAGATTTTACGTTCCTTTTCTGCAACTCCCGTTTCTTCTATTCCAGTAGCCTAACTAGCGGCCATTGTAGGGGCGGCCTTAGCTTCCTTTCCAAACCAAGAGAGCCTAACCTGTATCACTTGCTGATAATTAATAAACTAAGGCACCTGTTGCTTACGTTAATTCGTATCCGTCTCCTTGCCTGCAAGGTTGTTTACTCTACTGTTCTACACCCATTACTCGTTCTAGCAAACTCTTGTTGATTCCTTGACAAAGGCGAAAGGAATCTAAGCAACCACGCGAGTGTATGTATGAAAATATGTGTGTGCGGATGGTTATAGATAATTTTCATACTTGAAATATAGAATTATCATATTAAGAGAAAGATCCTATTGTTTTTGGTGAATGTCGAAGGTCATGTGAAGTCAACAGACGGAGGTTAAAAAACAAAACCATGTAAACACGATATCTCTAGGTAGGAAGCATTAATGTATTTTATACTTGGCATGTTGATGCGTTACAGTCAGAAGACGAACCCTATAGGTTTTTGTGGCGGTCAAAGGTTATCTGAAGTCACCGGAGGTGTAAAAACGAAATTCTTAAATTCTCCTTGTAAACACGGTATCTCAAGATAGAAATGACAGACAATTTTATACGTGGTTTAAAACTTTATCATATTGAGAGGAAGAGCCTGAGACATGATGATGGATGAGACATGGATGATGGATGATGGATACTTTCATACTTGGTATATAGATATGTTACTTTAAGAGAGAGGGAACCCTATGAGACTGTTAGAGGTAAAAGGTCAAATGAGGTCATCACAGTTGAAAACTACGAAAACCTCATGAAATAAATAGACGGCGGGCGGTACCCCCAAATTGTGTCCAGCGTTTCGTGACCAATAACAACTTAGGGCTCAATTTTCTACCATTCCAAAGAAAAAGTTATAGAGAACAACATTTATTTCTTCACAAGCATAACTGTTACAGTAATAATTCGTATTTGAATTACCTAATTATGAATACGTGTAAAGGATTGTAGGACTATAGCATGATTAGAATCCCATAGGCTTAACGGGCTCTTTGATGGCGTAGTAGATTAGTGCTCGGTTTCCCACCCAAACCGCCCGGGTTCAAATCTCTTCCAAGACACGTTTTCTTTTTTCATTTTTTCATTCAATTTTTGGTGAGGATCAAAGGTCACGTGAGGTCAGCAAAGGTCAAATTGTGGAAACATGGTAAAATTATATAAAAAGAAGGATAAATATGAGACATGAACCTCAGTGTTACAAAGCTTCCCCTTCTGCAAGGAATCACTAAGCCTTTGGGCTTTTTTTTTGTTTTGGTTTTTGAGGGTAGATCTACATAAAATTTGTTTTCAGTATCCTACTGGTATCAAGATCTGCGATAAAATATTACAACGGAAATGATGTAGACGTCACAGTTTTGTACATCATTTTCTCTGAGTAGCTTTCGTCAATTTGTTGTGACAAATGTAAGATATATCTGACATTATACAATTGTTTAAGTGTAAATTCAGTCACCTCTAACATAGCATGAATACCCAAGTATCTTCATTCATGTGTAACTATTTTAAATCACCTGACAAGATTGTTATCCCTGAATTGCTGAGTTCACACTGAATAACTTCTGTTTCTCTTAATATGCAATATTTACAATCTGAACCATCCTGAAGAGGAATGACGAGGAAGTATACAAGCTCATTCTAAGCTTCAAAACAAGGTTCTAAGACTGTTTCATCTCTGTAAGAGTCTCAAAAAACTTTGCATAAGATCACCTAAAATCCTGTGAAAAGAACCTCTATTCATTGACAATATTTGGATGCGGTTCGTGTCTTTTTTAACTCATTTTATGACTGTGTAGACAGATTTAGGTTCAAAAAGGATAAAATTAAGAAATAGGAAAGAGGCCGATAGTAGGGGCAATAATACATGAGTCAATATTTCTTTTGAATTAAAGAAAAGAATCACACGCTGGCCTTTTGTTGGAACTACAAGTTGGCAAATAATTATCTTAATAATATTTTGCATCAAAAATTCTCAAGTAACTAGTGAACCTTATCAAGGGCATATTACGTTACACTTTGTTAAATACACCGTAACCATAGGCAATCCTCTGAAGAGGCTGTGGTTAAATACTGGGCCCAAATGGCGTGTGTACAATTTCACATGTGCCTCTTTATTACCTGGTTGGAGAAAAGAAATTGAGATAAAGCATTCCTGCCCCGAGGACACAATCCAAAGAAACTGCACGCAGCTAATAATTGTCGGATATTGCACTATAGTGATTACCACAGCCACTTGTTCCAGAATGAGGATTTAACGACTAACTTTCAGCAAAGGCAGGTATATCAACCTGCCACTCCATTACTTGAAAAGTGTCAGAACTGAAGAGTGAAAAATCGGAGATAGGATGTGGGATGAATGCTGCATAAAACACAAACGACTCAATCATGACAAAGGCACGGCATCTTCATGTTGTGAGACACTACATGTACTAATGTCACTACAGCCTTTCCCAATTCCCTTCTTGGTTAATGGTTAGAAAAGTGGGCTAATGAGAGCCCAGATGTAGTCTGTATAGTCAAGTAATATCTCTCTGTTTGAAGGTCCAATATTTGACTTCCCAAATTTTATGCCATGTCGTAATGTGATGTACCCCAAACTTATTATGGGCTTTGATGTCGGAAGCCGTTACTAATATGCACGTAGCCCCCCCCCCCCCGTTCTCCCATTCTCCCATTTTATAAGAAGAGGGGAGAAATATCTGACGGGTGACAATACGTCCACGTCGACTCACTACTTTTTATTCAGTGTACAATTCTCAATACATTTTTTTTTTTCGTTTTTGACTATCGACTACGATTGCACAATAGGCGCTTTTCTGTACGATTGATGTGAACCTATACTGTCTTTACAATGCCTACAATACCATGTAAATGCACGTGTAAACAATAACCTCACAGCTTTTCGCTTTCAGATGTTTGTCCTTGAAGTTCTTTAGTTATCAACAGCAAGTCTTGGAATTTATTTAGTCTGTACCGAGGGTTAGTGGGTGAAGATATCAATGAACGTAGGTATGTATGTGTGTACACGTACCCAAATAGCTTAAGTGTGCATCGAATCACTAGGCGTTTCTAATTAATACGCAAGATCACTCGACTGCAACCAAGTGGGAAAAGAGAGTTCATTGACCAGATAGGAAATATAAATTGCTTTGGTGGTTAATGTGATATTCGTTGCCCTTTGTAGTTAGACAAAAGATAACACAAGTATATGCTTACAGATACAGTCGCTGTGGCAAAATATTATGTCTCAAAGAAGGTAACTTAATTTATGCAACCGAAGACGTCAAACAGATTAGAATTTAGGTTCATAAAGCATTTGGAAAATGTCCACCTTTAATAGTTTGTGCTTCTGTATTTACATAAATGAAGAATAAGGTTTTACACCATGATGGGAATTCAGTGTTCCTGAGTGGAAGAAATGTTCCATCGGCAGTTATTTTTTGGCTTTTAGTAAAAATCGATTTCTTTCTTTGCCTTGTGAAGCACCTGCAGTCAGAAAATTTAATGACGCACTTACACTCTGCTTTACATAAACTAGTAGTTATATCTCGGTGGAGTCTTCCGAATGTAAAATATTTCGGATAACATAAACTCAGTAGGTTTAAATTGAATATCTGCGACGGAAAAGGTGGTTATTCACTCCTTGCTTTTCATTTTCAGATTTTAGTGAAGAGACTAAACGATGAAAAACGATCGCAAAACCTTATGGCGTCCCTTAAGAGTATAGTCAGTTGTGCGACTGAGTAAGGGGAAGGGGTGTTGAAGATTATCATGTCAGCATATGTTGACCATTTTCTTAGGTTTTACTTTAACCTGGATGCCGACCCCTCCCTCTCGCTTCATCACAATGCCATACTGTAATACGATCAAAATACGACAAGGTTTACTTCCTAAGCTGTTACATTTTTTGGACAAAACGATTACGTATGGGAATTCATTCTTGTAATATTAATTGGTAACATTTTACTAAGTGAAGTGTTGCAGAATTGTTGTTTACTGTGAGAGTTGGGTTCGAATAAAGTTTGGAGCACTGCAGAATTTTCATGTACCACTCACCCAGGGGAAGCGTATGTTTATTCTTGACGTAGGAACTAACTGATTAGTTAAGAACATAAAAGTGACGTGGTAAACATGTTTTTCTCTAGACCTTGGTTTCATATATTGCTAGAACTTCTATGGATGTGATGCAGTGCAGGCTATATGCGAACTATTGTTACGTCATGAAAACAGAAAAATAATATTACGAAAGTGCCAATTTTGTCCAGAGTCCCCCTTTTATGTCTCACCTTGATTTCCCAACAAAAAATAGCATTCGGCTTAAATTTTAACTCAAACAACGTCAATTCGTTCAAGATAAATGATCAGCATTTTCTCAATGGAAAGAATTGACTTTTGTCCTATCTGAAGCAGTAGCGACCTATTACACTATTCACGGTTTCGTTATTGGTCGGTATTGGTTAGCACAGAGCATGCACAAGAACACATGCGTGTATTTTAGCTGTTGCGCTTGTAAACGCTTGAGCGATTGCACGTAGAAGTAGACGAAGTAGAGTCTACTTTTTATTTTGACGACATTGCAAGATCGCCTTACCAACTATTTTGCCAACCAGCCGTGACGTCATTTGTTTGTAAACATGAACGAGTCTATTCCGTTGAGTCCAATTCTTGAAACTCTCACTGCAATTAGTTACTACTTCCTTTACTTTTGAATTAGAAATTTACATTTTACGCATGACATTTTCTGTGAAAACAACACAACGTTAATTCAGTGGGCGTGGGAAGCTGTTTCTCAGCTTAAGGGAGGCTGAACGTTTCAGACCGTTGCCTGGGGGGAGTTTTCTAAGACGAGGGGATAGCCCATGCCTTTTGGCAAGTTTTGGATTTTTGAGAGTTAACATATGCAATTTGGTGTGACATATTGGAAAATTAATTTTTGACAAATTGAACTTGTTCTAAAGATTAGCAGAAGTGGGGTGATAACATGGACGTACCCACTATTAGCTGATTGTAGTAATTATGTACTCTTACATTTAGCAGGTTAGCAGACTTTTTGGATACGTACTCGTTCTTGAGGTTAGCAGACTTGTAGAGATAAAGAACTCGTATTCACCGTTTGCAGATTTGTAGTGAATGCATATGTACTCTTACCCACGACTGGCAGACTTATAGTGATAACATAGCCGTATACTCACTTTTAGCAGGCTTGTGGTGATTTACTCATACTCGCGATTGGCAAACTTGTAGAGATTACCCTCTTGCCATCGCGATTAGCAGGGTTGAAGTGATCGATTATACACTTGTGTTAATGGTTAAGCACATAAGGGTAGGAAGCTTTTTGAATGTGGTGGCGGAAGTGAATGTTAGTGATCAGTGACCTGAAAGGGGTCTAAGGGAAGGGGTAGAGTCACCCTACCCTTTTGAGTTTTTCTTACTATTTAAAGTGCCTTAGATGTAAAATAGTGCAATTCTTGACAAACTTTGAAGTAATTTCCCTACTCAGTGCCATATTTTGGCAGCATATCATTCAAAAGTGGGGGCGAAACGAGATCTCCGCCCCCACCAATCAGAGTGCGGGGCGGCCGCCCCCGCTGCCCGCCTAAGAAGCTTATCAGCAAGGTGCTCGTTATCAAGTCTAAAGTAGTCCCGTACGCTTATGTTCAAAAGTTTCATTATGCCCCTTCCCTTTCCACTAAAAGACGTAGCTCTATTTTCATTGTTGGTAAGCATTTTAGTTGTTACTTTATCCTGAAATGGTTTAAATCTTTCTGGAGTTGGATGAGAGTTTCAAAATACGAGGCAGTCTGGATTTGTCGGTTGCGATACCGATCGTTAACGTAAGAAAAGTAATTTCATGCCAGTCATAGAGTGTTGTGATTAATTTCGCTTTTAAAATAACCGTCAATGAGTTCAAATTGAAAGCATGTAATTTCAGTATAAAACAAACTGCGCCACCCCCCAACCCCGGACGATAAGCAGTCCACCAATGGAGGATCCATTTTCTATGTTTCAAGTAAAATTGATATTACTGGAAGGTGATTTGTTAAACACTATTAGCATGCATGACTTGCGTTCTGTTTTCCTTCTTTCTTCTTTCCTGATGTAGCTAATTGGGTTTTTATCTTATAGACAGACATCGAAGTAATCCAGTTTGGAACAGTTCCTAACTTTCCAGTGCAGTCATTGATTACACAACATGCATTTGAAAGAGTCATTTACAGTTTTTTAAAGTATTACTATTCCCCCCGGTTATGTCTAAATGTCATAAAACGGGTCCCAAGGCAAAAAAGGATTTTGCTCTCGTGTGGTAGATTTAAGTCGAAATTAAACGGAATCCTCTCCAAAATTCCATCAAGATGTCATCTGGCTCATCTCAGGGGATCTGAGCTGAGTAGTATTTGACTGTTTTTATAAGCTATAACTAAGCAAAGTTTTGCACGTAATTGTGCTCTCTACTCGATTGCATTTCCGTCAGTGACGCTAGCAAGTTTGATGTTGCATTTGCCGAATAAACAATTCTAAGGTGTTACATTGATGCGCATTGGTGGTTATTGGAATGACGTCATTCTAACCTTCAGACCAAGGTCGAACGTATAACATACATATGTGTCGCAAACGGAATTTACACCTTCGTCTGATGCCAACAAATCTGTTGCGGGTTATCAATATTTATTGAACCATGGAGCTCAATGACTGAACATAGCGTAAAAATGAATGCATATAATGATTGTAGCAGAGAGAACAAAATTAATCAAACAGACACTAAATAATCCCCTAGTCTAATGTCCTGTTTACAGAAGAAAATAATTGACAAACAGAAATCATTGAAAGAAAGATGAGAGAAAGGAAGACCCAACATAATACTTTCAATTATACAAAAAAAGTATGAAAACGGAATGTTTTAGTGTAAACTTTAACTACTGAGAAAAGAAACACTAGTTAAAGTTCTTATTTCAAAGTGACGGTTTGCAATTGTCAGATGTATTGTAAAAAGTTTTTGTTCAGTAAATGTGAAAGTGAAAAACCTGTCTCTCCTTGTTATTATGTGATCTACTTAAAATGCTTTAAAGCAAATGTTAGCGATCAGGGACGGCGATCTGTTAAAACTATTGGGGGACATCTGTTTGAGTGATCACTGCGGCTCCAGCCAGGAGTACAGGGGGACCTATGGAGGGGGACCTCCATAGGTCCCCTGGTGGGGTCCAGGGCAAAGTCCCTGGAAGCCAAGCGATTTGATGCATTCTAGAGGACACTGATCACACACTTTTGATCTAAAGTTCCCTGCCATTAATAGGCTAATATCACAATTATTCATATCGAAAATGCGTGTAACCACATTTATTTTTCTGCATATCTCTAAATATTGGGGAGACATTTGATATTATGTCCCCCACTAAAATATTGAGGGGGACATGTCCCCCTGTCCCCCACCCCTTGTGATCGCCGCCCATGGTAGCAATGATTATCTTAAGATTGAATTTTTTTGTGATAAAATGCCGTAAACGTATGCGTTACAGAGCGATATGAAATCTGCTAAAGTTATATCATGAAGTACGGTTTGGCTTCGAAACGGTGACACTGTCAGCTTTCTTTCCCCGTCTCCTTAATTTGTGCCTGCGTGTGTCATTGTTCTGTGGTTCCAAATATACAAGATTCGTTTACCTGAAGAGTTGGTAGTATATGCCTTGAAGCTTCATCCATTTCGTGACTACGCTAATGGCAGAATGCGATGAAGACGCATGTCGCCATTGTTCAAGACCATTTTTTTAAATTTTATTCTAGGCTTCCACATTTGCATGTCTTTGACTTTGCGAAAACCCTTGAATACGTTACAGGGATTAGTTAGGCCTAATGAATGTTAGAAATATAAAGCCTGATAGCTAAAAAGAGAAAGAGCAACACCTTGGCGATTTCAAAGTTTTATTAACTTAAAAATCGTATGTCATCGTCATTACTCTATATTTCTATAGAATAAGATAAGACTGACATCATAGTTTTATTTTATTGCCGGTATTTGAAATTAAAATAACCTAATTCTTGCACAAAGGTTGGGTCAATGGCTGTAAAATTACCCGCCGAGAGATACCACGAAACACTTCTCCGATTGATTACTTTTTGAAATAATAGGAAGGTGCTATTTTGGATACCCGGGGGTGTTCAAAATAACACCTCACTGGTCGTACAGTAATCGTCTCTGAATTTTAACTCGGAAGTTGAGAACGGTTAACAGTCTTCAGATATAAAGTCAGGCACAAATAAAGGGTTTAGTAACATTGGATTCCCTTGACGAAGACCTCTACATCATTTCAAGTAGGCTAAATAAAGCAAACATGGTCATATCGCAGGTAATATATTAGTGCCTTATATTACACTGAGTAATGGGTCTTCCCGTCAGGTTAAAGGACTATCACCAATAGCATCATCTGAGTCATCTGAATCACGTGAGTGGTACTACTTACATTTGCTTGTTGGAGCTTATTTCTTGTCTTTTGCACTTAGTTCTATGGGTATAGTCGAGGTAGGAAATATGTGATCACGGGGTCATTACAGGTCCCTCGGGTGGAATACAAAGTTTAATGTAGGTACAACAATTGCGACAACTAATACACCTGTTGCGGGTAACGGTTTTGTGAGGGGTTCCTATTAACTAGTGGTGACATCAGGATGTGCCCGACTGGGTGTCGCGGGCAGGAAATTTGGGGGTTTTATTGAAAAAATTTCAGTTTTTATTGACAAAAATGAAACTCGGGGTATTAATTGAAGAAACTTTGAAAACTTGGGTTTTTTTACGGAGAAAAACTGTCTTCCGTGAGAGCAGCGACAAATAAGCCACCGTTCATAATATACCGTTCCCATTTAGACTCCCGACGAAACTGAAAAATTTCCCCGACGCCACCCCTACCGGTACCTTAAAAAGACCCTCTAAGCTCACCCTAGACAGTAACAATTCTCCCAACTAATCTAACTTCTAACCCCGCCTCCAACTTAAACACAAACAACTGTCCAGTAGAAGAACACTGCCAAGACAGAGCCACACTAGCCTGCAATGAGTTTAAATTGCTCAAGGCAATACTGGTATTGAAAAACAAACTGTGTGACTGTGAGTGTAATTAGGAACACAACTGACTGTCCAAGTCATCACTACCAACCAGCGTGGTGCTATTATTGTCTGAATGAATGCCAATCAAAGTACAAGTCACCAACTGGATTTAGAACTATGGGGATATGTCTAAATATATTTGGGGGATGCCATAGCTCCTTTAAGCACCATGAGGGGAAGGGGGAATTCCAGTAGTAGTTAGGAAACTGGTTGTAGAAATCATAGAAAGCAATACAGAAACATGTTTGCAGTTTATTTAGCAGCAACCATGGCAAATCTTATTGTTCTCAAAAGTGTATGATACAAAAATTTACATTAAGCATTTGCGAGACCTGTATAAGGAATTGTATTGTCATATCTCCATGAATGATTAATCGTTTACTCGTGAAAATCAGCAGAAAGCTGGTCCAGGAAAACAACACAAAAGAACGAAGGGAACCAAAACATAAAAGGGTTGAAAATGAAAAAACCTGAAATGTCACTTACTTCATATCTTTACAGAAAGTGCAAAAATTAATCACATTATCTATTTTTTAGGGGTCATTGTTATCTTTGATCTCCTGAAGTTGAAAATATTTAGGGCTATATATGTATTCAGAGATACTGTTAAAGCTCCCATGTGAATATCGTAATAAAGTGTCAATGCTATGAGGTTAGAAAACATGATGAGAAGATTTCATTGGGCATTGATGCACAGTAGAGAGGCAATTCTATCTCATATTTTTAACATTAAATGTCAACATTTAACAGTCAAAGTTTTAGGTATCTATATAAGTAGTAGGCCACCGCAAGACTTATCACACGTGACTATCCTTGAATCGACATTAAATTAGGCATGATTATTAATCCATTTTTACATTTGTACACTTGACATGCATGGGCGGATACAGGGGGTGGCACCCATTTATAAAGGACAATTTTGTAAATATAATGAGGTTAAATTATATTTTAAAAAGGAAACGAAAAGGAAACTTGAGAGCAACATAAGGAACTTAATAAGGGTACATCTAGAAACTTCCAAATTTCTGGAGATGTATGATAGAAATACCCAGATGAGAAAAAAAACAAATTTTATCTGATTTCTGGGGAAAAAATCAGTACAACTGTCCAATTTGTGGTACTATTTCAGGCCCTGAAATATGACAAAAAATTTGTCAATTATTGCACCATTTCGCACCTGAGCGAACAGAATTACAAAAAATTTTCCAAAGTGGAGTGAACACCTCCCCTTACACCCTCGGTCTCCCCCAGGACACAGCTCAATAGTCACAAAATTTCACAAATTTCACAAATTTCTTCACAAATTTCTGGATCCGCTACTGAAATATTTACGAAGATTTACATGATTACAACCGATATTCGCGATTTGATTTATTACGTAATCTCCCTTTTTCTTTCTTAAAATATGAAAGAAAGAAACTCCAAACGCAACTGTTAACGTCATGAATAGATAAAATGTTAACAAAAGAATAACGTTATATGGTACGATAATAGACGTGTTGGGAAATGTTTCCACGAAATGCATTCTGGTAATCAGTCAAAGGTGAAGTGTATCACGCTTACAGTGTCCCAGCGCGGGTATTGCATGCTGAGCACGCAGAGCTGCACACGTTGCCTTTGTCATGGTACACTTAACCTTGTGACCCGACGGGAAGTACCAAATATTCCAACTCGTCTATTAATGAAGCAAGAAATCGTGTAAGTTCAGTCCCTACAGATCAAGCCCGTAGTCAAAAGGGCTTCTCTTGTAATGTATTTTAGAAAGGAAAACAAAACACAACTGTCTGCTTCTTAAACAATTTTACGAAGCAATTACATTATAAGGTAAGATTAATTAATGAGGCACGGTTTAACCGTATACATCAAGCCCGTGGCCAAGGGAGACATTGTACCCCCCCCCCGTGTGCCCCGACTCTCAACCCCTAGCAAAAATCTCTCCCCTCTAGAAGATTAAAACTTGCGTATTGACGTAACGCATTTTTGAATCTCTCCCTCCCCCCCATATAAAAATGAATCATCCCAGTTTTATATATCTCTCCCTGTCCCCAAAAATGTAAAAAGTAAATCATGTTTCCCCCCGTTCTAGAAGTTATCTAGCCCCCTCCCGTACCTTGTCTGGTTACAGCCGGCTACAGATGCGAATCCGCAAACCTCTTTAAATGTTTGTCTCTCTGTAGAAAACAGTTCAAGGTTTACCACCCTTTGGTACACTCTGCTGAAAAGACTGGATCACTGTTTGAGATGTCACGTATTTAATTTCTAAATGCAACTCAATTGAGATCTCTCGTTTCACAATTGATACAGGTTCATTGATTACTTTGTACTCAATCTCTTACCACTTAAGGCAGGCCTTTTGTATAAAAAAGACAACTTCTTCAACTTATGATTGTTTGTATTTTAAATTATATTTCAATGAAACTGAGAAGAGTTCAAGAATTTGCAGTGGCTATTATATTATAGGCCTGCCAAGTGTCTTTGACTTAAGCATTACATTTGCACAACTCTGGTGGGATCATCGATAAACATTGTCTTCTTTGAGTTGATCGTCGTCTGTTTCCCTTTCAAATTTCTAAACTGTTGACTCTACAGTTAAAAGGGAGGATTTTCTTATCTATGATGATGCCTTAAAGGAAAATGTGCCATGTCTGGTCTCAAACTTCAAATGAGATTAAGGAAGGCAAAGCCACGTGTCGCTGTCAGCGGTTTACCTGTTGACGTCAGTGCTAAAGAGAACATACATTGCTCTCCACCTAAGTGTTTCCACAACTGAAAACAAAAAATCCTGAAATTGAATTCAAAGTTCCTGAAATTTGACTGTTATTTTCCTGAAAGTTTACGAAAAGCATTATCCATGCTATTTTTCGTCTCTTTCGGTCGAAATTGAGAAAAGTAAAACAGGGAGCCACCACAAATGTAGAACAGGAGTGGAGGTAAAGGGGGTTTTAGGGGGTTTCGTCTATGGGTTATTTTTCCGAAAACTTCCCGGAGAACACCGAAATTTTTCCTGCCTTTCGGGTTATTTGGGGAGAAATGGAAGTGCTGATGTATCTAGGATATAACACATCCTTGATTCAACGTGATCACGCATGTTGCATTCGAATCCTGTGCCTTTTACCTTACCAGATTCACCATTCGATATTTTGTAACGAATT
Organism: Holothuria leucospilota; assembly: GCA_029531755.1. Lineage (NCBI taxonomy): Eukaryota > Metazoa > Echinodermata > Holothuroidea > Aspidochirotida > Holothuriidae > Holothuria > Holothuria leucospilota. The sequence continues at coordinate 44,016,220 of CM055979.1, forward strand.
TATTAAACATGTGTCTTGTAATTCTTTTGAAATGTAAAAATTAGAACAGCTTTGAAAAAACAGACACAAGTATTTGTCGGTGAAGTAATTGCTAATTGCCAACGCTTTTTACAGTTACAGTTACTTAAATCTGCAACGGGTTGATATGCAGTCTCTCTATAGTTCCTTTTAATGTATCAGATAAAGTAAAAAGGCGCGAAAACTGAAGAATAAAGAAGAAAAATGACACTCACTTACAAACTGGAACTGTAAAGAAGTAACTATTTCACCCATTATGAAGTTTTTTGAACTTCAAAATAGAAACATTATTTCGTTTTTGTTTTGGGGGTTAAAAGAAGTTTCATTATACCTATAATGCTCTATTGCAGCATCGATCTAAATAAGTCTCATTTCTAGTCCCAGAAGTTAACAGTATGTTTATCTACTGATCTAGGCTGGGTTCATTGCTTAATGGCACAAAAGCGGGGTGTATGAACCTATCGTTGTCGCCATGATAATTGGTTCCCAAGTAAGATAACTTTCTTATGCACAAAGTGTTATTTCAACGGCGTCTTTTGCATCACTATATGTCATAAAATTCTCGCGGTAAATGCCTATACTCAAATAAGAATGACGTATTTTTATCTCTCTGACTGATAATTACAAAAACTGATACTACAAGGAACAATAGATGTCACAATTAGTAGGGAGAAGTAGGACTGTAGGAGAGGATAAGATAAACTTGTGAAAGGATAGGAGAAGAAATCAGTCCAACATAGAGAAATACTTGCACTTATATATACCGTATGTATGTATATATATATATATATATATATATATATATATATATATACTAAATACATTTTGTATCTTTTATACTCCTAAAATCAACCAGTTATGCTCATTATTGCATTCCTTTCTTTATTTTACCACGGAGTATACGTGGAAATTTTCTGTTTTACTATATATATATATGTATATATATGTACATATATATGTATATATGTATATGTATATGTATATATATATATATATATATATATATATATATATATATATATATATATATATATATATATATATATATATATATATATATATATATATATATATATGCCTGACAGCATTTGAACGACGCCTTCTGCTGGCAGAACGGTTCGCAGGTAATTCAAAAGGGAAAAGTTCGAATCAACGGGTTACTTTTAGAAGACCGAGCAATTGGACTCCCCACTAGGCAGAGACCGTCTTTCGTAATCTTTCATAAGTGCAGATAGGCAAAAGGTAAAAAGTCACAATTTGTGACTGACAATTTATCCAGGGAGGAGAGAGTAGCTCTCAGACATTTTCAGCAAGACCACGAGATCACAATAAAATCCAGAAGATAAGGATCCCACTTTTGTGTTAAAAAACACTAGTGACTATTCCAAAAGCTGCGCTTTTAGAATTATCGAACGATAACATATGTAAAAAATAGACGGAAATTAAAAGAACCCTCAACAAACTCAAAACTTTAATCCAAGTACCAAGAAACCTTATTTCTTTTCTAGAAGCATGTCTAGACATTATCATTTTGTTTTTGACAACCAGCAGTTCCCTCAAGTCCATGGGACCTCTGTTGGTCCCTAAAATGGCGCCTAGTTATGCATGTTTGGGCATGGGCGTTTTAGAAGATGTTATGAGATCGTCTTTTGATCCTCAGCCGCAACTTTGGGTAAGGTATATTGATGATGTTTGGGACGTGTGGAAAGAGGATAAATTTTCTTATGATAGTTTCGTTGACAGCCTTAACCATTATTTTCAGGGGAGTTTACCTCAAATTTTAGACGCTCCTTAATCGTTCCTATAGACCTTAACTTAACTTTTCATGATGGACTTATTTCCACGGACTTTTTGTATTAAACCTCAAAGCGAGGATCCTTTATATATCATTTACACTTCTTTCCATAGTGGAAATGTACTGAATAATATTAGTTACAGCCAGGCTTTAAGAATTAAGCATCTCTTCGAAACAGAAGATGAAGAGAAACTTTATCAAGACCGTAAGTATAGTTTAGTTTCGAGATTCTACCCTGTGCAAATTATGCGTAAGAACATAGACAAGTCTTTTCTAGGGAGTCGATTTTGATAGGATCCTGTTCTAAACCACTAGCAACGAACCCTTCAAAGCACCTTTAGTGGTGACCACAAGCCCAAGATTACCCAATTTTTATTTAATCATTCAAGAGCACCGGTCTATTTTACAATGCAAAAAGTATTACCGTTCCTTCCAAAATAATTTTTTCGATAACCACCCAATTAAAAACTACTGGTTCGAGCCAGCCTTAAGAAACCAGACTGAAAGATCAACCCGAGGGCTGTTTTGAAACTCATTTTTGTAATTGTATGATTTGTGCTGTCTTTGAAGAAACGATTACTTTTGTAAGCTTTTCCACCTAGGAAAAATTTACTTTCTATAGCTCTATTACGTGTAATACTAAGTCCGTTATTGTGATTTGATTAATTTCTTGTCGTATATGAAAACTATGTAGGAGAAACCGAAGAATTGCGCCAGAGACACAGGGGCATAGGCAAGAGATTAAAAAGGGGCCACAAACCTATAGGGAAACATTTATTTGGGATTTGCGTAAAGGGAAAGAAAGGGTAACACACTGCAACGAAAAGAGCTTTTTTGTATACATCAGCTAGGTATAAGTACTGGGTAGCCTTTATGAACACGGGAAACAACAGAAGAAATAAATCAGAGAGAAAATTAAGCCATGAGCGGGACCTGAACGCAGCGCCTGTCGTTCACAAGACGACCTCTCTAACCACTATATATATATATATATATATATATATATATATATATATAACGCTAATTCCCACCTTAAGGGGATATATATATATATATATATATATATATATATATATATATATATATATATATATATATATATATATACATATAGTGGTTAGAGAGGTCGTCTTGTGGACGTTCTTCCAATGTTGCGAATTGATCGACTTACAGAATCTCAGTAACAGCACTAAACAAAATAGAGAAGAAGCTGAATTGAAGTGGATTTACAGATTAAATACTTACGCTCCATTAGGTATCAATGTAAAGGATATGCGACACTAATTGGTTAAGTGGGTTACCTTTTTCAGACTCTACTACTCTTTTTGCAGTCTTTTTTCATTGTTACACTAGTGATCAAGGGCAGTAGACCTGCTCGAAACGTCTAGTAGTTTTCTTATCCAGTATGCGTGGTGATCGACATTGAACTTCTCTTGCATCTATTTTTCTGCCTTTCTGTTATGGAGTTCTTCAGTTTGTCTCGTTATTTGTTGAGTGCTGGATTTTTCATGCTTATGTATGTATATATATATATATATATATATATATAAAATATGACAAGAAAAACGGGTAATGCCTTTGATTCCAACATAATCTTTAATGAATACACAATTCTGCACAAATTTCGGACCCCTGGTCCTTCCTCGGGTGCAGCAGAGAAAGAAAAGTTTACTAGCTCATATGTTTACTATTTGTAAAAGTTGAAACCAGAGAGAAAGCTCAAATCCCTATTTAATCCGTGCATATATGTGCCGGTTCTGTGAATCAATTGTGTTTCAACGAAGGTCCTTTTACTTGTATCGGTCAAGTTGCCGTGGAGAATAGCAAACTTTAGGTTATTTAGGCTATGGTCAGGGAGGTCAAAGTGTTCAGCGACTGGAAAACCTGCTCTATTGAGTCGTATGCTGCTTTTGTGGTTGTTAAATCGTTAGCGAAATGATGTGGAAGTTTGACCAATGTACTGAATAGTGGGGCAGAGGGAGCATGTGATAAAATAGACTACGTTGCAGGCATCACAGCTGAAGGAACCTGGTCTAAGTTTGCAACCAGAAGGGGGGAGAATAACTTCAGTGTCTGTGATCATATGGTCGCAGACCTTACAGCGTGACTTACCACACCGTATATTGCCCTGAGTGGGGGTAGATTTCGAATGAAGTCTACTCCTGACCAGAAATTGACGCAAATTAGGGGGTTGTCGTCTGGCAATAACAGGGGGTTGGGTAAATAGCTCCTGGATATCACTGTCCCTGGAGAGAATGGTCCATTCCCTTTTCATGTGTTTTAGGAAAGGTTCTAGCTGGTCATTGTAGGTGTATACGAAGGGTATACGATTTACATCATTGGTTGGCTTTTATCTTAGTAGAAGACTCCTAGGGATGGGAGCAACTTTTTCAAAAATCCTTTTTATGAACCTGTACGGATAGTTACAATTTAAGAAGTGGTTAATGAGTATGCTGGCCTGTTCTTGGAAACAGTGATGCTCAGAGCAGATACGTTTCTCACGCAGTAATTGGCTATGTACAATAGATTGCTTTACGTGAAGGTGTGACGGTCCGTGGGTTTCGAAAAAACGCATGTCTGGAGTTGGCCGTCGACAAGTTGAACCCAGATGTCCAGATAGGCAATTTTCACATTAGATTTTTCAAGAGTGAATTTAATGGAGGGGTGAAAATTGTTGATGCTATTTGCAAACGTATCTAACGCTGGGGAACCATGTTCCCATATCATAAAAGTATCGTCAATGAAACGGACGAATACAGGGTAGGTTTGAAAGAAAACTCGGTAAGAAATTTGTCCTCTAAATCAGCCATAAACAGGTTGGCATAGGATCGGGATATATATATATATATATATATATATATATATATATATATATATATATATATATATATATATATATATTACCCTTACATATTATAAGACCACACTTCTGTCCGTTTCGCCCCGAAAGCTCGTCAGGTATGTGAGAAAGATTCAACAAGTAGCTAGCACCGTACGTAACAGAAGCAGTCCGGTGAGTCAACTACAATAGATGGATAACGTATTGGACAGGAGAAACTTTTTCGAATGTCTGTATTTCTTGATTAGTTCGGTCCTGCTCTTCAGGATTGAGGTTTTTCTGTGATAATGAAGTAATTTCGCCATTGACTTGGACAATTGGCAACGTTACGATGTATTAGAGTGGGGAGTTGTTATTTACAAATAACCACCCTCTGATTAGAGTAAGCGTTGGCTTTTTTTTTTTTTTGAGGATTTTCCAACTGAGGATGAAATCGATCATGTTTTCACTTTGCCGCCATTTGTATTTACTGAGATCAGGGCAAACGTGCCTGAATCACCCTTATAGTTACTTCAAACCAAGTTCACCTGCTTTCCGTTTTTTCAAGAACTAAGGCTTAGGCTGTAGTTCCCTATTAATCTTCATAAACGCATAAGTATACTCACTAATAGCAGGGAGTTGCTATTTGACAACTCCCTGCTAATAGTACTGCCACTTTTCATACGATTGATAACTTAGTACTATCAAACAATAACATCCACAGGCGATATTCAAAGGTTACCTTATGCTATAGAACGTTACAGTTTTTTAGTCTGAAATCTCATTTCAGTTTACACAAGTATATAAGCCTACCTTCGTTTAAATCTGAAGGTCACTCTACATTTTTACCGTTCGATTAATTATTCTTCTTAAAGGCATTATCACTGCGATTTATATCCCCGAAGATGATGAACAGCCTTTGATAGGTCTAAGCAAACTGTTCGGTCAATAGGAGGAGGAAAATATTTAACATTCTGCTTTTTACCCCCTGATCTTCAATCTAACTGACAGTTTACGGCAGAGATTTCCTATCACGTAGAAATTCCGACAGTCTCTTCCAATGTGTTATTTTGATCTTCCACGTGGAAATTAGTGAGTTACGTATATGACGTATGTCTCAATGAAGAAAAGCCTACCAGCCTTACACGGTAGGGTAAACAAAAGGAGATAGGTAGTTTGTGTAGTCCAACATTCGACTTTCCGTTTAAATATGCAATACATACACTCCATAAGAGGATAGGAAATACATTATATGTAATGACGTCAACATTGTCAGCTATGTGGTCATAGCAAACTTTTGAAATGTAAAGATGTGAAGTTTGCCAACAATTAATTAAGTGTAAGTTAGATACCGTATTTTGGACTTCAAAACCTCTTAGGTCACATTTTTGTTAACCGTCGAGTAGTTTTAAAAGAAATAGAAATAGCACAGACGTTTTTTTAAGTATGATAGGCTACAATACTTCAGGAATCTTATTAGTATAAAAGCAATGAAATTTATAGGGATTGAAACCAGAGAACCAAGTAAAATATTGCACTCTTTCCGCCAGGTTCATTTTGTTTGGCGACTCAAAAGGAGACGGTGACCTAGTCTGATAGATTGATGTTACCCAGGTTACTGTAACTTCATTTGTTACGCTTAATCCTTTCAATTAGTTTCACTATCGTAGAGTCTGGATTCTGAGGTAGGCCGGTTCCAGTTGTAGAGATAACATTTACTGGTCAAATATGTTTCCCGAAATTGTGTTGTCTCGTGACTTATAGTTCTAGATACAACTTCGTTACCCTCTCGAAGAGGTTGTTTCTCGCATCAAGGAGATAAGTTCTTGGTGTCCGTGTCTTTGAAGTGCAACAGCAGTGATTGGGGCATGGTATAGGGGTTCTTTAGGGAGATTTGTTAAGATTTTGATAGATTTGATTGATATTTGTAATTACGGCTAGATAAAAGCTGTTTTCTTTGGAGTTATTTTGTGTTTACTTTTTCCATTTACACAGATGTATGTGGAGTCATATGCCTTCAGAATCGTTGAATTGAAGGCTGGCAACTATTGAGGCCCAGGCCGATTCTCCGAACTTATACGTATTCTGAACTCTGTACTAGTTAAAAGCCCTTTAAGCTCACCGCAGACAGTAACAATTTTCCCAACTAACCTAACTTCTAACCTACACTGAGTTTCAATTGCTCTAGGCAATATTGAAAAAAGGTGTGTGACCGTGAGCCTAATTAGGATCACTACTGACTGTCCAAGTCATCATTACCAACCAGAGTGGTGCTATTATTGTTTGAATGAATACCAATCAAAGTACAGTCACCTACTGGATTTAGAACTATGGGGATATGTCTAAATATATTTTGCCTGCTGACACCACCTTGTGACGATTTGTCTCAGGGTTTTTATATGCTTAAATAGATGCAATGAACCCATCAGCTAGTACACTTTTGTCTCTGTCCATCACATTTTAATATATCTTTAAGTAGCGTTACTGGTTTTCCCATTTTTTGTCTCCATTCATTGTGTTCGCCAAACCCAAACCCGTTGAGCCATTTCCTGGAAGCCGGTACCGGAAATTTGTGATTGGACAGGCAGACAATGGTGCGTGGCTCTCAAGTAGGCTTTTTTATCACACTTACAATTCTGCGTGCGTAAATGATAACAACGAATTTTCTGTTTTACTAAAAATTTGTTGAAACTAACAAATCCCTCCTTTAACACAGGAAAATTTATGCCACTGGGAAATCTACTGGCTATTGAGACAAACTTTGTGAGTCATTAGTTTCACCTACACCTAATCTTAAAAATTAACATCATGTTTGCGCGCTCAGTGCCTAAAATACATGTGACAATGAAACGATGCCACAGAGACTAGTAGGCTTTGCTGATAGTGGTTGAAAAAGACGTCATATTTGGTCGTGCCTTCCTCTTAAATTTACTCCCTAGAGAGATTGGCTGAAGACCACAAAGACAGCTACCCAACTAGCGGGTAGTTAGGAGAAACAGTAACAATGACACCCTCAATCACAACCTGTATAATCAAAGCGTAAATTTGGCGGGAAAAAACTCCCGCCACTTGAATGGCTTATAGTATCAAAGCTGTAAATTACTATGAGATGAATAAGCCTTCATATGATTCGATGTTAAGATGTGATAATTACATCGTCGTAAAAATGCCTTACAGGAACGGTCTTTATATCACCCTTTTCAATGGTAGTTTTCATTAAGGGAGATTTTTGTGTTTGGTGTAGCTTCTTGTCTGCCTAAACATCAAACAATTGGCAACCATATGAAATCATTGGAACCAGCTAATAATGGCATCCCCTATGGGACATTTAGTTGCCTCGTAAAACTCCCCATTATTGACCAAAGTTGTTTTATATTCCGTCGTTAAGTTCACAGTAATGTAAACTGTACATATTTTGACTTACACAAAGGCCATAGTCTTTACCGGTAGTAATGTACTTGAAGGAAGTGTCTTCTATAGCAAAACATTATAATTTTACAGTACCCTGGAAGACTGACATGAATGTTTCCATTGTTTGATATTCATCGTAATCTAACCAAATACCCCATGGCAAGTTATAAAATTCGATGACGAATACGTAAGAGTAGGCATCTATTTCCCCATCAACGTATGATATATGGATACTTACGCTATACGACCCATGTGATACCTCCCAATCTGAAGGTAGCTGCATGTGCAATGTAGGTTTGGAGTACGATTTCTCATGAGATGATTCGTCGACCTGCTGTATGAGAAGCCAGTCACGCCTTAAGGAGATGAATCCGGTTCAATACGCTTTAAGAGATAATGAAAAATGGCAAATGTTTGCTCAATAAAATAGCATCGGCGTCTCCTGAAAGCGCTTTCGTCTATCGTATTCCAAACAAAGAATTAGCTCAGCAATCATCATCATCACATTTTTATGACTAAAATAATATTCCTTAGTTGGTTTTTAATCATTTTGTCCTTTCGCTGTTCAAATTGTATGATGATGACAGTCACGATGTTTCACAGGCATGAAAGGCCGTCAGCTGCGGAGTTCATGCATAGGATTTACATGTACACTAACCAAAATAGACCCCACGGTGTGACAGCATGACCCTGTGGGCAAAAGTTAAGGTGCGTTCACACCACCTGAAATCTGCTGCGGTTTGCGGGCGGGACGGGGAAATTTTTCCCAGGACAAGTATGGGCAATTTTATTTCAGTGAAAATTAAGAAAATCGCCCCCATTCGTTCTGAGGTAACAAATTTCGCGTCCCGCCCGCAAAGCGCAGCAGATTTCGGTTTGGGTGTGAACGCACCTTTACAAACTAACCGACTTTGGTAAAGACTGAAGTAATGAAATGTTTTACCGCAAACCTTAGCTGGCCGTAAGTTAGATTGTTTCTGTGGTGGGAAAGGTAATACCAGAATGATCTTTGTACCACAAAAATATGCTGGTACTACTAGCTGGAAGTTTTTCACTTTTGATTAGAGATATATTTGTGGTAGTTTCAGATCTACCCTTACTGTCCTGTTACAGGGCCGTCGGAGCCGTGGGACTGGGGCTAAAGCCCCCTCCGTCTCCCTCCCAAATATTCAGCTTGAGGGGTTTTGTCTTAAAGCGTCCAAAGTTACCTCAGAAAATACAAAACCTTCTAGCTAAATGGTCTAGTGTCAACTCCGGAAATAATTCACCCCTCCCGCAATATTAGAAGCCTTCCAATGGCACTATCACGTATCATAATATCTATTCCAAATACTTGATCTGGCTTTAGTTTCATGAACTGTGCTCTTTTTTCACGAGTACTCTCATCACAGTCCCGGATGACCTACAGTTTCAACGCTACCCACGTGTTACAAATGTCATTGGCTAGTGGTTCCACAGGTTATCATTTCAGTAATAAAGAGATGTTAACTCCATTCGAAAAAGTGAAAATTGACATTTTAGGCCATGCTACACAAAGTAGGTATGTTGAGTCTACTGTTCATAATTTTGCATGATTGACCGTATAATATGTGCATAACTAACGTGATTCGTTAACACAAAGAGAAATAGCACTTGTTTATTGGTTATTGGAGCTGTAATGGAGAGGATGTCTTAAGAGTTCTTTTCGGAAAAATTGTAGATGGAATCAAAGGGCTCGATGGAACAGCTTGCGGTCGTAAATGCATAGTCAGGTACCCAAACTGAGAGACCTTGCTCATGCAATTGGTACAAAATCTGTTTACAATGTTCATGAAATAAAATAAGAGGATAAATATAATGTTTAATTTTGTACGGTACTGATAACATATTATTCTCTGATCCCAAAACGGCAGTATTCTTACATAAATTCAGAAAAATCATATTCATTCTTTCAAATAGGTAGAATCCGCTTTTTATCATTATCCCTTCGTGACCGAATTTTCACAAACTCTTGCGCCTTATGGTAATCACATGACCAATAATATGTAAAACAACAATCATCCTGGTCACGTGATAAGTCAATAATCGGTCTGCTCTGCCTCGGGATATTCAAAGCTCATCGTAGTCATTCCCTAATGTTTGCTTTGTGCCAATGTTCGAAGGGACATTCCTACGGGAACGCTTTGATCATTTTGTGATGACCTTTAATGTTCCGACTCTGCGAGTTAATTATCAACTCTTGCCAAGCTTTTCCTTTGTCTTGTATATAAGGAGAGCATGCATGTGCCTGGAGTATACTTTAGTTTTATCCTTTAGTTTTATCCTTTAGGTCTAAAATTTACAACAAACCTAATATGTTAAAATAAACGTGGGGGTAAACATGAGCTTTAAGAGATCTGCTTGCAGTCTTTGTTGTTCCAAGTGGTTTGATTATGCAATAAAAGTCGTGTCGGAAAGATGACCACAGGAGGGTCAGAGAATCACAGGCTTAGGTACAGAGAATCATAGGCTTAGATGTTTTTGATCCTTGATGAGTGAGTTGATGACCAGATGACTTTAAATGTGTACGAAAGCATTCATTTCACCATTGTTAAGAGGACAAGGCATATGTAGTCACGTGTGATTTTAAAGACTGACTGAACGAGTATTAATACATGTATGCTACAACTATTTATAATTCAAAACTTACGCAATATGGGAACAGGCAGCTCCCTGAGCAATATGACTTTACGAAAGGATCTAGCTGTGAAACGTGTGACTACTTCAGGTGCCATCGGGTGGATTTAGAGTGTGCAGGGCCCTAGGCCTGTATGAATGGGGGCCCTGAATAGATCGTATTTACTAGTTCAATTTTATTATTACTATTGCTGAGAATACATTTATGTAATGTAAGAGTTTTCGAACAAGGAAAATCAGATTACGAATATTTTTAAAACATGTGTCAATCAAGAATTGTACTGATGGTGGTTGTTATTAATGTTGTGTTGATTTAATACCCATTGCGGGCCCCTGCCAATGCGGGCCCTAGGCTATAGCTAGTTGGGTTTTTTTTGGCAAAAAGCTGAGTTTAAATTCCTGCTTAGACAGTCAAGTGACGTACATGCCTGATAGAAATAACAAAAACCCATATTCAGAGCAGACTGCTATACGTCCTTTACTTGTGTTGCACATTTTCTTTACTGTTATTAGTGTATTAGAGCACACGTCTCACGGAGAAAGCCATTGGAAGGGGAGGGGACTTGAACGGGCTAGCGAAGAAAGAGTCATTTGGACAATGACCTCATTTTTAATATGCCCCTAAACACCTCCCTGCTATTAAAAGTTTAATAACAAACGTTAATGTTGGGACCACCAAAGTACACCTCTTCAGACAAGAGTAATTGACAAACAGTTCTGGGATGGGAGAACTGGAAAGTGAACTTACTTCAAAATCACGTTAGCTCACTCACATGAATGATACACAATTCCTGAAGAAGTTACTTAAATATGTGCACTGTTTTCATCAGACAAATAAGATATCAATTTCATGGAAAATAATTTCCTTTTTTCACTCCAACATGGCTTTTAAGAGCCGTCCTTGAGATGGATACGCACCATTAAACTCGAAATTTCCATAACAACGACATTTAGAAGTTGACTAACAGACTCCATATCTAATGCAACCCCAGACTTACATTACTAAATATTAAGAAAATACATCTTGCTACTTTTTTCTCTCCTCTGTTAGTTTTTGAGTGAGTCATTCTTGGATGATTATTTTTTACTCCCACGATCAGTTTGCTCTTTCCAATAATTACAAAAGATCCAAAATACTCTGTTTTCAATCTTTGACCCTGTAAGGTTTTGTGGCGTTTAGTTAAGAGACGTCTTTTGTGGTGTTTGACGTAGAAAAATGATGATAGATGAGGTATTAGATCCCTTTTACTAAGATCAACGACTTGATGGAAGAACCTCTGACAAAACCCGGTACCAATTACCTTCAAAGCAATCATGCCAGAAAAACAACATAATTTTATGATTCTAAAACAAGAAGCTAAAAATGAAAATCTCTTGACTCTGACGGAGATCTACACATGTAGTTTGGGGCAAATGTTCTGATAACTTTAGCAGAAAGTCACAAAATTTGTGTAATTTGTCGTCAATTTAGTTCGTTGCAATGGTCTAATGGAGAAAAATAATTGTACGAAACAATTTTTCAAGTATTCCTTATGTTTTCTTTTTTTTTTTTATCTCGTTCTTACATTTAAAGTACACAGTATCGTGTTAACCTAAAGCTGTATTAACTCGCAATAAAATAAAAACTGAAATATTGGAAACCCTTCTTCATTTCTTTCCATAGTTAAATTAGCACTTAACCTTTCCGGTGTTAATCAACACTTCAACTCTACGAGACAAACGAGATAAGAGAGTAAGTACGTTACAAATATCTTATAATATAGATATTTTTGATCTGAATTTCGGCGTTTCCGCTTGCAAAAGTCCTTATACATATGACGTCACAGAGCAGAAAGTGCTCTCTCGTTTGCAGGCAAGCGTGTATCATTGCAAGTTACACCAACAAATACCGACAACTGATTTGTGAACCAATCGGATAGGCTCGCAAGTCTACTACACGCGCGTGCGAAATCTCCGTTGTGTGCTTCATTGTTTTGCCTCCAAAATGATGTGGCATGACGTCAATGCATCAGGTCTTATGCCTTGACATCACACTGACGTAATTTTGGAGGAAAACAATGAAGCACACGTGCACTCAAGGCGTAGATTTCGCACGCGCGTGTAGTAGACTTACGTGCGTATCCCCGGGTGCAAAAATAAGCTGTCTGCATTTGCTGGTGTAACTTGCAGTGATACCCCATTTGGTCCAAACAAGGGAGTACTTTGTGCTCTGTGGCATCATTATGCATAGGTTTATAGGAAGCTTGCACCAAATGTCAAAAGGTAAAATAGACCTTATGCATTGACATCACACTGACGTCATTTTGGGTGAAAACAATGGAGCACACGTGCACTCACGGCGTGGATTTCGCCCCACGTTTAGTAAACTTACGCGCGTATTAGAATGGTTGACAAATCAGCTGTCTGCATTCATTCATTGGTGTAACTTGCAATGATAAGCGCTTTTCCGCCATCTTCCTCCAAAGGAGGGCGCACTTTCTCTTTTGTGACATCATATGCATAAGGTCTATTCAGTGAACGCTCTGGTTGTTCTGGAGGACACTGAGCCACGTACGCACCACACTGCTTTAGTACATGACCTAGCTTCTGCATGTGTTTATTTGTCCTCCAGAACGTGGTTGCGTTGTCAAATGTAGGAGGTAATATCTTTAAAATTAAGTGGAGGTTGCCTTAGCAACGTTCAATACCCAGATTTGTATTTGTCTAGAATAAGGTGGAGAATTATAGATGAAGATAACTGGAGTATCTGTCATTTTGTCACTTAATCTTCACATGAAAATTTAATATTTCTCATGAAGTATGTAAATTGATCAGATACCTAAAAGCCATTAGTTCTCATAATTCCATTTTAAGTCTTTTAGTAGAGGTCAAATACTACTGATGTATTATGCTTGAACAGATCGCTGTTTGGACAGGACACATAGAGAGGGTCTGGCTTTGATATGTCATTCATTCAAACATTCGTTCGTTCCTACGTCCTTTCGTCCATTCGTCCGTTGGTTCATTTCTTCATTCATACACAACCATGCTATGCACTAAACAAAAATGTGCTCCTCCGATAGATCTACTCATCACACGTCTTGTTTCTGCTACAAGTACAGTATCTGTTTGTCCTATCCAGCAATAAAGGCGCATTTAGTGTAGTGATGTGTCTAATATTTACAATGATAACATCTAATTGACGTAATAAACAAATGACCATCACTCTGTCATGTTAATTGAAGCATGTAATTGAAGTGTATGAAACATCACGTCGCAGGAGACGTTTTTGAAATTACTGTGTGGCAACGAGGTGTAAAAATGGTTGCCTAAAAGGTGTTTTTTCATACCTTTTCAAGTTTCGAAAATGGTACATGTAAGTTTGACCAAACCTCTGCAATTTTTAAAACTTGTAATTTACAGATCAAAAGTAGTTTGATACTTTTTGATGTATCGCCGATATCAAGTGTAAACGGACTATACATGGTGTGAACACAACTATACAAACTGTATCATGTATTTGCCAGCGCTAATACGTAGTCTAAGTATGAATCGGGCTTAACTTGGAGGGAACTGTGTGAGGCTTTGTAGATAAACTTTCTCGCACAATTAATTCTGTTGGGCAGGAAAGATATTCTTCTCCCGGCACGTTTTTGTCTTAAGTCAGTGATCGCTTCCTTGAAAATATTACAGGGGAAAGACAATTTTAGCCTTTGAAAACTGTTTTTTCGCAACTTTTGAAGAGTGTTTTTCCGTCACCTTGGGAGTTAAATTGGATCGGGTCGTAGAGTTCCCTTTTCGCACAAACGCATAGCTTTTGAAATCAATCAAATTGGACAGTGTGTATACTCAGCAAATATCTTATCCGATTCAATAGGATTTCGAGTATTTGATCGTCTCTTAATAAACGAGTGAAAGATTGGTCATATTAAACATAAATTTGACCTACACATTGCTGTCAGTAACGCAACTTTAGCTGGATTGCTCTGATATAAAACAATCTGCGGGTAGGTGAATGTAGATAATATCCAAAGAAGCTGTTCAACTTAAAAGTTAGTACGTTGTTTGTACACTGGAGGATAACAAATCTTAATTCATGTCCCGATCTAGATTTTTAGCCTGTGGGTTTTTTTGACTATCTGTAAAAGACAGGTATTTTAGTTTGACAGTATTCTGAAAATTGTTTTTAGGCACGTTCCAATAACGCTAATGAAAATGAAAGGGGCTTAGGAAAGGTACATGAATTAAGTATGTCACATTTGACAAAAACCTGCTTGTGTTTGTACACGTAATGACAAAATAAAAGGATATGAGACCTTCGCTCTTTTCCACACTGCAATATTTATTTTAATATTCAGTCAATTATGTATGAAAAAATACATAGAAGTATTGTGACATTTGAAAGAACTCAGCAATCAAGCGGCACCTCACAAATGGACAAACATGGGTGTTGTCCCTTGATATCTATGACGTCAGCGTATTTAAAGTCGTAGTGTGAGCTTTTTTTCTTACAGAAGACCTAGTAGATCAGTTTTGTGCACACTTCAGATCCCCACTGTTTTTGATATTCGCTTCCACAAACATTCAGCATGTTTATAAAAGTTTGCCTGAAATTTGTAATGGCCTCATATTAAGATTCACTATAATCATTGAATAATTTGTCTTCCAAATTTCCTTGAAATATAACAAAGCGTGTAAAAATAGAATTTAAAATTGTTGAAAGATCGAAAACTAAATAAAGTTTAAAAAGTCAAGACGAAATGTTAAAAATGTAAATTTACAGCTTTGCGCTTCTCTAGAAGACTCTTGTTTGAATGAATTTTTCATAAAGTAAGGAAAAGTAAGATTACAAAGCAAAGCCCTATAGGTTTCACATTTGTACTAAGTTTGGAATATTTAAATAAATTAATGAAATATTAAATTAAATGGACACGTTTTAAACCAAAGACTTAAAATGCTATTTTATTCCATATCAAAAATATAAGAGTCGTTCCTCCCACCCCTCCCGACTCCTTATCCCCCTTGCTGCCCACCAAAGCCTCTCTCCTAACACTTTACACTATTTGCCTTTGTAACTTTTTGATTTGATTGCAAGATACGATCTGATATGTTCTCTCACAACCAAAGACTTTGATTCAGACGATCTTCAAAAACCGTTGGTAATTATGTTTTTCAAATATCAAAGTAGCAAAATGAAGTAACTTTGTTTAGAAAGATGAGATATGTTCTTGCCAGCTAAGCTTGCTCCAAGATTCAGCATTCTGCAATTAAGTCCAAAATTGTCCGTCACCTAACGTATCCGCACCGATCGTCCAGAATGTCATATTTCACGCACATGGTGCGCCCTAGGATGAAAGCTTCTTGTACTTGTCTATGAAATATACACAAAGCGGACAATTAATCACTTTCTCTATAAGCCATTTCATCTACACCGATGTTGTTCGGTTTAAGTGTTGCGAAGATTTATGGTAAAGAAGCGATTTTGTAGCTCAATAAACTTAGTGTTCTTTATGAAGCATCGTGTGCACATTTACTCTTTAAGATAGCAACGAATCGTCGTCACTTCTGAGGACTTTGTCCGCAAACAGCCGATAGATAAGTTGCTAGCGATTAAAGTTATTGGATGTTTTTACTTTGAAAAGTGTGTCCCACAGCTATAAGTTTACACAGAATGAATGATTTGGTGAAGCTTCACCCTACTTTAAGACCATTTCACATTTTATCATAAATTTCACAAATGGAGATACAGTAACGTTTATTGAGCTTTTCAACACATATAACGGATTGGAGGGTTTATACATACCACGGGATTGCATGGGGTTCGAAGGGAGGTTTTCATAACACTAGTTCAAGAATGTTGTTCTCAGATAAAGAAACTCAAGTGTAGAAATTCGCTAACAAGCTTACATAGTATACATGTGCCTGTGATACAGCAGCTGCAGTCTAGCACAAGCAAACTCCGAAGTGATGAATGCTGTATTCATTTCAAGGACTTCCTAATATTCAAAACCATTAATTACATACACATTAATATAAAGCTTTCATCTAAATCGATTCATATTGTTTTCCGTTTACTTTACGGCTTGGTGCCTTCAACCAATTACTCAAATGCTTTACAGTGGCCCCCTTTCCAAAACCTCGCAAATGCTACTAGATGGCGTTCATGCGTGTTACGCGCCTCTAAGGATCACTTAGTGAGACCATCGATATCTGTCTAGTCCTAGCACGCGCCCCACACACAGACTGCACTTTTCCACACTTCCGCGTCTCGTTAGGCTCACTCGTCTCCCTGGATTCCAGGATGAAGGTCTGTGGTTAGAGTTTCACAAAATCATTTTAAGAGGAGGATTTTGCGGGTTACTTTACAGACATGTATAAACAATCATTTAAAAGAAAGGCTTTCATGTCGTCATCATTTTTGCGAAGATCTGATGTATCAGTCACGGATGACTTTGAAACTTCCTTATGATTAAGTAGCCTCTTCTCATACAAAATGCCCTTCAAACTATTCAATTAAAGGGGAATTTTCATGATCCCAGACAGTTCCAATTCTCCCAACTATGCATCTTCTAGCTCCTCCCATAACTGTAGGAGGCTCTTCCTTGTGCAAGAATAAACCTGTTTTTTTGCTTAAGGCCATGTCCTGGTGAGCACACAAGGCTATAAAATGTAATAAAAGTACTCTCTCTGCCTTGTGCGGAATGTGAGCTACTCTGCATCTTTCAAATTTTCAAACTTTGGTGTCAATCAAACAGCAGTCACCAACTGAGAATTTTGATATACATACACTAAAAATATACTTTGGGGTGATGACAGTCTGTCTTTAAATAAAGTTTTCTGTAGACTGTAGGATTACCTATTCAAGCTCATCAGAAGGCATCTGACTTAAATCGGATCTAAGTGCTTGACGATGCATGTGTAGTAAAATACGCTTATTTAATAAGAACCACGAAGAGATCGAAAATTCTTAATGGGCGTGTTAAAGTCAAAACCATTTATAGGCCTGTGTATTGCTTTAAGAATAACTGAAAACCAAGTAATTGTAACTAAAGTTTGCGTTCAGTTTCATACGTCACTTTAGAAGGTCACACCAACTAAAAAATCATTCATCCTCATATTTCGTAAATAATATTCCTCAATTTGATCTCGTTAAGGTACAATCTTCACTTTTGATTACAGGAAGTAACATTACCATACCACTAGAATTTCTCACTCACCATATACTGTCTACATGTTGAATGCGTCTTTAACTTCATTTTCTGTAAAGAAATGTCGCTTCGAAAAGAGTTTCGGTCGACCAAACTTGACTTTGGTCTGCCCGGTATGGCCTTGACGGTTTTACTAAGGTTATTGTCTTTGTTATGAAAGATGGATTATTGAGAATCAGTGGAGGTATCTTCATTTTAGATATGTTTTTGTACATTTCTTTGTTAAAACAGCCTTATCTTTCATCTTTACTAGTTTACTCCTAGTTTATGAATTTTATTGTTTTGGCCCTGCCTCTCTGTTGAGATTTACAATCGTTGAAAAGTATCAAGACCCTGTCACTACTATGATTGCTGTATACAAACCTACACATCAAAGCATTATTCAATTTAAGCCCCTTGTTAAAATATTACTAGAGGTGAATAATGTAGCAAGGACAAAGAAATAAGGTTGAAAGCATTAAATAAAAGACCTAAAGAGCTAATAGTTGGTAATCTTTTAACACTGAAATAGGTCTTAAAGTATTAACATAAATTAAACTTCTTGTGCTATATCCATGATTCGAATAACAACTCCCTGAATTAACTACTTAGGTACAGTCTGTTATCTCCTTGATGTAACTGTACAGACTGACTCTTGCTTTTGACTGCATTAATTTGTTATCGCATTTTTATTAGTAACCCAGCAACAGTGTCTTGTTAAATATTCATAATTACTATAAGGTATTCATAATTTTAACACCCTGCATGACAGTTGATCTAGAGTAGCATTTTACTCACGGTCGCTGTTATAGATCAAATAGCTTCTAAATGAAATTCAAGTGTAACCTGCTTTTGCAAGAGCTTTCTTGTAACTTAACAACTTCATCTTCAACGCTGACTATAAACACTATCACTGAAGCCAGACAGTGGCGTAGCTTGATATTTTTGTGGGGGGTGGGGGGCAAAAGCAAAAAATTTCCGACAGACTATTATCTGGGGAGGTTTTTTTTTTCTTTCCGGGGGCAATTTGAGACCGACTTTTGATTTCACGTTCACATTTCGATGTGTAATTCTGTTTAAAAACATAACAAGTGTTGTAAATGTTTCAAATGAATTGTTTTTAATTTATGTCCGACAGAGACTAGAAATTTCCGACAGAGGCCTTCGGAGGGTTTGTGGGGGGGGCGACCGCCCCCTGCCCCCTCTAGCTACGCCACTGGAGCCAGATATTCGCTTCATGAATTATCTTATGTAATATTTTATAAGAAATTGCTTATAAACGCTATAGCTCAAATTCCAAATGATGAAAACCTTTCTTGCTTGATATAGGTTTGTCATATTGAGAGATAGGAAGGATTCTATTGTTGTGGAAAGAGGTAAGAGCTCAAAGGGATCAAAAACTGAAAACCTTGTAGATTTCATTCCTCAAGATAGAAAGCAACCGAACAAAACATAGTTTCCATAATTAGCATGTGGATGCGTTATTTCAGTAGATGAACCCTATTGTGTTTGTTAGAGGTCAACGGTTATCTGAGGTCTTTAGAGATCAAGTGGTGAAAACCTTATTAACTGCTTACAAACATGGTATTTTAAGAGGGATATCAATGGTACAGCCCATACTTAGAACAAGGATGGCCCATATTCTGTAAAAGACCTTCGTTCCTTTTGTAGCCGTCACACTTCATTTGGGGTCACCAGAGGTCAAATGGTGTAAACTTCATATATATGGTATTTACTGAAGGGTATACAAAATACCAGGGGTTCTCTAGTGGTTTCGGCAGCGGGCCACTTTTCCTTATTTCTGCTTTATTACTGTTCTAGTAGCCAACAGGTTCGAATCCCTACTGGCGCAGAAAGCATCACATTCTTCAGGGCGGAGCCCACACATAAGAGTTCAGAAAGTGCCCACACGGCAGGCAGTCTCTTTCTGAACTCTTATGTGTGTTATGCAAGGCAGGCAGGGACGATTCTTAGGATTCTTAATTTAGGTTGTGGTTTCTTATTGGGGCGCCTTACGGGATCGCAACGCCGACCTCATTCCCACCAGGGTTGGGCTGAGGTGAGAAAGTTTGACATTTGAAAAGTGTTAGATAGCAGGAAAAACCATTCTACTTCACAATTTTGACATCATGGCTCGTCGTCTCCCAGGCTTGAGTCGCCAATATGGGGAGAAAATTTAAGCATAAACTTGATACTAGATTTTTGAGTCCAGTGAGAATAACTTGGACTGTATGGGAGCAAATGTGGCATCTAAATGTTCTAGACTGAACTCAGAAAATTACATGTAAAGAATGCTCTAGCTGATCGAATCTTCCGCGGACCGCAGTAATGGACGTCGCGGGCCGCAAATTGCCAGCGGGCCTGCACTTGAACACCTAGCCGCTATACATTCAGAATCAGTTACATAGCCGATAAAGTTGGTTGTATTTCCCGCCTGGTCTGAAGACCCATTGTGCGGACCAATCAAATAGCAGACTTCGCTTGCTTTGTTGAAGCCATTAAAGTCATTACTCGCTTTCACTAGACTAGTGCAAGGATTTCTGATGGCTTCTCAGTAGGTCTTGTCTCAAATTCTCTTTTGGGATAAGTTGCAGGTTTTAAAATTTGCTTACAGTAGGAAGTAGCAAGCAGAACTTTTCTTAAGGAGCTCTCGGTGCTCAAATTGTGTCAATTTGAAACTCTGGAAAGCAAAAGAAGTACTTTAAATTATTTGAGAGGCAAGGAATCACTACGCCTTTTGACTTTCTTGTTATTTGCCAGATGTTACAACGAGTTAGAGGAATGGAAATTTTACCACACGATATGTAGTATACACTCTTATTTGTACGCTGCATTAATTCACACGGCTAAGATTTCTATATGTAATTCAAGGCGTCCTAAAGGGCAGGTATACACCCTTGACCAATTTTGATACAGACACGGTTGTGAATTATGTGTTCAAAGTATTTTATTTATTTTCTTTTTTGTTTTGCAACCATCTTCACACAGTCTCCTTTAAATCTGCACATATAAGGGAAATTAGGCAACACAGCATTTTTTTCAAACATCAACCGTGTCTTACAATTATTTGACTTACTTCTCTAACAGGTATCTCTGGTTAACCCTCTGACCACACATGAATCATACTGAAGGTAATCCAGGAAGCTACTTTGCATAAATCTAAATGTATTGCGACATGATTAAAAAGCTACGGTCCTTAAATAACGAAGGATTTGTGGGGATGCTAAGTAAAATTGGCCTGACTGCGCTTGTCATTAAAGTAGTATGGTATCTGCAAACGTGTGGTTTATGCGGAGAATATATAGTAAGAAAGTTTACTTGAGCGCAATTTGTGGCTACCATGAGATACCGTTCATTGAAAGAAGCCTCAGAGGTATATAATTTCAATAAATATGTGCAGTATTCAATTGTTATGCTATAAAGTATGAAACTCTGATGTCGTTTCTAACAATATAGACCATCGTAAGATGCCAGTTTTGTCAGTAACAGCCTTTTTCCGTTTAAAAATACGAGATCGAATTCCTTTGCCTCAGCAAGGTGAAAATTGACAAGAATACAAGCCTCATTTATCATAATGAATCTTGACTTTTGTAAATATCTAGCACATTGCAACACCGTATTATAACCCCCGTCTCTAGCCTCTCTGGTGTTTGTTTTCCATTCTAGCTTATACTGAGAAAGAGAGAGAAACACAAACAATACTTAAAAGGTACACTGAGATTTCTTCCCTTAGACATAAATTATTTCCTTCCGACCTTTCAGCATCAGTCTTGTGCAAATTTGATGATATCATCACAATAGAGATGATATCTTGTAGTGAGATAGCGAGTACTTGGCTTAAATTCACAGAATTCACAGTGGTAGTATTAAACAAGTAGGCTAAGTGCCCTACACGTCCCCTCACTGAAATCTATTCTTAAGCCACGTTAACCCTTTTGATTAAATTCTTCGCACCCACGATTATTCCACGTTAAGAGATATTTCTCATACGATAACATCTTAGCGAATCCTTAACCGACTTAACTCTTCAAGAGAGAAACAAAAATACGAAGAAGGAAGATTTTTGACACTTAAGAAGTCACATGGTTTTCAATATTTGCGACAGAAAAAAATGGGCACATTGTACATGTACTTTTTTATCGTGAAAGAAAGATCACGACTTATCCCTCAATGCAACGTGAAGGTGTACGTGACACCACGATAATTCAACACAAGTTTAACGTAATTAGAACATTGATGTAGGCCTCATCTTTATTGCACCACGACACTTCCGATGTTGCAACTTTAACTATTTTGCCTTTGATTTCCCTTTATTTTGGTTAATGGCTTTTAGGATGTTTTTCATAAAGATTAAACATCATTCTTAATCTTGTATGCATTGGTAAATATCTCATCCTAAGGTTGTATAAGGGCTCGGCACGATTTTCATTGTCGGAAGCATACAGAAGTGTGTTCAAGGAGGCATTTGAGGGCCAGACCCCCTGCTCCTTGGATTGAACCCCTGCTCTGCGGACATAACCAGTCCCCTGTGCAATAACTTATACTTAGCTCCCCTGAGGTTAGTTTGGCCCCCTGCTCTCCAAGTCTGGTTACTGGCCTAGGTGAGGGAAAGGGACTAGAAATGGCACTACTTTATGTCTGTTTAAAGTTGAGCCTATTGTAGTCTACTTTGCATAATATCTTATGTATACTTCTTACACACTGCTTAATCAATATTATTAATTATGCAAACTTTCCTTTTACTTGGAAAGACGCAGAATACAAAAAGAATTACAAAGAAAGTAAATGACTTTAAGTCAGGTAAAACCTTTCTTTGTATTAGACTGGACATTTCAAAGAATTGCTCAACTCGCATTCCCTGACAACGCCCCGTGGTGAAGGTGATGACAAATCTTGCTCTTGTTTTAGATGTTTACTTCTACGTGAAACGTATTTTCTTCTTCAGTGAGAAACATAACGTACCAACGTACACGTTGGCATTACACACCTTGAACTGAAAGATTTACTAACAAATGATTCAGAAGTCAAACTATTTACCACTCTACAATATTTGAAGTTCACATATTCATGTGACAATTCTTATACTAGGTGTGCTCTGGCAATTCTCTGGAATTTATGTGCCTCATTGATATGAATATCCACTCCAGTTGTATGTGTAATCCATAACTCTAAATTTCAATATCCTTATGAAATTAATTTTCAGCAAAGGCTCGTAATATTTGAATGAGTTCACTTCTAAGATAACTTTTTCTTGTTTAATTTATTATGGTTATGTTTTATTAAGTCGAGATACAGTCGGTTGAAGCGTCACATTTTGACAATGATTAATAATGCCATTTGTTAATGTTTACAAGCGATCGAGTACTCTCATTAGTCTTAGGTGGCTCAATGCACCGCTAGTATTACACTCTCTCCTCGTCGAGCCCCGTGTCCCGGTTCCTTCAAATTTCATTATCAACTCACCTTTTGATTTGTCTTGTGAGCAGAACTGACACCGGAAGCTTCATTATGAAAGTCTGTCCCACAAATTTTCAAAGTCTATCATGATAAAATAATAAGTGCGGTAATACGTCACTTAATCTCTTCAAAGATTAAAGACCAAAAAGAATTCCAAGGATAATTATTGTACATAGAAATTGTAATATTTAGGAGACATGTTACGTTTTCTTTTTATTCGGACAAAAATACTTCACAGAACTCACGAAGCCTGGGACTGCACATTTTCCGGAAAAGTATAAAATCAACCACGAAAATAGAAAACATGTCAACAGCTCTTAAAAAGTATCCGTACATGCACCTGAATGGAAAGCATACTTCCTCCTTCTATCAAAGACCGATCCATGTTGTTTTGAATATTCATAGCTTAACGTATGTTGCTCGTCATGCCATTGATTATAAAATCTTGCGGGTTACTTCAAACCACTGTACATCAAAAGATGTAGACGAGTCATAAGGGAATAATAACAGAAGGGTATGCTCACTTTGGCAAAGATAATGAAAGGAATAGCCTATATGAAATAACAAAGTAATATAGATCAATAAATATAATTCATTCCACGCAATTCAAATAGGAAAATGTAAATCTTATTTCTCCAACACTTCTGTGGTAGGAGTTGGCTTGGTAGTTTAAGAGTACTGCCTTGCGTACCAGATGTCCCCGGATCAAATCTCGGCGAAATCAGTTGGATATTTTCTGGTGACTAAAGTTTGCTTTTTCGGTATAGCTGTTTGCAGTGGTGTTTAAATTGGTGAATTAAAATTGATTATCTGTTGTCCATCTCAGGAAGTTTTCCGACTCAGGAAGTTGTCCTATTCAATAAGTCGTCCGCTTTTCTTGCTTCAACTATCAATCAGTGGTGCCTTTGGGAAAGAGGCTAAAGGCTGGGAATTCACTCACATCCGTTGGGTGAGGACGTTTAGTTGCGGTCCCGGGAGCAGCAATGGAAGTGAGGTTTTAGTAAACCCTATACCCTCTGCTCACTAGCCGAAAATCCAAGGAGAATCTCGCCGGTGTTCATCCACGATCAGTTTGGTATACCGTAGTCCTCGATGAGCCAAGTGGCTTCCTGACCCTAAAACGGTAAAGTTTAACCTACTCCTGAAATGTTTTCTATATACGTAAACACTATCGAAATTAAATGCTGAAACCCAGAAAATGGAGGAAATATATTCCATGGTACTTGTTAATGTACAAAAACCTTGAATATAATACAACCGTTCTATTTAAAGTCTGTATATTTTGTTCCTATTTCTACATGGTTCTTCAAACAATTTGCTTTTCTACATTTTTTTTATTTTACCCCTCTTTTAATACATCAGTATTGTGTTGTTGGACACAACATTACAGTCTTGTAATTCGTTTCCCAGACCAGTCTACATTTGGTTATAATAAAACGACCATTTGTGGCCACCTTTGAAAATGTCCGACACTGCGAAAGCTCCATCAGCTCCACAAGGTGAGCTTGGTGCTCAACATAAGCAATGGAGTAGGGAAAACAAGCCAGTAAGCCACAACTGAACGAAAGGCCGTGGCCGGTCCGACTTAAACCGATTGGTTAGAAACTGGGCCGTAAAACCTCATCTAACTCTAACTCAAGAAGGAAATACAGTAGCCAATATTAACCAAATCAACTAAACTTGGAAGCCAGTAGTCAGAATCAATGTCTGTTGTATGGTTTAATTTCGTGCAATCTTATTACTTACTCCATTGGAATGGGAAGTCGACTTTCTGCTCAGAGAGATAAGTGACGTTTAAACAAACCAATTTATTGTGCAGTTCATAGTATTTCTCCCGACACAGATCAAGTTACAATGCATTGTATACCGTCATTTCATTTATTTTATTTAAGCATTTTATAACAGGTTTGAGAAACTTGGTTAGCTGTAAAGTTAATCCAACCCGAGGCCCTGGTTACAGACAAATGTAAGAAGTAAAAAGTAAAAGCATACAAAATATAAAAAGCTCACAGAATTAAAAGAAAATAAAAACACGGGAGTAAACAGTAAAACCAGACAAACTTAGACAACAAGTCGGTTCAAAACTGAAAAACATAAGACAGTCATAAACAGAATACAAATCAAGAGTAAAAATATAATAAATAATTAAGAAGAGGTTAAATAATTGCTCGGATAAGACGTTTAAAACAACTCAGAGTTTTAGCATCCCTGCATTCTGGAGTTATTATTTTGTTTCAGTCTATTGCAGCCAAATAGGAAAATCTTTTATGATATTCTGTATTTCCGCCATTTATAAATAGACTATTTGAGGTTGAAGATCTTAGTCCATATGAATATGTATCCCTTATGAAGTGGAAAAGCTCTCTCAAATATTCAGGTGCCAGTGCATTTAGGCATTTGTATAAATTTGTTAATCGGTTTTCTGGAATACGCCTGTCTATTGTTGGCCAATTTGATGTTTCAAGAAAATAATGGGAACTGTGAGAATTTTGGGGGTGTTTGTGTATCATTAAAAATTGCCTCTGCTGCTTATTTTTGTAGACAAATTACTTTGTGCATACTTCCCTTACTGCAATTCCCCCATAAAGTACTACAATAATCCAACATTGGCATGATGTACCCTTATAGTACAGTATACACATATCTCTGTCAATAAATGGCTTGATTCTTCTTACTAAAAGCTATCCTACTACTGACTAATGGATAAACATAATAAATGTGGGAATTCCATGATAGCGTTGGATCTATATATACACCCACAAGTTTTTAGACTCAAAGTTTTCAAGTTAACAACCATTAACTTCAACAGACAGTGTTCCAATTTCGTTGAACTTTGTCAGCCTCTGCTGTGATCCTAGCAACATGGTTTTGGTTTTATGGGCGTTTAATACCATTTTGTTTACCTCACACTATTCACTTATAGCACACATGTCAGCTCTTAATTTTTCATTGATATCATTAATATTTCTACCCATTAAGTAAAAGGTGGCATCATCAGCATACATGTCGTACGTACAATGTCTTAGCGAGAGAACCATATCATTAGTGTATATTAAAAATAACAGTGGTCCTAGAATCGAACCCTGTGGTACTCCATATACAACCTTCTGCGGATTTGAGAGAACGCCATTTATTTGGCAACGTTGGATTCTCTGTGACATATATGACCGAAACCACTGTAAAGAACTTCCTGATATACCATAAATACGCAACTTTTGAATCATCACATTATGGTTAGCCAAGTCGGAAGCCTTTCTCAAATCCAGGAAAACAGTTCCCACACAGAACCCTGAATCAATTGCTTCGATCCATTTATCCGTAAATTTTAGAAGGGCAGTCTCACAGGAATGTCTTTTCCTAAATCCTGACTGGGCCACTTTAAGCAGATTAAATTCATTCAAATAACTAAATAATGCATCATGCACATGTTTCTCTAAAACGTTTGGTAGTACTGGTAATATGGATATCGGTCGATAGTTTGAAACATCAAGAGCAGACCCACTTTTAAAAATTGGTGTAACTCTAGCTTGTTTCCAACTTTTAGGGAAAACCTTATATATTTGATACTTCAATTTATGATATATAGTCGCAGAAATAACATCCGCACTACTTTTCAAAAGGCGAGCACTGATATTATCAAGGCCCGTTGCTTTAGTTGAGTCCAGCGATATCACGAACTTTAAAACAAAGTGTTGCGAAATTTCCGGGATGTTAAAGAATTTTTCATTTGGTACATTCTTAGAAACGTATTGCTGCAATGCAGTTAAATCAAGGTCATGGAAGACATTATAGGTGTTACGTATTGATGTAAAGAAGTCACTGAAGGCATTTGCAACCTCCTCGATGCCTTCAATTTCCTTTCCTTGTAGTATTACAAGGTTTGGTGACTGTTGATTTTTCGTATTTGTATTATTCGATTAAACATCCCGTAGAAGATGCCAAGTTGCTTTGGAATTGCCCTTATTTTTGGTTATTGCGTTATGAAAATAATTCCGTTTTGCATTCCTTAAAAGTCTGGCTACTTTATTCCTGGCCTGTCGATACATACTGGGCTCAGAAAGTTTTGCCTTGTTTCCAGTCTTATCGACTCAGTAAATTCACTTTTAAACCAGTCAGGTTGGAACCTTTTCCTGACTCGTTTTTCCTTCTTTGGAGAATGCTTGCTCAAAACACCCATAAAAATACATTCCATGCTTGTAAGACTACATTTGGGTCATTTTCTTTGGGTGAGTCTGGCGAAACATTCAACTGCCAGTCTAAATCTTCGTAAAAATTATATATATATTTATTTATCAGTATTTCTGTATTCAATTGATTTGTGTGCGTTAGTCTTGATTTTCATGCTAGAATGCTTCCAAGTAAAGAAAATTGGGGAGTGGTCGCTAATCGTTATGTCGGAGACTATTAAGTTAGCACTACGTCTTCCGTTAGTAGTATGAACATGACCTATTAACGTAGAAGTACATTCGGTGTTACGGGTTGGTAATTTGACTACTTGTGTAAGTCCAAGAGACTCAACATCATGTAACCATTTATTGTTTTCACCATTGAGCAGATTAAGGTTAAAATCCCCAATAACTGTAATATCTAAATTTGAGTTGCATGGGTTAGTCATCATGTCAAGGAATATATTTGACCACTCAGTTTTAGAGTCAGGCGGTCGATAAAGTACGCACGAAAGAACATTTTCTATTTTACATAGAGGAATTTCTGTCCATAGGGCTTCAATGTCACCTTTATCATAATCATTCCTTCTGACACAAGGTACACTGTTTTTGACGTAAACAGCTACGCCTCCTCCTTGCTTTCCCTTCCTTTCCATACGGAATATATTATATCAGGGAATGTTTTCCTCATAATCCATATAAGTCTCGTTTAGAAAAGTTTCATTAAGGCAAAAATATAAATATTGATGTAATATCCTATCATTTTTGTTTTCATATGAATTTCTTGAATATTTTCCATGAATATCGTTATTAGGCTTAATAAAGCCACCAACCTTAATCATTACGCCATAATTTTCTTTGCAGCGATGCACTTTGCAAAAGTTTAATTTTAGGGGCCGTACTTATGTATATTAGTACAGTAAGAATAAATGAAAAATAAAGCGAGAACGAAATTGAATAATTCAACTAGAATCATTTTTCATCGAGTCAGCGATATCGAAGGTATATGACATACGAATTGAAGTCCAATGCAAATTCTCAGTCTTGCTGGCCTAAATTGTATTTCCAGAGCACAACCAGTGACTACAAATTTACCACTCCTACCAGTTCACCTGTAAGGAATATGCAGCTAAAAGTAACTTACTCGAGGCATTTTCATGGGAACAATGTATGGAAACTGTTATCATCAACATGATGGGGGTAAAGAACTAAACATTTGTAAAAGCACAAGACGACTAAGGCGGTGATTATTTCGACATAAATTTGCTCCTCACAGAAGTGAAACCCATCTTTGTTTGGGACAAACAAAGAGGAAGGGGATAGTGCGTATGACTGGGGTTAGGATTAAAAGCCTCTACATAGAACAAACATTGTTACTTTACAATTCATCATGAGATCAAATGGTCAACGTCCTCAAGAGGAAATACTTTTCCTCCAAACCATACACCCACACACCCATTCAACCACCCACCCACCCCGTCACCAACCCTCTCCCAGTGTTTACGTCAACATTTACAAAAAACAAATAGTGCGCATATTTTATAGAATATTGCAAAATTTTAATGCATCCATACTATTTTCTTGGTTCGATATTTAAGTCGGTTTACCCATATTCTGGTTGTGCATACCTGTCACTTTTAATGTTTACCACGAGAATTTGATAAATTGCTCAAAAGTATCCAAGATCGTAAAACGAGTCACTAAGTAAGTCGTAGATGGTTGTCATGGGGTTTAATACTATCGGTTTGATTGACATAATTTCTGCCATAGAGTTAAAAGTCCTTCCTTGAGATCAACTTCAAGTAGGTTTTACTTTAAATGCCACCATCAGACAAGAACAAGTAAAGTATGTTCTGCAAGAAACACTCTAGTGTTTACTTTAAAGAGAAGCAATGTTATTCGATACTGATAAATATGGTGGAAACTTTTTAAGGCAAGTGAATAAAAACAGTTAAATGGGAAGTTTTTTTTTATTATTATTTTGCAATTTATTTGCAGGGGTTTACGCTCACGTGGTTTATTATTTGTATGTAATTAAAGCAAAAGGCAGAGAAAACTATCGTCTTAATTTTTTTCCCAACGTCGATCGCTTCATGATAATCAGTTTCCTCTTCTCCATAAGTCAGCTGAAATTCCTTATTTCAGTAGCCATGGCCACTCAGTTATAACATATTTGTACCTAATATGCCAACGTTAAGAAAGTCGTTTAATTCTTATTTGCATAGGGTCTAACAAATGCAATAGATACCTTTATTTCCATTTTGGTTTGTATCTCAGGTTGCATAATGAGCACATTACATGTATTACAGCAACCGATTCTTACAGACAGCTTTTCAGAATTTGACCTAGTCAATTTGGGACAGGACGATATACTCAAAAGGTAATTGGCTTTGATATGCACAAACATACAGGTATGGCAACAATATAAAATTTGCATACAGTTATTTCATTCTATTGGCTCGTATGTAAACCAATACCTTTCTACCAGAGAACTGATACAAGAAGGTAAGGATTGATCTGATTTAGTTTCATACCGTAATGCCTCGAGCACAAAACTCTCCCTAGATTTTCTTTTCAAAAATTTGGCATAATCTTTAAGTCAAAAACATTAGGGATCCTTTCTCCAACCTCCATACTTCTAACCCACATACACTGCTCTAGTTTACTCATTCTTTGAACAGGAAATGGTAACTGACAGACAAAAGTGAAGTATTCACAAATGTCACAACGAGCCTGTTACCCTCTTAACTCACACTGCTGGCTAATTTCTTGTACTAAATATCGAGAGGAAGCCTTACATATTTTATCATCCCCATGACTTATTAACGACTTATTTTTGGACCACACTGAAATTCAGATGAAGTATAATTTACTTTAAATCCTTTTATGATTCTCTTCGGATCGACATGAAGCAATTACAAAATTCATACTTCATGACCAACTGGCAGGAACCATTATAACTTGTGACCAAAGGCCTACCTTCTCGACGAAAACAAAAGGGATCAAGAACACCCCATCGTATCTCCAAACAACGTCCAACTAATGTCATAGAAACTATTCTTAGTAGGGTTTGTGTTTTACGGTCTCTTCTGGGTAAAGAATATTAGAGTGAAACAGCAATTTCGTCTGTTAAAGAGGGTTTTGTTCAGGTGAAGAATTAATGCAGAAAGAGAGATTTGAATATAACTTGTCAAACATCCATGTAATTACTGCATGCACCAAGGCACATTTCTTTAAAGTGATAAGAAGTTAAGCCAATTCAAAATGCGATGATTTGTATACAAACGGTTTCTAAAAGTCTACTGTTTCTTTCAGGGGCGTAGCTAGGATGAAATTTTCAGGGGGGCCTAGGTATAAAATGGGGGTCACGGCATCGATCGCCGCCCTTAATTATTACACATTTTATTAGGACACGCACAGTTTGGGGGGCCTGACAAACATCTGTGGGGCCAGCCCTCCCCCCGTAGCTACGCGCCTGGTTTCTTTAAACTATCCTAGAACTTCTTTGAGTACCTCGATGGGATAACGTCTGTAATGAAATAAGAAAACGGGCTATTGCAAAACATCGAAATCTGACATTACATTTTGTAAGATTGGAAATACACAAACAACTGATTTTCATGTATGTCTCAAACCCTCGTTGACTTAATTACAGAACATGAAACTTTAGCCATACAATTTGGTAAATTAGTTACGTCCTATCGCTTCTTGATACGCAAACTATTTACATTACTGTTTCATCCAGCTAATCATTCACACTGATAAACTTAATATCTTTTTATTAAAGATATTGACCCCTGGTTGTGTTTTAGCACTAAGAATCAAGAGCTGTAATTTTTAGGTTTTTAATCTAAAACGAAGCTTTACAGACCCTGACTTAGCTGCCTTAGTTGTAAAACCAAGTCTATTAATTTAGTTGTAGTCTAGTGTTACCTTTTATTTATATTTGTATCAAGAGCTATACCTGATGAATTATGATAACGCTTTATACGTCCTTAGTTACCATAGGATGGCAACCATGAAAACTACTTAAATATAATTCTATTGACTTCATAATAAATAAAGTAGTAAAAATAAACGATCATTATAGTGTACGAAGGAAAAAGTAAGCAGAAAATCCCGTTGATATCTATGAACTCATTTCGGTGCAACGAATGTATCTCTCGTAGATAACATGCAGCATGATAATATGATACTGTTACTTTAAATCAGTGCTTCATATTCTAAGGACGAACTCTGTAACGCTTTGGTTCCTAAATCCCTAAACGAGAATTTACGCTCAATCCAAAACGTAAAAGCATTATGTAAGAAACATTGAGATGAAAGAAAAGCCTCTCCTGCAGATAATTCAGTTCTACAGAATCGCCGGTGAATGAGAGGGGGCTGAACTATACAAGGTGTTGCAGGAAAAATTGGGACAGGAGATCGCGAGTAATACGTTATAACAAAACCTTTTCATCTAACTCTATTGGATTCCCAATATATGATACAAAATTGTCGTTTATCTGATCACAGAGTCGTGATGCCTTAAGGGCTTTTATATACCTCAGATGACATAGAATTGACGTTCTTTTTGATAGGGCCTCTATAAAAGGTTGTTTTTCGTTTTTACGTGACCTGGAAATTTAGTTCAATTCATGACTTCTTAGCGTCATAGGTTGCACGCTGTAATGGAATGTTGAATACGAATCTAACCTACTTGGCTAAAGCCTTGTTACTACATATCTGAGGTTAGGTTAGGTTAGATGAGGTTTAACGTCCCAGTTTCCAACCAATTGGTTCAAGTCGAGACGACCACGGCCTTTTTTCCAGTTGTGGCTCACTGGCTTGTTTTCCCTACTCCATTGTTTATGCTGAGAGCAGAGCCATGTTTTCCATATGGGTTTTACAATCCATTACATAATTCCACTATATAACATAACATTACGCACAATGGCGAAACAATGATGGGTACTCACAAGTTGGTGCCCTTCTTTGCATTTATACTCATGTAAGCATGGGTAGTACTAAGTACTTTGAAAATTAAAAGTTAAGCATAGGAATTTTGTATCCATGAACACGGTCACAGCATCTGATGGTTCCCTAAGTTTAATTACTTTATTGGATTTCTCAACCCGAAATGTGCTTACATCTTTTGCTGGAGGGAGAGATGTTTTATGCAGATGCAGATTAAGTAGACAAAATTACTATGTTGTGGGAGTACTTCTGGAGTACTGTGATATGAACAGGCGGTGCCGTCATCAGACAATAAGGGTTTGGGTGAATATTACAGGATGGGTACTAGAATGGGACGGCCTTAAGGGCAATGAAATCCCGAGACTCATTAATCCTGTGTGTGAGCAGTTCCACTTATTGGGTTTATATTAGAGCCACTCGGAGGGTCGATGGACTAGTCTAGAAGCCCTTAGATCTTTGAGACATTCATGTATTAAAGACGTTTGAGTAAAACTGTGTTTTCTCTGTGTTTGGGGTGTTAGTAAGAATCAGATAAAATCAAACTTTTACCTATTTTAAACATAAGATTGGACAAAATGCTGAGTAAATTGTGAAGTCAAGTTTGCTTAATGGCCGAAGATAAATGGTAAGATAGGTTTCAGGACACCTTAAAATATTTGTTCAACAGTCCCATACAAAATTTACAGTAATGATAGTATGCATCATGAAAATAAATTCAGCTGATAAGTGGTGTGTGTTACTATGGAAGTAATAGCAGTAAAAGTTACGAGCTATATACTCATGGTTGTACGGGACTGTTTTTCTCATAGAGGGCGGTGATTTTTGTCCACCCCAGACCTAATATAACTGTCCAATTTCCCCCCGACTGAGACAAAATATCTGCCCAATTTTGTCAGATTTCTGACATTTGGGGGCGGTCGCTCACAGCCCGTACGGCCATGTGTATTCTGTTACTTATAGAAACATTAATTTTACAGTTTGTTATACATGTAGACGGATATGCATCTGTATTATTCACACCTTTCCAATAGTGTTCTAAATTTTGCAGGTTACCTAAATACTAAATAGCATACAGCGTGAAAGAGTTATTCACAATAATGAGGGAAGAAGATTTTGAGAAGGGAAAGATTTTGCTAATTTTACAATTTCCCACTTTTCATTGGTTTTTTTTTTGAGTTCCTTTTATTTTCCCCTATTAGAAGGGTAAATAAGGTGACCCAAATTCTTGGTTTGTTTACAAACACACGTTTGGACACCTTCCCAAGACTTTTTATCAAATAGCTTAACGAACGTCCTTAATAAAAGTTTACCGTTTAATTTTAATCACTATTATAAGTTCATGAAGGCCTTTGGTGACGCACTTGAACAAGCCAAGGTGATTTCTCTCTAATGACTGTTTCTAGTTTACTTGGACGTTATCTGCATTGCATCTGAATTTCTTCATCGCATTTGAAAACAAGTGTTGCATCGTTTGAAGCAACCTGTAAAAGCCTATAATACTAAGTGCCATTACCATTTTCCACTTATATCATTTTTATCAAATAGGCCTACCAAAGACGAAAAATGGTTTTTTCCACATTCATATAGATTAGTGTGAGCTTCCGAAACCATTCCACATTTTCCAAAAATAAATCCCCTTCCTTGGTTTATTCTTTAACAAATAAGAAGGAAAGTACATACATTTCCCACTTTTCTCTCCTATAGAAGTACTCTGCATTGCAAGTTAACCCAGGAAATAGCATTATTGATGAGTTTATTCCACACCTGGCTTTAAACTTAAGACATTTGCAAAACCTAGAAGCTATACCAAAGTAACATTTCTATTGCATGAACTAGGAAATCTGTAACACAAAAATACACGAGAAACACTTCAGTGCCACGTGACATCGTAATAGCCACTGTTGATTGCGCATTTTTCATGTCTTATAAATGGAAGAAAGAAATATATACAAATGTTTACAAAGTGACAGAAACATTTTATTTCACCCATTATGAGAGCTGATGACGTCACCCCCTGTGAAACCCTTTCAACCCCATAGCTATGTCACCCAGCATTGACTAGGCGAGTACTTGTAATGAGCTTCACAAAACATCGAATCGACATCTGAGCTTAAAAAGTTCAAAACATTCCAAAGCAGACGAGAAACATAAAATTTGTGAAAAAGGCGGAAAGGAAATTGTTTTCGACAGTTTTAAACTAGCACTCACAGAAACGGAGGGCAGTAAGCTTGTTTTGAAGAAATGTTCATCTTCATTGGACTGTTTGACGTGCACAATAAAAAAAATTGGACTTCACCATTAGACACTTAAAGAAGACTCTATCTTTACAACATTGATATTAAAAAGTAAAAGACGGAAAATACCCTCAGAATATGGAGAAAATGCTCTTGCTCTTGGCCTTTATGTAGTAAAAGCTTACCAACTAGCGCAAGGCAAGAACACAGTTTCTTCTTGTTCAAAAAGCTCATTGGAAGAAGGTACTACTTTGCAAAACTCCCGGACGTAAGTGTCTCAGATTTTGCATTGTTAATGAATGACAAAGTTACTCTATGGGGCCAACGTTTCATACGAGGATGTGTTGTAAGTGGGAAATTGCAATAAGTTTGTTCAACGTTTGAGGGTCAGGAAGCCAATTGGCTCATCGAGGCCCCACACCAGAGTGAGCTTGGATGAACACCGGCGAGATTAGCCTTCTCTTTTAGACTAGTGTTTAGAGGTTAACTAGGCAGGCGTGTACTAATCGCTTGCAATCCTACTCCAAGAACCGTCATTTAAAGCCCCCATCCGACGGACGGGAGTGTATCCCCAGGCTCTGGCCACTTTCCCAAAAACTGGGAGAGATGGAGGTTCCTTGCCCTGCATCACTGCTCGACAGCTGAACCGAGCAAAGCTCTCAACCTCCTGAATCGAACGACTTCCTGAGACGGACAATCAGATACCCAATTAAAAGTCACCAATTTAAACCCCATCAGCATCACTGTGGACAGCTATGTTTAACAAGTAAATTTTAGTTCCCAGAAAATTTCCAATTGGTTCCACTGGGATTTGATCCGGGTATCTCTAGTAGGCAAGGCAGTACACCCAACCACCAAACCAACTCCACCCGTAAGTGTTGTTGGTACGGGTTCGAATTGTTGGAATATTCCTTGCCTGTTACCATTTGTGGTTTACTGTCGTTTACTAAGAGTTAAATTGAAATTTTAAATAAAATAATCAGCAAAATGTGACAAAATTATTCCATTTAGTAGGCCTATATGATAAAATTGAATATAATTTTGACCTAAATTTTGATGTAGTATGGGTTTTCTATGTAAACTGAATAATAAGAGATGCAAAGTCTTGAACATTTCTTATACTTTATCCATTCAGCCCAAGGGAAAAGTTACAAAAGTGTTAAAGTCTTTGTATGACGTTCAAAGGATTACATTTAAAATAGATCAATGAACAAACACAACACCGTTTCGTCATTTTTGAATGACGTAAACAGAACGCAAACCAAATTTAAAGTGTCACTTGTCAGTGTACCCACATTTAGGCCGGAAATAGTACTTTCTAATTATCCATAATTGATTTAGCAAAAACAACAATTTATTGTCCTCAAATCTGTGACGTCATAACTACAAACTTTCAAAACACTTACATGTCAAAACTGAGGCATATTTTTGTTATCAGTTGATTTTCTGGAAAATGTACCCACCATAAAATGTCATGCAGTAGTGGAAGGTTGAGGTATAATATTTACTATTTGTTCACTATAAAGCATCTACAAAGTAGACGTACCGGTACATTGCATAACTTTTGACTCACAGTGGGAATGTAGGCAGAAGTTGATAATTGGAACAACAAAGTTTGTTACCTTGTTTAGAAAGTTTGTAGGCGGATAGCTCTCTATGAATTTTAACACCCACATAAAACTAACAGCCATATAAATTACTTGATTCTTTTTTTTTTTTTTTTTTTTGTTTCCTCGGTCTTCTTGCTTTCATTTAGCTCTTCTCTTTATTAGTTTGCAAATAACAGAAAGTTGTATTCACAAACACCCAAAGCTGACGGTAGGTTGGTCTTATAAAGATCCCCAATTACTACAGAACAAATGTGTTAGTAAACATGCCTGCCAATTAGTAAGTAGTCGTTAGTAGTCGTTGGATATTAATAGCGTTCGTTTGTATACATTGTTTGGCATTAAGTGTTTACTAATTCCACTTCGCATAGGCACTCAGCTTTTGTGAACACAGAAAAGTGTCATTTGTTTATGGCAGCTTTTAGCATTATTTTGACGGAGCTAATAACCTTAGGCTTGCTCACAACACATTCAACGTTTATAGCAAGTGTTGTGATGTTCTAACAAACAGTTGCATACCCCAGTAGTATATTTATGCTGATATAGTAAACAGTTTTCGTGTTCGTTTATTTTATTGGAAATTTCTAGCACTCATTAGAGAGCACTTGGTTTAAATTTAATGATACACTGATTAACTTCCTCATTTCATCATGTTCTGTCAGAAGCGAGAAATATTCGATTTCTGCACTGTCTCAGAATGAATATTTTGTTTTGAGTTTGAGCTGCTGCCCTATTGCATATAATTTCATTAGCTCCTTTTTCTAAGTCTTAAATCGAATCAGGCGAAACCATTTCAGGTTTTCCTTAGAAATACCAAAATGAAACCGATTATTTTAGGGAACTTAAGCCATTTGATGTAACAACCAATTTCTTTAAGCTGTTTTTCTCTTAAAAATACATGCTGCAAAACACAGTTCCACAGGATTTTCTAACTGCTCGCAGTGGACTACATAAGTACCTTTGATTCTCTGATTTTCTAACATTGGAAAAGATGACCCTTCAACTATTCTGTCTCCTGAGAACATAAACATGGTAAACTAGTTTTTAGAAAATTACATTTTATATTTTATGAGCATGTTTTATTAATTATAAGGGTTTCCGAGGTAACCAGCATAGTTTCCATTGTTATACTACAATTTATAAAGCATTAATAAAATTATTAACGATTTGAATGATCTTTTAGTTAACACAACATTAATTTTAGGTATCTTATTGGAACTATTTTCAGAATATATTCTAAACTTTTTAAAGTTCAGTGATGTTTTACCTTACACCCGTCTTAGGTCTAACTGTCATATGTTTGGTGTCAGTTCAAATCGTAATGACACGGTACTTTTTGAATGGATTAATATTG
Organism: Holothuria leucospilota; assembly: GCA_029531755.1. NCBI lineage: Eukaryota > Metazoa > Echinodermata > Holothuroidea > Aspidochirotida > Holothuriidae > Holothuria > Holothuria leucospilota. The sequence goes on from CM055979.1 coordinate 44,053,857, forward strand.
TTTATTTGCAAGCAATATTTAATCCTTACTAAAGCCGAAAGATTTTCAAAAACCTTACTTTCCTTTAATACCATTTGCCTTTTCAATATGAGGTATTGTTGTATTTTACCAGGGTAAGGGTAAAAATATGTGCACAACAGAATTGTACAAGTTGATCGACACTCGTGATCAAAAGCTAATATGTTTGAATTGAGACTCGTGAACTGAAAATTTCTTTCTGAGTGTAATTCCACATAACCTCTAAACATTGTATCTATGCCAAAGTGTCAAAGCCAGCAACAGTTGGTACTTAAATTATAGTCTCTCTTATGAATGAGATTCAAGCTTCCACTTTCATATGTTTGCCGTTCAACAACACCTTTATTACAGCATTTATGTAAAAAGAGTTAATCTTATATTAATGGAAAATTTACTTTTACATACGAACATGAAAAGGTAAACATGTTTATCACATTTCTTAAGAAACCTTGAGACTCATTACAGCTTGTGGCTGGCTTCTCGCTGGTAATTGTCTAGTCCCGTGATGCATAGATCACCTACTTTTCTTAACTTACAATATATTTCAGCAACTTTTGACAGGCCACATGGGATTGTTTAATAAGGTACCCTAGTGGCAAATTATTTTCAGTATGAACCAGTTTTCGAAAGGAATGCTTGCTAGCCTTGAGGTGAAGACTGAAGTGTAAAATTTGTAAAGTAAGGAAATGAGGTAATGATTATAAGTACAAATGAGACAATGAAGGAATGAAGATACCGTCAAGGTGTCAAATATCCTTAAATTAAGGAGTCTCTTGGAGCTCAAAAATCTAAGTCTATTTAACAGTTGGTAAGCTATTTCCAACGAGTGTAGACGTATGTTGCAGTCCCCATTCATTTAGGCAGAAACTGGTATACTAGGGCAAAACATATGCTTTAATCGAGAAAACATACTTTAAAATTTCGGGCAAAAGTTATCTAGCCCACTTTTTCCCATTAGGAGTTGTCCCGTAAAGTTGTGACTAGGAGTGAATCTGCTGTTTTCTGCAGTGAAGGGTGGGCTTTTATTTTAATATTCCCTTCATTGATTTACTCTATTGACGATGTAATCGATTGGCGATTTACTCGACCAGACGCCGTACCCCTTGGAGATTGTCGTTGCTTTTATCCTTCAGTCTTGGCCGTTTGGAATCTTAATTGTAAACTCATCTACAACAGCCATCGATTAAAAATTCTCTTCCTTCTGATTTTGTTATCATTTATAACAACGTGGGGGAATATTCTATATAGATCAAACGACATCACATCAGTACTCGCAGCTTATAATTTACACAACCCTTGGGGGAAGTGTATGGTTATGTATTGCACAGATGATATTTAACAATGTTTTCTATGAATCATATTTGCTTTTTCGTCACCACCATCACCTTTTGACCCTACGCTCACCTGTTAGTACATTTTTTTTGTAAGATGAAGCTTTCACTCTCTCCTTCACCACCTTTGTATCTAAATCGAATGTTTTAACATTGTATCTATTTTCTACAACATAAGCAATGTGGACTTATGTCGGCAATGTTGGCTGCGATACCTTTGCTTCCATAAAAACGCCCTTCTTAATTAAAAAACCCTCTTACGACATTTCCAAATCTGCCACCCTAGCTCATTTTCCACGAACTCATAGAGGGACTTTTTCATTTTTGTGTACATATGGCATATAGACACAGTGATAATACACATTGAGAGATTGATGCAACGTAAGCATGGATAAACTTCTAAGGAGCAATGAACTATTCCTTAATTGCTTTATCAAACAATAGCAGACGGGTTTACCATGACTTTGGCAACCTCCGTTTGATATCATCAAATCAATTTCAAAGTAAACGAAACCTCGGTAGTTCCCATTTTTCGGTGAACACTTTAGATCACGGAAGTGCCCATCTTGTGAGGGTTAATCATCAAATCCATACTTATTCGGTAAATTAATTTGCAAACAATTTCAATTGGTATTAACTTTACAAAGTCATCCAGTTTGATTAAGTTAAAAAGGCTTTCAGGTATAGCATAGTTTGCAAAATATAGATATACCTACGTGGAACGCCGAAGAGGTAATAAAGTTAATGGGATCGGGAAATGTACATGTACATAATGTGACATAACCCATCAAGCACGATATCTAAACAAAAATGGTCACATTGTTGCTAATTAATATCAGTTCAAAATTCATAAATATAGGCTTAAAATTTGCGGTCTGGAAAAGTAAGCTCTACATGATAAAAGTAGATAAAAGTAGATATTAATACTTTAAGTATTGCAAGTACCATGTGCCTCTCCACTAGACCATTTATGTAGCTTATACTATCTTAGTCGATAGGGGTAGCAGATAAGCGGGGGAAACACCTTTATGACTTTAATTTCAATAAAATCTAATGAACAGTCAGTCAACCTAATCTCTTCCCTCCTTCCTTCTTCAAAGATACTTTTCACATTGGATTATATGACTCTTCTTCTCTCCAACAATATGATGCTTGCTAGGCAACACAGTGTCTAGACTTCTTTGGCATGTTTCATTTTGCAATACTTCTTTCACGTAATTTTAATAACTTAGTTTGTAAAGAGGGACTTTGGTATGGCGAGACAAATTGTCAGAGAAATATGTTATTTTACTTTAGAAACTCTCCCACGGGGACGTCCTGATTGCCACCCACCTCCACCACCACCAGGCTGAGTTGTATTCCTGTTGTACCTTTGAAACCAGACTTGAACTTAAACCGTATTTGAAACCGTATTTAAACTTTACCTTTTCATCTAGTATACACTATATAACACATTCGTGTTGGTGTGTCGTTAAATCTCATCTACCTAACTATCCTCTTGCACCTACTAGCTGCACTCATAACACCAAGATATACGGTAGAAAAACATTTATTTACAACTTCTACGAAGGTAACTTCCTAGATATTAACCTTCGAAGTGCATTCGGAGAGAATTAAGCAAAGTATTTGACTGCCAGAGTCTGCTAAACGTCTAGCGTGTGATATGTAATCTGAGGTCTGGTGAGCATACATCTGAAATTTCCTACAAAGAATGTACACATCGCAAGGAATCTGAAAGTCAAAACTGGAATTGTACCGAATAAATTTTAAAAAAGTGTATAATACCATATATAATGGTATGACTCTCTGTCCTCTGGCTATTATGATGTAATGTGAATGTATACAAAGTAAAAGGACTGCTTTTGAGAATCCAGTCGATATCAGATAATCACTGGCTCATTGCAAAAGAGCCACAGATACTGAAATTCATTAGACCCATACCTATATTGATTAACCGGTTTGGTGGGTAGTATCTTAAAAAATTACCGACGGAATTATGAGGCAAAATATGCCATTCTAATAGCATCTTTGATTTATGTTTCTTTTTTTCGCCCATACCATTAACTGTGGCAAATAAGTAAGGGGTGAGGACGGACATTCTGTCTAAGCTTCAGTTTATCCTCTTTATCGTGTGAAACAACAATGCTCGAAAGGGGAAACTTAAATCAAACAGCAGATTCTTTTTTCGCCGTTATAGTCTGTTTTGACCTCCTCTTGCCTACTTTCATCAGGGAGGTGCTTTCATCCACAAGGTGCAAGCGTGCGTCTTACATTCTATTAATGTACCACAAACATACGAAATATTGAAAAGGGCTTTCTTGTTTCTGTTCTATTTGTTCTATTAACTGGCCACTTCATGCGCTTGAACTTTGATCGATCCATTCCTTGAAAATTCCTCCACGATCACTCTCATTTTACTTAAATGTAAAGTAAGACACATTTTCATTTTAGAGAGTTAAGCCGAAAAGAAACTCATGTGGCAAGTTAATATTGTGAGAGTTAACCAAGCAATCAGTATGCATTACTTGTAAACGTACAAGAGAATTCATCGAAATTCAATGACTTATGATTAAAGGTCTATAAATATTCATTTCATGATTGGAATATATATTAAGGCTGCAAGGTTTGTTTACAAACCTATTCCTCAAAAAAGTTTTTCCAAGAAAGAATGTAGTCGTTAAACACCGTAAATGTGATTTGACATTTTTTTAATCGGGAAAGTCAATGAAACGTATGGTGCTTCAGTATTATTTAAATGGTAACGAATGAACAATTAAAGGGAAACGACCTTGGCCTTTTGACTCTTCACATATCTGTGGTATACACATACACATATAACTAATGTCATAACCTGGTCGTTATTTAGGGGAAGTTTTCATTAGGAAAAATATATTTTTAATCTTTGATCGATAATTATTCGCACTTATTCGAATAACGACGACTAGACATTGCTGATTGGTTACGTAGAACCTGATCCACTACATCAGACAATTTCTCAAAGCAGCCACTAATTATTTCTTAATTGACTCACTGAACTGTGCCCGTTTCGTGGCCACTGGAACCTTGTAGAAGTTTTCAACAGGTGCATGCTACCTCTCATATAATAGCTTGTAAATAGACCTTTTAAAGTTTGTCAGATTTGAGTGCCAGAAGCATTGAAATTTTGAGCTACTTAAGCTTCTGTAGTAACGTATCTCTTTCTATTTTGACATTTACTCAAAATGCCGAGTCTACATCGGAAAAATGTAGATCACAGATTAAGCACATTCCAACAGCAACACACTGTACCCAAAAATTAAATTAATCTCTAGTTACACCTACTAGAAAGTTAACGTAAGAAAGTTTACGAAAGTTAAAGTTGTCCGCTGTTCTGAATGAAACGATTTAAAAAAAAATAAAACGATTGCGACTGTAACATAAGTGTGTCTTACGGAAATAAAGACAAGGTTCCTGTCGGAAGAAGACTTATTAATTGTCGGGTGGATTTTGCTGAGCTGTTTTCCAAAGGAAACAGTATGTGAAATTAGCTGGCGGCAACGACATTAACATATAACAATCATTTCCATATCAAGTGCTGTATTTCACCTTATAAGACACTACTCAGCCTCTACGAGTGCCTTGTTTGTCTAACCTTACCAGGATGTACTTTTACTTGATAATCTTGGTATATTGATATCCTTAAACGAATAGGCAGTGATTTCTTTTCTAGTTGGTTTTGTGCTTGAGCAGTGCTTGGCGTGCTTGAGCAGTGCTTGGCTTGCTTGCTTGCTTCAAAACCAGTCAAATTGGAAAAGTAAACATATTCATACGATGAGGAATAAATCGCTCGACTTCAGGTTTGTTAACCAACGAACAGTTCGGGAGATTCCCCCATACGGGAGAATCTACTTTTCTCCCGATCGGGAGAAAAAATGGTCATGGGCGCCGCCATTTTGTCTATTTTACCCACAATCCCACGCGTTTTTTTGTGTACCAAAGGCGAATGGGTTTTGGAACCCACTTGCAAAAATCGTCGGTCTAATGTAATAGAATTAAATGTATATTCGGAAGGTTTATTGTCATAGCTACAGAAAAGCCACGTCCTAATCGGTGGTTCACCACGCCGTTTTTGAATTTTTGAGTGGTTTTCATTCTTGCTTAACCTTGTTTTTGTTAGGCTGGAAGCCTATATAATGTCTTGCATAAGTTTTCCCCCGTTCCGGAGAATTTTGGTTTTATCCCAAACGGGAGAATCTCCCGGACTGACGAAAACGTACAATAGATTTGAGTTATGCAATTCTGAACTTACGACAGACTTGAGTAATGGATTACTTTAAAGTTTTTGGAAACAATTCTTTAAGTGGAGGTAATGGTAAAGCATAACCTACAGGCCATACGGTTCTTCTTATGTTTTTTTACACTTTTTAGGGGTATGCTATCTCACTCTCGCTAACACTCTCTCATTCTGGTTGAGGTTATTCAACAACACTTTCTTGGTGGTCAGACTTGTAGAGAGTATATACTAATACTCGCAATCAGATACACTTGCCTACACTCATTCTCGTAAGAATGAATTTGAACTTGTATTTATTTTCTCAGGTTTAGGAAGTTAAGTCTTACTGCTAATGCAAACTTTAGATTTGTTAACATTTACATTGCAGCTTGTACTGGTTACTCGTAATTCAGATCTGGCGTTGATAAGCCTATTAGAAAAGAGCCGAAAATACCTTTATACGCAACATTTTCAAGATCTACTTCTTATGTGACACATTTCATGCGTTTCCTTTCAGACAGTGAAAGTGGTGAATATTTACACTGCTTGAATACTAGCCAATCTACGTACAATATTTAACCTTTGATCTTTCATTTTTCTCAGCTGCAATTTGAAGGGGTTTTATATGAAAGAAAATAGATAGACGTCTTTAACTAAAATATAGTGCCATGTGTAACGCCTTTACCTGTTGCTCCTCCTCGTCTAGACTGTTTTCCCCTTTGTCGAGTCCTCACTAAAACGAGTCATTCTGGGGTGCATTTTTGCAGTAATCTAAAATTGTGTTAACTATCGGAAAGAAAACATTTTTATGAATTTTTCTAAATTAAACAAAAATCTTAGTGCCTTGTAAATTTCTGTTCTTGTAAAGTAGGCTCATACATAGATAACAGAATGAACAGGTAATCTAGTACACCACATGATCTATATTACTATGAAGACTAACCATGACTTACATTATCGATCCAATAAATCAGGACTTTAAAAACTTTCTGTCCTCAGTATATCCTCCTGGATTATAAGATACCAATGATCTGTTTCCCAGGAGTAATTTAGGGGTTTCAATCACGGAGTGCGTGTCCCTCTGGGCTCGCCGAGAGCAGGATCTTATCAGGGGTACTCAAACATCATTGTATAATATGAATCGTTTATGGAAAAGGGAGTGAATACAACGTGATCAACAGAACAAATACACCATACTCGTTCACTGTAAGGTGACGTTCTGTACGTACACTATAGTCAAACTGCATCCGTAGGGCTAAATAATTCTCACCTGACTGAGTTGTATACATAGTTACAATAAAATTGTGGCAACGCTGTTTTACATTTGAGAGAAGAATATTTTCCTCATATCATGGGACATATTTACTCTAGGGCATGCTGATGAAAAAAGTTTACAACTCCTGTTCTAACAACCCATTTCTTAACAAAACGACGTATATTCGGCAAGGATTTTCGCGTACCCCTGGCAAAGATCCCGCACAACACTACTGGTACGCGTATTCGTGTAGAAAAAGACTGCCATAAATGACAGTTCCCTCGGTTGTATGATAAGTTCATGCAGTACCTACCTTGTGAGGATTTTCTGTTACTTAAAGTTATTCAGACGCTACAAAAGATCAAGCGTTTCCTAGGATTTCTTCTTTCCTGATGTTGATCTCGTTTAAATGTTACAAAGATGTTACACTGCAAACATTATTTTACCCTATCGCTCACACCAGCTGACTTGAAAGCGTATAGTTAAAGTTTATTCATTCGTAAATCAAAATCTGCGTTACAATCTGAATTTATCAAGTACTTTTCCAAAGTTGAATTGTTTCAAACAGTCACGGAGTATAATTTCCAATAAATAGTTTTTATAACTTGAATATTCCCCCTTGACATTTTAATAATAGTAAATAGTTTTGCCTCGGGGGTGTTGTATGTCTCAAAGACGACTCCAAGTTTTGGGAGTATGTATTTAAGATACAGACATTGAGTGATCTGCAGTCGCCAAGCAGCATGAATTAATATAAAATGTCCTAGATATAGCTACAGGTCTTGATTGAACTACAGATTGGCCTAGTCGTGATGCTTTTCGTTAAGTGTCGTGTCCCTTTTGGCTCTTAGCTCCATTTGGGAGTAGTTTCAGGTTTTCGTCCGGAGTGGGCGATAACTCGCAGGACTTTTCTTTCAAAGTTGCAAGATGAATTTTAAAAAGAAAATGGTGTTCATGACTTAAAGTAAAGCTTCAAAATGCTCAATTGATTCTGGATATATATATATATGTATATATATAACATAACCTTCTTAGTATGTATGTATATATATATATATACATATTCCTTCTTGTTGGTAGGTCTTTAATATTTTGAAGGTTTTAGTATGCAAAGTTATACGGTGCGGACACTCACAAGTTATTTAAATTTAGTGATCTGAATATCCATGGTTATTTACTGGTTTAGACAGTTAAATATTCATGAGGTAATTAATATCTGAATGTTTATGAGTAACTTTTTATTCAATATATCTGATTATCCATGAGTCACTTCCTGTTCAATGTATCTGGATATTCGTAAGTTTTTTACCATTCATCATAGCGTACTAGCCTTTCACTAGCGTAAAAAATCTGTACCAGAAATGGGGGGAACGTCAACTATGTATAACTTCTGTTTTGTAGTCAGCTGGAAAACAAGCGCACTGTAAAGGTTTATCATTCGTACCACTGAACACTGTGCTTAGCTTCTGCATACTTCGATTTTATCTCTCGGGTTGCAAACGTTTGCTGTGAATCTTTAGCGGCTCAGAAGGGGCAAAATAAAGGAAGGTGATGCGAAGGATAGTACGGATAACTGAATACATTAGAAAGAGGAATTTGTCTATTAGAGGAAAGAATTCGCCGGCTTTTGAAGCAGGTAAGAATGGTAACGTTTTGACTTTGTTTTTGTAAACACATTGTCCATCTGTCCATGCGAGGTGTGCAGTTCAGTTATATATTAGAGCAAAGTCAAAAGAAGGGTTTCATAAAAGTTTATCACAAGTTTGGTTTAAGCCCCTTCGGCTCTTCACCAGACGGTCGAGGGGACTTTGGAAAAAGTATTCTTACTACAAGATTATTTGTTTATAGGAACTAGAACCTGACAATATTTACAAACAAAACAAGTTATTAATGGCCTGAGTAAGCATGTTGATGGAGACAGATTCGCAGCCTTCAGGAGGGGCCCCTCTGGGGAAATACCCCAGACTTTTCACAACTATGATTTCTTTTACAAGTACTGAAATTTGATGCATTTAGAATGCCTTGCAAACATAACTTCGACAAGCTGGATACGGGCCCGAATATTGGAGTAAATTCACATTCCAATAAAGTTTTATGATAATTGGAAGTTTACTGCAACATGGGTGCTGTACTATACTGTTACCCATAAGTAGTTGGAGCTCAATGTGACTACACTTAGTACGAACAGGTGTTTTAGGGGCAGGCTTTGCTCGTCATTACCATCCCCCTATCCACCCCTCCTCCTCCTAATATAGAAACTTACCATTAGCATCTAAAATTTTCCCATTGCGTCATTGAAATCCAAAATTGAACCCTCCATTTCAATTTTACATGCCGACATTATGCTTCTTTTAGACACATGCCTTTACAACAACCTGCCAAAGCCAACTTTTAAAATGCACCTTATCATTTGTAGATTTCCTTGAGGCAGATATGTCCTTATATTTACAACACAATGGACGAGAAAAAGTCACATTACAAGAACAAGCTCTTACAAGCCAATGAAAAATACACACACAACTGTCACAAATACAATTAGGGGGTAATTACAGATGTGTAATGGCTTTCTTGCCACGCATGTGCTTGGCTGAAAAGTGCGATCGTAAAAACAGAAACGTGTGTTGTTTGATGTAATTACCGTACTATACCACGAACGTTTTTATCATCAAAACTGTTTTGATATAAAAGTCATTGAATTGACACGATAATTTGCCAAATGGAAACAAAAACCGGGAAGTGTCACAATCGTGGCTGTGGTAATATACGACTGATAAGTTGTACCCTTGTAAAAAACTGCTGCACGAGGTCGTGACATGTTCATAATTCTAAAGTAGTATAACAGAGGGTAATGGGGGTCGTGTATTTCACGATTACATCTGAACGCTTTTGGTAAGCTAGCATTCGTCTGTGATAGAAAGACGTATATTACTTAATGAAATGAGCACATTAATATTGTCCATTGAGTTAGAAGCAACCTCCAATTCTTTTTGAAACTAACTAGAATGGAGTAGCACTGTTATCTATCTAAGCATAATCACAATGCATGAAGTAAACAATGAAAGCATCAATGAGAAGGACACACATTGTACCTGTACAATTGATGATGGTTTTGATTCATTAAATTCCACCATTAAGCCTAGACACAGACACTTTTGTGTTATGATTTTGATATATTATATTTATGTTATCGGAGAGGAGATAGCCAACTTCAATCAATCAATTGATTTATATATATATATATATGATGTATGCAAATTTTAAGTTGTATTAGTTAATGCTGTTTTAACAACACGCTCTCTAAAAAGTTGCTTAGCAACATAACATTAATGTTGCCCTCACTTTATACTGTTAACATGTTTAACATTTAAACACTACATGTTTGGTAACTAAACCCGTTTAATAAGAAAAAACTTTTAAGAATCAGACGTATATGTTTAGCATCTTACCATGTTCACAAAGTTAGGCAAAAAGTGTTTTGAAACTGTTTTGAAACTGTTGAATTCCTAAATAGATTTTAGACTACGTATTTACTAAGAAAACTTTCTTCGATGAATAAGTTTTGCAATGGTTGTGGTGATTAAAATAGCTGTCCTTGGCATTCTAATTGTGTGAGTTACATGTGAAAATGATCGACAGTTTTTCATTGCAGTTCCTCCGACTTCTAGAAATATTCAGAATTATTCATATTCCAAGTCAATATGCCTTGAAGCTAATGTTAATGTGAACATTTTTGGAAAAAAGCACTTAATTTTCTTGACTGCAAGCTATCAGATCAGGTATTTAGTATTCCATCATTCTAAAATTATTTGCTGTAAATTTGATTCATTCAAGAATGTCATCTCCCATTTACTCAATTTTCCGATGTTATCAGTCTCGTTGCTGCATACTGATGAAGATATATAAATAAGTAAATTGAATGGTTCCGTTCACTTCATTGCATCGTTATTAATATTTTATTACAATTTAATCTGAGCTGATATCTTTAATCGATAAGAATGTCATATTTGAGAATAAATAGTACAATGACCAATGATGTCAAAATCTAATTGCTCCTACTGATAATGCAACGAGAATGTTCAGGAAATGAGCAAATATCCCAAGCTAACTTAAGATATAAGTCAACAAATCTAATAGCATAATAAAGTCTAAATAGACATTTTCTTTTAAAAAATCCACCTGTGGTTGTATTTCAAACCTTGACTTTCCCACATGGTGTGCTGCAAGTTTAACAATCCGATTTTTAAAGAGTAGTATTGGTTGTTTATTGGAAACTGTGTGGGACAGTATAAGGCATTCCTATTGGCTAATGACATTTGCAGATCAATGAGTAGCTGACAGTTGCACAGCAGGGTCACAGTTCAAAGATACAAAACATTCTGTTTTTAAATCGCATGAACAGATATTGTTTGTAAATCGTGGGTTAGCTAGTATCTTCATCACATACATACGAGCATTAGGCGGGGGTTTAAGGGAGGGAAATCCCCAGAAAAATATCGATTTCTGAGCAAAATTCATGTCATGATCTTTAACCAATTGAGGAAAATTTTAGAGTTAAAATCTATCTCTCTCTCCTGTTAATGTCTTCCAGTGGGCCTATCATGCCCTAGGACAAAGGTTTCAAACGTTATTCCAGAACTCATCCCTAGAGTATACATGTCCCATGACCTGTACTCCGAGCTGAGAACTTTGTGGCTTTTTGCATATGTGAGACAGTATTGCCACAATTTTATTGTAACTGTGTAAACAACTTCGTCAAGAGAGAATTGTATTGTCGATTGTGATACCGTTAGAACTACACTGTAGCGTCACTACGTAGAACATCATCTAACAGTGCAACGAAAATGGCTAATTGGTTTTGCTAATTAGGTTCTATCCACCCCTTTTCCAAAAAAAAAAATGATGCACATTCAGCACAAATGTCCACCTTCCTAACGGAAAGTTCTCGCCCAGCCCGGTACATTTCTATACAGACTTGCCTTAGGAAATGAATCTTCCTAGTGGGGGATTTCAGCCACTTCATAATGTTATAAGCAGGGCTTTGCAACTCCCTGCTATAAGGTGGTAAATCATGCGTGGTGACCCAAATTATGTTGACTGTAATTAAATTGTAGTAAAGACTGCCTATGCAGATATTCAGTCGTTGTCCACGGCAAGTGCAGGGGGTAAGAGATGGGTGAAGGGAAGCAATTGCAGTAGAATGCAAATTGCAATGTAGAATGCAAATAAAAATCAATAGAGTTATCATTCTCTACCTTGCCTAAAGATTATTTTCTTTTGAAAAAATGAGGCTTTAGTCACATATTTTCAATTCTCTGTTTTCATAACAAAAACTACTTATATCACAGAAGTTTAGATAGCTTGAGAAAATGAAGCTAACTTGCTCCGAGGATTCTTTCAAGTTCAGTCAACTGAGTTCCTCTTATAATGAAATGCATATTCAGAAACGAAAAATCGATTGAACTTAAAGGGGCTCATTGAGTTGATGTCGATTATATTGTGACGAGTTTGAAGGAAATCATCGCATGACAATGCTTCTAATTAGCCTCATTGCTCATGTTGCACTTCCTATTGTTAACAAATATGTGAAAACTTGTAGTTGTTATGGGTTTTGGAGCTTGCAGTTCACCAAGCTTGTCCAAGTCCATGATAGACCATCCTCTCTTGAATAAACGACACTTATAAACAATTGTGACCTTCAGTCATAGCAGCTGTTGGTTATAGGAGTTGCAAGCCTGTCAATGCAGTTGGGATAAACCTCTCTCATTGGTTTTCTTTGAACAGGGGTTGCATATGACTAATACCTAACTGTAAAAAGTGTCTGGTCACGAATTTGTAAGAAATGATTTTAATCATCAATTACCCTATCATTACCATTTCAGTTGTGTGTCAGATGTGCAGAATCTCTTAGTTTGACCATTTACTATCAAGATGTGAGTAATCCTCAACAGGTGTGATAAAAAATCATGTATTACGTGAACCAACTCAATGTGTCCCTTTAAGAAGCTGTGTGCAGCAAGTTGCCTCATGCAACTTTCTTCAGTTGTCATGACATAGTAGACTCACAGAATAGCAATCATCTCGTGAAGCGCATTTCATTCAATAATAATGCACCAACGATAGTGTGATGTACATCATCTCACAATCTTTCTTCAAAAAAACCGTCATGGTCACCTACATGAAAAGTAGTCCTAATGCAAGTAACATATCAATAGTGATTCACTATTTTACATACAAAACTTTGCGATTACAAACTGTGAAATATTGGAAATTTTCATTGCATATAAGCAGCTGTGTCACTGTGTGTTTCACAAGGAATCGTATGCCAGTATAGCATCACCTTCTCCGTTTTCGTGCTCATTTCTAGTTCTTTACTTTATTTTTAAATGGTTAAAATCTGGCATATTTTATCGTTGGGAAATCGTAACACAGGATAGGATGGTTAGAGGTGAGACAATACAGTGAATTCCGCTATTTTTTTCAACCGAAAAGGTCAGGAGGTAAAATGAATTTGTCTCTTTCATGTTACGGTGTGTTTATTTTATCTCTTTTTGCCGATCTGACTAAACTAAAATAAAATTACATTTTCTCCTACCGGAAAAAACCTCATTTAATTATGTTGGCATATAGGGGAAACACAGTGAAAATAGAGGGCGATATTTTTATTTCATAATAAATAGTTCATGCATGTTACACAAAAGAAATCCAATTAGCGTTTCCATGAATAAGGAGTGGATTAGTAAATGGATATCTATGCCACATTACAAATATATTGACTGGGCTTTTGATCAATTTCCTATGGTCTCCTTTCATATTATGTGTAGAATTGGTGCAAAAAATTCTCGTGAAGTAGGTTAATGCAAAAGTTAACCTAATCGAGTTAATGAAGACTTCCGCAGCTAGCCAGAGGCTAATCACGTTCCTGTGAACAAAATATATGATAGATTGAAAAATAATTTATATTCTCTCGCGAGTTCTTCTTATAGCTCAAGGACAGTTGTTTGTTTGTAGAAGTGTGGTTATAAAATTATACTTCTGACATTGGGTCCCACGTCACGCTAAAGATTAAGTACCATTCGGAAATATCCATAGGTTTTATAAATGTGTTCTTAGTTTTGTTGTTTAATGTATTTTTTTCTTTTCTTCTATAAGATGTTCTGGGAAAACGATTGTACTCCTTAGGTTACTTTCTTTTTTCAATTATATCGTGCTCCTAGATACATGTCATTACATCGCGCAGGCAATAGCCGTTTAATTTAAGGGAAACACTTTGAGCTATATCCCCAAATGATTTCGAACTGCGTTCATATAATATATGGGTTCATGTGATGCAATAAAATCAGTTTCGTAAAACTTCTGCCCTGTTAAGCACTTCCATATGGCAGAATGAAATATTTCAAAACGGTCATTAACTATCTTGTATCCCTTTTCCTATCGGATCAGCTAATGTTAACAGAGAACCCAGCCGTCAACACTGTAACAAGTAATGAGGGGGCTATATGTCTACTGAGGCATACAGCTGTTTCGTTTTATCAACTTTTCTGAATGACGGATGTCATGTTATCCAAGGTTTATTAATAAGTTTGTGGGCTAATGTTTCTCTTTTATAAATACAGGATTCGCTAATGGTTTCTTTTTCTTTACTTCTATTACTGGAAACAATCTTGAAACTTCAACAGATATCTGTAGGTCAGATTAATTCAAGGCAGAATATCATCCATGAGCCTAAGGAATAATTATCGATTTAGGGATCTGAGTACATTTGCCCGGAATTCTATGCATTTTGCCCAAAATAAATAAATAATCTGCTTAAATGAGAGGGTGGAGTGGCTGTAGCCCGAGACTGATGCGCCGATGGTATCATTGTCTCATAATACATTGACAGGAAACATGTCAGATTTGTGATTAAGCACCCTGCTTTTCCATAAAATCTTGCAAACTCAACCTGAAACAGCAAATAATCATGTCAGCTCATTGATCAATGATATGTACATACGTTAAGTGAGAAACAGGTGATTGGCTTACATCAGAGTGACAAAACAAAGATACAAATCACTTAGAGTTTTCAAATTTACCTTTAGTTATAAAGTTGATTGTTTAAAGGGCCGGTATGCTACTGTTGTGTATATTGCCCTGTAAAAGATTTGCCTTTGTAAAGTTTTAGTGTTAGCCAAGGTATTCTTGTAATTTCCTCTCTTTGGATTCAATACTCTACCCTACCCTACTCTACCCTACTCTAACCTACTCTACCCTCCTCTACTCTACCCTACCTCTACTCTACTATTACGTTGGCGGGGCTTTAAGACAGATGTTGAAATTATTTGAAAATCTTCCCTGTGGTCAGAATGCCATCTAAATGTTTTTCTGCCTGACGCTATTGAAAGGCTATAGAAGCAGGTGGCAGAAAATCTGACCTTCGTAAGCGAACTATCCTGGCTACTTTCCTTTGCGACTGTTGGAGTTGCAGATACGGAATCATGGGCGTCAGGAGGGGAGGACAAGGGAGGCACTTGCCCCCCTGGAAAATCAAAAACTTGAAAAAACCTGAATTAAAAATAACATCAACATTATTTTTTATGATATCGCTAGAAAATTCCCAGAACATGAGCTTTCAAAATAGAATGATTAGATGCAACTCACAAGGCCTGGGAAGTGCCATTTCAGCGATCTGTGAGACATTTCGGCCAAAACTTTCTTGGCGCTACGCTTAGAAAGTTTGCTTACAGGTTTTTCCCCACCCCCCCCCCCCCCTCCGAAAAGTTCCTGGCTACACCTTTGTTAAATTAGGAGCCACCATTTAGCAATTAAGCTCTTTTCTGGGAGTAAAAACTTCCCCTGATTTGATCAATTAAAATTTTGCCCCCCCCTCCTAAAATATTTTCTGCGGACGCCCATTAGTGGGATATACAGGGTTTTGTTCTAAACAAGTGACCTTCATACATGATCTCAAGGCTACTGACACCAACGTCACGACAGTCTGACAAGAGTGTGGATTCTCAGATAGCAGGGGAAAAGTAAAAGATAAAAGAAAAAGGAAAACTTGGTTAATTCGGGACAAAGATATTGGCCCTACGATCAAAGTGCTTCTCTTAGTCACTTCTTTTTCGAGGTTTTGGAAGCAATACCTACCGTTTATGTCCTACAAAGGAAGTGTACAAAATGCAGTTGTTTCCTGTGCAAAAGCAACCCTATTCTCTCCGACAAGAGAGGCGTTCCTTGTCCCACAATTCATCTTGCTATGCCATACGTGCCAAAATGATGTGATTGCTTTGCTCATATTGGCGGAGTTTTTGTAAATGAGGTCAATTTTTTGTACAAAACATTTCGTTTCTCAAAATACACCTTGGTCTTTTATAAATAGCTATATGGGAGATGGGCTTTGGCTTTTTTGCGATTGGGTTTCATTTACTTCATAAAGAGAGGATACGAACTTCTCACTGTACAATGAATTAATCAATTAGTCATTCATTTAAAGCACTTCATAGACGAAATTATGCA
The DNA here is from genome assembly GCA_029531755.1 of Holothuria leucospilota. Lineage (NCBI taxonomy): Eukaryota > Metazoa > Echinodermata > Holothuroidea > Aspidochirotida > Holothuriidae > Holothuria > Holothuria leucospilota. The sequence goes on from CM055979.1 coordinate 44,070,208, forward strand.
TGCATTGTTGCAATTCCATATATAATCAATACATGCCAATTTTTTACCTATAGGCTAATTTAAAAAAAAATATCATTCGGTCATCATTTGGTGGTACTATTGCTTTGGATTATCATTATTCATTAAAAATGATTCCTCTTTCCTGTCATATAGACTTCACCTAATCGGACTATTTTTGTCCACTTCCTGACCATTAGTTGCCTTTAAATATAACCTGCTGAAATGGAAAGTTTTAAGTGGAAAGCTAACTGGAAATATTTTATGCATTTTGTTTGTGATAGAATGAGTTTCAAACAATTAACGAGCTATAGTTGTAGACTGTAGCAAGTAAAATGGAGCAATTGTTTAAGGATAAATAGCTTCCTAATGAATTCATTTTATCAAAATTATTCAGGAAATGATACGAATGTGCTTGAATATCCAGTACTGCTTAAAATGGAAAATAGACAAATGGCTTCCGAGGGGCGCATGCCATCGTAGTAACAAAATTAGGTTAATTGTTATTTGCGCGTACATGAGACTGGAATAATCAATATGAACCTATATACGAAAACTCGTATTACATTAACATGTTTACGATATTTTCAGCCGACAACTGGCAAAGATTCACAGGGATACCGAAGTGGGAAAATCGGTGCAGTTTGTCTGCCATTTTACTGAGGCTAATTGTTAACTCAACTTGGAACAAGAGTATTAGTCCTGGGCTGAATTTAGAAAGCTCACTTTATGTTTCTTTCAAGTATTTCCCATGCCGTTTCAGAATATAGCCTAAATATTTATTTTGCATGATTCTGGAAACTCATTACAGGTAACAAAAATATCGTCACTGTTTAATTAAAACCTCCAAACATACTGTTTATAGAATACCGCGATATACTGATTGAAATTTGGGAGCCCGCATTTGCCCTCTTACAAAATCCTGAACATTTAAAATGTTACCTACATGAATTTTATTGACACGGTCAATATTGCAAGTTGCTAAATTGCTTTCCATAATCATGCAGCCGTGGTTGCCGGAAAGTGAGCCTTTTATCATACGAAAATGTGATTCAACTAGGGAGTTATCAACTGCACAATTGGGGACATAATTGCAAGCTTTGAGGTGGGGTTCGGTGGTATACCGATATATTCGCATCCTTTCAACGGCCCGATTAAATATAACCAGAATCGTGTACATTTTCTGATTACAAATATAAGGCAACGGGGTCATAATGAACATTTTCGTATTTAAAATAAGAACTGCTTTAAAATCTGGCCAGATATTACTGATATAAGTTTTATAGTAAAATTTAACCACGACTCCTAAGTTTCTTTAACCAGAAAATGTATGGATAATCCGCTACCATAATCCTGGTTGAACTTAACCAGGGTGATTATAATCGGTATTGTCAGTATATTCATATCGACGGTATAGCGAATACCGGTTATGGTTATTAGTAGACTACCGTCCCGTGCCATTCACTCGTCTTAAAAGTTACATGATTTGATGCGACTAGAGGCTTGATGACAGTGACAGTTTTCCTAGAAATGTGCAAACATAATCTATGTACCGGTTTTACGAAACTAGTACCGATTAGTAATATATATGTATGTGTGTGTGTGTGTGTGTGAGTGTGTATCATGATCCGTACTCACAAAACGGTAAACCTGTATTTGTAGTCATACTGTTGGACATGGTCAGCATGCGTATAACAACTCTTTTTGTCTACCGTTTGATCGTAGCAATGAGTTGAAAGAAAAACTTCGTCCGCTCCATGGACTACTTTGTGGTAAAGTCATAATTATGACGCCCTTTGATGGGTTACTCCAGGATGGTAGAAACCTTCTTTGATGTAAGTTCATAAACTGAGATAAATTTGGGAGAAGAAGACAAATTTCTTTTTATTTTACATTGCCTGATTGCACCCCACTTCTTCAATGAAATTGACCATTGTAGACTTATTTTTAACCTTGATGGTAAACATGACAATACCAAGTAAAAAATAAATAATTTTATAATAGTGAAATACTGAAATCGCCCTCCCCCTTCTGTAAAATGGAATTGATTGCCCTCCCCCCCCCCTTCTGTAGAATGGTTAATGCAGCCTCGTTTCGTCCTTTCATGAAAAAATGCTGACTACACCACTAACCATGACACCGGTTCATTTAAATAAGATTTTGACATAAATATGCTTGAAATAGATCTGATCATCCACCATAAGTCCTGTCTTTTCAACATCTCAGACTTTTGCATCTGGTACTCTGAAAGAAGGGGGAGAAGTCATTAACTGCAAGCAACACGTTTGTGGCTTGTGTAAGCTATTCAGATAAAAGCCTTTAAACGTTATCATTAGAGACTTCTTAGTAAATAGGAAGTGTCAACATGAAACCTTGAGCGTACCCCGTCTGATCATCAGTCCTGGTTTACATCATAAAGTAGTGGAACTCTCCCATAAAACACAATGAAACCTCCATTTAGACCGATTAAATCTCATTGCTATATATATTAATCGGCAAAGGTCCCTTGAAAGTTATTCATCGCGCGGGTGGAAATTACCTCGTTCTCGGCTTTCCAATCAACAAACATTTTCATCCTTGGCAGCTCCGTCCTCGGACAAAATGCGAACACACGTAGGCTCTTTGGCGAAATCCGGAGAAAGCCGTCGAAACAAGAAACAACATGGCGTCGTTTTAAGTCTTCAAAACACAGTCGTGAAATTCTGCCCCGTCCCGTTTCAAGAGCCTTCTTCGATGGCATTGCGTTTTTACGTAAAAAAATCACGAAGCACTTCAAACTACAGTTTAAAACATGCTCGCAAACATTTTGCCAAACCCACTTTCATTCTGTGACGCAGAGACTTCTGACAGATTAGGTCATCTTTGAAACCACGTAATCCGTTCATTCATGCTAGCAAGACAACAGGTTTAAACGGAGCAAGTTTTGCATTTGCATTTAGATGTATGGCAATCTGAAATCATTTAAATTCTTAAATTTTGTAGAAGACTATATCATATTATTTTGGTACAAGCATTTAACTGTCATTTAAATATAATGACATTAACAACAGGCAATGCCCTTCTTGTGCCTTTACAGTATAAGTCTACCTCCGATATGAAACATTCTCGGAACCGTTGAAGCGGTTTTCAACTACATGCTGTGAAAAATTTTTCTGAATGTTAATTGTTACCATCCATGCACAAACAAAGAAAGAACGAGGAGACAGCACAAACTGAAAAAAATATGTAAGCAATTGTGATCGTCTTGTAGAAAATTGTTCAGGGTTGCCCTCCCCTGTGACCATACCCTTAGATAGAGAATATCCAAACTTATCTTTAAACACAACTAGATACTCGTGGCTACCTTAAAAGAAACCTTTCGAAGTTTACCTCGCAATCTCTAAAGCAGTGTATTGACCTGATTATAACACTTTTCCTCGCAACCTTTGCATGTTTATCCTTTCAAACAAAAATGGCGGCCTAAAAAAGCTTCACAATCTGTCATGTGCTTCCGGTTTGTAAACGACTTGATCAAGTATGGAGCCGAGCGTGTCTTGACCCATAACACAGTCTTTTTCAAAGTCCTTGCATTCATTTTAGGTTTACCCTCGTCCTATCGATTTACTCCCAAGACTCTTTTTTACAACTAATCGACGATTTTTCAAACGTCTCCGATGACACACGAAATTTCCGGAGTAGAAATCTCGCTAGGCGTTATCGCCGGGCAATTAGAAGGTGTCGGATCACGTTTTTCGTCCGGCTTTCTGCTTTGTTTATCGACACAACGTAAACTTGAGCACGTATGCTTTAGGGAGTTTGTTAATGTTGCCAACAATGTCTCATTTTTCTACTCTAGAAGGTAATCACTACCACTGGAAGGGGGAAAATAGAACTTTTATCACGTGATTATTCCATTCAGAAAATCTGTATAACTTTTAGAAGCATAATATTTTATTAATAAATGTAGGATCACGTAGCCAGTTCCCGTCAAAACATTTAGTTAACATATATGGATTAAAAGTTTAAACCTGCATTACACGAATAAGATGCATATTCACAGCCTTTTTCCTCATTGTTACCAATTTAATTAACAGCTACCACTAATCACCCTCATTAATTACAACCTACTTGTACAATTTAGAGAGCACATGCTTAACCATCTTTTACGTTCATGAATGCCTAAAAATGGACCAAATAAAAAACAGAAAATTCAAAATTTCCTCTCCCTCTCAGATGAATTAAATTCGTTTTTTCTAGAAAAATCTTGTAGAAAACTTTTACATTGTCGTAGACTATAAGAATTTTACAATTTCCCTTCTTTTCTGCTGCATGGTGAGGTCATGCAAAGTTTGTTATTGGTGAGTACTCACGAGACTAACGGGCTCCCATCAAAAAAAAGCAGAATACATTGTATTGCCAATAACTGGTTCAGGGCCTCGTTCTAAAGATACCTAAAATGTTCCCAAATCGTAGAAAATCTGCCATCCCTACCAACCAACCTGTCAAATGTTTTTCCTCAAAACGCTACGATATGAAGCAATTACCAATGGAGACGCAGCCATCAAATTCAACAGTCAAGGTTTTAACAATTCTCCGACAATTTTCAGGTTTGTGGACCAGTTAGCTAGCTAAACGAGGTACTGATTTTGTTAACCAATCAAAGTGTTAATCAGTCGAGAGTAGGTTTAATCCAAATACTATCTGGCCACGCCTTACATTCATGAGGGGCGTATTTAATAAGCTGGTAAGTTTGATATTGCTTCACTTCTAAACCACCTCCCATTATTATTTAAGGAATAAGCAGTCGTCCCTGAAGGTTGATGTTTCTAAACTTTCTTGGAAACATCAGCAAAACTTGCAGTGTACCTTTCATAACGTTTTAGATAATAAATATTTCGATTTTAAGATTAGCAATGGAATTTTCACGCAGGAGTTTACAAATGCAGTAGAAAATATTTTGAGATATTTTCCACGGTATACTAATTCAAACTGAGGTGGCTGTATTTGCATTTTGTTTTACCTAGGCATGAGGTTTTCATGGAAAAGGTATGCTGACCTACATATACTCATGTTATATTTGCAACACTTGCTACTTTCACTACCTTGTGGAACGCATTTTCTGCAAAAGAAAACGCGAATTCACTAATATAATTCTTTTGCTTGTCATTACCTTTAAAGTTATCTGTCGATCAGCTTGAAAATGGGGTGAAAGGAGATATTTTGCCAGAAAAATGGTTTTTAGGAGGAGGTGTTGATAGATCTGTCAAAATTCTTCGATTTATTATTTTAAACCTATAGTAGGTATAAGTACCATGCGGAGACTATGGGCACCGAATCAGCGAAAAACTCGCTAAGACTGGATTGAGGAAGGTCGGTTATCAAATATGACAATTATAAGCACCGGGATTATGATGGTACAAGACACTTTACTACTATTGCTACCAAATGAAGGTCGTTTCTTTTCTTTTGACATCCAGAGAGGAAGTTATCGTGTATTTGGAATTAAGCTATAGAGATTTTCAGTTGATATAGAAATTGCAGAGGGTACATTTACTCATAATTCATATCTCTTCGATATTCATTTCTAAATTTAATCTTCTTTAAATCTGTTTTCGGATGCGATCAATCACAGTTAGTAGGATTTCTGAATTAACCTCATCCTTTGAGACTCTTTAAACTCATGGACAGCCATCAAAATCCCAAAGTGTGAGAAGTTTAATTGCAAACGGCAGTTTTCGAGATACCATATTCTGTTAAATCTACCTTCATAGGTCAAGAAAGAAAATCTTTTATGTTTGCTTTCTTTTAAGACTGCCCGAAGCGATTGCAGCTCCTTCCCTGAGCACCAATTTAAACATGCGGGTGGACTTACGAAAGAGTCAGGAAAACGGAAATGCACTTCATAGTTATAGGTCAGCAACGATTCTTCGGGTGAGAGGGAAAACGTGGTTCTACATCCAGCTTCAGAATTTAATTTATCGATCGGAAGGTTGGATCCACGATTAGTTAATTCTTTCATCCTAGCTTTTAGTTCTAAAATAATCAGTTTTGACGCGAGTTTTGAACCGGGGGAGGGAAACTAGCGGAGGGATTTACTCCAACCATGCATTTATTTTGAGAACTTTATACAGGTACTTTTTAACCATCACGTTCTTGGCGTCAATACTATTGCTAGCAATCTGTTAAGTACGTGTTTGCATGACGTCACATGACGTCACCTTTGAGGATTTTTTTAGATGGGAGGCGTAAAGCGTTTAGGCAATATATATTTCGTTATATTAGTGTATAAACCGTCCTACCCAACCGTTGGTTTTGCATCAAAATTTTATTTTGAAATTAATTGCAATTGCTTAAAATTATTTATTGTATACACCAAAGCTCAGAAGTATTTGACTGCTCTGTTGCATCGAAGTTTAATTTCATCCACCATTGTGTAGGCCTGGGATTCATTTAAAGGTGTTATTATTATAGTGACGTGCAACTTAATAGAAGAGTTTACTCTTAAATTCAGTTTTGATTTGTAAGTGTAGGCAATCTAAGCATTCAGGTGATATTTTCATATCTTTTTGTCTCTCCCGAGATACTCAGGATGACGTTATCACCGTATTGTCAACCCAAACTGAACTTGAAGCAAGCACATGTGAAATTATAGCCTTACATTTATTAACATTGTGTTTCTTTTTTTAATCTTTACAAATTCTCTTACATAATCAGATACTCTTGTAATGTAAATACATGAGATAGGAAGTTGGCAAACCATACACTCATTATGCTGTTACTGGAAACTGATATAACTAATCAATTCCAAGATCAAAACACCACATTGAAAAGCAAAGGAAACAAAACATTTCTAATCAATTATGTGGGGAAATGACAGTTGTTTTTCCTGTTTTTTGTGTTTAACTAAGTTAAAAATTTAGTAACCTACCATCGCTTGAACCACACATACGAATTGAAGGAGAACTTAACCAGAATGCAGAGGCTTAGTTCATCTTTCATAGAAGTAAATTTTGCCGAAGCCTGTCCTTAAAGGCCACGTGTAACATGCTGTACTGACTGCACTAAAATGTCTGTTTTTATACCCCATCATTCTGTTGTCTAAATGGGGTATATTCTGTTATCAACTGCATTGTACAGGGTGGTTCAAATGCAAGGAGCTCTAATATGCATTTCTTAGGAAGATGTTTGTGTCATTCAATCGTGTCTCAGAGATCACTGCTTCATCTAACCTTTTCACTCATGGGCAAGTGTAGAAAAGGAACAACTGACTTTTGACCATTTTTAACGGAGCAAATCCGTCGGCAGAAGGGATAATAATTGGTCTATAAAGAGTGTATAAGCAGCTTAGCTTTTCTATGTGTATTTTAGAAGTTAAAAATGTAAACCTTTTTTGTGAAACCAGCGGGCACCATATTAATTAAAATGGAATGCACGTGATCCTTGAAACCCAAAATTTATCATATGATGCTTAAAAAAGCAACGTTCAGATAGAATGCAAGAGAACGCACGACTCTGTGCAACTCCAAACTTAAAATAGCTGTCTCGGTCATTTTTGTTAATTCTAATAGCTGCAGTCACGGCCGTTAGTCGACTTGTATGCAAGGAGATATAGAACAGTGCAGACAATCAATGTTTGATAGGTCTATCAGTCTCGAATCTTTTATGGGAACCCATTAATTACGGAACAAACGAGTCATGCATCACGTGATTGCTCCCTTGTCGATACGATGTGATGGGTTATGTTACTCCAATCCAGAGTTGCTATTGACTTTCCTATTTTAAATGCTGGGATTTTGTTGACTTCAGTTGAAAGGCTGACCGCTTTCCACTTGTGGTTATTCTAATCTCGTCTAGGATGACAACGCTTCATTCTAAATTGTTTTGTCCTACAAGTATTTATTTCCCGTAAGGCCTATTTTTGTAATAGGTAGGTTTGTCGAATTCAGCAGTTAACAAGATCTCCCCCATCCAATGTACAAGAGGTCATCAGCACTTGCAGTACCGTACAAATCATCCGAATATGGTATCAACTAAGGCTGCTCTTAGCAGGCCCGTAGCCAGACAAGGTGCTGAAAGGTGAGGGAAAATTTTCCAGAGGGGGCGAAACATACTAAAATGCATTCCTGCAATGGTAATTTCTTATCTTCTAGGGGGGCGAAAAATTTTTCAAAGGGGGCTTCCCCCTTGCCCCCCCCCCCCTTTGACTACGGGCCTGGCTCTTAGCTGCAACTGTATAGTGAGGGACCTCATTAAGTCGTATTCAAATTTGAGGAAGTTACTGTCATACTTAACTCCTCGCCACCTCAAAATATTGTTACGGTAACACCTTCAAAATTTGTAATCTGTCACCCTATTTTGATTGACATGAACCGATGGCAAATTCATAAAGTACCCAATCGTTGAAAATCACTTTAATTTAAAATCAGCTGAAATTACAATACATCGGAAAATCATCGGATCGAAAGCAAGTGATGGTTTTTAAATATGCACCTTATACCCATGTTGAAACTATTCATTTTTCGCCACAGTGTTTGGCTGCAAATCTCTCTTCCTGTTACAATATATGAGGTATCAGAATCACAATAAAACGGCATGGTTAGCAACATAACGCAAAGATTAGCAAACGTCTGAACTAAATTCACATTTTATATGTTACCAACAAACATCGGCTGATGGCTGATGAAATGTTAAATTACAATGCAATTTTCAAACTCCAGAAGAGCACGATACATCGGAATCGGATCGGTCATCGTAAGATATTTTGACCGAAAAAAAAACAGTGGATTTTGAACAGTTGGACCGATCGATATTAGCCGTCTTTTTATTCCTTGTCAAAGACAAAAGGAATCCACGCAGTCAATGAGGCGTGCGTATGTATGTGTGTATGCGTGCTTTTGTGACGCTTAGCTTGTAAACATGATATCTCAAGATACGTATGATGGATATTTCTCATACTTGATAAATGAATTTACTATATTGAGCGATAGAACCAAACGTTTGTGGTGGAGGTCAAAGGTCATGTGAGGTCACCAGAGGTCAAAAACCGAAAACTTTGTAAACATGATATCTCAAGGTAGGGGGCATGATTATTTTTATGAATGCGTTACAGTCAGAAGATAGATGCTATCGATTTTGGTAAAGGTCAAAACCGTGTAAATGTGATATCTCAAGATAGGAACCAAACATACTTTTCATAAACAGCAGGTGCGTTGGCGTTGCAGTGACGAGATGAACCTTCTTGTGTTTGGTAGAGGATCTCTGATGGCTTCTTAAAAATTTTTGTGTCAGGTCAGGGTTGTAACTCCTTTTGGTAGTTGTGTCAGGTTTTTGCCTGCAGTAGGGGAACTAGCAGGACTTTTGTTAGAAGACACTTTCCAATCAGACTATGTCAATTTTAATCCCCGAAACTGGAGTATTAAACATTATTTACAAGACAATGAATCACCAAGCCTTTTGGCTTTCTGGTTATTGAGAGCCAACTTTGATAAATATGCAAATAAGTACGATGGAAATTAAACAGGGGGTGCTCAGTGTATAGAAAATTAGAAATACGACAGGGACATCCAAATTATGACATTACAACAGGGTGTAAGGTAGGTGGATGGTTTGGAGAGGCTTGGACAGTTACGCAGTGTCTTTCAGCACTATAAGATTGGCCTTCGACAACGAAACTATTCATTATGAGGACAGTTTTGATAGTCAGTCTCAATTTAAAACAACATTAGTAAGAAACATTAGTAAGAATAGACAAATTTAACTCGCTTTAAAAACGACAAGCTTTACACAAGCAGAGAAACTTACAGGAAGGATTTGAAAGAAAAGTATATACAACAATAAACCCCTCAAGACATTCACTAATGACACACTGTTGGGTGGGGTTAAAGGTATACTATGTAAGGCAAATTTGTGTGGAATGAGTAAATTTATCCAAGAAAGCAATGAAGTATCATGGCCTTCTTTGTGGTAAAAAACTTTCTGACGTTCTGACCTTTTACGAACACTGACCTACATACTCCTCTCCATGGTTCCACAAAACGTTTGTAGTACATCAAGTTATTGGCTTTAAAATTTTTGACATCTTGAAATTTGCAAAATCAAGTTTAAAGTTTGAATGCATTTTATTCTTTGACTACTGCATAAATCAGACAGCACATTGAAATGACTCAGGCAACCTAAGCTCTTGCTATGTTAATGTCATCATCAATAAAAGTTAATCTGCCACAGTTAATCTACGTGTCATATTACATCAAATCTCTGTACTTGATATATAATCCTTTTTTTGTGCCTTCGAGAAAAGATTGATCTTCTTGTTTTGTTTTTGTGTGAATGTTATTTTTCACTTTCACAACCATTTGCATTACATAAAAACCGTTGCAGCTGATTCGAGATAGTGTTGTCGTTAGAGTAGCATCTCCCTCTTGTCATCAATACATGAATGCAAGCACAGTTTCTTTTGATTAACTGTTCCGTCTTGATATTTAGCCCATACTGTAAAGGCAACCTACAGGGAAGAAGGCGCGATTTCAAAATGATTAAGTCCTTCGAAATGGCATGACTATGTCTGGGATCGGCTACTCCCGTTAGAGGGTCTGCACCAGAAACCCTACTATGCATTTTCAACACATTTACATGTACAAGGTAATAAATCTGGGGTTGGAGAAGGCGGGAGCTTCCTTGCCTACGTAGCAGGGTGTACGGCGTATATCCTTGTTCAGTCATATCGGGGTTTGGGAAGCCTTAAAGGAGGGCTGAGCAAACAGAGCCCACTCCTCGGGGTAGAAGCTTCCTTCTTACTCATCGACCCACATGCCTCTGGTATTCGAATCATAAGTACTCCAGTGGGCACCTGCATCAGTGAGCATGCTGTTTACCTTCGAGACTGGGGTACCGAACCTTTTTTCGGATCGCCGTCTTGAGGGAGGAGTCTAAGGGGAGGGGGTGTCCCCTCCCCTCTGGAAAATTTTTGGGTATTTGAGGGCCCTCAGATGCAATTTGGTGCAACATTTTGGACAAACTTTAAGCAAACTTACTGCAAATTTTTGACATTTCTTACAGAAGAGACAAATAAGGGGTTTTTGCCCTTGGATCTTGGACGGCGAAAGCATACTTCGGCCCCCAACATTTTTGACTGGGGGCTAAAGCCCCCGCCCTTCCCCGCTTCCTACGCCTATGCCTTCGTACATACAGGAATTTGACCTTTACCGCTAAGTCTTGTTACTCAAAACACCACGAGAGAGTCCTGCCAGTTAAAAGATTTGTTGTTAGTCTTCTAGCTAGGAAAATACATTATTCATTTTTAAGCCGAGGAGCTGACTAGTGGATCCTACGTAAAAATTCAGCACACATAGTTGGTTCAGATATTTATTTCATGATGCAGAGCCTGCTCCGTAGATGTCAGTTTGCTCACATTATTTTAGACTCACAAACCACAAACCGATTTTCTTGTGTGGGAAAAAAGGAGTTTCTTTCCCTGAATTTGCGGGGAACGGAAGTATGCTTCTGCCACACCACAGTTTTGACAAGGAAGCTTTGTCCCCAGCCCCCTTCCTATGCCTATGTTACATTTGCGCTTAAGCAATTCTTGTCCAAGTAACTCATTGCGATTCAAATCCCCTTTTAATTTGAAAAACAATGAATTCTTTCAGACGGTATTCCTCTTTTGTTCCAGGTGCAGAGCCTCAAGATGAAGACAAGTGTTGTGGTCCCCATCACTCTATGCATATTTTGTTATTTACTTGCCACAGTGTCAGCAGCCTCAATCTCCAGGTGAGTTCTAAATACCGGTGTTTACAATCGATATATCGAAATTCGTGTTTTTCAGCATAATATTAGTTATCTTATTATAAGTTATATAATACTTAACCTATACCCAACCTATCTATTTTTATATTTGTTGCTTTTGTGTTAATCGCAATGATACCAGCATCCTCCACTTCCAATAAGTTCAGACCGAGGTCCAGTGACGATATATCAGTAAACTGTCTTTTGTATTTATGATTTTAAGAACCATTGCCTCATTGACACATTTATTTTTGATGTGGAATAAATTAGTAAATTAGAGGAAAATGAATGATACATTTTAAGAAAACAAACGTCAAAACTGGGAGGCTACCGTGATATTGCATGTCGCAGTGATGTGAATAGCTTTCATGCGATTTATTTAAGTACACTTCAAAACGCTTGAGAGGCGGTACACATTAAGCTACTATATCACGATATATTGCAGTTTTACCTAACACGGTGTTAATTTCATGATAGTACCCTAGCAGCAATCGTTACCATCGGGTGTATGCATCTAATTGATAACCGCTTACGGAGTCAATGAACTACAGCGACAGCCTAGTTATTAGTAAAATAGACTTTCTACACAGCAACACTGCCCTTTATATTTCGCTGAAAATATTCCTATGTCCTTTTCCATTCCCTTCTCTGTAACACGAATTCTTCAAGCACCAGAGTTCAAGTCTTTGGTGATTCGTAGTTGTTAAAGGTAGAAAGCAGTCGCCCCAAGTTTATTTCCACAATTTGCTAAATATTACAGATTCCCACTTATTCAGTTTGACTCACAGTTATTTTTCATTATGTTTCTGTATAAAAACATGGAATATTGAAGGTGAACCAAGGAGTTATTCTGTATGAATTTAACAAATAAGTAACAAAAATATTGTCTCATGAATGAAAAGAGCCATTTCTGAATAAAGATGATGGGGTACACTAATTAAAATAGGGGGACTGGATTTTCCCTTGTATATCGCAATTGCCTGTATTGTCTCATTGTCGCATGAAGTACCGAATTACAATGACTATATTTTGCTTCCACCTTTAAATATCTTTCAGGTGTATATTTATTATAAATTACCAAGGTTTCTTTTTTTTTCTCTTCCGCAGACCGAGTGCCGAATTGGAATTATCTAGACAATACCCAGAGTTATACGAATACATTCTTAGGCAGTTTAGTGCAGACCAACCATTGGAGTATGTAAAAACATAGAGCCAGTAATAATATAGGTCTAGTATGACAAACATGCATCATTACATCGTACAGGAAAAGCTAAGTTTTTTGCAAGGTCAATGGGATTCCCCTTTGCACTGACTCTAGCTTTATCCGACATAATTTATCCCAATAAATCACAAAAAATTGTCAGTATGTGCTATTTAGCAGCACATGGGAGCACACCCTTATAAATTCCTCATTAGTGACTTCCTACGCAATGCCATCTTATCGAATCATCCATTCCTTTCGGTGGCACCGTAAAAACATTTTAATATTTTAATTTGTACAGAAACGGTAGTTATGGAAAATTATGCCTTAATCACTATAAAATTGAGGGTATAAAATTAACAAGTCAAGTGTCACATGAAACACTTATTAGTCTATCATTTCACTTTTCATTAACACCCACCGTGAAGCCTGCTGCAGTTAAAAGATCGAAGAGCAGTCCCTTGGCCAGACAAGGTACTGAAAGGGGACGAGATAAGTTACAGGAGGCGAAATATTTTTATGGGGTCAGCTATGCTTAATTGCATTACAAAAATAATTTATAATATCCTAGGGGAGAAGGTTGTTCTAGAGAGAGCCGCCCCTTACCCCATCCCCACCCACCCTTGGCTAGGGGCCTGTCAGAAAGAAGCTGTAGTCAACTGCTATGACGTTGACCTCATAGCATTCGAATTTGTTTTCCGACTAATTACCCATCGAAGAGGGAAATTATTTATTGAGAAGCATTACCACATTAGTCCGGCCAGGGAGTTGCTAATTGGAATAACAACTCCCTGGTCCCGCCAGTGTCAATTTCAAAAGTATATCAATTTACAGTTAGCCTAAGTAGCAAAAAGTAGGGGGAGATGTTACTGCTGTTATTCTAGTTCAAATAATGGTTGGGTATGGAAGGTCATTTTTATCCTTAAGACTCTCCCAGAGTAAGATGAATATCATGTAAGATATCTAGGTTTTATTTGAGAAATCTATGAAGTAACTTGAAAACGATTAAGATTGAAAGATTGATATGGAGTGATTCATTATTAATCGAAAGGGAGGCTAACGACATTCAGAGAAGAAAATCTCGACCTTCGTTGTTATACATACTTCTGTTCGATTTCTCCTGTATATTAGTGCACTTATCTCTGAAATATTTTTACAATGTTTGCTGTGTGGGAAAAATTTGTGAAAGAACAAGTCAATAAACCGGAATGGAACTATAAACAGCAGAATTGGCAGAACTACTAAAAGCTTCAGCTTTCAGGCTAGATCCAACAGTCTTCATTGTTCACCTTTCTTTCACCAGTCTTTATCTTTCTTATCAAGTATCCCCGCTATTTTTCCCTACGTATTTAATCACCTTTCCTTCCCTACTAACAATGAATGCACTTTCATATAAACCTACTAACATATCTTACAATGTAACCATTGAATGACGACCAGCGGTTGCATGATGGCACCCTGCCTGACCTTTGACCTTTGGTGTTTTCATTCTATTTCTCGTTGCGCAGATACAAACGGAGTTGTTCCGATAGATTTGCGGGCTGTGCTCACTTGAAATTAGCCAAGGTTCTTTTAGATCAGAATAGACGAGACGGGACTTTTAGGTTTGGATCTTCTGGTCCCGGAAAAAGAGATTCCCCAGATTTCGAGCTTGTAAAGTGAGCCATGAACGATGCATCTGCGGGTCAAGCCACTGTCTGCTTTAAATTTGAAATAGTCATTTGCATATTTTAATTATTAGTGTTGGTACCTTAGGTAATTCCCTCTGCATATGTACAACAAATACGGATTGTGTGGTTTGAAGAGCACGGTTATTGTTAATGGTAGGACGGTAAGAATTTATTAAAGCTCGAAATAGAAATACTTTATCTCATTTCTGAAGACAAATGGAATATTCCAAAGTTTTCAAAATGTTATTTACCAAAATGATTTTAGAACTATTTTCTAGGCCCTTAAAAATGGTCTTTGCTAGCCAAAAGCTTGCAGTTGCCTCGAAGGTTTCAATGAACCAGACCGTATCTGTTCCACTTAGGAAGTTGCCAGTCTACGTGTTAAAAGTTCCATAATTTTAAGTTTAAAAGCAGACGTGGTTTGGCCCCACTGAATCATTTGCTAACCCATCCGTACATCCTATTGCATGCTTCATACAGTCATCTGGGCTTTTCGTGGATTTGGTACAGTAGTCGAACTGACAATTGAGGGTCACTTAAAAATAGTTGGAGCATTGGCCCACGATGTTCCCGTCTTTCCGTTTTCGGTATCATCTCCACCTACAGGAAATGCCGTTGGGGGGTGAAAATATCCTTAGCCGAACATTTGTGTGATGTTTGAAATATTTCAAAAGTGAAAAATGTAAATCAATTATCTTATACGACGAAATCAAATTAAGATTGTTTTTTAAAGGTGATACTCAACCTATACTCCACCCCTACTGGTCTGCTACAGTGTGTTGTATAGTTACCAAAGTGATTTCGCTTCACGAGGCAGGAAGTTATGTACACATACAGACAAAATTAGAATTCACTTCATGGATTGTTTCTCCAAACGAAACATGCTGAAATTTTGTTTAACTCGTTATTACTAGTAACAATAAATTTTGACTGTTACTATTAAACCTTTTTATCATGTCTACTTGGCGATGAGTCTTTAAAAAGCTTCAAAGAATAAATTTTGTTGTGAAGCTCGAAAGACTGGGAACAGACAAAAATTTGCTTTACGTTATCATATCGGCAATTATTTATATGATCAGGCGGTCAAACAATTAGAGTCTGTTCAATTTAAACCAAAATGAATCTCTCAACCTGTAATAACTGCAGGTATAAAGACGTATAAACTAATAATGCCACTCTAACAAGAAAGTTAATTAATAATTTGTCATAGCAAAGCAAAACAGTTTCTGGAGTTACATCTTCCTATGTGGAAAATCTTTGCTGCATGGTATACTTTTTTGTTTCTTGAAATTTCTCACATTAGATATTGAAATAAATATCTCCCAATTGTAGCCTAAGCTGACTTTGAACAGGGGACCTAATACGGCCAGTTGTGCATTGCGCATAAGTATATGACGTTGTGTGTGCGTGTCCCATCCGTATGGCTGCTGTCCATAACATCCAGTGTAGTGATCGGCGGTTATATCACTAAACTAACAAACACAATAAATTATGTACCAGACACATGGAATTTGAACGTGGCCTTGTTCATGTGTCTCCACTTTTTGCATGACTACAGCCCTAAAATTAAAAAAAAAAATCTGACGGAATCAAGAAGTACATGTCAGAGGTTAGATGCCTTGGAAGTTACGTCTTAAGCTGCCTTTCTTGTAACATTTTCTTTACTTTTTTGAGATTGGATCTCAAATGCTTGCTTACCTTGTTCGTCATTTTTGCGACATTTGTCATTGGAAGCATGCCTTTTTGCTTTGTTTTGGTTTGATGCACGTCTTCAATTTTACTAACAATGCATGACAAGTTCATCTCATTTTTTCTTCGTCTCATACTTCCACCGAACGAATAGTTTCGGTTCCACTTTTGAAACTATACCTTTTATCATTAAGTATTGGGTAACTGCTCTTTACACTCATTTTTAATAGTATAAAGCCAGTAACTCTTTGGAGTTACGGCCACGAGAGAGGTCTTAACAAATGGCAGATATTAGACTGTGACGTCATCGAAAGAAACATATGACGTAATGCGTGTATACAAAGTAATAACAGTCGGAATAATTGGAATGTTTCACTTGAAAAAGTTTTTGGTTCAAGTTAAGGCCTATACTGCCTATGGACTATTAGCAAAAAGCAGCTATAGAATCAAAGGAAAGTGTCAAACAGAGAGTCTCTCCAACACAGATCCATTTCATCGTTTAAACCTTCTGTAAGTCAGTGTGGTTCATAACTGTACATATACTGAAATGATGCCCAACATATGCATATTTATGATCTATCGCCAGTATAGCTTACCAGTATAGGAACGGATATCTAGTATTTTAATAGCACAATATTACAAATTCAACTATCTATGCAAGTAAGACTAACGTCAGTTTGCAGAAGCACTAGACTTTACGAGGGAATTCTGTCAGAAAATATGGAAACTTTTCAACCAATATAAAAGTCATAATTTATGTATACAAATAAGTAAATATGCATAACCTACATGCACAAATAGCATAATCTGTTATAACCATTACTTTTCAAATATTTCGACGACCTCAAACCATGGAAGTTCTACCTCGGAGGTAGTGCTTCCATGCTCAAACGTTCCTATAAAATGGTTATTAAATCATGGAAGTACTTCCGAGGTATACTTCCATGATTAAACTGTGCAATTATCTTGATATTACTTTAAATGATTCACTAGAACTTCATTGTGATGTCACTATCACCAACACTACACATCACTATCATTAATATATAGCTAGTGTTACTACTATCATCAATATCGGTAACTTTTCTGTAAACTCTATCATGGCTGTAAATGTGATTACATGATTCCAAGACACCCCATTACTACTAGTGATATTCTTAACAACAATTGTTCTCAGCTATATTGGCTTCTGTTCGATTATAGGCGTCATAAATGTGCGTTCCGTTCATATAACATTATCGGTAGAGGTCATACCGTTTTAAAACTTCCCCCAGCCTTAAACTAAACTGAATTTATAAGCTGTGTCATGGGTGAGAAAAGTCTTGAGTGATAGACAATGAAGGGCAATATTTAGAGGTCACATTTTATTCATTTATTTTGGGTGACTGGTGGTATAGTGAAGTTGCAGTGATTCTGAAGTTAGCATGTAGTAGTATTATATCTTATTTGTAGAAACCTCCCTCACTCATTTTCTTGACTGAACTCTTTGTTAGAGAAAAGAGGCGTATGGGAGGCTGCGGGGACTTCAGCGGATGCGCATCACTGAAAGCCGGAAGGGATTTAGTTCGAGCCATGCTCCGCCAGCCGTCCAAATTCGGCTCCGGTGGCCCAGGAAAGAAGTAAATTGGATGCACAACATATGACACGGTAAAGGTAAGATTCCTCCTACTACTCATGCCTTATAAAAACGATATTCGTCTATAAAAACGATATTCGTCCAAACTCTGCCTATGCGGCGGGCAATGCTCTCTAAAAAACCGAGACCTGACAATTTCTATCGTAGTACTGTATATCGACCTTATTTTTTTTAGGAATTCATGGTTTAAGTAGTTTGTGTTACCAATCATTGATACAGTGATTGTGCATTAAGCACTTTCTTTATAAACATAGGCATACGAGTCAGGAGTGGGGGGGGGGGGGGGGCTGAGTGACCTTCCTGTAAGTGAGGTGAGGCCCATCTTCTGATATTTTACCAGAAAAACGTAAGCAATACGGTCCCAAGGATGGATGAAACTATGGTGTTCTTTCTGGTCAAAATGGTCAATTAATACAATTTAATCGCGTCATCTTTTGAACCCTCAAAAATACTCAAAAGGTGGTCCGCATCATCTCCACTTTATAGAGGGAAGATTCATTTCCTTCCATGCAGAGCTACTTTTTATGGAAGGCGAGAACATAGCGGTGGTGTGAAATCTGACATGCCAGTTTTCCCACCCGTTTCTTCGGTAAATATGGGAAGGAGAAATCAAGATACGATTTCTCCTTACCATTATCCACCGATAATGTGGAGTGGAGAAAACCAAAGTTAGTGAGGGGGTACTTCAAGAAAGGACCATTACACAGTGTCTGTTTTCTAACACACTGTCCATAAATGGACGCCGCCAGCACATGACAGGATTGGCGCTATATAACTTTAGTTATATTATTACCAACGGGGATAATCCCACCATGTGGTACGGAGAAAACGAACACAGATGAAAAGGACTATTGGTGGCGCGTTATATGCTCCAATCCGTGTCATGTGCGGGCGCGTTCATTTATGGACAGGGTGTTCGAAAATAGGCACTGTGTAATGGTCCTTTCTTGAAGTACCCCCTTACCAACTTTGGTTTTCTCCACTCCACATTATCGGTGGATAATGGTAAGGAGAAATCGTATCTTGATTCTCCTTCCCATGTTTACGGAAGAAAGGGATGGAAAAACTGACATGTCAGATTTCACACCACCGGGATGGTCTCGGCTTCCGTAACTTTTAGCCCAAATTGTTTAAACCCTTCTCGCTTACCTATAGGGCGCTTTGCTTAGATCATGCCGTGCTTCTCATGCAGAAGGGTCCCCAAACCTTGAGGTCAATCGAAAGGAGGAATGAGGATGGGTGTAATTGTGTAAGGATTTTTGGATTTCGATCGATGAATAGCCTAGTCTCTTTTGTCTTGTTCTTCTTGACACGCCAACGATCTACCTTTCGTTCAATGACTTGTCATTTTACACTTGAAAATAATTAACAGTGCCACGAACAGACGAAATGCTTTTTGAATCCTTACCGTAATTTCCGTAAGCAAAAAATTCACATCTAACAGTCTTTAATTTCAAAATTTTCTTTTGGGGTTACTCACATATTTCGTCTTTGCCATTTTGAACAATAGGTGATCATAGCTATGAGAGCAAGCATATTCCAAAGTCCATACCGATAGGTAAACAAGGTTTGGACAGGTTGAGGAGGGGCCGGAGACCTTCCATGGGGCAATTTTTTTTTCAAAGAGTGAGATATGTTAAGACATGCAAAGTAATAGCACTTTTTGTGGTCAAATTTTTTAGGGGATATAATTTCCTTGGGGCAGCACACTACCCCCTAGAATGATGAGCCTTCCGAAATTGCAAGGTGGTCACACCTCAAAATGATATAGAATTTCATAAGATTTTCTTTCTTTAGATACCGTAATTTCCAAATTTCTGGAATTTGCGTCTAGCAGTGCTTTTTCCCTGAGATTACTTCTAACCCTCCTTCGGGACTTCTTACCTTTTAATATTCACAAAGTTAACCTCTAACCCAACTATTGTTTTTTTTTTGTCAAATCTTGAGTCCGCGCTCAACAAACATGAACATTAATTAAGTTAATTAAATTTTCGCCTTCATTCTAGTATGGGAAAGAAAATGATTGAGAAAAGTGTACTGTAATTTTTCATAAATATATTTTGGGAAAGAAATGGGACAAGTTTTTAACCAAGTAGTAAATTAAAAGAAAAGGTTGAGAAGCACTGGCGTGTTGTCGCTGCATTTGGTATATATCTACTTGCTACAACGCTTCCCTTACAACCATTTTAGCCCCTCTGACTGGAGCGTCTAGCTCTGCGACTGAATATATTCTGTTTATTATTTTTTAATAGTTGCACATTTCATCTGAAACTTTTTGTATTGCATGGCTACAGGTGATGGTTCTGCGCCGAAAGGTGAATTTCCTGTATCGAATTTCTTGAGTATGCATAAACCATATTTTACAGCTACCATAAGACAGGGGCGTCGATCCTGTGAGCAGGGTGGGAAATTGCCCCTCCAAAGAAAATATTGGGGAGGCAAACATATCGCTTTCCCCCCAATAATTCAGACAGAGCAAAAAAAAAAAAAAAAAAAAAAAAACAGGAAGAGTAAAAAATATATAATATTGTGGTGTGCAGATGACTTTATGGCTTCGAGAAAACGCCAATTTGAGCCTATTAAAGAATTAATGTGAATCTCCCATCTAACCCTTTCAACATACTGCATATCCCCATACACCATATGCTACTTTTTCAACACTTCAGATAACTATTTATACATTTTTCTATTGAAATTAGGGTTGTCAGAAAATTTCTGCCCCCAATCCACAAACCCGAACTACGCCCCTGCCATCTTGTATCTAGTTACTACGCAACGATTACTGTTATACCTGTAGGTAAGCCAGCTGGTTGCAATTAACACAAACTGGGGGACTTACCGAAACCACCTCTCATGGATTTCTATACCGATGTCATGTGAATATGTTATCTTCGATTCCCTGTTTAACACATAATAAAAAATGAATCAAGGAGAGGTTGTAAGTAAATGTCAGTTTCTATTTCTCCCCTACACAAAATTTTTACGGAGTATAATGTTTCTGATTTACACCTCTTTAGAGGAAGGGGGTAAATATTTCTGTAGTGACTGATCATAGAAATAAAGTCCCATGAAAACTGAAAGACCTGAAAAGTGCAATTTCCTGAAGTCTTCAGGCATCAGCATTTTTGCCAAAACTTCCTTTGTAGGCGATACTGTCAACTGATAGTGGCGCACAGCTAAGATAGTGCTGTCTCTTACTAGTCTCACCCCACAAATAGTGCCACCACAAATGACTCTAAAAGGACCCTCCCTCATATGACAGGGGGCCCGTAAAGGTAAATGCTGGGCTGCTAGTTACATTTTGAGATGAAAAACATTGAGGTGCCATCTCATTGCACCTAGCATCTGCCGATCAAGATTAATTTTAAATAAGAAACATTTTTATCGAATGACGCAGCATGGCTATTCTACAATTACGAGGTTGACTAATGGACTAGCCAGTAGTGGTCATACACAGTGTTTCCGTCAAATGGCTAAGCCATGAGGGAAGAGCAAATTTTGAAATTTCAGACTAGCTGTTTGTTGTATTTTCTTTCATCTGAAGCTCTAAATATGTACACAAAATTTTCAATGCAACTAAAAGATCGTCTCAAAAGTAAGCAAACCTTACCCCGACGGAGTTCTGCTCCCGAAGGAGCTACGCCCCCGAAGGTATACACTAAGACTGAAGTGATCAACCCTTTGACATCCAGACTTCTACCTCATAGGTCTCTGCCATGCTTGCCTCTAATCTAAACTGGCCGAAAAGAACAGATAAGCTTACTAAACTTGATCTTGACCAAAAAGCTAAGACATCAATGCTTGTTAAAGTTACGTCACTCTGTGAATGACGTTTGTTAAAGAAGGTCACTCTGTTCTGTTACAGGGAAGCTATACGTGACATATTGGCGTATAAGCTTAAAGGATCGGTTATACCAGGGAGCTGCTACTAGAGTATAGCAGTGGTTGTACATACTACACACACATACTACACCTTTCTCTTACACTGGCGTTTATTTGAAAGATTTTGAGTCTAGTCTGCGACCCCACGAAAATGCAAGATTGAGAAGCTATGTCTTAACTGGACTAGGAAATATAAAAGGGATACAAAAATGTTAATCCGATTTGTGTATAACTAGCATCACAAAATGCTGCGTCATCTTCCATTTTCTCCATCCTAATTTGGAGGTATCCTGTCAAGATGAGAGATGAGCCTAAAGGGTTTTATTTTCAAGCTTTTAAACATCTATTTGTTGTAATCAGGCGGGGATCCAGATATTCGAAAAGGGGGGGGGGGGCTGAAAGCCCCCTTGAATATTCTCCTAGATTAACGTTATGCTAATTTTCGCGTATTTGTTATTGTTGATGTGGCGAAAAAAGGGGGCTGAGCCCGGAAAAGCCGCCCCCTTTGGATCCGCGCCTGGTAATTTTGGACTAAAGGAACCTTTAAAAGTCGTCATGCCTTAATTATTCCTGAGATAAATTTTTACTCCTTTTTGTGCTTTTAGGATTTAAAAATGTATATTTTTCTTTTATTCCCAGTACGGAAGTCATATAGGTTAACGTCGTCCATAATACAATCTACCGTAGAAGATGTATTCAACTGTCATCAACTCACCCAATGATTCCTCCTTCAAATTTCTGGTGATGAGAGAACAAGAATGGAGTGACGTCACTTATCCTTACAACACAGTAGAGAGCATTTAAAATAAGACCATTTGAAATTTATTTACCAAATACCAAAACGAAACTGAAGGGTTTGAATTGGCTGGAGAAAAAATATTCCATCTTCACTTTTGTTGTTTGTGTTTTTATGCTCAGGAAACGTTTATCTGTTAATGTCAAGATACGCTGTACAATAGATCAGGTTTTCATTTTTATCTTCTTATAGTTGTAAGATAAACAAACAAAACGATTAAAGCAATCAATGCGATAGTGTTCTTGAATTTACAAAAGGGTTCAATCCATGAAAATTATTACTTTGCAGGTAATCAGTTTACATTGTAGGCTAAGCGTAACCTTATGGATTTGGGCCTGAAAAGTTACACCCTTAAGTAATCAGTTTTACACTATCGTTAAGTGTCAAATCCATACCGTGAAAGGCGGGGATCCCTGATGAATTATTATTTTTTCATCCTTGGAAGCTAAGCCATGAATATACCTCCAGAAAAACACCTTTCGTTGCAATAGCAATTCATTTTATGAATATGTTTTTATGTTTTTTTTGTTATATTTGTTTCTTTTCTTTCGATAAATGCAAGTACAAACTAATTTTGTTCTAACAGTTGTATTCATAAGAAAAAAATCCGATTTAACTCTCAGTGTGCAAAATTCAAACAATATGTTTCATATCCGTTTTAATTAATAAGAGCTTGTTGATAACTTTTAACAAAATAAACGCTCTTTTACATATAACAATTGTTTGATTGAGTCCAATCTCTTTCATTACAATACGTCATTCGTTATGAAACATGAATCAACTTAATAAAGGATAGCGTGTACATTTCTCATTCTTCATTTTTGCGTGACCTGCCCGTTGGTCTCAAGTGTAAAATTGTTTGTTAAAACAAGCGTTACTGTATGTATTAAACACATTATTTTTGAGATTTAAGAATAATTTAAGAATAATTTATTAAACAATTATTCCAATACCTGGTTTCTTGAAAAGACCAGTATTGTTAAAAAAAAATCTGAGACGAATAAAGAGGGAACCGTATTGTTTATTCAACCACAGCGTGTGTCTCTTTTTTTTACATTTGCAATATGATATTTCGATTCCACTCTTTCCAAGACACGGACATTTTCCATCGAATATTACGAACGAAGACGTTCTTGACATGAAGTAAAAAATCAACATTTTAGTCAACACTCGCCGATCTTAAAATCTGGACCATTATTTTGCCAGGAAGAGTCATGCATTTTTTCCCCTTAGTTTTCATCATCATAAAACGGACAAACTAACTCACTTTGGGCAAGTATATTTCTCAAGAGTTTTTGCTTTAATCAGGAGGAGATTAATTGTTTGGAGATAAACGGACAATGACGTAACATCAAAGGTGTTGATTAAAGATTAAAAAACGTGTTTTTATTTCATAAAACTTTCTTGGGAGTATAAAACCTGGTTATTGCCAATTGAATAGCCAATGGAGAATATAATATTTAACGAATTGTTTGGAATATTTTGCTATTGATGTTAGTCAAACCAATGCTTTGAAAGAGTTATGTAAACATTCCAGTCACGACATTGAGTTACTTGAAAATGTTCAAATTCTTGTAAAGTTGAAAAAAAGAACTTAGGACACGTTTTATTTCAGCATAATGGAGTCTTTCTTTTACCTTAACCAAAAATCTAAATACATTATTCCTTATTTTTTAAGAAAGACCACCTGACCTAACTTCAACTATATAATGAATCGAATCCAAGTCATTTTCAAAAAAATGCAAGACAAAAATTACATCAAAACACTTCAACAAAAGTTACAATTTAATTAAAGATATACATTTTCTAATGCCTGCTCGGATGATGTCCTATCCCTTGTTCCAGGATTATTGTACCTCTGGTAGGAAGGTGTGATTACGTAACTTGGGCAGGTTTGTCTCAAAATGACATTTTTGATAGAAAACAAAATCTTTGATGCGGTACATGATCCTTTGAGTTAATAATTTATCAGGTTAGAGTTGGTTACGGTATAAGTGTATATATATGTGTATAATGGTGATGCACGATGTAGTTCAGTCAATGAATAGAACTCTTTGTTTCGCAATTATGATGAAACTATCTTTGCGAGTCCTACGTATACACCTTCATGCTTTCAGCGACCTACCCAAGGGGCATGGGGATAAGGGCTTAATGGGAAACTCCTAGAAGTGATCAAAATGCCCTTAAAATTTAACAATCGACGGAGGTAAAAAGGGGATTGTGCTTTATAGGACGTAACAAGGCCAGGGAAATATCATTTTCGGCCATGTGGGAGCCATTTTTAGGCAAAATTTTGTTTCTGTGCCGTGCTCTAACGGATGGTTGCGCTTGACTAATATGGCGTCACAAAAACTCACTTAACGAGCCCCTTCTAACAAAGAATTTTGGGTGCACCATTAACATGCTTTACATACAACACACTTAACATGAAACAAAAACTGTTGTTGAAATTGTTGCGTGATATCACCCAAGGATATCGGAAGTGTTACTTACACCTTCCTTACAGCATTGTCACAAATATGTCTAGTTGACC
This sequence comes from Holothuria leucospilota, assembly GCA_029531755.1. Classification (NCBI taxonomy): domain Eukaryota; kingdom Metazoa; phylum Echinodermata; class Holothuroidea; order Aspidochirotida; family Holothuriidae; genus Holothuria; species Holothuria leucospilota. Next base: position 44,095,372 of record CM055979.1, read on the forward strand.
GGTTTTAACCAAACGAAAACGGGATATTCTTTCTCGCTCTGCTTTCATTCAGTGACGTATTTCCTTGGGATGGGGTCGGTCGGTGACACGTCACTTTCGCACGACAACAATGTGTTGGAGTGAAATGTGTTGGAGCGTAAAGTGTTCCCATATGGTCATACTGTAGCCGGTTGTTGTTTTCTCTCCAGAGTCGCTAGGGTAACGAAAAAAGACCCGGATGACCGACCGACCCCATATTTTCATGTCTTTGATTCGCACACGTTGTAAACTAACGAAGTAAATTAACAGAAAATCAAGTAGGAGTTACCGGTATGTCGTTCGGTGGCGCTAGTCCCCAAAAGAGACACCTCACTTAACGTGGTAATTTCTATTCAAATAAATGGACGAATAACGTATCTCCCTCACCCGCTAAATACCGATTAAGATCAGTATTGTGATAAACGTGGAATTAAAATTAAAAAATTGCATAATATGTTCCGTGAGCTGTCATACAAATTGCAGTCTTTCGTTAAGACAGGAATTTTTTACCTCTTTGACAACATTTAAGGGTTGTCTCTTCAATTAAGATACCACATTTTCTACAACACGCCTATGCGTTTTAGGTACAATATATATATATATATATATATATATATATATATATATATATATATATATATATATATATATATATATATATTCCCAATTTATTGTACATTTAAATTCAGACAAAACTTTTACATGTCCATCATGGCAAACGAATAATTCTACCAATTAAATATTATTGCAGAAGCATATCGAAAATCGCTTTTTAACAATAGATATTCTTGACGTATTTCGCGTTACAACGTTGCTCGTAATGCGTCAATGGTAGCACTCTAGTGAAACAAAGCATGTCCGTTTCTCTCCTTAGTAAATTAAAACTGTGGTGTAATTTATACTTTGTCCGAACGAATCGCATAACTGACTCACTACGTGGCCACTATGGAATGCATAGGTCGGTGGAGAGCTAAGTTTTTCTTTCTCTGGAATAAGCTCTATTGCAAATTGTACCATTATCAACTACTGTATTATTAAAAAATGTACGTCGCTAGCCATGTATCGTACTGAAGAAAAGGGATTTAAATAAAACATTTTCTTATACTGTTTCATATATTTGCATAGTATTTTCTTCTGTATTTTGGTAAAACACTTAAATAGAAAGCAAATGAGAGGCAAATCTTAAATCTCACTCTTCAACAAATTTAAGATTTTGATGGAAAATAATAGTATTTTAATTTCAAGTTACCTTTCCAACCCTCCCCTCAAAAAAGCATGAAGTTCCAGAATGACTGTGTTTACGATGAATACCCTAGAATACTTTTGGTAGCAGTTAAATTCCACTGGGTGAAAAGGGAGCGCGTTGTTTAAGTCCCATTTCCAAACCAACCCCAGCCTTTAAGGTATGAGTCCCTTTCTTTTCTGGCGCTTGTCCGTGGCCTTGAAAAATTGTTCAAGGTCGTTCTCAAAATTAGAAATTTTGAATAACCTTCAGTCTCTCACACATATTCAAGTTTGGATGAACACGATTCTTACTATCTGTTCATTTTTATACCAAATATTAGGGACTAACTTTGTCAGGCAATATTTTGGCCCGGAGGAAATTTCTTGAATTAATGGTTTAGCTAACATTGTTGTTGTTTCTTCTGAAGACGGCAGAGAAAACGCCAAGAGAGACTTGGTCAAGTCTAAGGAACCAGCGCTTCCTTGACAAATACATCACACCATTAAATATGGACAAAAGACACACATTGCTGACAGATTCTTAGGAGTATAAGACGTATAATACATAGTGACAATGAAGGAAAATATTTTGAAATCGGTAATCTTTTAAATATTCATGCCAAAATAGCTGTTCGAAGAGAGAGAAGAGTTGTTTTGGAAAGATAAGCTAATTGGGTCTCAATAAAAACAATGGCCGCAGCTACCTACGTAGCCGAGGCCATTGTTTTTATTGAGACCTTTCGTGTCAAATGCTATCGACATGTAATATGGAATCCGTTTCATCTCAAAATGAAAGAGAAAAGGAAAAAATTACCAATTGCAACCGAAAAAAGGCTATGTGTCAGGGGTAGGGGTTGCACGACCTGATAGTGTAGGCTACATGCAATAGCGTGCAGAGACCTGATTTGGTAATTTACAGTAAGGTATGATTTACAAAAAGAACACCTAATTAAGAAAAGCAAAAGTGGGAATGAAGAGGAGTCGATTAAAGCTAGAACAAGAAAGTTATTAAAGAGAAAACAACTGCAAAATCTCGACAGTTAGATATGAGTGTGACTGAAACACAGCAGTAAACTGAAAACCACAAAACGGGAAAAGACTCACTGCTAAGTCTCCAGGTGGACTTGAACTCGCGTACTTAGCAATCGGAGTTGAGCGCCTTACCATCTAACCTACGACAACGTAGGTATCAGTCTCAATATATAAATACAAATACTCTACTTTTATACCAAAGCAGAGAGTAGGAAATACAGTTACCCAAATATTTCCAATGTCATTGCAAGGGTGTTACGCACGTAGTAACATCCAGAAAGCCAAAAGATTAAAGAGATGAAATTTTAGAACGCCAAGGCTTAGAAGAAGGATTTAAGCAAAACTTGAGTATGATATATTAAAGAGCAATTAGAGATGAGAATATTAATGAAACTCGCACTTAATTCTTAAGTGTGGTTCTCGAGGTATTAGCAAATAAAGGTATCCACTTTTCGACAAAAATTCAACGTAGTGAGCAAGCCTTACATGTGAAAACATAACCTCGCTTTAACAAATACTGTCATGTTCTCTACTATGCAACCAATTTTATCCTCCGAGTGATCTCATAGTTTTGTAATGTGAATGCATGAGAAGCAAAGGAATTTTGCAAATTTTGGTTCCCCATGGAAAACTTATAATTTTGGCCATTCCAAGGTCAAAATTATTCCCTGAAAAACAAAGAAAACAAAATATTTGCTCAAAAAGGGGAGAAGAATATGACGTCATTTCCGGTCTGCATATTTACTTCAAGTTTTTTCCGAGTTAAATATGTGCAACTGCTAATATCTGGAGAACCACATATAGACTTTAACGTTTGAGGGTCTCATCGAGGACCCTGTCTGTAAATTGAATGAAAATTTCACCAGAATTTGGTTATTTAGATTCTTTTACATGTCCAAAATAAATATTTGCTTCAACCCCTTTTTCTTCTTATCTGAACAAAGAGGGATATATAGACACTCAATTGAAATCAGAATATACCGCCTTCTGGTTTCTATAAAACACCCGCCGTTTTTGTTGCTGAATTGTTTAATTTCAAGATTTTATCTCCTTGGTTTACCTCTAAAATAAAATATAACTATATCCTAAGTGAATCATCTTCAAAGATTCAGTGAAGCAAGTAAGGGAATTTGAGAATAAATGGAAATTTAATAAGAGGGGTGAACTTTTAATAAAGTTTGTAACCTTCATATAGCAGGTGTCGAATATGTACCCTCTTTGGCGTACATACTCTAACGTTAGTATACGAGTGCAGCCAATATAGGTGCAGGAGTAATACACGTCCGCCGGGCGGGCAATAAAGTTTGTTGGATTTCTCCAAGGACTTTCAAGACACATGTTCCTCTCTCCTACTTTATGCTGAAGCTGCTCATGAGCAACCGCCAAAGATCAAGTACCCCTTCACTTTCCAAGGACGCTCCTTTTCCAGTCCTCATCATTTTGTGGTATTGTGAGTAGACCTATGGTGCACCATCACACCATTGCACATTTGTCATTGTAGTCTGTGTGACAAGTGGCCTCTAGTTCTCTTGTAACTGACATAGAAATTATTGAAAACTTGCAAAGGCAAAAAATCTGAAAACTTGGGACCGACCAGAACAGTACTAAAATTTCAACAAATTTACATCTTTAAAGGCAACAGGCAATCGCCCCAAAATTTTCTTTGAAAAATCGGCAAACTCTTGCAGATCTCCTCATATTGCATTACAAGCACCTCTAAAAATGTTTTGAACATAACTCTTACAAACAATAGGTAAAGCAAGGAGAAATTCTCCTTGAATTTCATAATTTACCAACAAAAATATTGTCACATGATCAAAATGGGCCAATCATGAACTAGAGTGACAGGATACACTCACTCTGATTAGGGTGACTGCATATACTGCCTTTAAATACAAAGAGCAACAATTATGCAGGGTTAAGACCGGGTACTTTATGTACCTTTTCGTGTAATGGGAATTATTTTTTTACCTCATCTGAAATAAAACTTTTTGTGCTCTTATTTGGTATAACCACTTCTAAGGACTGCATGGAGCCCTATAGACTGGACAGATGGCGCCGCCTGCTGCCATTTACCTAGGTGGTTGCATTTTTACTGATAAAATGAGTTTGGATCAATACCTCAGATATGTGTGAAACAGTAAGGGGATGTAAAGGGCCCTTGAAGCAGATTTATCTTGTGAAAAAATAAAAGTCAATGGGAACATCTCCAAAGGTGACTCGATGGATATATCCTTCTATCCCCGGGATTATGGCGTATGTATTGTAACTTTAAAGTATTCCCATGTATCCATAGTGATACGTTTTATCAATTTCATGGCCAAATTGACAACAAAAAGTGGTTTTGGGATCCCTTAAGCTTTTCCCATTAGATTATCAATATTGTGTTAACAAAAATGAAAGAAAATAACTGAGAGGGCAGGTATTGACTAAGAAACAACCGATGAACTATTTTTCGTTTTGTTCTGCGATGTCTAAACAATCTATCTCTAAGCGCTTTTGTCTCTAAATCGTACCCCTTGACAAAGAATGCCCCACTTTCTCGCTTTATTTACACTGCAGATTCAACGCAACCGCTTTCCTAGCCCCTGTCAAGGCTTTTCTGCCATTTTTTATCCCTTATTTATTTTATTTTGATTTGAAAGTCCGCGTTTACCTACAATTAATGCTAGGCTTCGTATTTACTGAGCCTCCACGGATCTAGCGTCGGCATACACTGAAGAGGTAACAACCAGTGTTGAGACGGAGGTGAAAGAAACTTCCACCCGAAAGACTCAACAAAGGCTACCGCTTTCCTGAACATAGTTAAATATCAGCGAAACTACATGAGAAATGTGGTAGAGGGTCGAACACCACTTAAGAAATCAACTTTGTTGGTAACTTCATGAGTGTGATCGATTATCAGAGTGAAAAGATTTCAAACTATTGTAATCTGCGTCAAGTTCCATTTTAAAAATATTAATGTATGCTATGAAGTTTATGATAGTACTAATTGTCTGGTTGAAGGCTAATGTTGACTCAAGAAATACAAGACCGTGAGAGGAAGTTTTTTCATTAAAAGCAATTGAAACTTTATGCCCGTCTTCTAGGCGGTATAAAATGTAATACAGTCAACTCTTCTCGAAGGTTTGTACAGGACTGCCTTTTAATATTCATTCCCCACCCTACGTTCAAAACAAGCGCCAGCAGAATTTCAGTCAGAAAATGCAACTCAAAAAAGGGGTGGTCAACATCCTCGGCCTACACGTGGAGGCAGCTTTGATCCGCCACGGTTGTCCTTTACCCTTAAATCACAATTTCTAGGCCAATACTGAAGTCAATTTCATGCTGAAAACATACTAATTATCCGTTGCGGTATTTTTATACTTACGCGCCTGCTTTTCTTTCTGTTTACTAATGATCACCACTTTTGTTTCAAATTTCGTCCCTCACTTTATTGCATGGTTGAAACAGGGTAACGTTACTCTCATTGCAATTCCTTGCTTAAATTTGGTAAAACTTTCAAATGCGGCAATGAGGACAGCCCGCGTTCAATCTTAAACTGAATTATACATCTCCTTGCCCATTGGCAAACTAGATGAGGGCTTTGGAATGCAGCACCTCCTTGCTCCTGCAATATATTGCCATTTTGATGCAAAACATGATATTTTTCGGCAAATGTATATTTTTTCGGGCAAAAGTGCAACCACCCACCCCATTAACAGTGGGTAGATTGAAAACTGCAGTTAGTGGATGAGTTAAAGCTTTTTCCCGTTGAATTAAATTTGCTTAAGTGTATTAATCGGGGAAATCCTGCTGCCAATTTCCCTTCGACAGTTCGAGGTACGTAAAATGACCGTTAGGAAGCCCCCTTGTACCCCAGTTGCATATGAAAGGCAAAAAAATACTTTCGGATTGACGAAATGCACTCAATTACATGGCTGTAAATGCCAAAGACCGGGAATCGAACTCAATTTGGGACTCGATTCCGTTTTTGTACCGCACTTTCTGGAACTGGTCTGGAATGGAAAGTCACGGAATAGGATTCGGCTCGGAATGGGTTGCATCCAAGTCCGAGTCCACAAAATGAAAGTTACATAAAAGCTGCACTGCTATTGGTGCAAGATGTAACAAAGAAATAGTCATACACAGTCAACTAAATTGCAAAGTGGGCTTAACTATAAAAACTATAAATTACCTTTTTAATTGACTGTACTTATGGTGTTAAAAGCATTTGCACCATATGTTTCTTTGTCAAATGGAAAAACTCGGAACTGGCTCAGAATTAGGAATACTAGAATCGGAATAGGTTTAGTCCGGAAAATTTGAGCCAAGAGCGTCAACAGCTGCCCAAAAGTGAGGGGATATGACCTTGGCCAAGATTGATTCAGACTATGTCCCCCGTCCCCCAGCTGTTGGACCCCATGATTTGAGCGATCGTTAGTAGTAAACGGTCAGCGTATATGAATAGTTTTAATCGAACCCACAGTCCCCTACTTGCGTGTCCTACATAGTATCCCTCTTATCACTGACAATTCATGATTTCAAGCTCTTTGTAGGAAATAGCAACTTTTACAAGCAGATTACATGCAGATACGTCTCCCGCAATTCTGCTTATACTGGCTTGAGATAGTAATTCGTCTATTTTATTACCGTACCTTTTGTTTTTAATAAAAATCGATTTCGTTCCTTTTTCATTGCAAAACAAAAGGAACGTGTAACCACTTTCCACCCATCAGGGCGTAGACATTCCGGTGTTTTGAATTCCTAATTCTTAGACTGTTTTCACTCTCCCTTGGTGCAGTCCAAGAGCAAAATCATATTCCATAGGAAAGAAGTTAGGGGAGGGGAACTTTGCTTTTCTTCCGAGAAATGAGATGATGTATGCTACTTGTTGGAACCAGCATCCGTATTATACAACTATTTTTTCCAGTTGGCATGTCACTAGATTGTTCGTACAGTTAAATGGCTAATATGTTAAAAGTATAAAAATTAATAATTGTATTTTGAACAACAAAATAAGACTGACATCCCGTGGTGTATCCGTTAAAAATATGACGTCATTTTTGCCGAAGCTACGCCCCCTTCTTAGCAACGCTGCACACTACTTGTCTAATAACACTTTCACCATACGGTCAACCTGGCCCATAGCCACCTGACGTATTATGGCGAAATCCCCTTCCGGCCATTATTTAGAGCAGTGGTTCCCAACGCGGGCGTTATCGCCTCCTGGGGCGTTTTTGCAACTCAGGGGGCGATCAGCGCTGAGGGGGAGGCAGGGGGTGTTTTGAGAAAATGGGATACTCAATTTAAACCCGAGCGTTATAAGATTCCAAGAGATTTCCTCTAGCTGAGCCCTCAAATTGGTTCCCATAAAGAGGAGATAAATAAAGTCAATCAGATCTAACATTCAGCTCTTACATTCCCCCCTCAGGTGCACCACAAAGTTTGTGAATTACCTTTGTTACCAGACGCCATGAACTCGCATTTAACAGTTTTATCTTTCAACTTTTTTCCTGGTGAGGACCCGCATATTCCCATTAGTGGCAGTGAGAGCAGTGACCGAAGGGGCTATGGTTAAAACTTTACCTCGAATATAGTTTTTCCTTCCTGTTCCTAACCATGATATAATGGTACAACGACAGAAGTGATAATTTTAGGTAACTGTGATGTAAAAAATAACTTTTGCGATGTACCATGAAGTTAAATATTAACATGTTTTCATATGTGCAACTTTTCGGTGGATCAATTTTGGCTCTCTCAGTTTCCCCAACTATAGGACAGCTTGAGTGACATGTCTTTCAAAGCTCCATATGACCCCTACATACTTCTTCCTTCCACTGACAGAACAAGTCCCTCGCAGCATTAAAGTGACCTTCCGTCAGTTACTGTTGAAATACAAACTGGTCTCAGGGTAATTTTTTGTAATCTCTTCCAAAATCTGACTGACAGTGGTTCATTCTTGTGCCGACAATCATGTCGTAAATCCCTCAGAGCTTCCGGGACTTCCCCACATTAGGGGCCCTTTTGGAATGGTCCACACCTTGTGCGCCCTTGGCACCTGCTCAGTTTCAAATACATTTATCCGTCCTGACCGTCCCTGACCGCGGTCAAGCCTTCACGGTTTCGTAAATGGGGTAAATTAAAGGTAGAATGCAGTCACCCCAAAAAGAACTGTATAGTAGACTATTCTATTTCCTGAATGGCTCTTGGGAATCATGTGACAGTATTTTTCTCACTCAATTGTAAAATTTACAAGGAGCAACTGCTTGATTTACCTTGAATATGCAATATTTATGTTCTAAAATATTATGAAAGATACTTGGAAGCGAAATAAGAAGAAATTTGTGACATCTAGCTATTGTTTCAAAATAAGTTTGGGGCGACTGCTTCTGACCTTTAAAGATTCGCCATCTCAAAAAGGAGACAGTATTTTAAGTTCCCTCAGCTGTTTTTCTAACCTGGTTCGGACTCTCACGTAAAATGATGTATGTGTAGGTCCACTCTATGTTTCAACATGTGTTTTCCTATTGTAGTTTCATTCATAGAAATACCATGCTATAGACCGAGGGGGGGGGGTGGGCTTTGCCCAACCCCATTCGGTGAAAGGGAGAGGTGAGCTGAAAAAGGTTTGGAACAGCTGATTTAGAGGCAAGTCCCACCAAAAATCTTAGTTAGATCATTTTTACCTTCGTAATATTTCGAAAGTTGTAAGTTCAATGTTCCTTCCAGGGAGGAACTTACTCAAGAAATGTTCTCTAAATGCATCCCATTGCACCAAAGAAGCATAAATAAAACTTGTGAATGGAAAACTTCCGAGTGCTACCGTGGCAAAATTGCACTCTGGCTGTGATCAAGAAACGCAAGACCGTGTGGTTTCTACCCCTGGTTGGTCGGGAACTGAAGTAGCTAGAAACTGCGTCCTACACGTGTAACAAAGTGATATCACTGTAACCACTAGGGGAGCATACATCAGTGGGGGAGTGATTACCTTTGAGTGAACACTTACCGCCACTGGATATGGTTAGGAGAAAATAACGAGAACTTAACTTACCCCTTCACCATCTAAAAATTAGGCTTAAATGTGCCACTACCTTACACTCGGAACGTATGATATACCGGTACCAAGAGGAGGGATTGAAAAGACGAAGGGGCATCACTGAAACCATATTACCCCTATAAAGGCCTTAATGTAATTAAAAAAGAAATCCCAAAGGGGAATGTTACCACTTCTCTAGGTTTTCTATACTCCCAAAGACATCCAGGCCTGCCTCTCAGTGGCCCAGGCCCATCGAAGTCAGCGAAATTTTACCTGGGGGCATGTTCGCTGTGTTGGTTTGATGTTAATTTGGTCCTTAACTTCCTTGACATTAAAGATTTTTCACTTACCCCATTAACAGGTTAGTTAAAATCTTTTCCCTTTGAAAGGCCTATTAAGTTATCATATTCCATCAAAGCAGTTGACCTTTACAGTCGCAGTGTCATTAGACTGTAGTGTTACAAGACGACCCGTCAGGAACACCGGATTGAATCCATCGACGAGCGAATGGAAAGTTCCAGAGAATTCAACTTCAACGCAGCCTTTCTAGAACTGTCTAGAAGTGAGAACTGTTTACGTTATGTCCCAATTATAGCAGCGACCTGGCAACACTTCTAAGAAACTGCAATTGCATGTTTACTACTGTGCATACAAGGAACGTTCTCTTAATTGCTGGACTGTGTGCACTAGAAGTTTCTGTTAAATTCTGGAGAGTTCTCGATTAAAAGCCTGGCGTATAAAAGGCAGTTCAACAACTGTTATGCCAGAGAGACACCATCGAGTCCAGACGTTATTCTGCTGTCCGTTTGTTGACCGAATCATATGAGGCCAGCCACTGACACTTCACACTTGTGAAAAATTGCCTTACGCCGTTTCTACACTGTGTATTAAGGTTGTTATCATCCATCGCCTACCTAGCCTTGTCATTATTCGCTCGTGGAACCAGTTCCTACGCTACAGCACGCTGCAGGTCTACCACTGTGCCATCGTCAACGTGCATGCACTACCAGCCCTTGGACCAGACCAGGCAAATATTAAGTAAAGGATTGTGAGTAAGTCTAATTATTGTACATTTAAGTAAGATAAGGAGATTGTAAATAATCATTAAGTTGTTGAATTTTAATCTCGTTCTTCTGTGATCTTTCGCTGTTATTGGTTTGACTTGCGACCACAAGCCGTAACGGAATTGGTGGCCTAACATCCGGGAACGAAAAATACTAGAAAATTCGAGAAATTCTGTTGTGAATCGTAAGCAACTGTGTTTGCCTAGACTACTTAGTTGTTTGTTGAACGCTTGATAAAACTTCAAAATGCCATTCAACTTAGATGAATTCGTGGCTAGTCCCTCAGTCGAGGAACTAGATTCATTAAAGAAATCTGAGATTGTAAAGGTCGCAAAACATTATGGCATTGAATTTCAGCCTTTAATGCGGAAAGACGAGATTAAAAGATATGTTCTAGAATATCTCGTGGATGAAAGTATCCTGCTTAGTACAGTATTGGAAACAGCTATCACTGTGCCAACAGACAACACATTTGAATTGAAAAGGCTAGAAATGGAAATGAATAAGGAGGTTAGATTAAAAGAAATGGAAAGAGAAAGGGAAAAAGAAGAAAGAGAAATGCAAATGCAAAAGGTTAAAGCAACTAGAGTTAGGGGTCATAAAAGGCTCAGACCCTAAAATAGGCTTGGATACTGGGGGATTTGATGTTTCTAAGCACGTAAAATTTGTCCCCAAATTTCAGGAGGATAATGTGGAGAAATTCTTTAACCACTTCGAAAAGCTGGGTGAGCAACTAAAGTGGCCAAGAGATAAATGGTCCATACTCATCCAGAGTAATTTCACAGGCAAGGCTCAAGAAGTGTATTCCGCTCTGTCAATAGAGGACAGCATGGATTACGATAAGGTTAAAAAGGCCATATTACAAGCCTATGAATTGGTGCCCGAAGCTTATCGCCAAAAATTCAGAAAGTATCGTAAGGCGGATACACAAACATACATAGAGTTTGCTTATCAAAAAGAAAGGCATTTCGATAGATGGTGTGCTTCCAAAAAGGTCTCCACATTTGACACTTTAAGACAACTGATGCTGGTCGAGGAATTTAAACGGTGTGTGAATGATGACATTAAGACTCACCTTGAGGAAAATAAGGCTGACAACTTGAAGGAAGTTGCAAATTTGGCTGATCAGTATGCACTTACCCATAAATTCAGTAAAGTGGGTCAGACTCAAAACAAGGGTCAGTTTAATAGGCCAAATAAGAAATATGGCAACAGTAGTAACAGTAGTGGCACAACAAGTAACAGTGGATCTCAGTCTGGTTCTATCTCTCCAACAAATTCTGGTAAAAAACAACCAGATTCAAGTCGTCAAAAGAACGACCAGGTCAGCTCAAACAAAGCTGCCTTTAAAGACATAAGTTGTGGTTTCTGTCACAAAAAGGGCCACACAATGGCAAATTGCTTCACATTGGCAAAATTAAAGGAGACTGAAACAGCCTCCAATGCCTTAGCCAATGCAGAGAATTCTTCTGAGGTAGTCGTGACTTTACGGCCTAATTCTAACGACCAAATTAAGGAAGAATACCTTCCATTCGTGTCTGAGGGGTTTATTTCCCTAGATGGGAATTCAGCTCATCCACCCGTCAAAATTAAAATTTTGCGTGACACAGGCGCAACTCAGTCGTTGCTTCTTGATGGAGTTTTGCCATTATCGGACTCTACTTCCACAGGGGCAAATGTACTAATTCAGGGGGTTGAGTGTGGATTTATTTCTGTCCCTCTGCACAAAATTAATTTGAAGTCAGATTTAGTTTCTGGGTCGGTCATAGTAGGGGTCAGACCTACTCTACCTGTAAAGGGGGTATCTCTGTTGCTAGGCAATGACCTAGCTGGTGGAAAGGTAGTAGCCAATGCAATTTTGACAGATAAACCATGTGATTATAACAACACAGAGCAATTAGAAAAGGAATTTCCAAATTTATTCCCTGCCTTTGCTGTCACTAGAGCTATGTCACAAAAGCTCGCCATGGATGATAATCTTAAACATCCACCCTCCAAAAGTGAGGATACAGTTCCCAAAAGTGGAACAAGTAGGGAATCATGTAAGGATGATGATCTTAAACATCCACTCTCTAAAAATGGGGGTATGATTTCTGAAAATAAGGATGATAAACTTAATCATCCGCCCTCTAAAGTTGAGGAATTAGTTCCTAAAAATGGAACAACACTCCCAAAGGAGGAGTCAGAATCTGAAAAAGATTCTAGTAAAAATATTCATGAAAATGAAGATTCTTGGTATAATCTCAGCCAATCTTTTATGACTAATCTTAATGATAGTCAGGATTGTGAGTCTCCTGGCCCCACACATAGTGAGGGGGTAGAACAGGAAAAATCAAAAATGTCTGACACACTCCACAGAGACCAGTTGTCAGTCCAACAACAACATGATGAGGAGCTTCAGCCATTAATAGCTGGTGCACTCACTGAGGATGAATCCAAAGATGTCCCAGTCTGCTTTTATTTTAAAAACAATATTTTGATGCGTAAATGGCGACCACCTGATGCACCATTAGATGAAGAGTGGAGAATTTACCATCAGATCGTGGTACCTAGGACTTATAGAAGGGAAATACTGAGTATTGCTCATGAAATGCCATTTGCAGGGCACCTAGGAGTCAATAAGACTTACCACAGGATTTTAAATCACTTTTATTGGCCAAAACTTAAAAGTGATGTGGCCAAATATTGTAAGACCTGTCACTCATGTCAAATGGTTGGGAAGCCGAATCGGAATATTCCGGCTGCTCCCTTAAAGCCAATTCCTGCTTTTGAAGAGCCGTTTAGTAGAGTCATCATTGATTGTGTAGGTCCCCTACCTAAGAGTAGGGCAGGGCATCAGTATATATTAACCATCATGTGTGCTTCTACAAGGTTTCCAGAGGCAATACCTCTGAGAAATATTAAGGCTCGGACAGTCTTACAAGCTTTACTTAAATTCTTCACATTGTTTGGGTTGCCAAAAGAGATCCAATCAGATCAAGGGTCTAATTTCATGTCAACTGTATTCCAACAGATGATGTATGAGTTAGGCATAGACCAAATTAAGTCTTCGGCTTATCATCCTGAAAGCCAAGGGGCTTTAGAAAGGTTTCACCAAACATTGAAGAATATGTTAAAGACATATTGTCATGATAATGAGAGAAATTGGGATGAAGGCATTCCATGTGTAATGTTTGCTGCCAGGGAGTCTATACAAGAGTCACTTGGGTTCAGTCCATTTGAACTTGTCTTTGGACACACAGTTCGTGGACCATTGAAATTGTTGAAGGAGAAGTGGTTATCAGATCCAGGTGAAGACTTACATCTACTTGATTATGTATCCCGCTTTAAAGCTCGTCTTCATGGAGCATGTGAACTTGCTCAGGAAAATCTGAGGCACTCTCAGAAGAAAATGAAAGCGTGGTACGACAAGACCACTGTGAAAAGAGAGTTTAAGCCTGGTGATAAGGTGCTAGTGTTTTTACCTGTTTCTGGTCAGCCACTTCAAGCTCGCTTTCAAGGACCTTATGTCATTGAGAGAAAAGTTAGTGACACAGAGTACGTCATTTTGACACCCGACAAGCGTAAATCTAGAAGAGTAAGTCATATTAATATGATGAAGAGATATTATGAAAGAGAAGATTGTGACATTTCTAAGGATGAAACTATACATGATGTAAATAGCAACACTAATGATACAGGTGATCAAGTGTGTATTATCAATACTGATCATGAACTCAGTGATGATGAAATCAAGGCTAATAATGTTCCTGACATGTGTATTAAGTTACAAAATTCTGATGTGTTGAAAAATCTTGACCAGAAATTAAGTCATCTGGATCACAAAGAAAAGTCAAAAATGAAATCATTAATCTATGAATATGCATGCTTGTTCTCAGATGATCCTACTAGGACAAATTTGATTGAACATGATGTTGATGTGGGAGATGCCACACCAATCAAGCAGCATCCTTACCAAGTTAACTCTCGAAAACGACAACATCTCAGGGATGAGGTTCGGTATATGTTAGACCATGACATTATAGAACCTAGTAATAGTGAATGGTCTTCCCCATGTATATTGGTCCCCAAGCCAGACTGTGGGTACAGATTTTGTACTGATTACCGAAAGATGAATGCGGTCACAAGAACGGATTCCTATCCGATACCCCGTATCGATGATTGTATTGATAGGATTGGGAAAGCTACGTATGTATCAAAGTTTGACTTACTAAAGGGGTACTGGGAGATACCACTCACTGAGAGGGCTCGGAAAATCTCGGCATTTGTGACGCCAGATGGGTTATTTCAGTATAAGGTTATGCCGTTTGGTATGAAAAACTCACCGATGACGTTTCAACGCTTAGTAAATAATCTTACGTCAAATTTAGAAAATTGTGAAGTATATGTTGATGACCTTATTGTGTACAGCAACTCATGGGATGAACATGTACAACATGTTAAGGCATTATTTGACAAGCTTGCCGAAGCTAATTTGACTGTCAATTTGGTCAAAAGTGAGATTGCTTGTGCCCAGGTGATATACTTAGGGCATGTGGTTGGTCAGGGTAAAGTTAGACCAATTAAGGCCAAAGTTGAGGGCATTGACAAATTCCCTGCCCCAACTGATAAAAGGCAGCTCATGCGCTTCCTAGGCATGGCTGGTTACTACAGACGTTTTTGTCCGAATTTCTCTGACATTGCTGCACCACTGACAAAATTGTTAAAGAAAAATGAAAAGTTTGATTGGACAGATAATTGCCAAGCAGCATTTGAATTATTGAAAAAGGCACTAATGAGTTCACCAGTGTTGATTGCTCCAGATTTTGAAAAACAATTTAAGTTGGCAGTAGATGCCAGTGACAATGGCATAGGAGCAGTTTTGCTTCAAGCTGATGAGCATGGTGTTGATCACCCTGTTTGTTATTATTCTAAGAAATTTGACAAACACCAGAAAAATTATTCAACAATTGAAAAAGAAACATTAGCTTTGATACTTGGTCTTCAACACTTTGATGTTTATTTGGGAACTACTAGTTTCCCTATCACTGTATACACTGATCATAACCCTTTGACATTTTTATCTAAGATGAAGAATAAGAATCAAAGATTGATGAGGTGGAGTTTATTTCTGCAATCGTATAATGTAGATATTAAGCACATTAAAGGGAAAGACAATGTTGTACCAGACTCTTTGTCAAGAATTTGATTTGATGCAGCATGTTGAAAATATCACTGTAAGTTTTGAAATTTTGTGTTATAAACTATGGCACAATGTGTATTGATGATGTTACTGTATTCACAGATTCATGTATCATCACCTTGCAAGACAAGTTATATGTTAAGATTATACCTTCCATTGAATATTGGACTACATACTGTATATACTGTAGTTATTACTGTAGAATTATACATTGTAAATATTGTATCTTAAGTTTTGTCCGAGACGTCCAAAACTTTTTCAAGGGGGGGGGGGGGGAGTGTTACAAGACGACCCGTCAGGAACACCGGATTGAATCCATCGACGAGCGAATGGAAAGTTCCAGAGAATTCAACTTCAACGCAGCCTTTCTAGAACTGTCTAGAAGTGAGAACTGTTTACGTTATGTCCCAATTATAGCAGCGACCTGGCAACACTTCTAAGAAACTGCAATTGCATGTTTACTACGGTGCATACAAGGAACGTTCTCGTAATTGCTGGACTGTTTGCACTAGAAGTTTCTGTTAAATTCTGGAGAGTTCTCGATTAAAAGCCTGGCGTATAAAAGGCAGTTCAACAACTGTTATGCCAGAGAGACACCATCAAGCCCAGACGTTATTCTGCCGTCCATTTGTTGACCGAATCATATGAGGCCAGCTATGACACTTCACACTTGTGACAAATTGCCTTACGTCGTTTCTACACTGTGTATTAAGGTTGTTATCATCCATCGCCTACCTAGCCTTGTCATTATTCGCTCGTGGAACCAGTTCCTACGCTACAGCACGCTGCAGGTCTACCACTGTGCCATCGTCAACGTGCATGCACTACCAGCCCTTGGACCAGACCAGGCAAATATTAAGTAAAGGATTGTGAGTAAGTCTAATTATTGTACATTTAAGTAAGATAAGGAGATTGTAAATAATCATTAAGTTGTTGAATTTTAATCTCGTTCTTCTGTGATCTTTCGCTGTTATTGGTTTGACTTGCGACCACAAGCCGTAACAGTAGGCACTCGAATTGCGATCAACTCAGGGTAGCTACACGTTGTGGCCACTATTCATACAGCGCTTGAACAGGTATTAAGCCTTGCCAGGGAGTTGTTATGAAGTTAGTGCAGGGAGGTGTTACTAGCTAATAACACCTCCCTGCTTAGTGCCAAGGAAGGAAGCTGTTATGACTAATCATGAGCAAAAACTTCAATGACATGAATAATTCATAATTTCCCCTTTGCTGTCCTACGAAAAATCGCGTGCAGGCGGCCTGAGTAAGGACACTTGTGGGGTACGTACGTGGGCAACGGAGGAGGGAGAATATGGAGTATATGGACTATTTTACAAACTAAATGTAGGCATTAGAATGAAAATTTAACCACCTTCAAATGGTAATGGATGTGCAAAAATATACTAGGCACAAAGCTCGCACTTGAATCAAATTTTATTTCTATAGCCTAACTCGGACAAGCGAACGGTTGCTTTGATAATGCAGGTGACTTGTGGATGAAGAGAATGTATTATGGCAGGAGAAGGATTTTAGAGCAATGATTTCCCTCGAGCTGTTATACAAAAATGAGGATACTAGCCACTATGCTTGCTGGCGAAGCGAGTGGAAAAATTGAAATTAAAAGACATTTTAGTGATGTTTATCTTAATTTAACGCTGTACAAGTGTCCTATTAAATTTTACCTTTTCTGTCTGTTTTAATTGCCGGTGTAATTTCTTTCTCTCTTTGACCTACTATAATGGGGGTTCTGATGTTCCGAACGCTAAACCTATGGGACATTGACCTGCTGAGAGAGCGACATTCTTACTTGAAAGCATCTCGGGTATACGTCTAGAATTTGAAGGAATCTACAAAAGAAATAATTTGAGACAAAGATCAGCATGAGGTTCTATTCTTTTCCCGAACTCTCTTACATTTTTTGTTTTCTAAATCAAAGATGTTCTTTTTCAATGTGAAATCAGTTCGGGGCTTCACCAGGCCGGCTCTAGGGTGGATGTGGTCGCGTTTGAGAATCATACAGACCTAAACTTAGCTAAACTTTCATTTGAAAGAGATGTATTTCAGGCATAATTTCACCTGTAAAAGTTTTACAGAACAAAAATTAAAGAAATACATTAAAAAAAAAACAAAAAAAAGTGATGTCAATTTGTTCCATACTTAAATATTGACAATACTTTTCCGAATCCTTTTTGTATTTCTTTATTTTTTCTGTAATTCTGCAACATTTTACATATACATTTTAACATTGTATCGTGAAAGGAACGTCTCATACTCCTTGTCATTGTCGCTATAAAGCCGTCTTCAAGGAAATAATATGCCCGCCCGGCGGACGTGTATTAGGCTACTCCTGCACTTATACTGGCTGTATTCGTAGTGTGTACGCGAGAAGGGGCGTAACCTAAACTGCTAAATATTCTACACATGCTAAGAAGGCAAGGAATTCATTACCTTGTTTTGGATATGGCAGTTATCCAATATTCCTATAGGCGTAGGAAGCGGAGGGGGGGGGGGCTTTAGCCCCCGACCAGTCAAAAATGTGGGGGATGAAGTATGCTTCCGCCCCAAGATCCAAGGGCAAAAACCCCTTACTTGTCTCTTATGTAAGAAATGTCAGAAATTTGCAGTAATTTTCCTTAGAGTTTGTCCAAAATGTCTCATCAAATTGTATCTGAGGACCCTAAAATACCCAGAAATTTTCCAAAGGGGAGGTGGACACTCCCTCCCCTTACACCCCTCCTCCAGGACGGCGATCCGAAACAAGGTTCAGCCTCCCAGTCTCGAAAAGCTTCCTACGCCTATGAATATTCCTCTCCTTGGAGTATATTAACTATCGAATAATTCAAATACTGCACAAACGATTGTTTTCGTTGATGTAAAATGACGTTTATTTTCCTCCTTCAAACATAATATTTCTTTCATGGAAAAACTGTATTTCCGTTCATAAATACATTAACAGTATGTACAATGATTAAATATAGTGCAACAATTTAACTGAAAATTAGATACAAACCTACACTCACCATTCTTAATGAGAATGTTGATTAAGTTTGAAGAACTTCAGTCATGTGGAAAACAATCATATTATCAATGAGCTATACAAAACCATTGTCTCACGTTATTTACACTTATTTACTGAAATCAACAGTCCTGATACCTTAAGTAAGCTCACTCCACTCACTTTGTACTATATAAAGACTGAATAGTGGCAACCGCTGTGTCATTAAACTTAACAAAAAATGGTGTTTTCTTTCAGAGTAATTTTGGCTAGTGTTAATTTAACGCTGGTTGAAAAACTGAAAACCGACCACAAACATATTTACCCTATTACAATATGTAAAGCATTATAGATGCAAGTTACATACGAATATCATTAAACTAACAGTTCTGAAAGATCATGAGGCTGGACTTTGATGGTCATCAGAGCCGTACAAAACAAAATAACGAACTGTATACCTCCAAACAATCTAAGAATGAGAAAATTAGTCTTTTCTCTGAGGAAAAAACTTTATTTTCATCCTGAAACATTTTTACCATTTTCATCCTGGTACACAACTTAGTGTACAATTATTGAATTAAAAGTGAAGTAATAAAGAAGTGTATGTAGTAATACTTTACTGTGAAAAGCAAACATTAATTAAATATCAATTGACAACTCAGTTGTCAGATTTTAATTCATTTTCAGTCAATCTACTGTCCGCCTGAACACTTTTACATAAAACTCCAGTTCATGTGGGAGATTTCAGGATTCTGACAAATTTATTTCCACCAATGAACTAATCGCGAAGCAAAACTAACAATCGGTAGAATTCACTGAATTAAAATATTTACAATTTGACTCTTCTTGATGATAGGTTAAAGTCGATTAGAAATGTAATCATAATATTTACAAATCAGTACAGTTTCATTTTAATTGTATACTGATTAATTACGAGAAAAGAAAATATAATAAACAAAAGGTTGAAGATCTTGAGAAAGATCAAACATAAAATAGCGTTCACCATGGTGATCCCTACAAACAAAAACAGAATTGCAAAAAGCATGTTCGAGGGTCATGACATTTTCAGTTTGGATTAAACATAATCTAAATTACATATACGCTTAACTACAAGAATAATTTCATAACATTTACACATTATTTTCTATTTACAATAGGATTGCAGCCAAAATTCCATGTTCACCGTATCATGGTTTACAACATGCATGTGCAACACAGAAGATACCGCCAACACTGAACATGGAGTTACCACCTCGGAGGTGGTAACTCCATGCACTGAACAAACGAATTTTGAAACACATAGTACATACTAGAGTCTATAGAAAACTATACTTGAGGAAGATTAACACGCGGGAATTAGCCCATAAGAAAGAACATAAGCTCTTAACAACATCATTCGTTGGTACGTACTTGTTGAAAGGAAAGTAGTCCAGCTATTATCTTAATGTGGCAAACTGCAGTCAATAAATTTTGGGGGTAAAAATCCGAGTTCGGTTTATCACTAGACCACAGATGGGGGAATTAAAGCTGACGAAGAGGTTAAGCCATGTAAAACCGGGGAAGAGCAAGAAATAACTTGGGCCCTTTGTAACATCCGGTAAGGTGATAAAAGGTTGAAGAACAATACATTCATCTTGGTCCTGAAATCATCTAATCCAGGGGCGTCGCCAGAGCATTTATCATGGGGGAGGGGGAGTGGTGCCGTATTTGCCGACTGAGAAGAAACAAATGCCGACTGAAAGTGTTGATAAGAGATGCAGTTAGAGCTGAGAACCGTTATTCCAACCGGTAGTGGTCCAGCAGGGATGGCGCCAGGATTTAACCAACAGGGGCGGGGGCAACGACCCGAAGCCTCGACAGCCCCGATGCCTTCGAAGGGTTGGTGAGGGGAGATTTGAAGAAAACCTGTGTACTATACCATGACATTGCGGGGGCATATATTGCATAAAATTTTGTATATACTAGAGGAAAATAGTTCCCCCCGATTTAAGCTTTTTCCCGAAGTCTAAACTGTGACATTGCAAAGCGCGCGAAGCGCACGAAATTTTTGGGTAAGCTTACGCTAAAAAGAATCTGTACTTATTTAAAGTTTATATAGGTCAACCAGTGACGTACCCAGGATTTCTCTAAAGGGGCATGCAATACGTTGTTTGATCGCCGGCCTGGGGGAGGGTTGTAAGGGGAGGCAGGGGCGTCAATCCGTATTCAAATGTGGGGGGGGGGGGACGGGGGACATACATGACTTAGATCAAACCAATCCCTTTGGTTTTGAAGAGAGGGTGTCTTCCTATAGGCCCTCTCCTCCTCCTCCCCCCCCCCTTATGATGACTGACGCCCTATTCTAATAACAGGCCCTTAGCCAGGAATTGTGATATATAGGGGGGGGGCACCGACACCTCATAGAGGGGCACCGAAGAAGATTATGTTTGTTGTCAGTAGTACTACCACAGGATTACAGTTTGACGGAACTACAGTGCATTATATCTGAAGCTTACCACGCATAGCTTAAAGGTATCGGTTTTACGTGTACACATACGCGCGCCGAAGCGCGCGAAAATTTCACTCTTCTGATGGAAATTTTTCCCTCCGCTTGCAATACAGAGACGTAGAAATTCTCCACAAGTGAAGGGAACAACACTATAATCACGATATATCTTTAGCTCAGCAAGCGCAGGTGAAGCCGGTTAAGTACTTTGCGAACGGCGAGGCGGGACCAGGGGCTGCCATTCGGCAGGCTTGGTGTGATCCAGTATGATTTTGTTAGGACCCAGAGGGAAATTCCCCGAATATGTGGCGAATTAACAATATGGGAACACTAGCATGGAGCTTTGAGCAGGACTTTGAATGACAGTGAGAGCAAACCAATGTCTTCACAGTTCACAATTCGGATGGTTATTATCGTATTTCTACTTTGAACGAAATTTTACATGAAAAAAAAAAACAGAAAAAGTAAATTTTGGAACAAATTTTTGGTACGAGTAAATTTAGCTTCAAGCCGTATAGTCTTCGCGGAGCGAGTGTTACTCAAGGTACTAGATAACTACATGAAAGCCCCTTGATGTCCGGGATCTAACTCTGAGACTTCACCTAGCTTTGGCTGGAAGAGTTCACTTGGTTTTTTGTACTAATAATGTTCATGGGTGATATCACTTCGCTTGTGAGAATTGCGCGCGAAGCGCGCCGAAATTTTGCAGGAAAATTATTTACCACGGTAAAACCTGCATACAGACTCAGCAAGGGGTGGTGGAAAGATAAGCCCGACGAAGGGACCAAGCTCCCCTAAGAGGTCCAGCAAACCGAAGTCCCGTTAGAAGTAATGGGTTACAGACTGGATACCGAACGCGAAATTTTTGGCGACCGGCGAAAAATCTGGGGTTCTGTTGAAGAAAAATTGAAAATATTTGGTTCCTATTAAGGAAAGCTAGAAAATTTGGGTTTCTATGGAAGAATCTGCCCTCTTCGTCCTAGACAGTTCCAATTCTCCCGACTAAGTCACTACTTCCAAAACCGTGTTGAGCCCCTCCTTGTGCAGACACAAACCTAGTTTATTACTTAAGGGCATACCCTATTTGGCGTACAAGGCCATAATATGCAACCGGAACATTCTCTGCGCATGCTGTGTGTTGTGAGCTTTGATGCCAATCAAAGAGCATTCACCTATGAACAATTGAGAATTTTGCTTTCTCCCAACCAAAATGTATTTGGGGTGATGAGTGTCTGTCTTTAAGAACAAAACCAAGACGCCGGACGACTGGTCACGAGGGGATGCCCCCTTCCACCACCCCTGGACATTGAGACACTTTACGTTTCATACAAAAATGATTATCATGATGTTGAGTCTTACGATCTTCCCGATCGTAAGCGAAAGAGGATGGAACTTTTTATGGATTCATTTTTGTGTTTTTTCCGGGTGTTAAACGGGTGTTGATTCTATATGTAACTGAAGGTGAAAGCGCGCGTAGCGCGGGAAAATTTTTGTGATTTTAGAACAAAAATGTTACAGAGAACAAAATACGTTCATTATTAAACTCCTTTTGGGATCATTTTTGGTTACAAATCGCTTGGTGTCATACCAGAGCCACCGTTTACATGTACTAAAATTTTATTTTCGATCGATTTTCCGTATAGGGGGGCACAGTGGTCCGCACGGGGGGGGGGGCACGGTCCCCTCTTGCCCCGGCCTGGCTACGGGCCTGTCTAATAAGAATTATCATTTCAGAGTCAACATGACCATCACTGAGATCTGCCAGGTGAAATACACGGAGTCCACGGAATTACTTCAAGATGTTATTTTACCATGTCCCAAAATAGCTGAAACCACGCTTCACAGCGTGGATCATTGTCGGAGATCATGGAGCCGACCAGGCCCGTTGCTAGGGTGACATGTGTGAAGGTGACCGTCCCAAATTCCGACTGGCTGGATGTTTTTTCCAACTGAGTGGAGGCGTGTAAATTGCACTGTTTATGAGCCCTCTGCGTTTTGTATACAGCAGTGGGGATCCTTCCTTTGTCACTACACAAATGTGTCGTCCTGGGGAGGGGTCTAAGGGGAGGGGGCGTCCTCCCATTTAAGAAATTTTTGTCAATTTAAGGCTGCTTAGGTGCAAAACGGTGCTATCTTTGGGATATTTTTGGAGCTGATCGTATATGGCTGGAAAATGTCCATAATTTAGTGAATTCTAATTTTCCCGACTGGCTAGATGTTTTTACTAACTGCAGTGGCGGTGCACAAATTGCACCTTTTTTATGCACCCTGCGTTTGTATACAGCAGTGGGGATCCTTCCTTTGTCACTATATAAAGGTGTCATCCTGGGGGAGAGGTCTAAGGGGAGGGGGAGGCCCTCCCCTTTGAGAAATTTTTGTTAATTTATGGTGGCTTAGATGCAAAATGGTGCTATCTTTGGGATGTTTTTGGAGCTGATCGTAGTATAGCAAAGGTCGTTTTCAGAATGCTTTTAAGTCGTAATTGTATTAACAGTCACCATCTATACCGATAATAGCTTCGGCGAAGCGCTCTGTAAAAATTTTTGAAAACTTTTGACGGCAACAAAGTACTTTCAACCTTCCACATCATGCTAAAAATTAGACTAAATGGCAGTGGCGTACCCAGGATTTGTCTCAAGGGAGGGATGCAGTATGCTGTGTGACCGCCGACCTGGGGAGGGGTCTAAGGGGAGGAGTGTCCCCCTCCCCTCTGAAATTTTTTGAAAAATTAGGTGTCCTTACTTGCAATCTGGTGCCACATATGTTACCTTTTGAAGTAAAGTCTGTTTTAAAAAATTTACGTTTTTTTAGGAACTAGAAAATAGGCATCAGTGAGGGGGCATAAAAAATTTACGTATTTCTAGGAACTTAAAAAAATCGGAATCAGTGAAGGGGCATGGCCGAATGGCCCTCCCCTCTGCGTACGCCACTGAATGAATGATCCCATATTGATGAGAGGCCCCTTCAGATGTTTGGAGATGTATGTCTGTTTTCGGAGAGTGTTGTGATCAGAATAGTTCCATGTATAATTACCTTTTTAATGGTCATGAGAAGGAGTGCAAACCGTAACGCATGCGCGCGAAGCGCGCCGAAATTTTGTCATTATATAAGATTTCCCTGACGAAATCTGCATTCAGAATCTGCATCGAGACACTTAACAATTGCCCAACAAACCTACATACCACTCAAAAAGCCAGTCAAATAGAGCCACGGCACTACTCTTTTACGCAAATGTGGGGGGGACATTTGATATTGTGTCCCCCACCCATCGAAATGTGGGGGGGGGGGACATGTCCCCTCGTCCCCCCCAGGATTGACGCCCATGAGGGGAGGGAGTGTCCCCCTTCCTGTTTAAAATTTTGAAAAATTGGGTGTCCTTAAATACAATCTGGTGCCACATATGCAACCTTTGGAAGTAAAATTTGTGTTTAAACATTTACGTTTTTTAGGACCTGAAAAAATTGGCATCCGTGAGAGGGACATGGCCCAATGGCCTCGCCCT
Source organism: Holothuria leucospilota (assembly GCA_029531755.1). NCBI lineage: Eukaryota > Metazoa > Echinodermata > Holothuroidea > Aspidochirotida > Holothuriidae > Holothuria > Holothuria leucospilota. The sequence continues at coordinate 44,119,892 of CM055979.1, forward strand.
GAGTACGCCACTGACGGAGGTTAACAGTTGGGCCCTATCGAGCACAACTTACATTGTACTTCCCTCTTCGAGTCACTAGTCGTACCGAAAGACAGACTCAAGAGAACATTAAATTAGTTTAGCGAAATGAGATGAGATTCCCAGCATTTACATAAAACGATAAATTCTACTTAAGTTACTTGAAAAGATGGAAATCTATATTTAGCTATTAGTAACGAAACTGAGGAATAGTGGGCAAAGCATACCGAAAATTTGGGGGTTTTATCCCAGAAATGACCCTTCTGAAAGCTAAAATAAGTAAACTGACCATGGGTAGCGACAGAATTTCCCCGACATGGAGCCGGGCCATGCCACCGACCCCAAGTTCCGAAAGCATGTCGAGGGGATAAAAAGGGATATGAAGGAGCCTAACTATCCCATGCCATTGCAGTGTACCATATATTTAGCATTATATCACTTAGTATGTCAAAAGCCGAGTTACGCACTGAGACTGTTCTTTTGAGTCTGAATCGTGAAATTGCGAAGGGCGCGAAAATTTTTGGTAGGCTGACATAACAAACATGTTATCATTAAGAACAAGAAGAAAAGCATAAAGACTGTAAGGGTTGCAGACTATATCGGGGACAACATACATTGTGTCGAAACCACCTGGACTACCCGACGAAATAGCCAAACTTTGCTCCGTGAGTCGCTCACCAACTGACCGTAGCGCATGACACACACTAGAGAACGGCAACTAGGCGTTGCAATATGTGATGAAATTTACGACCTCTACATAACCTGTGTATCCTGCCTACATGTTATTTGGTAAGGTTGACAGGACGTATGCTATCTAGCTTTGTGGAATGGAACTACTAAAGAAACTGGAGTGACATTACAGGCAGGGTTGGGAAGTAACGAGTTACAAGTAACGCCGTTACTGTAACGAGTTACGTTTTGTGTAACGGAACCCTGTAACGAGTTACATTTGCATTTCAGTAACGGAGCAAGTAACTAGTTACAATTCTGTGTAAAAATAACTGTAACGGCGTTACATTTGGGTCCCGTTACTTTCCCGTTAGTAATAGTCAAAACTACCACAAAATTGCATTTTCTTTGAGCTAATAACAGAAAATTTTCAAATTGATGACACTTTGGTAGTAAAATTATTTTCGATATATTTATCATTCATCTCTATTATCGACGTCGCCCTCACCGACATCATATTTTATTCACGATTAGAATCAGAAGTTGATATTAGATGCGCATGCTGCAGACTTACAGGGTCACTTGATTGTCGATTAAAATAAGTTAAAAATTTGATTTGTGTCAAATTACTTATTACACAGATCAATGCTTATTATCCATGAGACCGAATCTTTGTGCAATTCGTTGAAAAGTACTGAACGGTCTTCTGGCAAACTAAGGCCCAGCTGACTTTATATAGCCTAGTATATACAGGCCTACTAAGTGAAGTCAGCTGAGTCTTAGTTTACCCTAATCTAGAAAAAACGCTCTTGAGACCGACATTGAGCTAGTCGAATCTGGACTCGTGCGTTGGAGCCCAGTAAATTATACGGTGTCAAGTGTCGGTAAACACCGTGCATCTATTTATGTATCTAATTTAACATGTATGGTATCCTTATTTGATGAATCAGACGTATGAATTTACTATATTCTTTTCAATGCCCGAAACTCCTTACACTGGAATAATAGTAGGGTTAATAAAAACAAAAACAAACAAAAAAAAACAGCAGAATACTGAAATGGTCAAATGGCGTTAAAAGTATCCTAACAGAGCTGATTGAAAGAGGAGAGAAGTGTCCAACTTAAAACTTCACCTACTTATTGTAAAAAGAAAGTGAATTATGGGTACATGGTCTGCATGTGTAAACTACATAGTCTCACCATTTCTATGCATTGTTTTATATCGGCACAATGTGAAACTTGAAATTTATGGGGAAATATCACTTAGTCCAACCTTAACGGTGAGGTTTTAAAATTTTACCATAACAAATATAAAGCATCGTATTAACATATTTATGCCCTTGAAGGGTGAATACTTTAATTACTGCTAAAACAACGCTCTCCCCCTTTAATAGTCGCTAATACCTCTAAATTGTGATGGGAGTATAAAGATTTTCACCCTCAAAAAAGTACTGTAGTAGTGGAAAAGTTTTGGTTGCAACTATATTCGTCTAACAAATAGTTTGCGTAAGCTCCTACACAGTATCATGATTCGCTGCTTCATGATGAGCGTTAGGAGCCTCTGCCTGAATCTCCAGTGAAGATCAGCTGGGATCATTGCCTTTCTTTGGGGTGCACCTCACGATAACAGGCACAAATGAGGTGTCGGTTCTCTCATGTGCCCCCTTCTTACTATCTAATTATGCCCACCTCCATTTCAGGTACAGAGGTACCGCATATTCACCTGGGCGTAACTAGTTACTTTTGAAATGTAACTAGTTACTTTTCAGTCAAAAGTAACTGTAATTAGTTACTTTTTCAACAATGTAACTAGTAACTGTAACGAGATACAATTTTATGGAATTAACTGTGACTATAACGAGTTACTTTCAAAGTGTAACGGGAACAACCCTGATTACAGCGCGCGTAGTGCGTCGAAACTTTTGGGTTCTGATTACAGAAATTGTCCTCTTTCTTTCACTTCTTTTCCTCTTTCTTTTCCCCATGCTTCCTTCATTTTGTCGACTTGTGCAGAATTTACCGACTCAGTGCCAGAAACTACATGAGCGATGAAATCCCTTTAGTATACAATTATCCTGAAAAGCCCTATGAAACTTTTTTGCCGACAGAGTATGTTTTAAGTTTCAAAAAGTGTTGCTTACGCGCTTTGAAAATATTGTAATAAACTTTGTCTACAAATGCATTCCAATCCCCTGTCTTCCATCTGCACCAGCCCCTTTCTCTTGCCCTGCTTTGTCCCTTCCTCCCCTGTTCTTTTCTCTGTTCGCACGGTCTTTCTCTCTCCCTCTTCTCTCTCCTCTTTTTCCTCTTTCTTCTTCCCTCTAACTTTCCTTCGTTTGCACTTCCCTCTTTCCTTCATTTTGCCAACTAATGCATTATTTTCTCGACTGTGTGGATCTTGGGGGGTGTCACACCCCCACACCTCCTAGCGTCCTCTCTGATCTAATCCTAGCCTACCCCGTTACTTATCTAAAATCAAGACCTACCTAGCAACAAGATCGGGCATTTTATTACCCCAAATAAAGAAAAAACAGCTTTGTATGTGTCTTTGATGACCCAATCCATACTGGGATACACAAGTGCCACAAAAAAAGGAGTTTGGAAGTATAAATTTACCCATTAAGAAAAGACGTCTCTGCTTCCATAAACTAACTGCAGTTTAGTGACAGAACGAACAATGCCCTCCCATATGAACCTAACGGCACTATCACTGACCCAAAGAACACGCCAGTGATTTGATCGAATTAGTACTCCGGCGTACCAACGGGAATATTTTCCACCGACATATCCCAGCTTCGACCCACAAGACTTATCTCGTAGCGACACCCGGGTCGCCTTTTGAAGCAAAACTACATTATCAATTTTTTCCCGAAAGAGTGTACTGTTCAAAAATTGTCAGAAATTCGGTAACAACAAAAACTAGACAAATACATAGCTGCCAAGTTGCTATTTTGACAATTTTAATCTCGTTTCTAGCCTAGGCCGTCGTTGAGACCTACAAGTATAAATAGGCCATAGGTGGTATAAGAGCGTGGATTGAGCGTGGGTTGAGAGCGTCGTTCCCTATATTTTCTTCGCAAAAGTTTTCTTATGACCAATCTTTATCACCTGTGACAATTCCTCATGAAAGTAATCCAAGAAGTTCCCCGTCAAACTATTCTGTGCGACATTTGGCAACTTAACGAACCTTGACATAGAAGTATGATTCACTTGACAGAAAGTATTTGTTCGCGCTAAAAAAGCAGTGCACACTCAATGACTGATATTAAGTAATAACTGCCTGTCAGTGACTTCTGCCTGTAGACATGAAATCGAAACAGTCGGTCGGTGATCGACCGGCTGAAAACTGATACAGTATCGTCTTCGACTTACAGTATGTCTACCATCTTACGCTCGACGAATAAAACCACACAGTAATTGCCTGTAGTAATGGCGATGCAGTTGGTAGTCATTTCCGACTTTGCAGGTTTAATAGCATTCGATGGCCTGTAATACAATAGCACAATTTGCCTGCTCGACGGACGTGTATTACTCTGCAGGTACATTGAAGCATGGGATTGAAGCCAGCGAGCCACAACTGGAAAAGGCCGTGGCCGGCCCGACTTAAACCATGGAAGTGCTATCTCCGAGGTAGCAGGTAGTACTAAATTCCATGCTTGAACCGATTGGTTAGAAACTGAGCGTAAAACCTCATCTAACTCTAACTCTTAGAATGTGTACGTCCAACCCAAAAAGGTATAGGCCTATTCGACACATGCTGAGAAGGTTATTATGGCACAACTGCGTCATTGGCTTTTATCACACTAACGATATTTTCTTCTTATCACTATACTAGCTGACAGTAAATAATAATCCGTGTGGTAAGCGGTAGTCATTTCCGTCAGTTCAATCCGTGGTCCCTCTCAAGTTTTTGCAAGGTCGACAAGAGCGGCTCCTAAGCTTTCCCTTTCGGGAAACAAACAAAAACAAAAAAAAAAAACCAAACAAAAAAAAAAAAAAAAAACAAAAAACAAAAAAGTGAGTACAAACTCCCGAGTACGAGTACAAAGCCAACTACTGTTTATTTTCTGGGGAGCACTATAAGGCCTTTCGATTTCCTAGTAGAATGAGCGGCTTCCCTTCAAAATTTCTTGAAGAACATGTACGTTCATGTAATGCATAATGTAAATATTTTGAGCTCACTGTACTTCTTGAGATTGTGATAAAACAAATAAATGAAATGAAATGAATACGAGTCCACATGGCAGCCATGAGTACGTATACAAAGAGTACGGGTACAGATAAATGTACTCGGGTACGAGTGCAAGTATGAGTACATTTCTGAGTACATGTATAGAACTTAAGGGGGCAGTAATGTAAAAACAGAAAAATACAATTGTCTTTAAGGTATACGCGGTAACTGTTTGTCTGTTTGTAAGAAATTATGTTAGTAAAGTGCAGTCTGCCCCAAAGCAGGTTTTCAAATTCAGTGGAGGGGAAAAAGTGGATTTACAGAAAAAAAAGAAAAACGGTACTAATTTGATTACAGCCTTTAAAGAAGACTGATTATACAGCTTTTCGTTTTTAATTTTGGTTTGTTTCTTTGTTTGTTACTTTCTAAATCTAAGAGAGTGGAATTAGGAACGTATCTATAATTAAGACTGAATATTCACTCTAAAAAAAGTGAGAGTGACTCTTTTTTAGATTGAAAATTCTTTCATTCCATATTTAGATTGGTCCCTAATTTCATTCTAAAAGAGTAATGTTTCACTCTAAAGATTTAAGAGGAAAGGTTTTTCAGTTTTTCAAGATTTTTAACATTAGTCCAAGTAGGCTATTCCAACACTTCAATTGGTCAGTTCAGTTTCATTGAAGCTCCATGCATGGTTTCAGCTTCTAAGTTCCAGTGCATGCTCTCCACAAACATGTCAGTCAGTCTCAAAACTTTATTACTGGAAGTGCACATTTGCCAGCAACAAAAATTAATCATGTCAGCTGAGTGAAAAAGTTTTGAGAGGTAGACTCTGAATATGTTACCGATCCAAGGTAAACACACTTAGCTGTAGACTTCACCAATGCAAGGTGTTTTCTTTTTGAAGTAGGGTCCGAAGTACTTATATGCATACGGAGATGGTACTCTTAAGACTATTTAGTACCCTAAGAGATTGATACTATAGTAATTTCTTCAGTTTGTACAAGGACAGGTTCCTTTAAAAAAAATCTGTGTTTCTGTTCCTAACCAGCACAATTTATTTTTTATGTTTTGAGACGGAGTCTGTGTTGATCAACACATGAAGCTGTAAATTCTTACAAGTTTTATTAAATTAGAAAGGATGAATGAAGATTACAAATATTAACATCCTGGACTGAGATGTCTACTCATGAGTACACATTTCAAAGTACGAGTCAGAGTACAAAATCATAAGTACGAGTACAAGTACAAGTACCTGAGTACGAGTTCGAGTACAAAGGCCTGAGTACAAGAATAAGTACGAGTACTTGATTTTCAAATTCTCTGAGTACGAGTATGAGTACAAATACGAGTGCAAAGTCATGAAAACGAGTACTCTTTTCTTCCACTGTCTGTTTGTTCTTTTTGGCAGCAACCAGTGGCGTAGCTACGAGGGGGCTTGGGGGCAACAGCCCTCCCCCACAAAATCGTCGCCCTCCCCCACTGACGATGTGGGCCAAAAAATTTACCCTCTCTGAATAATTATGAATAAATTCGGATAGATTGTGACAAACTTAATGTGTTTGATAATAAAATAAAATCAAACTGTACATTTTTTTCACCAATATTGCACATCTTGATCGCTGCTATCAAGCCTGGAAAGTGTCATGTCCGGCGATCTGGGATGTATTAAAATCTCAAATTTTCTTGGGACGCTCCGCGCCAACTCATGATGGCACTCCCCTTAGATAGTAAACGGGATTCAAACGTGCAATCCTCGGAACCCAAGTCCGGCCAGCTGAGCTAATCCGTCCTCACAGAAATATGTTTGAGAATAAAATAAGATCAAACTTTACAGTTCTTTCTTTACAAAAATTAAACATCTTGATGGGCTGCTATCAAGCCTGGCAAGTGCCATTTCCGGCGAAATCTGGGATGTATTCAAATTTTCTTGGTACACTCCGCTCCAATCTACGATGGAGCTCCCCTAAGATAGTAATTAAATGGGATTCAAATTTGCAATCCTCGGACCCCAAGTCCGACCAGCTGGGCTAATCTGTCTTCACAGAAATGTGTTTGAGAATAAAATAAGATCAAACGACATTTTTGCACAAAAATTGCACTTCTTGATGGGCTGCTATCAAGCCTGGTGAGTGCCATTTCCGGCTATCTGGGATGTATTAGAATCTCAAATTTTCTTGGCACGCTCCGCGCCAACCTAGCGATGGCGCTCCGCTTATAAAACGGGAGGCCCCCACAGAAATCTCCAGCTCCCTAGAGCCCCCAACAAAAAATTCTAGCTACGCCACTGCACTGGCACCAACTCTCCTTTTCGGAGTCACTGTTTCCTTTTTCTCTCGTATTTTAAGCATTCTTTTTTCTTTTTCTTTTAAGAACGTTGCTTTTTTTGTTACGCACTGCCCTTTTTGAAAGTTATGTGTTCTTTACCCTTGTATTTTCGGCATTCTTTGTTTTTCTTTTTTGAAGTTTTTATTTTCAGTTGCGTTCATGCTTTCCTTAACGCTATTTTTATGCAGCAACTCTAACCCTAACCGTCTCTCTCTAATTGAAAACAAGCTCAACTGATTTGTGGATTTTTTTTTGTTGCAGCAGCTAGTGTACTAACTAGTAAAATCTTACAGCAGCTAGTGTACTAGTAAAATCGAGGGGGCGAAGTGGTAGTTAATTGTGGGCCAAACGACTCCCACTTTGGGGCGAACTGGTAGTGAGGAGAAATAACCCGGGCAAACTGGCAATGGGGCGTTAACGACCGGGTACCCATCAATATTATCTTTTCTAGCTGGTTGATGTATCAATAGGTTAAATAAAACATTAGGGGGACAGTCATGGAGAAGCTAGCCTGCCGTCTTACCCCAAGAATATTCGCACATGATCTGAAAGTCTTTCATTAATCAATAAACGACGTGTTATATTTATATACAGAATGGAAATCCACTTGATACGTTTATCCCCCAATTTAAGTTTGGGGAAGACCCTCAGCCTTAATTCCGGCTCTTGATCCGTTGTAAGATCATGGAAGTACTACCTTCGAGGTAGTACTTGCATGCATGGCAGGCCCGTAGCCAGCTTTTACCCAGGGGGGGGGGGTTCGTCGACTGTCTAAGCGGAGCGCCACCATCAGTTGGCGCGGAGCGTACAAGAAAATTTTCGGCTTTTCAAACCCCCAAGATGGCCGGAAACGGCACTTCCCGAGTGTTTTAAGCAAGAAGAAGTTCAGCCCTCATTTCGAAATTCTCCTTGCTTCTTGGAACACTTGGAAAAATATTGGGGGCTGAACATACCTTCAGCCCCCCCCCCTTTTCATATTTCATCGCCGCCACTAGATAGGTGTTCATCATGAACACCTATCTTTCCTTCCAACCTACTGCAAATGGAGGAAAAAACATTTGATCAACAATACTTAAAATAGCTCTTTTATTGTGATCCAGTCTCATAAAAACTGAAGTGGGTACTGTGATTATATAGATGATTCACAGAGGCACATATCATGGTAAACTTCAATGAGGCCCATGGGAATTGTGTTGCACTAAAACAAAACAGCTCTCATACGGCTTAACGTTCGCACTGCAAATTCAGTGCGGTGCGGCGCGGCGCCCGGTTTCTTGTGGTCTGTGGACGTCCCTTCGCATCAATGATCCCGTGTTGCCTTCAGCTGAGCGTATGTTTTATGTCAATATTGTACTCCATGGTCCTGGTGGCACCCACTGTCGTTGAAAAGTGATTTCAATATGCATTTTCGTGCATTTTTTGCAAATTGACAGTTTGCCATGGAAAACGCCAACACTCCATTAAAAAAATTGGTCTGGGCAGGGGGTTCGTACGAACCCCCCGAACCCCCTGGCTACGGGCCTGCATGGTAAGACGTATCTTTCTCTTAAGTCCCCTCGACTTTCTTTCAAAGAGCCAAGGGGCCCGGTTTTAAGAACGGCACTCCCGAAGGAGTTCTGCGGGCTCCCCAAACGAACTACTTCCCCGAAAGGAAAACAAACTTAACCTCCAGACATCCATTGTAAGAAGGTACTTTTTACAAAGTCCCCTCTACTCTCTGGCGAAGACTGAGAGCCAAGGGGCGAATCCAAACGTTAGTCCGTATACGGATATGTGCTCAGTCCCCAAATGAGCTACGTCCCCGAAGGGCTGACAACAAACAAATGGAAAATATAGTCCCCTAGTTTGAATTAGTGTGCCCCGTCATCCTAATTTAGTTATGGCTCCTTTCAATTATGTGACAATATTTTTGTTTCTTATTTGTTAAATTTATGCAGAATATCTCCTTGGTTTACCTTCAATATTCAAATGTTTTTATACAGAAACATAATGAAAGATAGGCCTACTTCTGAGTAAAATCAGAGGGGATATTTAACATTTAGCAGAGTTTTGAAAATAAACTTGGGGCGACCATGTTTTCTCCCTTTAACTGACGAACCTCATTTGATAGTAGTTGACGAAAGGAAGGCCTGTAAAAGGAAACGTCACTATATACCATTTCCCCCATTGCATTGTATATAAAGTTATTTTCGTTCTTTATCCTCAGTTTATTACATTTGGCATAAAGAAAGAACTAAAATAGACTATTTACATAAGGAAATAAAAATAATAGTACATAATATTAACTTATTAAACAGCATCAATCTTGTTTTATACATATTACGAGTGCATGGAATTTGTTTGACAATCTCAATTGACATGCATAATGAGCATAATTTCCCAAGTTTCTGAAGGCAAACTTTACTTCCCGCCATCACACAACATATGTACACTTTTTACAATTTCTTCCTTCCTTCAGACATGAGCTGTTCAAGGGTAACAATTAATTACAGTGTTAATATGTTATGTACATGATAAACGGCATGACCAGATCCTCGCAACCAAGTCTCCCAGACTAAGGGAGGAATCGTTATGGAGCAAACAATACCAGTGACTCCTCCCTAGCTGAGAGACAAGGTGGAAGGGGTCTGAGTCATTTATAATGAGTAGTCTACCTAGTTAACATGCATAATGAGTACTTTTTCCAACATGCCAAGGTGATCCTACACAACTGACGGTCGTAAGAGTTGACAATGAATTGGGAAAGTCTGGCAACGAATTGGGAGATATGCCCTTCACTGCCATTTTAGTTTATGGACTTCTCAAGGTTGACTGGTACTGGGTATATTATGACAGGGGTTTCTTCAAAAGGACACCTTTGTCAATAATATTATTGAAAAAATCAGATTCTATGGAAAATTTACACCTTCCTCGATCTAAATTTTGTCAAATTCAAGCCCCCAGAACGTTATAAATGATAGTAGACAGCGGCGTAGGAACATGTTTGACATTGGGGGAGGGGGCAGACCAGATGCGATTTCTCGACCTTGATACCCCTTCCCACACCAAAACATCATATTTGCTCATTATAATTTTTCCAATTTTAATTTAAGCAAAATAAAAATATTCAAAGAAAAAGGAAACAATTACAACATCAACACCATGCAGCCGTGGTGTGGCTAAGATTTTTGTGTTTTGTTTTGGAGGCTCTGGAGGACTGGAGTTATTTTTGGGGGGGGGGGGGAGGGGTACTTCCGTTTATTTTCTAAGAGGAGCGCCACCATAAGTTGGTGCGAAGCGTACCAAGAAAATCTGAGATTTTAATACATCCCAGATCGCCGGAAATGGCACTTGCCAGGCTTGATAGCAGCCATCAAGATGTGCAATTGTTGTGAAAATTTTTTTAAAGTTTGATCTGAATTTGTTCTAAAACACATTAAGTTTGTCACAATCTATCCGACTTTATTCAAAATCATTCAGAGTGGAGTTAGCCCCATGGATTTCGGTGGATTGATTGGAATAGAGATTTTCCACAGCCACAGTCTACTATTATTAAGTTGGTGGCGCCACGATTTGCCCGATGGGGGCCACCTACCCGGATCCCAGACAGCCCCAATGCCGTCGGGAATAAGTGGGATTTGAAGAAAACCTGTGTACTAGACCATTACATTCCGGGCATATATTGAATAAAATTTGTATATACTAGAGAAGCATAGTTCCGCGTTGATTAAATGTTTTCCACGGAATCTAATCTGTAAAAATTGCAAAGCGCGCGAAGCGCGACAATTTTGGTAGGTTTTCACAAAAAACATATGTGAACAGTAAGAACAAAAAACGAAAGACAATCTTTAGGGGTTCTAGACCGTATAGGAGATAATATGCAATGAATCGAAATTATGATGCGATGAAATGGCCAAATATTGCTCCGTCAGTCCCTCACCAACTGACAGTACCGCCTGACACACACAAGAGAACAGTTACTATAGGCTTTGCGATATGGGATGAAATTTGCGACCTCTACATAAACTGTGTACTTTTCCTACATGTTACTTGGTAAGGTGGAAAGGACTTGCGCTATCTAGCGATGTAGAATGGAACTGTTGTGTGTATCCCACTCAAGAAAGCTGTGATTAAAAATAGGCCAATCTGGTTGTCTAGAGAGGTACTTAGAGCAGCCAGGAAGAACTTGAACGTATAAGTGCTGGCGTCGATATAGGGTCAGTAAGAATTCTGATGACTTTACAGTTACAAGAAGCAGGAACTCTTAGTTAAAAATTTGGTTATTGACACTAAAGCTAAGTTTGAAAAGCAATTTGCCAAGGAGGTTAAGGTAAATCCAAAATCTTTTCATGCCTATGTCAGGTCTAAGCAGAAGGTTAAGGAGGGTGTTGGGCCCCTGCAAGGTAATGAAGGCACACTAGTTAGTGATCATCAGGATATGGTTAATTTGTTAAATGATTATTTCGTATCTGTTTTTACCAAGGAATCATCTGTTTTGGGGACTTGTAGGGATTCTGATAACTCTTCTTTAGTTAGTGATGTTGTCTTCTCTGAAGAGTTGGTTTGTAATAAGTTGGAGTGAAGAGTTTAAAAGCTAGTAAGGCCCCTGGGCCTGATGGGATCCATCCTGCCATTCTCCATGAATGCTCCGAGATTTTGTCAGTTCCTCTTTGCATTATTTTTCAGAAGTTTCTGGATTCAAACTTTGTACCTGCTGACTGGCGGATTGCTAATGTTACTCCAATTTTCAAAAAGGGGGATCGGAGCTTGCCTTGCAATTATAGGCCGGTCAGTTTAACCAGTGTTGTGTGCAAAGTTATGGAATCTGTAATCAAGGATTGTTTGCTTAAATATCTTTTAGATAATGGGTTACTCAATCTGTCACAACATGGTTTTTTACCGAGTAGATCTTGTGTTACTAATTTACTAAGCTTTCTTGAGGATGTTTCCTCATCTCTTGACTGTGGTCACAGTGTTGATGTCATTTACCTTGATTTTTCAAAAGCCTTTGATAAAGTTCCATTAGGTAGACTTATGGTTAAACTGCATAGGTTAGGCATCAATGGCAGTTGTGCTGACTGGATAAATTCATGGCTCAATGGTAGATCTCAGAGAGTTGTTGTTAATGGTAATTTCTCTTCTTGGAAAGAAGTTACAAGTGGAGTTCCACAGGGTTCTGTTCTTGGCCCGCTTCTTTTCTTAATTTTCATCAATGATATTGATAGCTCTCTCACATCTAGTACTAGTAAGTTCGCTGATGATACTAAGCTCTATAGGAAGGTTAGTGATAAGGATGATGCCTCATTACTGCAAAAAGACTTGGATAGGTTAATTATTTTCATGGTCTCAGACTTGGCAAATGTCTTTTAATGCAGATAAGTGCAAAGTCCTTCACTTTGGTCCTAAAAATTTCAGCTATGATTATAACATGAATGGTAGTATTCTGAGTGATGTGACTTTTGAGAAGGATCTGGGTGTAGTTATTACAGGTGATTTAAAGCCATCTAGACAGTGTGCAGCTGCTGCTGCTAGGGCTAATAGGGTGCTTGGATTGATCAAGAGGAATTTTAGTAGTTTTAGTAAAGAAATTGTACTAAATCTGTTTAAGCAGTTGGTAAGACCCCACCTCGACTATGCAGCCCAGGCTTGGAGTCCCTTCTATGAAAAGGACAAGCTTCTTTTAGAGCAAGTTCAGAGGAGAGCCACTCGCCTTATACCCGAGGTGAGACACCTACCTTATCATGTTAGACTTAAGCATCTTGGGCTTACCACCCTGGAGTTGAGGAGGATTAGGGGGGACATGCTTCAGGTGTAAATTTCTCTCTGAAAGGAATCCTTTGTCCTCTTGCAATTATTTAAAGGTTCAATGTTATTCTCGGGTTCGAGGCCATTGTAAGAAGCTAGTTAAGAATTTTGCAAGGCTCGACATTAGGAAGTTCAGCTTTTCTCATAGAGTTGTTAACGAGTGGAATAGTCTGCCTGAGTGGGTAGTTAACTCCACATCTGTGCACTGCTTTAAGGTTAACATTGACAAGTTCTTCCATAAGTGTGGTAGAATCTAATTGTGCTGGGCTCGTTTGGTGTTGGTTGGTTCTTTGTTTTCAGTTAAGGTTGTATGGACTTCAGGGCATCTTATGGGGCCTTAGCCCTCCTTTGCCCTTTAACCTGTTATGTTATGTCCTTTAAGAAAGTAGAGCAGCTCTTTTGCGCGCGTAGCGCACCGAAAATTTTGCGTTCTCAAGTTATTAGAGAAATTCCTCTTGCAAGCCAAAACGGGTAAAACGAAACTGTAAACTGCGCAATATTGGGGAGCGGGGGCCAAAATGACATTTGCCCCCCCATAAATCATATTGGGGGGGGGCATGGCCCTTGCCCCCCCGGTTCCTATGCCAGTGGTAGAAACGTAAGCAATAAATCACAATAACTTAACCCGTTCGACAGCTAGTCCTTGCAGTTAACTTAGAGTTGACACCACAGAATTCTGTGGTTGGGAACAACTTGGTATATAAAATGGAATATTGAAAAACGATCTGCTACGTCAATAAAACCCACGTGAGGATGCAGCTAGAGAACACTTCATTTATAAGTTCAGTGCTTTATGACTAGTTACATTTCAGGCTGACGAGTGTTTTATGGGGTTGTACGATATGTGTCTTCTGTGGGATCAACTTCTCATGAATGTAGCAATTATTCCTAGTTAAAACTTGAAAGCGAGATTTTTGTCATTTAGACAAAGAGATTTGTCATTTACAAATGATCTTCCAAGAGTCCATACCTTGGTAATCTTAGAGAAAGGCCAGCTATTGTGATCAGCTTGAATTCGTACTTGGTGATAACCATTTAGTTAATTTGATGCCCTGCAGGAGTAGGTTTCCCTTCAAAAACATGTACACATCTAGGCCTATAACTTAGCGACAGAAAATATGAACCGGAGTTTCTTTAATGCCCCTTTTGAGGCTTTGCGAGTTATGAAAGTTATTTTCGCTAAAATTAATGTGTACACGCCTTTCCAGCAATTTCTAGAAAAGTATTGCCTCCCCGGCGGGGAATCGAACCCCGGTCTTCCGCGTGACAGGCGGAGATACTCACCACTATACTACCGAGGAATATGAAGGAGTAGGCAGTCATTATAATATATAAACAACATTTCTTATAAGATCTTTTGTAAATATTTTATACTGTTGAATTGTTGGAAAATTACTTGCATTTTGTTTGACTGACGGGTAGTAGAAGCTGCAAATATTTCAAAAGTTAAAAAGCAATGGAGACCTTAGTGGTTTGTTCACAGATAATGACGTACCCTAGAAAGCCCGTACGCAGTACATGCAAAATAACCAACTGCATGTAGGCCTATGTGCAAGCACAAAACGCACGGACTCAGTACTCATACGTATATACTTTTGTACGTGTAGCTAGGTTGGGCGACGGATTATATGCAAATTACGTTATCTCCAGATGCATGTTGGGCCTACCCATCAATCCTCAGGTAATTTTTCCCAGAATTCTCCAAATTTCGAGCCAAACTTCAAACTCCGAATAGAAGACACATGTGATACTCTTTTTACTGAAATTTTGGCGTAATTCCCGCTAAGTAAAATTTGTGTGGCAGCAAAATGGGGTTTCCTGTAGCATTGGCATCGATAAATAGTCTACTGTGGTAGGATAATCGTGCATTGTGTTTGCTGTGGGTTGCTTTTGGTTGCATAGTTTTAGTGGGAGCCTGCAGGCCTAGCCTAGCCTAGCTAACGTCGTTAGGTCCTAACTAGGCTAGGCCTAAGCTACTCAGTACTGTTGTGTTATTTGTTCACATGAGTCTAGGGAGAGAACGTCATCCCTAAACCCCAAAATACGGTTAAATAGTACTCATTGGTATGATATCCTTGTTATTTGTGATTCGGAGATTGCTTATTTTTGTGGCCACTTAACCCTAACCTAACCCCTAAACTGACTTAACCCTAACCTTATCCCTAACCGAACCCCAGGCAAAATCGAACCCACAGGTGGAACCCCTGACAAACCCCGTTTTAACAATAGGGTGACGTTCTCTCCTTAGTCGCATGTTATTTGTTCATGTTTGTTAGTTAATGTCAGGCCTAGGCCTGTGTTTTGAGGTTTGGGCCAGTTTGCCCCCAAAACCAGTTCCCCCACCAAGCATTGACCAGGTCACCCCCAGAGACCTACCACTCCAGTTTGCCCCCCCCCCCGGCCTAGGCTAGGCTATTGGAAAGTTCGAAGATTTAGGGCCTAGCCTATCCAGTCTGGAAAGTTCGTATCTGCTACACCGAATTTTTACGCCAGTCACCTGTTTTCTCAACTTTTACGCCACGCCAAATTGTTGTTCTGTGTTTTAAGTACAGTGTGTATGTAAAAGACAAGAAAATCACGCCATGAAATTGGCGTATAAGGTCTTTACTGCACGCCGAAGATCTTCGGCGTAACATACATGTTTTCCAGACGGGTAGCCTATGCCAGATGCCAAAGGAAAGGCAAGATAAAAATAATGCCAATATCTTCTGTGGGCTAGGAGCCTAGGTGTGCCAAATGTGATAGGCCTACTCTTTTTACTGAAATTTTTGCCATTCCTGTGATTAGTGTGAATCCCAGTTGAATTTAACTACGAATGACCTAGGCCTAGGCCTAGCGCAGTCTTTGGATTGTAGATCTCAGACTGACATGATTATCATGGATTTTTCCAAAGCTTTTGGTACTGTTCCCCACAACCGCCTACTGTGTAAATTACAGAATAAAGGCATCAAAGGCCATACTCTTGACTGGATTGCTGATTTCCTCAAGTTTCAGAAGCGGAGGGTTGTGGTTGGTTGTAATTTTTCTGATTGGACTGATGTTAGGCCGAGGGAATGAAAGTCATAGAATACCGTCCGGGTGATTTTGGAAAACACATGAGGCATTTTTTCATTATTCATTATTCATTATTTTTCAACACTTGTCAATACAGGCAAAACAATACAATATACCCATGTTTTGAATAACCAGCTATCAGCTTTCCCACTTGACCACTCAGGGGTCGAAATATGCCTTCAAACTTTGAGGGCCAACCGGGCCCCTAGCTCATGGAATCTAGGGGCCAAACGAGAAATCAAGGGGCCCAAAACTACCACCTACATTACTTATGATGGACATCGGTGTACTGTATGTCTGCATGTGTGATCATCTGTGTTGTGACAAAGCAGACTGTTCATGAGTGATGTGAACTGATTTCAGAAGTGTGTGTTTTGTAGGTTTTAAGTGACTGTTAGTATACGAAATACACAGGCCTTGCGAGATGTAAGATCGTTGGCATGTGGGTGGAGAGGTTCATGCGCACTGTACAATTAGACTTAAAATATTTAGGAGCCAACCAGGCCCCTTTCCCTGCAGAAGCTACGGGCCCGAGCGAATTTCTAGGAGCATCGGGCCCACGGGCCCCCGTTATTTCGAGCCCTGCCACTACCGTTAGGGCTTCCAGCAAGAAGAAGGGTCAAGCCTAAGCATATAAAGATTCCATCTGTTTTAAGATAATTAAAAATCAGACCAGAAACAACAATTAAGCCCTTACACTACTTCCGGTGAGGTCACAAGGTTAGCTGACATACCATGACGTTTTTCGCATGAGTGCGCATGTGTGCCATCATTTTACAGTCCCAGTAGACCTGTATTATAGTACGCCTGCACTACATTATCAGTGCTTGCAATACCAATGACATGTGTATGTAAGTCCGAAATAGCCTAGGTGTACACATTCGGCAACTGCCGCGAAGGTACGTACGTACGCGATTCAAAACATGTTACTACATTCACGTACTGATATACACGGCTGAGAATAGTTTGAGCTGTGCATTTTTGCTTTGTGAGGCTTTATACGGTGACGACAGGTGAAATTTTTATTTTCAGGAAGCGTTTTAAGCAAATTGTGATGAAATTCAGGGTAAAAAGTTTTGGCATATTTTTCGTTTTTTGAATAATGATTTTTGTTTCAAATAATGAAAATTTTCGGCGGCACGTTTCAGCTCATGCGGGCGGTGGACGGTATTCTATGACTTTCATTCCCTTGGCCTTATCTCTGGTTTCCCCCAGGGCACTGTCTTGGGTCCCCTGTCATTCCTCGCATACATTAATGATTTGCCCAATAACATCACTTCTGAAGTGAGACTTTTTGTCGACGATTGTGTAATTTACAGACAAATAAGGAATACTTTAGACCAGGTTCAGCTCCAAAATGACCTACACACCCTCTTTAAATGGCAGAGTAATTGGCAAATGCATTTCAACGTCAAGACATGCTTTGCTATGAGGGTCACTCACTCGAGGAGTCCTAAACTTTTTGATTACTCACTAGGTAACGAAATCTTGGAGTCTACTGACTGCCATACCTATCTTGGAGTTGACATCTCTAACACCCTTTCCTGGAACAAGCACATTAATCTTATCACTTCATCTGCTAATAGGTCCCTAGGTTTTATTAAAAGAAATCTGTACTCCTGTCCAAAGAGTATTAAAGCTAATGCCTATCTCACCCTTGTTTGACCACTTCTAGAGTATTCCTCTTCGGTTTGGGATCCCTACTCTGCCTCCCTAGTTAGTAAAATTGAGCAAATTCAATGTAGGGCAGCTAGGTTTGTCTGTAATGACTACTCCTCTCACAGTAGTGTAACTGAAATGTTGAGGGACCTAGGATGGGATAGTCTAAAAGACAGCAGAACAGTTAATAGGCTTGCTGCTCTTTTCAAAGCTAGATTGGGCCTCCTTGCTTTGCCAATTGCCAATCTCTCTCAACCGGTCCGGCGGCCTTCTAGGCTCCAACACTCGAACAGTTTTTCTATTATACATGCTAATAATGACTGCTACAAATATTGCTTTTTTCCACGCACCGTCAGAGACTGGAACCTTCTCCCCCAGAACATTACAGATCTCGAGGACCCCAAGCAATTCAAGATCTCCGCCTTGAGGTTCCTCAGACGGAGGACTAACTCATCCTGCACACCTCACCCTGCACGTTTGACTCCACCTAGGAGTGTTGTGCAGTACCTTTCCAGATCCAGATCCAGATAGAAATCAGGCTGGCAAAAAATGCCAGAAATTTGGCATGACCACTTGAGTGTCACGCTGAAGATGTTCGGCGCATCCTACATGTTTTCCAATTCCAGACAGGGTTTGCCCTAGCCCTTGAACAGTGCTGTGTGTTTCAGTTACACTCCTCCATCACAGCCCTTGTGCACTGTGTACAAATTTTTCACATCTAATGGCCATAATGTCTGGGGACCTCTCACACCCTCAAATGACAACGTTTTCTCCAGATTGGAAAGTTTGCCCTGGGTGGGGGATTTATCCCGCGTGCAAGAATATGAATTTCGAAGTTGCCAGCCACTGCAACCGCGCAAACCTGTTGGCAGCAACCACACAAGTTGCTGGGAAAGGCAATTTCCTGCAATGTAGGAGATGGTTTTGGCCAAAATTTTCTCAGTATGCTCCGCGCCAACCGATGGTGGCGCTCTGCTTAGATAGTATTGGCCGTGCAATTCTCTTGGCCATTATTAAAGTCCCGCGCACCATTACAAGCTTTCCAATCTGCTATTTTCTCACCAAACTTTGTCCATCAACTCTCTTTCACATGATAGGCCTGCAGATAATACTCTTACCCTGCATTCCATGTAAAGGCCACGCCAAAGTTACACTGAGGTGTCAGCGTTCGTACGCCAACAAAACCAAAGGTTTGCCCAAGTTACGCCGAGAGGTCAGCGCTTGTACACCAAAACCAAAGGTGTGATTTACACATTATGCCACACAGTATTGCCTGCTGTACGATGGGTATTCATCATACGTGAAGCAAAAAGTTACAGACATGCTTTCCTGTTTAACAGGAAATATCATATTTTGTCTGGGGACTCAATGTAAATTAGGCCTAAGTGGAAACAAACTGTAGATATTTTCACGTACAGTATGCCGAAATGCCAAGGAGTCATGGGCCAAGGCCGATTTTTTTTATGTACGCCAGCATGCCGAGGTAACCGTTTCACCACCGCTACGCCGGGAAGGAGTCGGTGCTCATGCCGAAGATCTTCACATTGTAGTGCATGGATGCAGACTGCTTACCCTGACACTTTTTCAAAAAAGATTCAATTTGAAGCCAAAATCAGGCTAGGCTAGGCCTACATGGTTTTGTTAATGGCAAATCATGTTCACAATCACATACAGCTGTCATGTTGGTGACTTGGTTCTTACACATACGTATAGTATATGTCAACAATGCATTTGGAAGTGTGTAAATTATTGCATTTCACATATTAGTACATGTACATGTATCCACATTGCCAGCACTCATTAAAGAGTGACGTCAGTCTCCATGAAGATTCCAAATTGCATTCCATATCTGGCCCACGGCCGCCAAAGAAAAACAATAGCAAACATAAGGAAAATGCCAGCTCCACGCCGAAGATCTTCAGACTGGAGTACACGGAAGGCAGACTGGTGAAGATTTCCTTACACTTTTCATGAACAAGCATGGAAATCTTCTAGACGACTCACATCATGCTACTGTATAGATATGGCATTGTACACACATACATACTACTATGTAAGAGGTAATGACATACTTCCAAAAGCATCCCTCTTTTTGGAGTAATTGCACAATTTACCCCACATATGGAAGCTCTCAAATTTAACTTGAGAACAACTCATCTATGATCATTGCACGAATATTCATTGGCTGTGATTGAGGTACAGTACCTTGTTACCTTTCAAGAGGCTACAGTATGAGGATATACAGTCACAGTTGATTTGTTTAATTGGGAGAAGCCAAATGGATATGCAGTAAAAATTCAATTTCCCTCACCGGGATATGTTTTCAAGAGGCTATGGGGCTATGGGGATATTCAGAGGCAACTTCCTGTTACAGTGGCCTATGAAGTTTAACTTGTCTTTGAAAGGCTACCAGGATACGCAGTCAAAATTTTCATGCGAATTGTTTGTTGCTTTTGTGATTTTCTGTGACTTTGGATGCTGATACCTTCTCATTGGAAAAAGGTACAGTATACAGTAAAGCCAAATTTGATACATGCGATGTCTGGTGACAACATAATCAGGATCTGGTTCCAGATCAGCAGTAGCTGGCCTAATTTTGGATAAGTGGGCCCCCCACAATTCAATTTTTCACTTTCAGAAACTTGTAATTTTTTCAACTTTGGAGGTCCCCTGGTCCCACTACCAATAGTCCAGAGGGCCTTAATATTATTCGTCAGTATTAATTGATCACTTGACCATAAACGGGTTACTAGATTGATGTACTAATAAAGATTTGGCAGAGGTCTAAACTTGGTCCTAGGGAAAATTTTCAAAAAAGGGACCCTTTTTTGTAGAGGTTGTTGACCCTGTGGGCAAGTAGCCACAGATCTGAAATTTTCTTCAAGGAAGGAGACAAGTTTGATGTCCACAAAATGTCATATACCTTATGTATCTCCTTCATGGTCAGATAAGAGAATGAATATGGCCCATTGGAAGGAGTTACTGTGGGCCCTATGGCACAGTATCACAACATGTAAACATTTAATTAGATTATTTTTGCTTGCATTTGATCATCACAAGAGATCATGTGAAAAGTCAAAACAAATTTGAGTTCCCTATGCCTGTACTTTTTGAGTTCTTAACCCCTGAAGTTGGACAACCAGACCCTTTGTTGGCTGAAAGGCTTTCATCCTGTCATGGGACACCATATTCAAGGGCCCATATCTTTTCAACTAAACATGATACAACCTTGAAACAAGTACCAGTTCATCATTTATACCCCAGAATGCAAAGGTAAAGTTAGATGGATACGAAGGCCGTAGAGTTGGTAAGAAATATTCACTTGAAATTGTCATCTCATGCTAGTACATTATTGGTTGTATGCTTCTGTACGGAACATGTTTCATGTAAATGCTTGCCTAAAATTTTTCCAGGAGGGTATTCTGCACCTCACTGTAGCTTTCTAGAAATGAAAGTCTGAAATTGACTGTTCTGCAGTATGAGTATACTGTATTGTACCACAAAATTTTTTGTAAAATATAAATGTGTGAGCTTGCAAGTATAGTAAGAACTCAGTGAGGATGAAAAATTGGAAACTGTCACTTAATGTAAACCTGACCTGACCTGGTTTCTTTTCAGGCTTGACGGCAACCAAGTACATTATTTTGTATTCTGTGCAAAATGGAAGATGTCATGGGGAATGAAATACAGGATGTATCAAAGTTGGTTGCATCTGAGAGAATGACCAACGAAGATGAGAATTTGGGCGACATCTCAGCTACCCACCGGGTGAGAACAGGAATCAAGGTTTTGCAACAAGGAGATTCAGTTGTGGTTGAAGAACAGCCAGGTATCCTTGGGGAACAAACAGTTGGTGGTGTGGTTGACTTGGAAGGTGCCCTGTCTGGGAGAAAAGATGATGTTGATGATGGTGTGGATCTTGATCAACAACCTGCAGTCATTAGCTTGGTATTGCAGTCACCCACTGATTCTGTGGATGGTCAATTACATATCACATCAAGTCAGGTAAAGAGAAGAATTGGGTAGTTTTTTCCATTTTTTTTTTTAAGGTTGATAAGTTCACCTCTGATGTTTGCTTGGCTTGTACACAAAACTGAAAAAACTTTGGACAACTTAAAATTCAAAAAGTTTAGGATTGAAAGATAAACTTAGCTATCGTACTGTTGTGGTTTTTAATTAAAGAACTAAAGAAGTTCCCATGTATTTCTGAAGTGACCTTAAATGACATGACATTATTTATGACTTGAGGAAGTAAATATCATCCAACACTAATTCACTACCCTTGAAACAAAAAGATGTCAAAACAAAGGTCTATGTTACAGTATATGATGGCAGAGGAATGCTAACCTTGTACAGTAGTATTTACTGCCCAGTACTATACACATTAGGTAACTTTGTGTCAAGTGAAATCACTATATAGTCTTTTCACATTTTTAAAAAAAATTATTTCAAGCTTAAAATATTGTGCCAAGTTTGCCCAGTAAGTTAAGGTTAGGTTCAGACGTGGGGTAATTACACTTTTTGCAGTAATCGTAATCGATTACTTATGTGAAAGTTGCTAAGTAATCATAATCGATTACAGTGGCAAAGTACAGTAATCGTAATTGTGGTTTAATTTATGATTACATTGAAGTTAAATTTATAAAAGAAGTGCAAAAGAAGTAGAAATTATTAAACAAATATTTCAGTGCTTGCTGCTTTTATTGTGGTAACTATAGTTAGGTTTCCTGCTTTCCTGGATGCTACGGTAAGTTCCTGCCAGATCCCTGCAATTTACGCGGTCATTCTGCTTGCAAATCACGGGGCAACAATCCTGGCCCATTTTTTGCAGTGCACATACCAGGTTAAAGTCTCATCACATTCATAGCGGCATAGCAGGGACAAACTGAATTGTGTGCACATCCCCAACAAAACTGTTGCAACGGCCCCATTATGGCCCAGGTGGGATGGGGCTGTGGTCACAATTGGCAAGTGCAATAATAAAACAATAATTCTCAACCTGAAAAATGCAACATTTAAGTATAAATAAATTTAATTAATAGCTCCACAGATAAAAGCTTCCATGAGCATTGAGCCAGAAAACTCCTAGTATCAACTATTGAAAACACATGCTATTAATACCTCCTATCAGTCCATTGTTCCCATTTCAACAAAATGCATAAATCAGGAGTGCAATTGTGATTACATTGCAATGTAATCATAATCCTAATCAATTACGTACATTTCTAGCTGTAGTTGTAACATACTTGCCAACCGTTCCGTTTTAAGCGGAACTGTTCCGTTTTATGAGCTTTAAAACCCATAAAAATCAGAACGTTCCGTTTTCTAACTTCTAGTATTAAAATGTAAATGATCAGAAAAATCATGAAGCAACAGCTTGGCAAAAATAAAGTCAATCTTTGCATACACCTAAGTGATTTCAACATATATTGTGAACATTTAGAGAGGAAAAGAGGAATTTTGCCCCCTGGACCCCACCCAAGGAGGTTGGCGCTTGTGCGCTGGTCATGCATAATGGATCATATGCTACATATGTTCCGTTTTCTGAGAAGACAATGTTGGCAAGTATGTTGTAATCATAATCGTAATCGTAAAATCTGAAGTAATTGTATTCGTAATTGATAACATATGTAATCGTCTCAAGCCTGGTTAGGTTATATATATGCATTTAAAATAACCCTGGCATGTCAGTGACCCAAACTTGTGTACTTACAAAATATTTTGTGAGCTCTCAGCCTCTTTCACTTTCTTTTTGGTCAGGACCAGCATGGTGAACCATCAGTTACAACAGCTGTGTTACCAGGGTCCAGTTTAACAACTGAAGTTGGGAAGGGGGTTTTAGACGATGGGGAAACTCTTGAATCAGTGCAGTTCGTAGATGCTTCACCATCCACACTCTTACAAGCCAAGGGTAAGCAGAGTTTTGTTTGTGTACAGTATATAATCAGAAGTTTGATCTCTGCAGTTGTTAACTAATTGTGTGGTACTCAGGGTTCCCAAGCAGTCGGGAATTCGGGAAAAGTCAGGAAAAGGTCGGGAAAATCAAAAGGGGGTATTCTAGGCCTAGAAAGTCCTTGAATTTGCCTACCAGCTCTGGAAATTTTCTTCATGTTCTTCACTATTTTTCTTGCATTAAATTATTGCAGTGGTCAAGGAAGTAAGTGAATGAAGGCTGAACTGGTTCTATAAAATTAGAGATTATGCCATAAATTCCTGACGTTCATTTCACTTTGCGTATATCAAGATCATGCGTTAGCTCTGCTGCATGTTCCAAGCCATATATTAACCAAAACTGTCGCCGCCTGTCACTCAGTGTTACTTTGAAACATGAGACTAGGCTAGGCTTGATACATCTCCATATGTAAACTTGTTAGGATAGGATAGAAGCCAAAGGAAGTGACTCTGAAGGAAAAAGTATCTTACAGGAAAATTATGCAAGAAAATTTTTCGTAACCATGAAACGGGGCTTAGTTACAGTATTTTACCTCTGTTGAAACTGTTTTATGAAATGAATGCCATCTGGGTAATTTTGGATGGCATTCACTTTTACATTTGAGTTGGCATACCCTGAGACTGAAACATCTACACAGTGTTGTGCACTAGTATAGTATCTTGAATTGAAATGTTAAAGGACTGGGAGGGATTGTAGGCACAGATTTTGGACAAGATTCCCAGGGTTAAAGAAACTTAGAAATTACTTATCATCATACAGTAATTATTGATAACCCCACTTTTTTCTAGCATGTGACAGTTAGGTTTATGGGGTGAATGGTTTGAATTTTTGTCTCATACCAGCATACCAGCTGTTGTGAGCTATTGTGATCACATAGGTCTGTATATATTGATCTCTATCGGTCTGTCTGTTGACATTTGCAACATTGGCTGTTATTCTCACATCTTTCAAGGGATCTCGATGAAACTTGCACAGAATGTCCCTTAGGTGGTGGGCCATTTAAGGTGTTCAGAAAATTTTGGTCTAAGGTCCCATGTGGGCCCTATGGCCCATTTTATGAAATTCTACACAATGCTTCTCTTGCAGATATTCTCTTGTACAATGTTGATAGTTTGTCATAATGATACTCCATAAGCGATACTGTACCGTACCTATGGGGTGTTCAGAAATTTGGGACCTAAGGCCAAAGATGGGACGTAGGGTCCATTTTGTGACAATTAACTTTTCCACCTTTTAATGTTAAAGCTAGTTGATGGGATGTTATAATGTTATAGTGGTGTTATAGTATAGTGATCTGTGTGGTATTCGAGAATTTTGGTCCAGATCCCATGTGGGAACTATGACCTCCTTTTATGAAAAGCTGCAAAGGGCTTCTTCAACAACAGATTCTCTTGTACAAGGTTGATGGTTTGTCATAATGATACTCGGTTAGCGGTATCCTCAGGTTGTACATACATTTTGGGCCTAAGGTCCAAGATGTGCCCTGGCATCCATTATGTGAAATATTGCAAAATGGTTGACCCTAATTCCTTCAGTCAGAGTTAAACATTTGACCACCTGTCATAATGATGCTTGATTAGTGACCTGTTTATTTTTTCTGGATGTTTGGGTCCAAGGTCCCATGTGGGTCCTAAGGCCCTTTCTATGAAATCCACATTGTGGCTTGCTGAAGACAACAGAATAAGAAGTGGAGGTAACACAACATTGTCACACAGTCAAAACGTCATTTTAAGTGGGTGGGGTTATTTTGGTAGCTAGATATAAGACCAAAGTTTAGTACCGGGTAAATAAATTTACGACTAGCACATGCCCAGGCCTATGCCTCATTGTGGGCGTGTATATTTGTCACCTATAGTATGAACCACAGGTGATAATTTGGGTCTGGAGAAACTATGGAAAGGTCTTGAAAAGGTTTGGAATTTCATTCACCAAAAAGTGTGGGAACCCTGTAACAGGGTAAGTTTCCATTCATTTACTGCTTTCAGTTCTCAAGGTATCAAAAGCTACAGTATTCTCATATTTTTTTTCCAAAAGTAGACTTAAGACAAACAGGTTTGATTTCATGGATCCACATTAACAAGTTGTGTTTTGCATTATGTTATTTTTCAACCCACTGTTGCACCTAGGACTGGGTAGGATAAGTTAACAACATCTTAATGTTTAGGATGTATTCACAACATGAATGCATTAGATGTGTGTTGTAAAATGGAAGGCTTATTTTAAAGAAGCTACAAAACAATGGGTTTTCAAAGTGAAGTCCATGACACCACGTCCTAGCTCCAAATTAACGTTTGGTTGAAAATATAAAATATGATAACTCTAATATTGGAAGAATGGAGCATTGTAATTGAAAGAAAGGTTCACCAGAATGCTTGGATTATGTTCCTCTTTAAATTTGTGTCTGGACTAACCCTTTAAATAGACTTACGGTTGAGTTGAAATGATTAGAACAGAGCCTTCCTCTAGCCTTTTAGTTTGTATTTGCCTTTATTCCCTTTTCATGTTTTCTTTGGCTTTTTTCCCCCCAGATGTTGAGGATTCAACCATAGTAGAAGGTCAGGCCATTCAGTTGGATGATGGGACCACAGCATACATTCACCAAGTCTCAGCTGATAAATGTAAGTGGTTCTCTAGACCAGTGCTTTTCTGGTACTTCCCATGGATCAGGACCCAGAAAATGGCTGGTTAGTTTCATCTGTGGGCTGCACTTGAAAAAAAAATTACCACACACAGTCAGTAGATGCCAGCTGTATTCAGAAATGGAAACATTTTTACTAACAGCAGTGATTTGCTAAGAGTGATCAGAGCCATTACCACTTCAAAACAAAAAAAAATTAGTTTGCAACTTTCTAATGTCCAGTAAGTGTCACATAACTAGGTTAAGTATCATTTGGAGTTGTAGAAAAAATGCATCTTTGTATATAGATAGGAATAGCTTGTGGCGTTTGTGGAGAAATAAAAGATGGGTTGCTAGTGAAAAACTCCAGAGGCTTTGCTTTAGAGCGGTGTTCCTCAGCCTCATGGTATGGGACCCAGGGTTGCACAGAAGCAGTACTGTGTGGCAGAATGTTTGCCAGCTAGCCCTCTTTGTTACTAAATAGGAAGTAGCTGGCACAACAAATTGAATGAAACTCTTACCATAATGGTTGTGAAATGATTGAAATAACAAATCATTTTGATTTCTTAGATATTTATGTAATACACAGTTTTATTGTGAGTACACCAATTATTTGAATTTCACAAACTCATTACACAAATCGTTTGCCTCAAGGTTCAAACTAGCTCATATTGTGGGATGAAGTTAATAAGCAAGTTCTTTTGTACTTGAAATGAGAAACCTTATGCTTTCCCTTCTGGTGTCTTCAGTGTTCCTGTTTAAAATTTTTGTCATTTGTAAAACCGGAAAAGTCCTCTCTTCGAGTCAGATGCTAGTTATTATTATATAACACGTTATTAATTTCTCTAAATTTGATTGGAGGATTGGTGATCACATGCCGTGGGCGATTCGGTACTATGATCACAGTGGTGTGTTATCCATCATGTAGTAGTCTAGTATAACACAACAGTTGTGTGTTGTACTAGTGTAACACACGGCTGTGACGTCAGCTATCACTGCGGTATGCACAAACTATGCGGCTCAATAACTCATTGCAGCTTTGGTGATTGCACCTTGCATATCTTACATAATAGGCACTCAAACGCATAGCTAGCAAAGGACAAACCATGGAGCTACCACACAGACAAACATGAAAACCATATAGTGACCGCCAAAACACAACTTTAATCAACGAGTAGATCAAAGTTAGACGATGTTACATAAAACACATATTGAATGTTTTTCATTCGTTGAAAGATTTAACGTTCTATTCAGTTCAGCTTTGTCTAATTGAATAGAACATTCAATCTTTCAACTTATGAAATAGTTCATAACTACTGCACTCATAAACATTCATTATTTGTATATGATCAAATGAAAGAGAGCACTAGTCAAGTCTACAGCCCTGAGATTAAGTGTGTAATAAATCAAGGAAAGCATGAAAATTTCCATGCCTGGTTGCATAATTGGAATTCAAAAGTGTTACTTTGTTTCATTCACTTTCCCCCCCTCAGTTCCTTCCATTGAAGATGGTCAAGCTGTACAACTAGAGGATGGTTCTACTGCTTACATCTTGAGGGCATCATTGAAAGGTTTGCAAGGAAAATTTATTTGATTCTTCCTAGACTCTTAAAATTATGTCCATTTTTTGGTTGTTTGGATTTCAGTGATAACTGAGAGAAAGTTTGCACACTTGCTTTTCACCAGAATATACTTTTAACAAGCAACCAAAGCAAATGTAAAAATACAAAAAGCAAATATCTACCATATCACACGACTAATTTGCTTCGTCTAAATTGATAAATATAGCTTTATAAGTGTAAGTAACACCAAGTGACCAGGTAATTGATCTCATTAATAATGAGTGGGCAGTCCTGCGCACAAGGGGTCCTGAACATGCAAACAGGTAGAAGGTAATGTGAAATGGACATTATGAGACCTGCTGGGCATATTCTGAAACTATAACTTATGGGTTTTGCACTGTTTAGATTGATAAGATTGTATTCATTAATTCAGGCCTTGAAGGGCAGTTGTTTAATGATGCTGTGTGACCATGAATGTGGGAGAAGCCTGTATGGCTTATGAATTACAACTTTGCACTGGGTGGCTAACCAGTTTAGCAATTTAGATCAAATCTGGTTTCTTTTGAAAGGCCAGTTCAGATGGGAAAACCATAGATTGCTCTTTGATGAAAAACCCACCTTACTTTGACCTGCTGGGGGATCAGACCCTGAACGTTCCGGTAACTAAGCGTCATTGCTTCAAATGCCACTGCCATTATCCACTCATCACAACACCTGTATATCATATCATTAGCTCACTGACATGCTGTGTAAGTTCGTTCATTGCAGAAAAGTGTTGCAAAATGATACCACAGGTGTCTGAATGTCAAGAGGTCTGTAATGTTTGACTGTGTCATAACAGTTGCACTGGTTTTCATTATCAGGTGAAAGTTCAAATCTACAGGCCGTACAGCTGGAAGATGGAACCACAGCTCTTCTTCAGACAACTTCTTTTGACAGTTCCCAAGGTACCTGGATGTGTTTTCTTTTGTCAGTTGTGTCTAGGGTCCTTCTCTTGTATATCTGCTGTGAATGCAACCTGTGGACATGACTTGTGTAGCCAGCCTACCTATCAGAAATATGCTGATGTCGTCAAGTAGAGAAGTATTGTATATTACTAGAATGCTTGCATATATCCTTATTAAGGAGCTCTTTAGCAATAGCTGCACACACATAGGATGGTATAGAGGGGTGTTATAACAAGATTTTAATGGTAGACATTACCCTGAAAATGCCCATCGCTACCTCACCCGAGATAGGGTGTTTTTCTGATTTCTCCACAAAATTTTAATGAGGAAATGTTTTGATAAAGAGAACTCCCATAATGGATAGAAATATATGAAGGTTTGACTTAATTGATATCATCCAAGGGACAGGAACCTCATTGCAGTCTTGAAGTTTGTCAGATGTGTTTATGGGAGTTAAATTTTGCATTCAAGTTAAACCAAAATTTTCAAATGAAAGATGTGAGAGTTTGTGCAAAGAGGATGGAAGCAGTGTTCTTTGGGGGTGTTCTGTGTTAACTTTATTCCATCACATCATTTTGCCAGAGATTTACCCAAGAAAATAAATTTGCTTAAAATGTTGAGTTGTAAGCCACCTACCCATACTCTCTATTAACAAGCCATCATACTCTTCTCCTACATTTATTTTGACTAGTGAATGTACTTCCGAGGTAAAGCTAAGTATAACACAATACCCTAGAGGAATTTCAACTCCTAAGTAAAATAGTTTACACAATGTTTATTTCATCCTTCATAAATTACCCTGTATTTACATTTTCCTCCAGATGATGGTGAAGCTAGTGGTCTCAGTGTCTTGGATCCATTTTCAGAAGTAATTCACTTTTTGTTTTGCCTTCTGCAAAGTAACTATTAAGGATTGTTTTAGGCAGACATTTTTTTTTAGGTTGTTGAAGAGGAGCGTGAAGCATTCCAGTGAAATTTGAGTAGAATTTACCAGGTGCAGAAAGAGAGAAACTTTTGAAGTGTGGTCTGAAGATAAAAAAAATATGTTCATTATCATTGTTATGAAAGTACCCTTGTTTGCTTCAAGTTCAGTTATTACAAAATGTGACTTCTTTACATACATATCACAGTTTGATGCAAATTTTATGAAAATGGTGAGGTTAATTTACTGAAGTTTTATGTCAAACTATATACTGTCATGCACAATTCCTTTGGTCAAATGAGTAGCTTCTAGTAGCTGAATCTTTAGTCTATGTAAGATGCCTCTTCTAAACAGATCTTTCCAGTCTTTTTTCTCTGCTTAAATTTCATGTCTCCAAGGAAAGTGTGTGGAATTTGATACGGGATGAAGCTTGTAAACAGTAGTTTTTCTACCATTTTTTAAAAAACTTCTCATTAAGACTGAAAAAGCTAAATATTGACAGAGGTAAATTAACTTAAAAAATGATCGTTTTATGCAATTATTTCACATTTTGTTATTAAAGACATTAAAATACTACTGTAGCTGTTAATGAAATGAGTGGACAAATATTGAGCATTCTTCAGACGTTGCTCAAAGGCTAAAAGAAAGTCAGCGTGATATAAAAATGGAGTTGAATGAGATTTGGTAGATAAAACCACTGAGGTCTTAAATATTGAGGCATTAAATATCTTGCATGATGCAACCGCTTTCCTCATTGATGTCTACTACTATTTTGCAGGGGAATGATGCTGATTCTCAAGCCACCACTATCCAGGTATCTGGACAGCCATCACTGACCACTACATCTGGAACAGCTATCAGCTTGAAGACAAATGAGGCTGGAGGTTTAACTATCAAGGTACTTTTGAGCAATTCTATTTTGATGAACCAGGATGTGCCAGAATATTCTCTGAGTGCTAGCTAGGCACATTGTTGAGATTGTCTTAAGGGGGGGGGGGGAGTGTAAGGGTAGGGGAGCCCATATCCTGTATGTAGGATTTTGAACCGTCTATTTGGAGCACATTGAGTTCTCCCCCCCCCAACCTGCCAGGCGGTAGTACAGTACCAGGTGGGATTCACAACATTCTTCGTTTATTAGTGCCGGGCAGAGGTTTCTGTTGCCAGGTGAGCAGGGATGTGAGAGTTCCGCATTTCCGTGAATTTCCGCGTTTCGTATCAGTGTGTTGTGTTTTTATTTTTTCTAGAGCCGCGAATGTGTATGTTCCTAATCTTGCTCATTGCCTTTTTTAACGATGTCCGTTATGCGTTTGTTTAGGACTTAATGGTTCTGCTCATATGTACCTGCCTGCTAGCTTCCTTTCATTTCATTTCATTTCATTTCATTTATTTGATTCTTCCACAACTTGACTTTCAATAGATTTATTTACACACATACACATTACTGAAAATTACATGAAAGCTTGTCTGAATCTATTCTAAATTACAGATTATAGACATTCTATTCACATGAAGACAGCTTTTACTTAGAAATATTACCAAAAACATACAGCTACATACTTGTTAACAACTGCAAGTTGGGAAGGGGAGTGATCGCAAAAACTCTTCAGAGCTTAACTGGGCGATAACTCCCCTATAGAAAACAGTATCACCTAATCGCATTACATTTACTACACATAATTACTAGTCCCCTCCCCTCCCCACCCCCTAACCCCCCAAACAACAAAACCTGCCCTCCCCTACGATATAAGTATAGATTCTAGGCTAATATTTGCTGAGGAAGTACTTCTTAAGATGATTTTTGAAACCGTTTATTGTTAAAAACCTTCGAGATTTTAGTGGCAGAGAATTCCACACAATTACTTAGCGATATCTAAGGCTCTTTTGGGCATTGTTTTGGCAAGGAAACCGGTGAAGTTCTGAGCTTTGACGGGTGTTGTAGTCATGAATTTGGGTATTGTGATTATACAGATTCTTGAACTTTCGGGGTACGTTGCTATTTTCACATCTAAAAATAAAACAGGCAATGCTCAGGTTGACAATGTCAGGTAATTTCAGTAACTTAAGAGAAGCGAATAAGGGACTGGTGTGATCACGCCATTTAGACCCAGAAATGTGGCGAATGGCTTTTTTCTGTAATAATACTAATTTGTTTAAATTAGATTTAGCAGTTCCTGACCAAACAACCAAGCAATATGTAAGGTGGGGTATGATTAAACTTAAGTAAATACAACGCAAGGCATTTTTAGGCAAGAAGTGCTTAAGCTTACAGAGTATTCCCACACTTCGAGATACAGATAGAGAAATGGAATTGATATGGTCACGCCATGATAGTTTGGAGTCTATCCAAACACCAAGGAACTTAGTTTTGTCAGTTCGATTGATAAGTTTACCATCTAGACAAATGCGAAAATTAAACTTCTGCTGGGGCTTACCGAATACCATGTAGTTTGTCTTATCAATATTGAGTGATAACTTGTTAGCTTTAAACCAATCATAAAATTTATCAAGTTCATTAATTATACTGTTTTCCAAACTTTTGGGATTGTCCCCGGAGAAAAAAATATTTGTATCATCTGCGAATAGTACAAGGGAAGAAGCCGTTGGCACATTACAAATGTCATTCACATATAAAATAAACAACAACGGACCAAGGATTGAACCCTGAGGTACTCCACATTTTATATCTAAGAGATCAGAGATTTCGCCATTGAAAAGAGTGAATTGTTTTCTATTGTGAATATAGCTTTTAAACCAGGAAAGACTTGTGCCCCTTATTCCGTAATGAGAGAGTTTTGATATAAGGATTTCATGATCTATAGTATCGAATGCTTTCGAAAGATCTAGGAAAACACCAACGGTTGTAAGTTTTTTACCCAAAGCATCATAGACTTTATCTACAGCATCGATAAGGGCCATTTCCGTTGAAATACCTGCACGAAAACCATATTGACCATCAAATAAAATATTGTGCTTATTTAAGAAAGCTAACAGCCTATTGTATACAATGCGTTCTAGTATCTTAGATAAACTCGGTAATACTGAAATTGGGCGATAATTAGAAAACATCTTTGGATCACCTTTCTTAAAAACTGGAGCAACTTTTGCAACTTTCATTCTGTTGGGAAACACACCATGTGATAGAGATATATTAAAGATATGTGTTAATGGAACTGCAAGTACATGTATCACATTTCTCATAACAGATGGTTTGAAACTGTCAAAGCCAGCAGCTTTATTTGATTTTAGACAATGAGAAGCAACTTCAACAATTTCATCTGGTGTAACTGGGAACAAAAATAGAGAATATGGGTTTGAAATACCAAGAAAATCGTTTGCACAGGAATTACACTGGATATTTTCTGCAAGTAAAGGACCAATATTTACAAAGTACTCATTAAAGCCGTTAGCTACTGTTAAAGGATCACGTAAAATATTATTACCATGAGTAAATGAATCAGGTACAATAGATTCATGACCTTTTCCTCGATTTAATAAATTATTTATTACTGACCACGTACCTTTAATGTCATGCTGTAAGTCCTTAAATTTATTAGAAAAGTGATTTTTCTTTGCTACACGAATAACATGGTTTAATTTGTTTCTAAACAAACGATAATTTGACTTGTTGTAGTCAGACGGAATCTTCAGTGACGCCCTGAAAAGCTTATTTTTTGTTTTAATCGATTTAAGAATTCCATTAGTAATCCAAGGGTGTCTTTTACGTTTGTTACTTTTTACTTCAAAGAAGGGAAAACATTCATGATATAAAGTTGATAAATTGTCACAGAAAGCATCATATGCATTATTTACATCAAGTTCATTTTGTACAAAGCTCCAGTCCAGCCCGGTAACTCGCCTGATGAAGTTATCAATATTTTTTTGAGAATAATTTCTCAATTTCTTTGACAGTACATATGCCTGCTTCATCACATGCGTTATTTCCGTATGACGTGCTGTTGCTGGCTTCCTGTCCGTTTCTATTCCTATGTGTGGCTATGCATGGAAAGAGCCATTCCTCGAGCGCTTGAACGAAGGCCATGCATGGGCCATCGAACATTTATTGATGTATGCCCATAGACAACGCGCGAACATTCCATAATGAATGTTCGTCCGCACGCTCAAGCTGCCGTGCATGTGCATACTGGTACTGTGTAGTCATACACAGTGTAGCTAGCTAGCTGCTAGCTATGTAGCCAGTGTTCAAAGCAACCGTCATGGCGTCAAGAGACGGCAATTCCATAGAACCTGGAATGCCCTTGAAAAGGATGCACTTAACCCAGATCGGACAGATTCATTGGTGAAAACCCTCAGGAGAAGATGTGAATAGCTTGACTATGTGTGCTTACCCGAGGATCAAAAACTATTGGACTGTATCCGACTGATAAACCACAGGCAGACCTTACGTTAGCGAATATACACTAAACGTAGCCTACACGTTACTACAGGCTGTAACTTGTTAGGCATAGCCTAGGCTATGTTGAGTGTATAACGCTAGGATTGCCTGTGATAAAAACCTGGCTTTGCCGTCTGTGTCATTTGTCAAATCAGCCTAGCCTATGCGTAAGGTTAGATAGCCTAGTCTTATTTAACGTTAGACAGCCTAGCCTAGTGTAACGTTAGACTAGGCTTAGGCCTAGGCCTTGTAAGCTTAGGCTACTCCCAGTTCAGATTAGGCTAGCCTAACGTTAGCAGTGTAGCCTAGGCCTAACTTAGGAACATTTTATGTGTTATGTTTTTCCTAAGAAACCCAAGAGCATAGGCCTATCCCACTGAAAAAACATGCAGGAGGGAGTGATTATTAAAAATCAATGTGTGCACATATTGGTGCTAAACTGGCTAGGAATGTGTTAATTTTGAGCTTCACATTCCAAAAATTTTCCAGGGGGCACTTCCCCCTCAAACCCCTGCTAGGGGACAGTCTCTCCTGGACCGCTGTTTGAACGCCTCTCGCTACACGCTTGCTGCTTCGCTACGCTCAGCACTCTTCCTCTTTTTTCTTCAAACCCCACTCACATCCCTGGTGAGGCCACCCAGTGCCCCACATCATGAGCCACACCCGTTATTGAACTTATGTGGAAAAATTGAAGTTCATTAAATATAGGTACAAGACTTTCGTCCACATCCTGATGAAATTCCTTTGCTAGGTTTAGAATTACTTAAAATGTGCGTGGCCAGCTATATGTATAAAGTAGAACCTTTTATCTCACTACAGGCAGTCGCAGCTAATGCAGATCTCTATGGTAAGGCATTCAGATGCACGTACACAGGATGTGGAAGATTTTATACATCTGCACACCACCTCAAGGTAAAACTTGTTTATATATCATTCCATGCATTTTGTACATGCTTTGGCATTACAGTTAGGCATACTTTGAGATTCTGACAGGGAGTCATATAGATGATATTTCATGTACATTTACAAGGCTTTAAAAGTTAGGTGCTAGAGGGCACCCTCTCTGGTGATCAGGACAATAGGAATTGTTTACATTCCACAATGCAATCAATAAGAACTCCCATACATTCATTGCCAACAGGACAAAAAGGCTTAAGACAATTGTTGAATCCCTGATTTAGTAATAAACTTTCAGTCTACAAGGAGGTTTTATCTTTGAAGTATATGTGTATGGGGGAGGGGGGGGGGGAGAGGTGCAGTGGCCCCCACATGGCTGTGTATCATGTATTTTAGAGAGATATTGTGGACCAAATGCTACATGACTAGTTTTAATTATCAGTCATTTTAAATGGTAGCCATGGTGATGGGCTCAGTCTTAGCATATCTTGCTGTAGAATTATCTTGATGAGATGTAACAATGTGAATGGATGAGATACAGAAAAATGATCTGCAGTTCCTTTTAATCAATTCTAAAGGTCGGTGCACAGTGCACTGACCCGATTGTAGAGTAGGGTGGCAGTTGGATGGGTGCAGTGTGTGCCAGATTGTGTTCCCAACCTGACTGCGATCTTACAGTTGGTCTCCATCGTGACCAACTTGGGCATATTATACGTGTTTGATATTAAACCATGTTTAATGTAATGTTTCTGTTATATTTAGTCTAATGTTTTGTGCAGTGTGAGATCCAACGCCATGTGATTAGGGATGGAGGTGATACATATTTTTAATGTGTCTGGTAAAATTAACTCATACAGGTTCATGTTCGTTCCCATACTGGAGAGAAACCCTATTGCTGCATTCATTGTGATAAGGCCTTTGCCACCAGCTATGGACTCAAGAGTCACATCAGAGTGCACACAGGGGAGAAACCATACAAGTGTCCATTTGCAAATTGTGCAAAGGCTTTCAAAACATCAGGTGACCTGCAGAAACACATACGAACACACACAGGTAAATACATATGTACACACAGTTTCTTCCTCTGGGTTTTCAACAGCCTTCTTTGGTTTTACAGCTAGAAAAATGTTGAAACCAGGATTACACTACTCAGTGCATTGGTATGATTGTCAAACTATTTGTAAATGCATAAACAGTAGGACTTGCTGTAGTGTTACTTATTGTTGTGTGCTAAAAGAATCACCCTGGTTGTTTTAAGTTTTCAAATTGAATTTTATCTAAACCAGGATTGAATGTTGGCTGTTAAAATTTTGACTTGAACCCTTGTTGCCTTTTTGGTGTTTAGCTTGAGACCAAAGCTTATATCTTCACTTCTATGGCCTGTACAGTTGCAGACTGTAGATGTTGAAAATATTTTAATCTTTATAGTTTTACAATTGCTAAACTGTTAAGTTTGAATGCAAGAATTTGAAGTGTCTTAAAAATGGTTTGTACTTTTGCAAGTCTTTCCACATATAAAACATTTTTTTTCAGGTGAAAGACCATTCAAGTGCCCCTTTGAAGGGTGTGAGAAGAGCTTCACCACATCTAATATCCGAAAAGTTCACATTCGCACCCACACAGGTGAAAGACCCTATGTCTGCCAAGAGGCCAATTGTGAAAGAGCTTTTTCTAGTGCAACAAACTTTAAGAACCACATGAGAATACATTCTGGTAAGTATGCAGGACATGAAGTTGAAAGTAGTCATATGTTTTGTTTTCTGGGAGGGGAGTGGAGGAGGATTTTTGAATTTTTCCAGGAGGGGAGAGGGGGCTGTTTGGAGCAATAGAAGATTGTAATTTAGTGTCTTATGGGATTCTAAAAACAGAGTCTGCCCTATGCACCATTTTTTGGAAAGCTAAAGCTGTGTAACCAGTGATTGAATGAATACTCAAATAAAAAACAGAGCCTGTCCTATGCACCTTTTTTTGGAAAGCTAAAGCTGTTCAACCAGTGACTGGATTAATGCTCAAATAAAAAAGTTCTGAGTAGAATTGCAGCACATATCACATTGATGGTGTAATGATGTGTCTCTTCTTTCCTAAAAAAAATCAGATAAGTGAAGAGGTTGATGTTGAATGTGTTAGAAAAACTTCCCTTAATTTGTAGAGGCCCTGCATGGAAGTGTTCATTATCAAAATACAACTTTCTTCTAAGTTATACAACTTGTATGCCAGTGTGGGTAATAGAGGTAGCTGCTTGACTGGATGCCTTCCTCCATCCTTCAACAGGATACCTACATTTCCAGATAATTCCTTCGCCTTCAACAGGATACCTACATTTCCAGATAAGTCCTTTGACCATAAGCATATGAGCCAGGTGAATGGGGATCCCCCACCCATGAGTTGGTTAAAAATCTTGTCCTGTGCAGAGTTTTGGCAAAAGTGAGGCTATTTTCTTGGG
This sequence comes from Holothuria leucospilota, assembly GCA_029531755.1. Lineage (NCBI taxonomy): Eukaryota > Metazoa > Echinodermata > Holothuroidea > Aspidochirotida > Holothuriidae > Holothuria > Holothuria leucospilota. The sequence continues at coordinate 44,157,309 of CM055979.1, forward strand.
TTGCACAGGTTTTTCTCGTGTACGTCTAAGCCCATGACAACTTACCCTGGGAGAAGTCCAACCTGGACAATTCCTACCCTTGATAATTGTCCTTGGTCAACTCCCTGGCCAGAATATTCTGAATTTGCCAAGGAAGATATTGCTTCTGGAGATTCAGCAGGGTGGGATTGGTTCTTGAGAAGAGGAGTGGGGGAGTTGTCCAGAAGCAGGTTGTTGAGTAATTGAAACTGTTACTGCATTATGATGAAGTTGACAAAGATGTTTGCATTATTTGTGGTTAGATGCAATCAATTATACAGTAGACATTATCAAATCTGATCCATATTTGATATTCCTATATTTTCTCAACAGGGGAGAAGCCATATGTGTGCACTGTGTCAGGCTGTGGAAAGAGATTTACAGAGTACTCTAGCCTTTATAAGCACCATGTCGTCCACACATACAGTAAACCATACACATGCTTAGTGTGTGGCAAAAATTATCGTCAAATCTCAACTCTGTCGTTGCACAGACGCACTGCCCATGGTATCGTGGACGACGACATCTCTCCAACACAGGGTAAGGAATGAGTGGAGAAAAATAGTTGTTTTGTACATGTTCTTTAAACAAAAGAGTCTCACAACTAAGTGTGGTATAATATTAGGCTGGCAGTGTTAAAGTGTACCTAAAGTCTAAAATTTAATAAATATTTGTTGCAAAGCTTGAAAAATACATCCAGTTGGTGCAGCTCCTATCTTTACTGGACATTCCTCAGGAGAGATATTAAATGTTGAAGCTTATTCACCCAATTTTAAAAGTTAGTTGCCCACCCAAGATTTTAGGAGGGCAGTTGTGTAAATATAAAACTTACATTTAAATTTACCTTAGCTGAAAGCATAACAGTATTGTACAAACTGAACTGCAAAGAAACCTTGTTGCATAATGAAAACAAGAATGAGGATGAACACTTTCATGTTTAATTGCAATAACTGCGCAAAACTCAGGCTTGGCTCAACCGCCCCATGTAGCCAATGGGGAGGTTTTGACATGAGCAATGGGCAGTACGTACCACAAATCACCTGGAGCACAAATCGTTGGGATCATGGACCAATAACCCTCTCTGAAAATAAATGTTAGGGGGAAGCACCTCCCCCACCCCAGTCAGATCCAAACTTAGATGCAACACTCATAACAAAAACAGTGGTGCCATGTTTTCTAAAATCATGTTATAAATCAGTCAAAAAATGAAGATGATTGTATCCTAACTTGCCACAAATACCCCCATTAGCAACATCATGGCACCCTTCAGGGTAGAGTTGGTGCTCTATCCCTTCTACCATATGCACCACTGTGGACACTGGGCAGACCAAGTCCGGGGTAGCATATGGCGGAGCCACTCCATGAATGATGCCAGTAAGGGTCCAAGGATTAACTGACATCCATACAGTAGGGCCTATACCAATATTCCTTCTTCGATGGTACATACTGCAGTCCAGGGGCGAGTCCAGAAATTTTGAAAAGGGGGGGGGGCTAAAAGCCCCCTTCAGTATTCTCCTAGATTAACATTATGCAATTTTTTGCGAAAATTTGTTAATTATTGTTGATGTGGCAAAAAAAGGGGGCTGAGGCTGGAAAAGCCCGCCCCCCCCCCCCCCTTGGATCCCCGCCTGCTGTAGTCAGGCCCAGGCCTACAGTCCGGAAAATGGCAGTGACAAGTTAGATCTAATCTCAAAGCTTTGTGTCCTTCTTGTGAGTAATTAAGTGTAGTATGCACAAAAATAATACTTATTCCCCTTTAATATAATGGGTATACTTTGATCATTATCTTCCGACAAGAGTGGGGGAGCTAGGTTGGGGCCATGGGCGACAATGTTTTCGTATGGTGGTAACTGATGAATCCTCCACCCCCACATAGCAACAGAATGAGGATTTAGAGTGGTGTTGTGTTCATGTCACTTTAAGGACTTCAAGAGACTAAAACTATTTGCTTCTCGTAACAGTAATATGTATGGCAAAAGGCTTAGAAAATATTCAAGTTGGTTTGACAAGCAAAGACCTATTCTGGCCATACATATGTCTGAACTCTCATAACAACATCTCAGACAACATTTGATAACACTTTGAAACAAAAATGATTGGTAAATTTTAGACCCTGTAGCTCTACAAGTAAGCAGACAAATTCTGCATATTGCAGCAGTTTAGTAGGCCTATCCATGTATTTGACACGTTAGGCAACAGCAAAATTGCAAAGCCACTCTAGAGAAATGTGCCTCGTGGTGAAAAACCTTCCAATCAAAAATTGTCAGTATTATGTAGGTACTTGTTTGAGAGTCTTTTGAACATGTCAGGACAATGGTTTTTTTCATTTTTGACAAATTTGGTAATGTTCGACAGTGAATTGACACTCAAAAACGATGTATTTGAAATAGTACTCTTTGCAGTACAAGATGCATGCAGCAAGCTGTAGCTTACTTGTGCAATCCAACTATGTAAAATCAAGCTGTGCGGCATTGTCAGATTGTACGGCTGGCTGTGTTCGCTACGCAAGTTGCCGAATATTTTGGCGTGGAAAGTCTTTTTGGGGTCTTTTAAATGTACTAATCTGCATGTATTCTGATGGTTTTAGCACTGTATTTTCACATGGGCGATCACATTTTCTCAAGGTGGGCTGTTTGTTGCCCAGCACACAATTTAAGGAGGACATTTTGTTGCACACCTTGGCAAGTGTTTTTGCTTCCAAGGCGGGCGTTTAGGCGGGCACGGGCGATCACCTGGGTCATATGACCAGCCCTGATAGGGTGACTTGGCTATATGAACCTTCTTCGTACAACATACCATGCAAGGAAAAAGTAACTGTTTCAAGGTCATATAAACATCTTAATCTAAAAGGAAACAAAAGCAGGTAATGTGAGTTGTACAAGAAGGACTGCATAAATTATTGCACAATCAACTGTTTCTAATTAATTGAGTAAAGTTCAACATTTTATATCTCAGCAATGGAATAAGCTATGAAATGGGAGTTGGATGACCTCTAAACCTCTAAAATATATATTCTTCAAATTCTAGACTTAAGGTCCACTTTAACTGTACTCTTACTTGAAACTTCAAGTAGGAACATTGGATTTGTTCTTATGCAGTTGAATTTAAAGCTGTAATTTTCGTGTTGCAGTTTGGTAAACAGTGAAAGGGATATATTGGAATTTTGTGATATATTGAGAATGTTCAAAGTCATGGTGCATACCAACAGGAAGTGTGTGCTTGCTTTTCTTTGTCTCGATGTGCAATAACACAAACATAACACAGTATGTCAAATACCACACAGCCTGCAGCCAGTGATAAGGTCAGTCATATATTTGTATCAGTTAAAATAGCATTATGCTTAATTTCAGTCAATTATAAAAATAGTTTTTAAGTAAAATATAGTAAAAGGAGAACAAAAATTCCCAAAATGGGATGGCATGCTTTGAGTATTTCAACAATAGCATGTTTCTACATTAGGGGATACATGTACAGTTAATAGCTGCTTGATATCAATTGTAGTTAGTAGATTTTCTGTTTACAAGGATGAGTACTAGTTGTTTGAAATTGGGTGTAGCCAGGTCATTCTTAATGCCAGAAGCATTTTACTTCTTTTGTAGAGGCTCACTTTATTTACCTAACTGTTGATAAAGTCACTCCTGTTGTCAGATGAAAGTGATAAGATGAGTATTTTGCATATAATTTTGTAGCATCTTGACTCCCTGTACCTCTGGCCCTATGCAAGTTGCTCTATTTTATGCTTAAATTCTTCACACTTTTAAATTTGTACTTACTTTTTTATTTTGTCATTCTCTTGTAGTCACTGTGTCATCTGCAGCAGCTTTGAGAACAGCAGCTGAAAACTCCAAGCAAGGGACAGACATCAGAATTCAAGCCCCTGAATCTAATACTATTTTAGTTTCTGCACAAAGTACACTCAGTCAGCCGTTGAGGACAACGGCCACTTCTACCTTTACAACAGTTATGTCAGATGGTACATTTCAGGTAAGTTTCCATGATATTTTGTTGGTATGGTGTGGTGAGGGGCACAGAAACTGTAAATGCAACTAGTTGTGCAGTTGCAGGGACGGTTTGAAAGAAAATGGTCAGTCCAGTACATCTATGTATCCCTGTACCGAATAGTTGTCAGTGGGGGGCCTGGTCTTTTCTAGAACCAGTAGTGTCCAGAAAAAAAAGCTGGAAAATCACAAGAAATGTCATATCTCTGATACTTCCAGATATTAAGTACGAAGTGCGAGGGAGCTGATTGCATTAAATAGTGTAGAAGTAGTTAGCAATTTGAGATGTGTAGATCCTTGCATAAGCAGAAATGTTCTATCTCAATTGACTGTATTCATGTATAACCACTTGAGTAAAAGGAGATTCTTATAGCCAATGCTTGTCTGACACTTTACCAACAAATCTTACTCTGGTGCCATTAAACCTCACCTGAATACTTTTGCATCATGAAGTTTGACCTATTCTACTGCAAATCTGTGGTATCAGTTATCTGACCCCCTCAAAAGCTTATTCAAATCTATCGACTTTTAAAAGCTCAGTTAAAACCTGTTGTTTTCTATTCTTTATTGCAATGTTTGAAGGATTATTTCTCAGTGAAGCACCGTAAGCAGTTGTCTCTTTGTCTGGAATGGCACTTTTATAAATTGTCATAATTTTTATAATTATAATTCTTCCTCTTACTGCCATGATCTATTTTCTTTCCAGACAACCCCCCAAACTGTCATTTTAAGCACCCAAGCCATAAACACCAGTGCATCAGGTACTACATCTGTGGCTCCTGCCAGTCAACCTATGACAATTGTTACCTCTCTGGATCCAGAGGCTACCTTCAGTACAGTTAAAGCTACTGCAACAATCAATGAAGGAAATGATGAACTACAGACATCAGCAGCTTTAAGTAGAACTGTAAGTCACATTCACTTTATACACCCCCCCTCCCTTCCCCTGCCAGGCCTCCCCTCCCCGGCCTCCCCTCCCCTGCCAGGCCTTAGCCAAGGTTCAGAAACTGGGAGTTGTACTTGTGTATGAAAAGCCTACCCGTCAAACTGGCACTGCAGGTGGGTCCATATGTTTGGAAAGAGCCGTTGGCATGATTTCTCCCGATCCAAAATATTACGGTATGCTATTTTAATAGGATAAGTTTGGTTCATAACATCAGTGAGTATTGAATTCATGTCGAAGCTGAACAACCTCAGATTTATTTTGTATATAGCATTTTTGTAATTGTCTCAGAAGCCATGCTGCATAAATTTAGCTTTCTCCATAATTTGGACATGTCAGAGAAGGCAAAAGGAGTTACTAGCTAATGCCTTGTGTCTCCCCCCTCCCCTCCCCTCCCCTCTCTCTCTTTGTAACTGTCTTTCTACTGCGTAGAAATTAATTGCATTAATTGTTTATTCCCTGAAATAAATTTTGTTTGAGTTAATGAATCTGTGGTGGGTCTTGAATGTTGGTTTCTGTCACCTTGGTGTTTTACTTTGCCATCACTGTGAGAAGTACCTGTTACCTGTATAGTTATAGGTAGGAAACTGTTAGGTTCATTTACTCGTGAAATTCATGGTTGTACTAGTTTGCCTGTAGAATTGATAATCTGACATCTATTTTGCTCAGTCTTTGGAGTTTTCAGAATTTACTTAATTCTAGCCCCCTCTGCTGAAACCAGTGTGCAGAATAATGACTCTTGACCACTGGTATGACCACCCCAAGATTTGCTTGGACACATTACTTTGTCCTCTGCACATGTCAAAATTATTCTGTACCTCTATCCTGCTTAAAAGGTCTTTATCCACTGAGGAGAGAAGACCTTGCCACACTACCTGTTGTATTTACAGTCCAAGGAATGAAATAGTCGGGTTCACATTGCAATTTGTGACCCAGTAAACCCCAGTTGTGAATCAATTTTTAGGTAGCTTAGCATCTGTTTCCACCCAAAATTTTCTCAAGCTCTGCTTTATACATGTATTTTTTTAACTGCCAGTTTTACTAACTACTAATCAAAATGGAGCAATGTTCAATCAGTGGCAACATTGGTTAGCGCAGTTTCATCCATTGCAGTCATTTAAATCATCATTGTAGGCATTTTTTTTTGTTGTCTTTCCTATAAAAATAAATATATCTTTTTTAATATGTAAAAGCATGAGGCAAGTGTCCAAACTTCATTTACTCTGCAGGTTACTCACACTTGTGTCTATTCCAAGGGATTTACAATAAATTTAAGAGCAGAGAATCAAAATCACTTTATTCATATGAGAAAATAAGATAACTTCTGCTTGTTTTGCATTTATTTTGGGTTAAAAATCTGGTAATCTCACCTGATAATATCTTGCAAACTGCATCAAGGAGTTGTAAACAAATTTATGAGAATGCTTAGGATAAGTTTGTTTCAACCAGAGAATAAGTCTTCACTTAAACGTTTTACGGCTTTATTGTACTATCTTGCTTGAAAGCCTTGTCGGCTGTCTTCCATTTAGTTTATGATGCTGCATAATGCCATGCTTATATTTTGACATTGTGAAGGAGTAAAATGTGGAGCACTGGTATGTGCAAGATGCACTACACCTATAAACCTTTAGTAGCCCATAACCTTGATATATAAATATGCACAAAAGTGGAAGCACTCCTTGGTTTCAGTTGGTTGCTGGTGTACACCTGTACAACTGCCCCTCAGACATTTCTTCAACATGGGTGGATACTTTGCATACTGTAGCAGAGGTGATATTGTTCAGAAATCTGTTCTGTTGATTCTGACTTTCCTGTTTTCCTCATCTTGCTTCCACAGGATTTACAACAAGTTTTAGTGGCAACACCAATCACAATAGAGGGCACCAGTGAGGCTGGTAAAGTTTTTCAAGTACAAGAAACAGTGGATACTGAAATCAGCTGACAATCCCACAATCCATTGCCATCCACGAGCCACATTCGGACAAAAGCTAAACAAGTTACAACTTTGGTCGCACAGTCTAAAAAGTCTCTAGACATTCATCAGTGAATTATCTCTGATGACATTATTGTACAAAAAGAGCTTTTCACAGATCTGAGCAGCATTCTTTCCAACAATGGTTCCGTTGTTTCACCAGAACTCTTGTATTTAATAGTATTCACCAACAAGGGTGTCTGCAACTTAACATTGTTTTGGTTATCACCCTTCATCTCAAGGAAAGTAATATTTGGTTTTTAATTACTGCTGACACCAGTAATATGTCTCCAAGTACTTTCAAGTGGTACCACTGTGTAACAATAACCTGTCCCAGAGACACACTCCTCTGGGCAGCTACAGTTATATTACTAGCCTAGTGACAAGTTACCTTTTAAGTTCAATGTACCCCCCTGGGTGGAAAGAGACAATTAACATGAAGCCTTTTGCCAAAGGGCACAGTTTTAGTATAAACAAGGGAAGAAATGAACCAGTGATGCTGGAATCACAAATTTGATGCCCATAGCATAGTGTTCCCAAGCTTGTCCTATGGTCACCTTCAAGAAACATTTTAAGGTAACACTCAGAAGCCTGTTCCCTCCCATGTTTGTTGAAAATCATAATTCCTTCACCCCTCCAGAAAATAAATTTTGTTATCCATTCTGTGCTAGGTAACACAGGAAGGATTACATTGAGTGGGTTGTCAGCTTATCAGATTCTTGTTTTATGTTGGTCATTATGGTTTGGTTATTATTGTAAGAAAATGACTTATGTAAGTTTGCTTAATGTCAGAAACATGACACACTGCTTTTAATGGTTGTTTTCCTTGGTTGTAGTTTTTCCCTTTAAATTGTACTTTACCTTGAGGATGCTGACATTTATAATCACACTTTCTGTGATACCTGCCATAGTTGTACCATCTGTTATGTATATAAAGATGCTTGGCTCAGGTTGGTATGATGTAAATGGCCTGTCACATCTAATAATGTCAATGTGCATTTGTTTCATATTTTTGTAGGACCTTCTTATAGTGTGGAGAATCTTTGTATAAGCCTGATGATCAAAAGAGCTGTACCCCAAAAATACTTGAAAGAAATGCCATGTTTTACACCTTGCCTACCATCAGTATGTTTTATGTTATTTGGACACCCTCCTTGGGCTTTATTTTGTCTTACTGAAATGACCAGCTAATAATCTTTGGTGTCCTGGAATCATAGCTATCCAATGCTTTTGTGAACCATTTTTTATTAAGAATAAAGGGGAGGGGGAGACGAGGCTTTACTGTACATTGCATAGATGCAATCAATCAACTACTCCTCCCCACCTCCACCTTCTGAGATACATAAATACAAACTCATGATTTGCCATTTATGCTGCCATCAGTTGTAATCTTCACATAACCCTCAAGGTTCGATGCAGATTTGACGTTGAGTCTTCAAGTTTCAAAAACTTGAAAATGGTGAAACTTGACCTAAACATTTTCCAGGGCAGAGTGAAACTTTACCTATAAAAAATGTTGGAAGCATCGAATCTTCAACAAACGATTTCCGTAATAATTATGGTGAAAATGCGTCAAACAATTATTTTTTGATGGTCGAAATTGTGTCGTATGTCTGCACATAATTTTTACCATTGTTCTGAATGTGGAAAATTGACCAAATGCTTTGGTCTCCACAAGTATTAAAGCCACATGTACATATGTACGTACACCTACTGTAATACACAAGGAACGTGCGTAGCGTCACAAATATTATGTGAAGACAAAACGGGCCAAATGCTAGACAACGAAGGCATGGTATTTGCACAGGTCTGTTTACAACTGTACATGCTTTCAGACCAAGTCATTCCCATTCTGTCAAACTTATATAAGCTTTTTCAAGGCTTTTTATGTTATCCCTGGTACTGTTTTGTTTTTCTGATCTCCATCTTTTTCTGTCTGTCTTCGTTTTATTTTTTTACAGTTGTCCAAATACACTTGTGTCATGACTTTTTTTTTATGTTGGGGACGACTTGGATGTTGAACGACCTGGACTGGGTACGACTTGACTTGGTTTGCTGTCCAGTTGGTTTGGTGTTGAGTTGGTTTGTGGACGACTTGAACTACTCCCATGTACATTTGGCTGGCCTAGGTGCTGCTGGCAGTAGAATTTTTTTTCCAGGACGAATGAGGGCGATTTTCAAAGTTTTCCATTGAATCATGAAAAATGATGCTCAGGATTCAGGTTAGGGGTAACTTAAAACATTGTGATTGCCCCCATTCGCCCTGGGAAAAAAAATCATGCCTGTCAGCAACACAAGGCAGGCCACTTGTTAGCATGTACTTATGATAAATGTTAGCCTGCGCAGACTGTACGATACACAGAAACGTAATGTAGGCCTAGTTCTGCAGTACCGTTCTAGTACTGCGTATGTAGTTTTTGTATGTATCCGCATAAAGTTGGTATTGATTAGTCGTCCAGGGAAGCTGTAGACTTCTTGTGGTCTATAGAAGGTAAGAAAGGTTTGGTACAGATGCAATAGGTCCTTTAAATGTGTCATCTTTCTTAATAACATGTGAAAAATTTAGTCTTAAGCTTTGTAAACCAATTTTTTATTCTATGGTGAATCTTAGACTAACAATCATATGCAGACTGGTGAATCCTCAGCTAAAAGATTTATTGTGGTTGGTGAACCATCGCCTTACAATTTTCAATACAGAGGTAAATCTTCGACTAATTATTTTTCCATAAAAGGTGAAAAGAAGTGAAGGCTTGAGGGGGTAGGGTGAAGATAAAAATTGACCGCTGCATTAACGATAAGATTCTACTCATCAAAATTAAGTTTCCTCTTTAAGAGTAGTAGAACATGATTTTAAAAAGTTTATTGAAACATTATTTATTGGTGAGTTGGCCTTAAGTTTACCTTGCACCCGCTTACACATGCATTATGTAAATATACTGTAGTAAAGTACTGTTAAGAAAACTAAGTAGCAACTTTTGAAGAAATAGTTATCCTATCTTGCTCATTCATTTCAAAAATGAAGGATATTATAAAATAAAAGAAGAGTTGAAGATATCTAAGGTACACTGCTTTTTGTATTTATTTTATTTTCTGTCAAGGTTGTAAGTTTTCTAAATTTAGAATTTTGCAGTTCGTTTAAAGGAGGTTCTATTTGTTTTTTTATTAATTTTGATGCTCTCTGGCAGATATTATATTGACAGAAAATGCAAAATATTGTGGAACATTTGATTTCAAAATTTGTGAAATCTACTTCAATGCAAGTTCTGTCTTTTCTTTTATGATTCACTTTGCATGACAAATACTTTGAAATTGATATTAATTAGAAGTACTTTTTTAAGTAGGATAAGATAACATTCTTCTGTTCCATATATTTTGGTCACTGAGGATTTTTTTTTTTTCCTTCCAGTGATGAAAACTTAAAACATAGTTTATGTACCTTTGGGTCTCCACATGAATTTTAGTGTGGATCTTTTACTGAATTAGACTTGTTTCTTTTGTAACATAGGTTAATGTATATGGCACTCATGTGGTCAACATATGCAAACTACTGTAGTGTGCACATTAGTCAATACAGTATGATGCTTGCATTACCCAATTCTGTTTCATGAAGAAACAGTTTCAGTTTCACAAAACTTTATTTCAGACTCATTACATTTGAGAGATGAAGAAGATGAATTTACAAAATATAAATAATAGGAAGAGACTGAGGAGTGATTACAGGAGTAATCACCCAGAAACAGAACAAATAAAAGAAAAACAAGAACAAGGTTGACAAAAAAAGAAACATGATCCACTGTTGGGTTATTCACCTGTAAGCAAGTGTACAGGACTTAACTTTAAGTTCAGAAGAGTGGGGGGGGGGGGGGGGGGGCAGTTGCAGCACTTATGACTAATAATGGCACTAGGAAATAAGTTAGATAAGCTTGCTGACAAAATATCCCTCTTACCTCTGGCCCTGACTGCTGAGATTTTTCTCCCCATAGACCAAAGGACTGACTGTCCAGCTATTTCTGAGGACATCTGTAGTGGGGAATCAATTAAGTGAAGATAATTTGTGAAGCTTGTGTTAAGTACAGTTAAGTTGTGCCCTAAGTTATGTACTGGAAGAAGCACTGGCAGAAAACAAGTGCTAGAAGTATTCATGTGAGAGAATACTTTGGCCCAACCATGTGGAAGTACTAAAAATAAAAGGTGGATCAAGTTTGCTAGACCAGGCAGGGTAAAAAATTGTTTAGGACACGTATCAAATATCTTCAAATGTGACCACTTATGGTCAGGTTGCACATTTGTCATACTATCCTATGACAAACAAACACGCAATGCTTTGGCCTGACATTTTGATGCATGTTAGCCCACAGGTGGTATATATTATTTGCTACTGAAATAATAAATTTTCTGCCAAAGTGGGTGAGGGAGGGGAAGCTGCTGCAGCTCATGCACTGGCCCATTCCCCCCCCCCCCCCCTTGATTGGCTATACCTTCAGTGGCACGTGCAGGATTTTGGAGGGGGGGGGGGAGGGCACAACCTGTGATCCCCCAACTGACATGGACGAGTGTCACAAGTGCACCGAAGGTGTACCACGATCGCAAAGCACGAGTTTGCACGCATGGGGTCCAGTCCAGGGGCCCGTGCTAGGGTCCTTGGGGTCCAGGGGCACTGCAGAGCTCTGGTGGGGGTCCAGGGGGCAAAGCCCCCCGAAAGCTCCTGCAATATAAGGTAATAAGACCGCCGCAAATTGGTTCAAGAGGCCTTATTGATCAGGTTTCGTTTGTTTCAGATTTTGTGATTTGATGTCAATGACGGAGAGTTCAGGCTATCCTCTAACACGTAAGCTGCAGTGTGCTACAGTATGTGTCACATACATTGACAGGACAGTACGTTTAAGATCACGAGGCCAGTCAAGAAGGCTGCTTAAATGATCACAGAAGTTAGCAGCACTGTTTCATCCTTAAATCTGTACCATTACAGATGTTTAATGAGACTAGCTTAAAGCGGGAAGGAAACTTAATGATAGTAGGCCTATCTGCACCATGGGCCAGATATTGATACTGATAGCATCCTGTCTGATTATTCACTGAAGGGCGGTTGGAAGAGCTCTGTCCTTTGGTAAACAACCAAATAATGAAAAAAATTCTCTCCTAATCTCATTCTGTAGGCTACTTCTAAGTTTTCAGTGCCTGGGACGGCGCCAGGATTTGCTCGATGGGTGGCCAGACGGGCGGAGGCAGCGACCCGAATCCCCGATGCCATCATCAAGGGGATGGTGAGGAGGGATCTGAAGAAAGCCTGTGTACTAAACCATGCCAATTGCGGGGCATATATTTCGTAAAATGTGCATCTACTAGAGCAACGTAGATTCAGCGCTGATTTTATATTTTCCCCCAAATCTTAAGTGTGAAATTGAAGAGCGCGCAAAGCGTGCGAAATTTTTTTTTGGTTATCCTACACTAAAAAGAATTGGTACTTATTAAAAGCTAATAAAGGTCAATTGTCCGGGCAGTTGGTCCCTATCGGGCATAACTAATTATACTTCCCTCCTTGTGTCACTATAGACATACCGCACAACAGTACCCAAGAGAACATTGACTAAATGAGGTGAAACAAGGTGAAATTCCCAACATTTACATAAATTAATGTATTCTACTTCTTCAGTTTCTTGAAATGGTGGAAATGATTTATACTATATTTAGCTATAAGTAACAAAACTGAGGAAGAGTGGGCAAAGATCCTGGAGTGATTGTACACTCCAGGAAATTTGTGCACGAAATTTTTTTTGGGTTATCCTACACTAAAAAGAATTGGTACTTATTAAAAGCTAATAAAGGTCAATTGTCCGGGCAGTTGGTCCCTATCGGGCATAACTTAAACTTCCCTCCTCGTGTCACTATAGACGTACCGCACGACAGTACCCAAGAGGTGAAACAAGGTGAAATTCCCAACATTTACATAAATTAATGTATTCTACTTCTTCAGTTTCATGAAAAGGTGGAAATGATTTATACTATATTTAGCTATAAGTAACAAAACTGAGGAAGAGTGGGCAAAGATCCTGGAGTGATTGTACAGTGCGCGTAACGTGCCGAAAATTGTCCAAAAATCTTGGGTTTCATTGCAGAAATGACCCTTTGAAAGCCAAAATAAGTAAACCGATCATGGGTGGCGACAGAATTTTCCCTACAGAGGGCTGGGCCATGCCAGTGACCCCAAGCTCCGACAGCCCCTCTGTCGAAGAGGTGGTGACAAGGGGATATGTCCCATGCCATTTCAGGGCATATTTTGCATGATATCACTTAATACTTCATGAGCCGAGATGCGCTGCACTTTATATACTAGTGTTCTTTCGAGTCTGAAACTTGAATTTGCAAAGTGCGTGAAAATTTTTGGTAGGCTTACACAAAAAAGATGTGATCATTAAGAACATAAAGAAAAAGAAAAAGAAAAACTGTAGGGGTTCTAGACCTTAACGGGGATAACATACATTTTATCGAAACACCTGGACTACCCTATGAAATAGCCAAACTTTGGTCCCTGAGTAGCTCACAAACTGACCGTACCGCATGACACACAGAGAATGGCAACTAGGCTTAGTGACATGGGATGGAATTTTCGACCGCCACATAAACAGTGTGCTCTTCCTACATGTTTCCTGGTAAGGTTGGCAGGACCTGTGCTATCTAGCAGTGTGGAATGGAACTGCTCAAGATCCCGGAGTGATTGTACAGTGAGTGTAGCGCGCCGAAAATTTTGGGTTTTTATTAGAGAAATTGTCCTCTCTCAGGCGCCAGTCTACTCTATCATATCAATTAAGACTCCCTGATGGGGCCCCCTGCCCCCACCTGGCCTGGCACCATCCCTGTTGAGTACTCAGTGTGTCTCTTCAATCTTTTCTCATCCCCTAATCCTTGAATCCCCCGACTAAGGGATTTTCCCCCGACTGACTTCGGAGGTGGGGGAACCTGTGCCCCCCTGGTTCCCCCCCCCTTGAACATGCTACTGTTTGCCCTAAAGTAAAGGTAACAGAATCTGTCCTCCAAAGGGATCACATTTACACTAGTGTTGTATCGATATTGCAATTAGCTATTACGGTACCAATACCAAGATTTTAATTCTCACTTAACAGTATCAGGTGATACTGATATTTGGGAAATAAGCATTCAGCGTACTAATCGTACGCCACTGGGCACCATTTTTAAGTGTCATTTCAATTTGATGAGTTAAAATATTGGAACTTGTATTCCAGAATACACAAGAAGTGTACCATTTTCATGCCGTATATGGGCGGTAAATATCAGTGTTCAAGGTAAATTTCAGGATACTGATACCAGGCGAAAATGGGGAATATCGGCCAATACCAATATTGAACATTAACCAGAATGCAAAAATGCATTGAGGTTTCGATGATATTATGTTCTATTCCAAATAATGCCATGATGTCCCATATCTTTCAGTCAATGGTCAAATACTATCTTAACATGTTGGAAAAATACAGTTTTGTGTTCCTATTTAATTTTGGGAATTCTTGGAAAATTTTGCTCTTTGACCTCTGCTGAACAGATATAAAACTCTTGGGAATTCTTGGGAAATTTTGCCTTTTTACCTCTGGTGACCCCAGATGACCTTTGGCCTCCACCAAAAACAATAGGGTCCATCTTTTCAACATAACACATCCACACACACTAGGAAGTGAGATTTTTACACTTTTTGTCACCCCCTGTGTAAAATTACACCTTTTTCGTGTACTTTTACAACATTTTTACACTTTTGCAATATGCAAGCCCCGCCTTGGAATCTGGAATTCTTCACAAATTTTACACTTTTAGTTCACTTTTTATGTAAATCCCATCCAATATTTATTACTCTCTAGTATGATGGATGGAGACTAAGGGCCAGGCAAAAGTACACTTATTTTGACCTCCCTGGCCCTATTTTTACACTTCTGTCATCTTTCCAGTGAGTTATTGGTACAAAGGCAGCAAAGTTTCAGCTTTCTGCAAAATTATCATGATAAGGTCATCAAAACTTGGTACCCTGTCCCAGAGGATCTGTTGCTGAGCAACAACTATTCAGTAAGAATCTTTTGAAAGGCTAGACGTGCTTTTGTGTTTACTATGAATACTAACTGAAGTTTGGAAGATTGTATAGTACAGTATACTACTTGTACTGGAGTACTGGATTTAGCATTAAAAAAGGAACTGTAGTGATACTGTACTATTATAGAAGTGACTCCCATGTAGTGTGTTTTGCCATTCTCTTCAATCGCTGCAAGGGTTTACTTTTAATTACTCTGTGGGGCTGTTTATTTGAGTTGGTTTGCTGCAGCATGTACATCGCAGTAAATACAAGATGTCGGTAAGAAAGCAGTTCAAAGGCTAGACCACTGTTATTTTTTTTTTTTTTTTTGAACTAGACTTTTAGTTAATGTTAAAATTAAGCCATTTAGAGGGGTACGTACTTTGTTGAATGCATGAACTTGATGATGTATTAATATATATTCCTAAGTATTTTGAAATTCGAGCTGAATTAAATTTATTGTACTATGCAGTTGCAAAGCTTCCTGAGCTCGAGGTTAGTGTACACACCACTTCCGTCGAAAGAGTTTACTAACTTACGCATTATAGATATATAGGCTACAATTAATTACTACAGCACTTTGTCACATTTAATTGAAACAACATGAGCATACATATGGAAGTGGACAACTTTGAGTACAATTACATTCAGTGGTAAAAGTGGAGTCCCATTTTGGTTCCATGAATTCCCAAATATCACCTTCAGGAATGGGTGGCACCAGTGGGGGAATCCAGTGGAACTCTGCATGCCGTGAAAGACTGCCCCCGGCCTCCTGCAGAGGCTATGGCCATGCACTGTTAGGGAACTCTTCTGCTCCCCGTCTGGGAAATAATCCATTTTCATTGGGGAGCAATCCGTACCATAAAAGATGATCCAGATTAGCCCCAGTGCCCTCTCCCGATGATCTTGCTGAGTTTGCTTACAAAAAAGAAAGGCATCTCCTTCAACAGAAGCCTCAAAATTTCCAATTTTCCTTATCAAAATCCAAAATTTTTCAAATTGTCTTCAAAGTAAGTTTCCAGACTTTCAAAGCTTGAGGAAGGAAATCCAAAATTTTTCAAATTGTCTTCAAAGTAAGTTTCCAGACTTTCAAAGCTTGAGGAAGGAAAGCCAAAATTTTTCAAGTTTTGTTAAGAGCCTACACTGAGTAGCTTGCCTTTCCATACGTAGCCTCAAAAAATTTCAGATTCTGCTCCTACTGTAGGAAGAGCAGACTGTTCAATATAGACCACAAATTATCCAATTTTTGTCAAAAAGAAACCCACTTGTTTAATATTTCTGCAAAAAAAATTCCAATTTTCTCTAATTTCAGCTCCAGATTTTCAAATAAAATTACACAAGAGCCCCCCACCAAAAAATAAAAAAAAAATCGGGAAATTTTCCAGTTTCATGGGATATATAACCATAATCTGTAAGATAAAATTTTAAACCTAAAATAACTTTAGTCACCCTGACATTCTAGATAATTTTGCTCTTCAAAGGCAGATTCTTCAATAAAACCCCATATTTTTAATTTATGCTGTACGGAAAACCTATTTGTTTTGTTGAAATTCCAAAGATTCTCCAAGATAATCTCTTGATTTTCAATTGGTCGGAGAGCCTCAATCCTTAGGCCTAAGATAACACGTGTACAGGTGCAACCTCACCTGATCTTCAGTTGCCCCCAAAATGCCAGTTTGCTAATAGGAAGAGTAGATTCTGGTAGTGAGCCTGATCAATGCTAAGTGTAACTGGACAGTATGCTTCCTGATATAGAAAGTCTTCTACTGCTTTCGGAAATACAAAGACTCACAAAAACATCTATTTTAGGCTATAAAATTAACTTTGATGACACTTATAATTGTATAAAGTAGGCCATTATAGAGATGTATCTTCAATTACAAGAATCGAATTTGGAGTATAGCTGGGGTGCCACATTCTAACCAGGGAGTTGCTATTTTGTTAGATAGCATTAACTACCAGTTCTAACTTATACTTGTGTCTGTAAAGAGGAATGATAAAACAATCATGTCATAGGTTTGTGGTACAAAACCATGGAAGGGGCCGGTGCAGCATTAAGCCCCTAAGCGAAAATGTAGAAGGGCAAAACTATGTTTTCGTTCGCCTAACACTGAAATGCCACCCCACCCGGCCACAATTAAAGGACAAATTTTGTGTTTACTTTGAAAAACTAGTACCAAAATAGCTGCAGTAATCAAAATATTGAGACTAAATTGTCCTTCAAATTTTTGCAACATCCCACTCTAAACAGCATAGGAGGACATGGTCCTCATATACTGTACCTAGAAACTTTTCAAAGTGGCTGAGAATAGACACCCCTACCAGGCTGGATGTCAGGAACTATGTTTGATCCCCACCCAAGGTGAGAACAGTTTTCCTATGCCTGTTGAAAGAGTTGTGTGGTCTGTACAATGTTTAATTTCAATTTAATGATCGATGGAGCATTATCAGTTGCTCTACGTAATAACTGCACTGCTAGTGCTATGTGAAACGTGGTGGAAAAATTCAGTGGACCACTAAACCATGAGTTTGAATACTCTATTGCCAGGGTTGGGAAGTAACGAGTTACAAGTAACGCCGTTACTGTAACGAGTTACATTTTGTGTAACGGAACCCTGTAACGAGTTACATTTGCATTTCAGTAACGAAGCAAGTAACTAGTTACAATTCTGTGTAAAAGTAACTGTAACGGCGTTACATTTGGGTCCCGTTACTTTCCCGTTACAAATAGTCAAAATGACCACAAATTGCATTTTACTGGAAGTAGTAACAGAAAATTTTCAAATTGATGACACTTTGGTAGTAACATGTAAAATTATTTTCGATATAGTTATCACTCATCGCTATTATCGACGTCGCCCTCGCCAACAGCAATTTTATTCACGATTAGAATCAGAAGATGATATTAGATGCACATGCTGCAGGCTTACAGGGCCACTTGATTGTCTATTGAACTAAGTTTAAAATTGATTTGTGTGTCAAATTACTTATTAGACAGATCAATGCTTATTATCCATGAGACCGAATCTTTGTGCGATTCGTTGAAAAATACTGAACGGTCCTCTAACTAAGGCCCAGCCGACTTTATATAGTGTATATGCTAAGTAAAGTCAGGTGGGCCTTAGTTTACTCATATTGTCCTTTAGAGGACACAGTGGAGATAGTGCACCGTGAGAAACGGGTTGGCCCATATGCATTCAAATACCAGGCTTACTTTGAAAGTTTAATCATTGCCTCTTGAGACGTTACGGCTGGACCCGCGTTCACTCTATCCTAGTCGGAGCTAACTGCGATTCTAGATTCCCGAATCAAAGTTTTCGAGCATGGTACTACCCCTCAAATTCCTGCCAGTTCTGATTCCAATGGCATCAATTCCGAGACATGTCATTTTGTCAATGTATAGCATATTAAACATACAGATGTTTTAATTCTATCGTACATGTCCACCATTAATAAAGTCATCGTTTGTACTCACTTCCATAGCCTGGCCACCTCAGTAATTTAGTTGATTCATGTGTGTGACAATACTTTACATCTGTACATTGGGCACAAATGGAACTTTAAACACTTTTAATGTAACTTGCATATTTGAGAACTCGGCTGGAATGAACTCCGAGTCCGTGTCCAAGTCCAGTTACATCACATTCCGTTAAAACTTCGATTCCGGAACCTTCTATTCCGGGCAAATTCCTAATCTAGAAAAACGCTCTTGAGACCTGCATTAAAGAGGGATTTGTATCACCCCAAGTATGACTTTTACTTGGTGGTAAGCCCCGCCCATAATTGTCTTTACTGCTTCTCCTTGTGCAGACACAAACATAGTTCACTGCTCAAGGCCACATCCTGGTGAGTATAAAAGACCCCATTTGTAATCAAAACATTCTCTGTGCGTGCTGTGTAATATGAGCTGCTCTGCATCTTTTGAATTTTCTAACTCTGATGTCAATCAAAGAGTAGTCACCAACTAAGACTTTTGCTTACCCCAACTAAAAGTCATACTTGGGGTGATGCAAATCTGTCTTTAAGCTAACCGAATCCGGACTCGTGCGTTGGAGCCCAGTAAATTATACGGTGCCAAGCGTCGGTAAACACCATGCATCCATTTATATATCTAATTTAACATGTATGGTACCCTTATTTGATGAATCAAACGTATGAATTTAGGCTATATCATATTCTTTTCAATGTCCGTAACTCCTTACACTGGAATAATAATGAGGTTAATATAATAAACAGCAGAATATTGAAATGGCCAATGGCGTTGAAAGTATCCTAACAAAGCTAATTGAAAGAGAAGAGAAGTGTCCGACTTAAAGCTTCACCTATTGTAAAGGGAAAGTGAATTATGAGCACATGGTCTGCATGTATAAACTACATAGTATCACCATTTCTATGCATTGTTTTATATCGACACAATGTGAAACTTAAAATTTATGGGGAAATATCACTTAGCCCAACCTTTGCGGTGAGGTTTTAAAATTCTTCTGTTAACAAATGTATTCATCCTCGTACTATACCATATTTATGCCCTTGAGGGGTGAAGACTTTAATTACTTGTGAAACAACGCTCTCCCATTTTCCGGCATAGCCGCTAACCTCTTTAAATTAGCCGACTGTGTGATTGGAGTACAGTATAAAGATTTCCACCCTCATAGAAGTACTGTCGTAACTGGAAAAGTTTTGGTTATAACCAGATTCCTCTTACAAATAGTTTGCGTAAGCTCCGACACAGTATCATGATTCGCTGCTTCATGATGAGCGTTAGGCGCCTCTGCGAGAATGCCCATCGAAGATCAGCTATCATCATTGACTTTCTTTGGGGAACACCTAAGGATAACCGGCACAAATGAGGTGTCGATCGTCTCATGTGCCCCCTTCTTACTATCTAATTATGTCCCCTCCATTTCAGGAACCGAGGTACCGTATATTCACCTTGAAGTAACTAGTTACTTTTGAAATGTAACTAGTTACTTTTCAGTCAAAAGTAACTGTAACTAGTTACTTTTTCAACATTGTAACTAGTAACTGTAACGAGTTACAATTTTACGGAATTAACTGTAACTATAACGAGTTACTTTCAAAGCGTAACGGGAACAACCCTGTCTATTGCCGACTATTTATGCCTACCATTTCTGAAAAGTCACAAGCATGCACATACACTGGCTTCCGCCAATGGGTGAATCGTTACACATGTAAAATATTATAGGCCTACATGAATGTCCTCCAAATAAAAGTGACATGTGCTGGTGTTCCTGACTTTTCATGGCTTTTTTCAGAAATGCCATGTAAAGTCAGAAGTGCCAACTTTAGTTCTGATCAGCACATAGACCTTATAACAGTTACTCAGCTAAACATCAGACAGTAGGGAATGATGAATTTGGACTATAATATTTTATGTATGCTGTGGTGAAGAATAAATTTTGTTTTAGAGATCTATAAGAATTCAACTCAAATTTTCAGACACTTGTACCACGTACATGCTACTGATAGTACTTCGGTCTTTCTTCTACATTCTTTCAACCTTGTCAACAGCAACTTGCTTTGTTCACAGTTGTTGTTGTTGTTGTTGTTTTTTTTTTTCAGAAAAAATACACCTCTTGTTTTAATAACCCAATTTAGGGCAGCTCCCAGGCTTAGTATACACTTTGCCAGAATAAAGGTCGCAAAGGCCGTAATGGCATATACACTGGGTGACAAATTGTGACCTATAGCTTCTGTCAATGACAGGTCAGGACAAGCACTCTTTTTCCTAGTTGTTCCAGTATATGCATTCAAAATAGGTGTACCAGCTACAACAGTTTCGCTGCATACATGCTTTGGGAGTGACATTAGGGTAGACCCTATGGGCTACAGTATGCAGCAAAACTTATTGAAGTGAATAGGCCATCATGATATGCCAAGCAATTTTTAAAACCAAGTTCATATGGGAGCAAAATCACTGTGATTTAAAGCAGGGGTGGCGCTAGGATTGGCCCCACAGGGTGGGGGGCAAGCTCCCCGACAGGGAACCGGCAATTCGAAGCCCCAACAAACGGGGCCGTATCCACGGGGGTGTGTATTTTGGGGCAATGCCCCACCAAAAATATTTTTGAAAATTGAAATAGTACACTGGGTATTAGGAGAATATTTTAGCACCACCAATCGCAGTTCTTGCCCCCCAGTCATAACACTTGCCCCTCCAAAAATGTAAAGCTGGCTACAGGCCCGCCAACAAACGTAATGAGTTGCCGGAAGGACGTGGGAGGCAAAATTTGTGATGAGCTTAGCGCGCCAAAGTTTTTGGAATTTTTTTAACAAATATTTGAAAATTCAGAGCTTGTTTTGGAGAAAATTTGATTTTGGGGGAAGAAAATTTGACCTTTTTGTAAGGACCATTGAAAAACTGGGGTATTTATTGAAGAATCTGCCCTTCCTATGAACAAAATCAAGAAGATCATTGGGGCAACTAAAGTTCGTCTGCGGTTACACATTTTAACATAGTGCTACGGACTACGGCTTCTGATGAAAATGGAAATTTTCCCGAAAACTTTTTACCTTTTTTGAACAAATAATTGAAAGTCAAGAGCTTATATTGGAGATATTTCGGAATTTTATGAAAAGAAAATTTTTTCGAAAGGGAAAAATTGAAAAAAGTGGGGTTTTTATTGGAATCTGCCTTTTATTGGTATCTGCCTTTCGAGAGCAAATTCAGTAGAACGTAAGGGTTACATGTTTTATCGTATGGATTAAGACAATCCGATAAAATTAGAAAATTTCCGGAAAATTTTTGCCTTTTTAACAAATATTTGAAAATCTGAAGCTTATATTGGAGGAAATTTGTAATTTTATGACAGAAGGTTTGGAGTTTTTATCAAAGAATCTGCTCTTCCTATAGCATAGTCAAGTAGGTAGTCGGGCGACTGCAGTTCACTGGGGTTACTTCATATTTCATCATGCAGATAAGGCCCTCCAACGATATTGGAAAATTTTCCGAAAAACCTTCAGCTTCATTTTAACAAAATATTTGAAAATCTTGAGCTTATATTAAAGAAAAAATGAGATTTTATGGCATAAAATGTGAAAAAATGGGTTCATTTGCAAGGGAGAATTGAGAACTTTGGAGTCTTTATTGAACAACCTGTCCTTCATATGAGCAAAATCAAGCAGATCGTAGGGAAGACTGCAGTTCATCTTACGGACTGAGGCTCTACAAACGAAACTGCAAAATTTTGGGGCTTTCTTTTCACAAATGTTTCAAAATCTGGTGCTAATTATTGTAGTCACTTTTTGAAAATTTTGGATTTTTGTAGGAAAAATTGGGAATTTTGAGGGTTTTCGTGAAGAATCTGCTCTTGTCCGTCATGATCAAAATCAGAAAGATCATGGGAAGGGGGGGGGGGGAGGCTGAAGTTACTCGGGCTTATGTCTTTTATCGTACAGATTAAGGCTCCCGACGAAATTGGATCATCTCCTCGACGGGGGGCAGCCTCGCCCCCCTCCCCCCTGGTGCCACCCTTGATTTAAAGGACAGTAAGAGGAGTGAAGAAAGACAATATGTTGAAAAATTGTTGGACAATCAGCAGTGACATCATCAAATGGGGGAACAAGGGGCATTTGCCCCTACACCTACCTCTTAGGCCTACTCCTCGCTCCTTCAAGGGTTCCCCCTTCTCTTTCTCAACCCTAATCTGCTCCTATGAAAAGGTACTAGCAATGTGCTTGCACAACTTTTGCGCCTTCCAACTCCACATTGGCTTTTGTGAAGTCGCTTCCGGTAGTAACAATATTAAAACTTCCAAGTTGATAACAGCTTAACTTACTGCTGCTTCGAATCCTCTCCCTTGACTGTAACTCCCACATCGATTATCATTTTAATAGTCAGATTTTATGTTTGAATCATATGTTTCTCTCATTGCAGAATTTGCAGCACAGATGTTTGTCTACAAAACAAAGACCTAAGACCTAAGATCTAAGACCCACTACAAAACAAAGACCCCACCAACTATAAAACTAAGACCATAATACAAAACTAAGACCCACAACTATGATACTAACACCCACAACTACAAAACTAAGAACATACTGCAAAACTAAGACCCCACCAACCATAAAACTAAGACCCTACTGCAAAAATAAGATGTGATCAAGTGGGTAAAGGAAGAATTTTGTCCATCTGGCAGTCTTCTGAGGGAGTTTTTCGACTCGGGAAGTTGTCTAATAATACAGCATGCTGTGGTGTGACTTTGGAATTGGAGGTGGGGGAAGGCAAGTACTGGTAAATATAGGGGCAAGTGGAATTTTAAGGGGAAATAACATTTTAGGCCTAGCATGAAACACTAATTGGGGAAGGTGTAAGGAGAGGGATTTTGTAATCAATTCACACATTAGTGGCAATTTGAGACCCACCAGTATTTTGCCAAGTAGCGGGTGGATCACTTTACAAGACAAGTGGTTCATTTTACACACTAGCTTGGTTCAAATTACACATGTGTAGTGTAAATTGGGCCACAACTTTTTTATGTATTACTTTCACAGAGATATGTGAGGACAATTGTTTCAACCCTTCTAAAAATAGTGTTCCGTCACTCTCCCAATACTGCTGCTGGGAGCAGTTGGTTGCACTTATCCTAGCATTTATTGGGATTTGTAATTAGGGGGTCCAAATTACATACCTTTTCTTACAGCCTGCATTGAGTTTCCGTTGCTTATGGCAGTACTGAAAAACAAACAATGTGTGACTGTGAGCTTAATTAGGAACACAACTGACTGCTCAAGTCATTAATGAATGTCAATCAAAGTAGCTTCCAACAGGATTTAGAACATAATCTGGAAAGGCCTAAATATATTTGGGGGATGCCATAGCTCCTTTAAAATATCAAGGAGAGACATTTGATATGATGTCCCCCACTACAAATGCTAAAGGGAACATGTCCCCCATCACCTCATGATAGCCGCCCATGTCATGGGTGGGGCAGTATGTCCTGTGACAATCAACCCAGGCTAGCGGCGGCGGAAGCTTTAATTTTTAGGGGGGGGGGGGGGTCGGGAGACGAGCGAACCAAAATCTGGTTAAATATTTGTGGGAAATTATGTGGTCGTCATCCTAGGAGGGGTAAAAGGGAGTGGTGTAGGCCTATTTAGTGCATTGGCGGATGCAGGACCTTTGAGATGGGCCAAACTGGTTGTACAGTGATATGGGGAGGGGTATAAATTTTCTATGCCCTCAGATGCAATTTGCCAGTGCGTGCAACAAAAGTGTACATACTTACAGTTGTGAAGTTCATTTTCACCGGTAAAAGTCTCGCTATTGTAGTCTTTTCCTTAATTATTCAGGAAAATTTCAGAAAAAAACTTTGTTAGCCCACCCCCAGCCAGATCCGTCATGTGTGTTAGTGCCCTTCTGTATGCTGTCTGATGGTAAAATTATTATCTTTGGAAGCGAAATAGTTTTTGTGAACTAATATTGTTTTTGATCCACTCATGTCTCACCTGGGCCTGTCCCCACTACGCCATCAAGCCCTAGGAAGTAATCATAAAAGATTCTAACCATGATGGGATAACTTTTAATTCCGATAAAAAGTGCTGCTAACAAAAAAAAATAAACTCGTATGCCACCGCTCAGCTCAGTTGGTTCACTGTTTGGATTCATGCTGGCCTAAGAGGAATGCCGAAAAGGTCAAACGTTGTAGTATAATTTGCATTAGGCAACATTTGGTTGCTACGGAGGACTGTTATATTTGTTCTTAATTTCATACTGTACATCATAAATGTTTTTACATATGTTAAGTTTTAATTTTCATTTGGTTCAAATTGCCCGTTTTTTCCTCTGAATTTTTTTAGGGGGACCTTCCCCCACTGAAAAATTTACTGAGGGGGACGTGCCCCCATCCCCCACTTCCGCCGCCTATGCATGGGGGGTTGGGGAGGATTCTCCCCTTTGCAGTGGTGTAGCTAGGATTTTTTCCAGGGTGGGGGGCAAGACCTAAAAATTTCCGAATTTTCATCTGAAAATATCTGAATTTTTTCTTCTTCTATACTACAACTCAAGTTGAATGGTTCACTTTTCCCAAAGCATATTACATTTGCACAGTATTATACATATGGATATGTATTTATGCAATCCGTACTTCACGCACAATTGTGAATGTAGGCCTGAGCTCATTTTACCAGTAGGGCTTTGTAGGGACGTACAAGTTTGTAATAATCACCAAGCGAAGCGAGGCATGAATTTGTTTTTACTTCTGTTTGAAATTGAAGCCTCCAGATCCATTTATTTACCCAATTGTGTTGTATTAACTTGTTGCTTTTTCTTATTTTTTATGTCGGGAGATAATTATCTTTAAAGTGTTTTTCAAGTCAATAATTAAAGATATTTGTCAAGTCTAGTATCAAGGAATTCTTGACAATTTATTGTGATCCGTAAAGAGCAGGTCATAGTATAAATTATTTAGGCCTAATACAGTGACCAAAATCAAAATTGTATTCACCCATTATCTTCACGGAGTAGGAAAAGAAAACGATATTCACAGATAATAGCCATATAATGTCTTATAGAAATAAATTCTATTGAATAATTAAGTTTTATTAGATGCCGAGCGTGGGCGAGGCAAAGAAAAAATTGATATATTTCACTACATTTTGCTGTATTTTGCCATAAGAATTAGATGCCGAGCATAGGGAGGCAAAGAAAAAATGATGATTTCATTACATTTTGCTATATTTTGCCGTATATATAAGTTCTATTAGATGCTGAGCATAGTGAGGCTTAGAAAAAATTGATACATTTTATTACATTTTGCTATAGTTTCCTAAATATATGGTTTATTAGATGCCGAGTGCAGCGAGGCAAAGAAAAATTTGATATATTTCACTAGTACATTTTGCTATATTTTTCGGAAATTTTTACCCTTTTTCGGAAATTTTATAATGTTTAGCTATGTTTGGGATATTTGAAAATTTCCGAATTTTCTTAACTTCCGAACCAGGGGGCGACCGCCCCCTCTCCTGTAGCTATACCACTGCCCCCTTTGAATGTTTTTTTTTTGAAAAATTCTGTGTTCTCTCATGGCAAATAGGGCTATGTTATTTGGGAAGTAAATTTGCGTGTTCAAAAATTCTGTAATTTGGGCAGCACAACTAAAAAGCAAATGAGCATGTGTGGGGGGATGAACATGCAGTAGGCCTACCGTTCTGTGTGCATTCTAAAAATTAGGGTGTCCTCACATAGGCCCCGGGGTGATACTCCAACATATATAATATAAGATTTGTTTTCAAAAAGTTACCTATTTTAGGTATAGCATTTACTTGTAATATAAAATTGAGAAACAGAGTTAAGCATCTGTGAGAAGAGGGACATGTCTCAATCCCCCCCCCCTCCCCCGATCTCGAAAAATATATTAAAGCAGATCGATGAACTACCAAGACGTCTCAAGCTTCCATGGCAAGTTCATGAGTTGTAATACATACCCCTCTGAAAAGCAATTAGCCCATGCTTTGTATGCTGAGTAGGTCCATATTTATAAAAGTATCAAAATTTAAATAAAAGCAAGTGTAAATGACGTGTTACCCACCCATTCCATATACAGCATTTTGAGTACTTGGCTCCTACCCCGCTAGCACAAAACGTTTTTAAAACGTGTCAAGTGGTGTTATAAAGCCTTATATAACACCACATTACACGTTTTAAAAACGTTTTGTGTTAGCAGGGTAGTAAGTGCATTGCCTAACACCACTGTCACCGGTATGTCTTATTAAGCTTTTAATCTTCAAGCTGATTTCTGTACAGACCTATCTGCTACACAGTACAAGTAATGCAACTTACACATGCAAAGGACACAAAAGTCAAGCTAAAGCTACTTAATTTGTGCAGTACTCTAACCTGTTGTACTGTATACATATCTCTTCCCATACTCTCTCCTTCTAACATTCCTAAAATAGCAGCCCAGGCCACAGGTGCTGAGTGACAAATCACCTCATAGAAGTAGCAATTGCCTACTTCAGATTTGGTACAAGTGATTTTATGACTTGATCCCAGGGGCAAGTGGTTGGTGAATGAACTTTGGGTAAGTGACAGCTGGTGTAAAAAAAGTGTAAAAGTGGGATGGTGCTAGCACCTGACAGTAATTAGGTAGGCGGAGCTACAAATAAGTGTAATTTTGTCTGTACTTTTAGTGTAAAAAAGTGAACTTCTCCAACATTTTTACACCATTTTTACACAAAGTGTCACCTTGGGGTAAAAATGGCACTTTCTAGTGACAGTACTGTAAGTATGAAATCTATCCAAGCTTCCTACCTGGAGATACGTGTTAACAAGCTTTTCAGTGTTTGGCCCACGATGACCCAAGATGACCGTTGACCTCCACCAAAAATGATAGAGTTCTTCCCCTCAATATGGGGCATCTATGTACCAAGTTTCAGAACTGTCAGAGCTTCCCTTCTGGAGATATCGTGTTAACGAAGTTTTCAGGGCCTGACCCCCGGTGACCCCAGATGACCTTTCACCTCCACCAAAAATGATAGAGTTCTTTCTCTTACCATAACACATCTACATACAAAGTATGAAATTCATCCAAGCTTCCTACCTCGAGATATTGTGTTAACAAGGTTTTCAGAGTTTGACCCCCGGTGACCCCAGGTGAGCTTTGACCCCTACCAAAATCAATACGGTTCTTCCTCTCAATATAGGGCATCTATGTACCAAGTTTCAGAACTGTCAGAGCTTCTCTTCTTGAGATATCGTGTTAACGAAGTTTTCAGGGTCTGACCCCCGGTGACCCCAGATGACCTTTCACCTCCACCAAAAATGATAGGGTTCTTTCTCTTACCATAATGCATCTACATACAAAGTATGAAATTCATCCAAGCTTCCTACCTCGAGATATTGTGTTAACAAGGTTTTCAGAGTTTGACCCCCGGTGAGCTTTGACCCCTACCAAAAACAATAGGGTTCTTCCTCTCAATATGGGGCATCTATGTACCAAGTTTCAGAACTGTCAGAACTTCTCTTCTTGAGATATCGTGTTAACGAAGTTTTCAGGGTCTGACCCCTGGTGACCCCAGATGACCTTTCACCTCCACCAAAAATAATAGGGTTCTTCCCCTTACCATAACGCATCTACATACAAAGTATGAAATTCATCCAAGCTTCCTACCTCGAGATATTGTGTTAACAAGGTTTTCAGAGTTTGACCCCCGGTGACCTTTGACCCCCTTCAAAAACAATAGGGCTCTTCCTCTCAATATGGGGCATCTATGTACCAAGTTTGAGAACTGCCTGATTTTCCCTTCTGGAGATATCGTGTTAACAAGAAGTGTCACAAACACACACACACATACACACCCACGCACATACACACATACATACACGCCATCATGAATGCATAGGTTTCTCTTATCATCGAAACCAATAAATGGCCCAACACAAACTTAAAGTAGAACAGGAGTTTGTTCTCATGATACTCTTACAAAAACTGGCAGTGTAAACGATTTCTACAGGTAGTGTAAGGGGTCATCCATTTTTTCATCAAAAATAGAAAACTTTCAGTCAGTACACTTTGAACAAGCCTGCATAGGTTTGTGACCCCAACCCCCAAGTATACATGCATTGTGTATGCCTGTGAAAATGATTGATACCTGTTTTCACATGCAAAAGATGCTAATTAAGCAAGAGAGATGCAGAACCCCTGCATGGCTTTGCATACTGCCAACTGTGTGTGTGACAGTAACTATTCACTAGTTATAATCCTACCAACAGTATATATACATGGTATCATTAGTCACTGACTCTGTAGTTTTCTTCTTTCTTGGAAACAAAATTGCCTGTTTATGAAAATTATGCAAAAGTTATCACATATAGTAAGAATGAATCATGGACAAACAAAAATTTTTTTAGAGACAAATGTCAACAGGATTTTACCATCTTTCCATTTTATTTGAAATAGCTTGTTCTTTCCAAAATGTACAATTTCTGCTCAGGATTATGCAAGTACAAAGTATCAAAAACAAATCTTACATATCAACAGTAATTAGACCAATTCATCTCAACCACCAAGGAAGTAAAATCAGGAACATAAATGACACTGCATAGAAAATGCAGGCATGATCAAGATTGTGAATTAGAATCATAAGAGACTACATTCGATTGAAGAGTTATTATTGCACAGCCAGTGATAGACACAGGTACCAGCCATCCTTAGACAACAAATTTTGACTTTTCCAGTCAAGGAACTTATCAAAATGGGGAACATGGTAGGGAATTCCATTGGCCCCAAAGAAAAGTGGTATTAAATCTGTTATTTTATATAATTTGTCTTGTGTCTAAAAGGCATATGTAGAGGATTAAAACTTTTCAAAGTGGAAATAGGTGGAATTAAGTAATCAGGTGTTAGCCTTCATGACAACTGAATAAAATTTACCACCGACAAAACTACAGTACCACTGAAGTAAAAATATCTTTGGATGGAGGACACATAGTCTGCAAAGCTGACTGTACTGATTCCTACTATATCAGATTTGTCATTAATGCAAGTCAGAGAAACTAGCAAGGTTTGGGCATACTAACAGCTATTCTACACTATGGAACTTACACTGTCCCGGGGTCTGGGGGAGGGGGGGGGGGGGTAGGCATGTGTTGACTAGAACAGCTTGTGCAGTTTTATCTCTTATAATGGAGGATAAAAACCCAAAGCTAGTGTGACTTGAGGAGGGAATGATCTTAAAAATGGACATTTTTGTGGAAGGATTTATATTTAGAAAACATTTACATAGTGTAAAAAGGTTGAAAGTGCATAGTAAGATGACTTGGTGGGTAGCACACTGACCCCTCTGTAGGCCTACCCTGGGGTAGGGGTGGTTTCTTTATCAATTTTCATTGCTGGTATCCTGGATTGGCTGTACAGTGATTGTAATGCAGGACAGGGTTACAAAAACCAATGAATGTAGACTCAAGAAGAAGTTGAACGGAATTTTCTATGATTCTGTTTTTTTTTTTTTTTTGTCTTTCTCTGAGAAAGGGGGATGACTTACCTGGCAAAAGGATTAGGAGAGGTAAATATCTCCCCTTTCCAGAAAATTTTGTATTGTGGTAAGGCAGCTTAAATACAAAATGGTGCTATCTTTGGCAAAGCTTTGAAAATTTTTCAATTAGACTATCCAAAACCCTACCTCCTTTTTTCATTCCCCTTTTTTTTCTTTTTTCAAAATTTCAGAGGAAGTACAAACCCATCATGGAGGGTACTTAACCCCAGCTGGCCTAACCCCTATGTTACAACTATTGTATGCAAAAATTGTATTTTGGTATCCCATTTAAGTTCTCCTTAAAATACATTTGATTACAAAAACAATGAAAAATTTTCCCAGAGTGGAATGCACTCAGTATTAAAAATATAACAAATCTAAAAGGCCCAGTTCCCAAATGGCAAAAAATGCAACTTACTCTTGAGAGCCATAATCTCAGTGGGATACTTTTTGGCCCCTCAGACAAACTCCAGTCTACAAAAACTAAAACTGTCTATGGGGTACCATCCTTGAAGACCACTCCTATGGTATGTTACAGGGTTCTTTCCCCTGGGTCTGCACACAATGACTTAAAATTGAAGAAAAAGTCTGCCTCACATACTATATGAATGAAAACTCATCACAGAATTTAAGCCTTAATTTAAAAATATTAGGAGGGAAAATGACTTAAAAATTACAGATATTTACAATAAGTAAAAGAGATCCAATCTACACTAATTGGCTGACTCTACAATATTTTGCAGAAACTTACCCAAATCCAAAATTTGTAACTGCCCAAGATAACTTGAATAGCCTTAAACTTTTCATCGGCAAAATATCAAATAAAAGATGTCTTAAACACTGCCATACATGAAATGTATAATACTGTATAAACTGTTTTATATTCTTTACAGAAGTATCAACAGGCCTTGAGATCTACAAAAAAAAAAACAATTATTAAACAAAATATCCCTTGCCTAGTACGAGAATAAACTAAATCTTGTTTCCACTTGCTCTTAATTTTTAACAAAAACATCTGAATTTATCAAACAAAAGCAAAAAAAGAAAAAGAAAATTAGCAATAAACTTGGTCAAATTTAATGAGAAGTCGACGTGATAGGTTCTCATACTGAGAACTGTCATATGGCTGAAACTATTTGTTTGTCACAGAAGAACTTTCCAAAACTTTCTCTAAATTCACTTATCTAGTGCTCAAATAGATTGAAATTACTACAAATTTTAACTAGAGTATGAAAACACGTACAAGAAACAAGATTTCAAATACTTGGATCGTAGTTAACTTTAAGTAAATAAGAAACAAAACATCTGAAAAGCAGATAGTTTTATGAGAAATGCCAGGATCATGGGCACTCCAAATTTATCACCTATGGCAACATAAAACTGGATCTTACTATTATGTGACTTGGGCATTGCCTTGCAGAATAATGATAGATAAAATAGTAGAAAACTGAAAAAGGGTTACAAAAAATTATCAAGAAATACTGAAATAATTCCTTGAAACTCGCATGAGAAACAGCAAGCAAGTTTTCTTTCCCTATCTACAAAGGTATCATAATGCTGAACAAAACATACCATGACAGGGAATTTGAGAATTTAATCTCACTATACACCGCACCCCCAACCCCCACAAAAAAAAAAAAAAAAAAAAAAAAAAAATTCCAAGAAGTGACCCATTAAAAACTGAAAAATTCAATATTGTGACTAAATATCTAAGTTAACCCAACCAGGCCAGAATGGCATAAACAGTGGCAGAATGGTTTTTTGGAGCAGCTGCAGTTAAAAGTTAGCTGACCCAGCCATAACCAACCCAGGTAAAGGGTCTTTCTCTCAGTAACCAGCCCAAGACGACCCTTTACCAAAGTGGCCTGGGAAGAAATTGCCAGATAACCAGTACACCTTTGAGCATGCAACTCATTATTATTAACGGCAAGCATGTACTTTTTTAAATGTACAGGACGGAAGCCTAGCTATAATAAATGAACCACAATGACCATCTTGCGATAAAAATTTCACTAAATGAAAAGTACAGAAGCAAGGTCATTATCAGCAGACTACAAAATGACACAAGTTATCTAAATGAAATCACAGAATCAGTGAAAAATTACATAGTGGGATTCTATTGTAGGAATGTCATTTTTCCCATTCGACACGTACTAAACCAAATCCAATAGTGAAGAAAATCGAAGCATCTTAAGAATCACCAAAATGACCAAATTTGGTATTTAATTTCTTTGCTTGCAATTATTTGGTATAACTATTTCCTAATGTAAAGGTTTCAACCTTTCTTCATTGCCATACCTCTAGATTGTAAGTGACTCCTGATTTGTACCTCTACACGAAGAAAATGATTCTTTCTGCCAGTACAAGATGATCTTGCCATAATTTTATTGAACCTGTTTACACAAATGTATGAGGTGAGAATTACACTGACCTTCGATTACCCCTTGTGAAATGAAGGTCACCCACTGGTTTTGCAGATGTAGTGCACTATGCTCCCTCTGTTTCCAAGAAAATCATAAATACTTGGCAAGGATATTTTCCATACCCCCTGAAAAGATTGCTCATAACCCTAGGTTGAAAACTCCTTTCCTAATGGTATGACACTGATTCAGTGGGGTAACTTTTATCTCTGGATCCCCACACCCATGAAAAGTTTTAACACTTTTTGATTTAGTCACACAGTTAATAAATTTGTTCCAGT
Organism: Holothuria leucospilota; assembly: GCA_029531755.1. NCBI lineage: Eukaryota > Metazoa > Echinodermata > Holothuroidea > Aspidochirotida > Holothuriidae > Holothuria > Holothuria leucospilota. Next base: position 44,190,006 of record CM055979.1, read on the forward strand.
AAACAAGGTAAAATTTGCATTTCTCATTCCAACTTAAAGACTTCCCACCTTCTAAAATAATACCCACGTACATATTTGAAGGCCACACATGTATACAAATACTCTATTAAACTACAGAAAAATAAAGAGTGTTAGCTTCCCTCATAAGATATAATGAAATGTAACAGGAAAAATCTTAATCCAATCTAATGATACCTGATGTAAATAGGTATCATGTCAGGTACATCACTGTCACTTATTGTCCTTCCTACGTGATCTATATATATGTCATGATAATCTTTACTGGCCACATTCAATTTTCACAACTAAAACCTCCTCGAAACTGAAGGATAAGGAAGACAATTATCTAATACTTCAAAAGTGCCATGGTTGTCAGAAATCTCTTTCAAGCAAGCAACTGGATTGCATTTGAATGGAAGCTACACATTGCAATCAACGTCCTTAACTTGGCATTAATTTACAAGATATGCACCATATAAAAGGAATTAATATTCCCACCAAGCCTTCACAGATATTATTTCCCAAACATTACCTCCTACTGGCATCCCATGCTAAACATTCTTCAGGGTTGCCAACCAAATTATTAGCAGTGATTAAATCATTATTATGATTATTACTTTCAAGGTCCTGATATTAAAATAGGGCCCAAAGTTTTCTGCTTTGTAAATGTTGCATTCCGCTTTCTTCTGCTTTAAAAGTTACAAAATCCGTTTTCTTTACGCTTTCTTAAGTTAGGCATTTTCCTGAAATCTGTATAAAACCTCAACCTTCCATTTTTTTAAAGGATATGCCGGAATACAATGCTGTTCTGCACAATACTTACGGTGGTACGTAGTACAAAAATTACTCGCTGGATCGACCCTGGTTACAAAGTGTTGTGGAGGGACTGTTTCATCACGATTTATTGTGCAATTCTGTGATTTACTTTTACATAACAGAAAGGATAATTATGCCTTTTTACAATGTTTTTTTCAAAGATTTTATTCTTGTTTTATTAAAACCATTCAGGTAACTTATAACAAATCTTTTAATAGTAATTTTCCAATTTACTTTTGTAACTTTTTGCAAAACTTCGTTTTCCGTTTTCTAATCCCAATTTCCGCGGAAATTCCGCTTCACAGAAAACTTTGGGCCCTATATTAAACCAATTGCAACAGGGATATCCAAGGACGAAATTTGTTGCCACCCAAATCGTCTGGCAAATCAGTGGTGGATTGTGACCTTCAATGGACATTAGGGCTTACACATAATTAGCATTCTCTCTTAAATCTTAGATGTCACAAATAAGACCATACATAACAAAAGGTAAAGAAGGGAAATTATGTATTAAAAAAACAACAGCCTTTCAAGGACTTGTATAGCACTAATGAAAACTTCTGGACCTGATTGGCAATTAGCTTTCATGTGCCAGGTTGTTGATGACATATCACAAGGAGGTATGCAAATGTAACAACAATGATGTATGCTTAAAAACAAGATATTGACCTAAAAAAAAAATCAGCTAACCCTATAGCAAAGATACTGGGTTAGGATAAAAATCTTTACACAGTGGTAAATTGCTTAATGATAGTGAGTTTAATGTGTGTTTTAGTCACCATAGCATTCAAAGCAATCCACCTATTGTACCACATCAAGATAAGACCAGAAGATGACAATATCATACACCAGACCAAACTTATCCCAATTTTCATTTATCAGGCCTAAAATGAGAGTTTCTCATTTTGCTTGAGGGAGCAAGGGAAAGAAGAAAGTTTCTAGAGAGGGAGGCAGGGGATCATTTGTGCAAAATATCTCCAGGATATTTCATCCTGACGAGTCAACTCATCTCATTACTTTCATAAGCTCACTGGTAAGGGTAGCAGGAGAGCAAGAGGACAAAGAACAAAGTCTGCCTCCGTCTCATCTTTCCTGTCCCCAATTCATCCTCTACATCACACCATCCAAATAATCTCAGAATACTACTGCTCCTGGCATTGTTCCTGAGTGCTGGATGTCTCCAACAAGAAAAAAAGAATGAAAGCACTAGGAATACCTGCACGTTAAACCGTGATTTTTCTTTATTTTTTCCTCTATTTGCACAAATCCCTTCATCACACATGGAAGACCCGTTCTGATATTTCACCACATACATGTCGCCGCCTTCGACCACAGCATCGACGTTTGCAGCTTACCAACTGTACAAAAGAAGAACCAGAAGTACATCACTAAGTGATGAAAAAATTCTGATCCTATGAATATTTCATGTGCTTCAAACTTCCAATAATTACCAAAAAATTACAATATTCAATAAAAAATTAATAAGAGAAGTTGAAAAAGTTTTGAGACTGACAATGACCATAGGGTTCTCCATAACTTTTGCTGAACTGATATTTGATCTAGTTCATGAAGTTTGTAGAAACATACGGTACTTTTTACCAAAATATTAAAAATGCCAGCACTATTATAAACAAACAAGATTAAAAGTGTTAGAAAATCTCCCACATAATTTTCAGCAAATAAGTTGCTTGGAGTATTGACTGGTATCTAGTGTAGTGAATTCAGGGTCATGAGGCAAAACAGGCTGATTAAAGGCCCTATCCCAAGTTGATCAGTGATATATACTGGCAAAATTTGCTTTCTACTTTTGACAAGGGCTCAGACATTCAAGGGGAACTATAGTGGCCATTTGACCCTTTACATATGTGTAGTATACATATAAATACTACAGATAATCTTTACCTGGTGGACCTTACATGAAACCTTTATTAAGAATAATATATTTCAAATTTCCCTCGCTTGCTGGCATGTGCGCAGACATATTTGAAAGAAGACGACTAGATATCAGCTGATTGCTGATGTACAACCCGCACCTCACGATTTCCAGAGCAAAATGTTGCCAGCTCAAATAAATTTAAATAGGCCTTCTTAATTTTTCTGAGTGGTGGTTCAAAATTTCAAAATTATGTATTTTAAATCATAAAATATATAGAAAGTATAACAAAAACTTCTGTTGGATTTTTATGCCCCACAGCTAAAAATACTAAATAGTTCTTGCTCATTTATTTTTCGTAGTATTGCAAGAGGATGCTATCAAGGAATACTCTCTTTCAGTGGTTCCATTTTCCGAGCCCATGATATCATGCTGAAGGGCTGTGTTCATGCGGCGTTTGGATAGTTCTTCATAAAGATTTCTATACGTTAATGATGATTATATGTTTTTACTCTTATGCTACCATAAGAACATTAAGAGAAAACTTAAGGAAACTCTGATCCACTGAGGGAAATTTTTGTCTTGTACATGCGGTGTGAGTTTTTACAGGTCCATAGCCAGACAAGGTACTGAAGGGGGCAAAAATGCTTGGGGGAATATCTTTCAGGGGGCAAGAAATACTAAAATGCATAAAGGCAATGAAAATTCTTGATCTTCTAGGGGGCAAAAATTTTCACTTAATTTGACAATTTTTGATTGCCTGACACTTCTTTTGGTCCTTTCGGCTACCAGATGACCGCTAAATTTATACGCTATTAGTTATGATGTCTACAATTAAACCAATGCTTAATCTGAGTTTAAATAATCCAAATCTTTTTTTGACCTCTAAAGAGTACACTATGAACGTAATCCCCCCAAAAAAGTCCCAGACTCAAAAACATTGTGCTTTTTCATGGCTCCCACATCCATCAATTTACTATAAAGACTTTATTGTCTCATAAACTGGTAATATACAGTAACCCTTTATATGAAGTGATGCATTTAGGTTGTTATTTTGGAAGAAATGAATTGGAATTGAATCTTTTTAACTGGTTTAGAATACTGATACCACCACAGCCTGTCCCTTAAATTTATTGAGGTAAAACAGTCCTGTCTACTGGCATCAGCTGGTCCATGCTGTACTGCTAAAGCATTTCAATCAACACACATTTTCAATTACCTGATTAGAGCAAAAAGTGGCCACACTAAATAAAACCAAGGCAGCAAGGGAAATGTGCGTCCAGAAACGTAGCCAATCTCGATAAACTCTCCTGAAAATAAATACAGCAAAAAACATATGCATTTACAAATTTTAGGTCAAACAGCAGAGGTGTCATATTGGTCAGTCACTATGCTAGAGTTAGATGAGGTTTTAGGGCTAAATTTCTAATCAACTGGTTTATGGCGGGCTGGCCATGGCCTTTTTTCTAGCTGTGGCTCACTGGCTTACAAATGCAACTTTTGCTGAAGGCAAGCAATTGACAATAGCACATGTCCTAAACATGAAGGAACAAGAATTTTGGTAGCCATATAGCAAATATTTTATTTTCCTTTCATTTTGTTTTTCTGTAGTCTGTGCTGCTTGTAAATAATTATAGGAATGGGAAGACTGTCTACATTGTAAGTCTCAAAACAGAACATTTCCAGGGATAGAATTGAAGCCAACAGCCATGGTGCCCTGCAAAATGAGATACGTTTTAGCCCTGCGTTAGCCTCTGTGCTCTATACAACCAAGCATTCCCAGATAATGCAAAATCCTTTGTTTTGCTTTGGGGCCTTTTAAGACGCATAAATATAAATTGATGATCTGTGGACATGTTGAAGTTGTTCCTTCCTATTCGATGTAAGAAACGTTAATAAAAAGCCACAATTCCCACCAAAATCCATGAAATATCAACCATTTTATAAGACAATTATTGTTTTTGCACATACATCATGAATAAACATGAGTTACATGCAAATTCATGATGTGGAAGGAGGGATTCATGAAAAATACCTTCGTTGGTTTAATGTTCATTCCAAGAACAGCTGTCGTGTTGGTATACCCTGAGGGGTTTATTTTGGAAGTAGCTTTTGACTACTTTCAAAATGTTCACATTACACACCAAACTAGAAAGTAGCTGGCACGTCTTCAACAGATTATTTATAAAGGATTAACAAAACAAATACAGACACTGTACAACAGTCCAACCATAATATTTGCATAGCTAATGAGAAATCTCAGAAATAGTCAAATTTTGAAGAGGTATATCCTGCAAATTGTAAAAGATATTCGAATAATTCAACAGTTTCCAATAAGAGATCTTAACATATTACTGTTGAGTAAAATAGCTGTTTTGATTACCTTTCCACAGACCTTTAAACTTACTATGAAAATGACCTTGAACAGATGGAACAGATGCTGACTTTAATACATCCAGCCCTGTCATTCCAAAGTGTTCATCATAACTACACTATCTATCATAATTGCACTAGCATATCTGCACTATCATAATTGCACTATCATTAATGAACATAGTGGTTTACTTTCACACCCTCTTTTTCTAACAAACACATAGTCAACTACCATATTAAACACACTTTGTCCTATCCTGAGTACACCAGCTCTTTGTGTCTTCAGTACATGAGTTTTAACCCTACAAGGTCAGAAAACACATGACCGTTTGAAACTGCTACTGCAGTATACTCTCTGGGTACTTGAGATTTTCCTGTGGAGTAGATTTACAAAAACAAGCCACACTTACCATTCGGCTAATTCATCGATGTGAAGGAATCTGTTTCGATATTCTCTTGGCAGCTCAAACTGGGACGGAATTGGGAACATGGCTTCATAATAATCCTGTAATACGGCCTTCACCATTTTTGCTCCTTCAGCATTGTGGTTGATATTGTCATTCAAACAGACAAATTTCCTGAATAGACAGAAGATGTGACTTGCCAATGGATTAAACAGTTACATCTCTCTAAATTTGGTGAATTTTCCTACATTTACAAAAATTGACTGTCCTACAAATAAACAAGTATACCAGTTGCTGTTTTAAAGACAAATTATGATGAGAAAATAGCTGTTTTAAGGAGCAGAATATAATCAACATTGGTCTAGACCAAAAGCTCTTATAGAAGTTGATCTCACCCCCACCCACCGGGGGTGCTGAAAGGATCAACTGGAAATGATAAGGGAAAGAGAGGATCAATTAGAAATGATAAGGTTAAAAGGAAGGAATACTTAGAAGCATGGGGAAGCCCAGAATTAGGTAGGTACATTCAACAACTTAAAATCAGACTGACATTTCAGTGCAGCAGAAGAAATAAGAGGCGGGGTACCACAGGCTGTGCTCTGACAGCCATAGGAACACCCACTCAAAATGTTTCAGAATCATTGGTGTAAAATGTCATGAAACCTTGCCAAGGAAATATTCTTTCATAGTGAATCCCCCACTTCTTTCAAGCTGACATAGATGATTAAGTTAGATAAAAGTAGTTTAAATACTTGAAAAAATTGCCTCCATATTTTTGGAAAGAAGGAAATCTTGAGCTCTTTCCATTATCTGTTATTAACCATGATAGACACAGACCAACAAATTTTAAGATGCATCAGCCTCCTAGGCTCTTACTTTGGATTTTTCCTGACATCATCAAGTTGACCTATAACATGTGACACATTAGTCCTTATCATCTTGAAAGCTATCTCCTCTTCTCCCATAATTTCAAATCTGCAATATAGAAGGAGAAAATTCAAAATTACAAATAAAAATGCCACCAACAGCATATTCTGCATGTGTCTGACTCCAAACTACATTTATCTTCCACATCAACCTTACATTACACATTCGAGCACATTAGCTGGCCTTTCAATTTCCTTACGAGTAAATGCAGTTTTACCCAGGTGTCACATGACCAGACTGCACTACAGTTATCTCCATGCCTGACATTTGAGTTTGCACAGGGCCTGCACCAGGGGAACAACAAATTTTTCAAACTTGGCTGAACTTGCTAATTATGTAATTAGTTTCATATACTCAGTGTAAAGAGTGTGAAGTATACACTCTCTGTTGATATCTTATCATTTCATTTTCACCCTTTCTATCCAGTCAGTTGTGATTAAAGTATTTATAGTTGAGCGAGGAAATCCCCAAATGGCAGGATGAACAAAGTAACAAACTATTTGATGGGCTCATACACATCACAGGGCAAAAAATTACCCAAGATGTCTCCACTGCAATTTCTGTCAAAAAAAAAAAAAATGCTATGGAGACAGCAGCTCTCCATGGCATTACATGGGACCTTCACAGCATTTTTAAAATTCCCTAAACATGGCCACGGTAAGTTTGTGTTTGCACCATAAAAAGTGGCTGGGTGCTCTAAGCATCATGCAAAATCCTTCATTTGCATTGCACTGTTCATGTGATGTTCAACAGTGCATTTAATCCCATGTTCCATACAACCAACAAGATTTAGTGGGTGCACGTATAAACACCCCAAACATTCAGTGAAGTAGGCCTGCAATAGTAATATGGTCCTGCAAGCAATTTTCGAGTCATGACGTAATGTTCTTGAAATTGTGATAAAGTCTCTCTCTCTAAGCCCTACAATTCGCACAAAATCAACCTTTCTAGAAAGGGAACATGTAGTTTTCTAACAATATTATTCACGTATCTGCACTACATGTTAATATCTACTTATCATCAATTAATTTCGGAAATAAAGTTGTGATCGCTGAATGAGTCAATGGCATGTGAATATTAAACGCTATGCACGTCACGAGAACAAGTTGCATCAACTGTGTACACACACAACAAAACAACCCCACAGTGAGGCGATATTACAGAACTTAGTGTGGCCATAGTAATAATTGTTTGTGCTATGTGGCCGTGATCAACTTACTGTGGATGTCTTTTTTAAACTATGATGAAAACTTTGACTGGTTCAGCTCATGTACAAAATTAATATTACCTTTGAGAGAAAATTGTTGGCTCTCTCATGATATCATCCCCCGTTCTTGTTTTCCTTCTGAATTGTGAATAATTATGAGCTAAAAAATCCTCTCAATAATTTTGAAAGAAGTCACAACACAATTGGCTCATGTTATCTCTCATACAACAACAGTGAGAATGGTGTTGAATGTAAGTACATGCATACAGCTAGCAAAAGCGAAACTGAGTGAAAGCTATTCATTGGGATGCAAATGTGGTTTTCTGAATGGAAGTATTCTACAGTTTCATTATTTGAGTCTCTGAGTTATACCCTGATGAATTCCAAGAACCCCTAATTTTTTCATGAAAAAATTAAAAAAAAGTGGGATAGTGATTTGAGAATGTAGGACTGATCAACTGAGAATAATGTATAGATATAACAGCAAAAATGTGCTGCCATTTCTTGGTATTATCAGCAGCAAAACTAGCTGCTACAGAGGCTCTTGCCATCAATGCTGCAGTAGATTATTTTTTCCTCTGCATCATGCACATGGAGAAATTTCGATACTGCTTTTAAAGCAAGTATATTTCACAAATATACCCTAAAAATATAAACTGCTTTTCCTTAGCCCTTCCACCCCCCACCCCCCCCCCCACACAATTATGATGAAAAGAGTGTACGAAAGAGCTCCCATGGGATGGGTTCTAGGTAACCTCGTCAGCAATTTGGTACTGATAAGCTCCTTGTCATGTCAAAAATGGAAGTCCTATAAACAGCTTGTAATAATGAAATACCACCCAATGTTTATGCATCTGGTAAGCCCCCTTTCATGATCAGAATGTCATCACACAGAAAAGGAACAAGTTTCAAGTACACCTGCATTTCAATTTGTTAGGAGACAAACATCTAACTCAACAGAAACCAATAAAATTTTGAACATGTCTTACACACTTACTACACCTATCCCCACCTCCCCCAACCCACCCCCTCCATTCCACTAATGATGACATTGACAAGAAAACAGGGACATATACCCATACATTGCCTCACATTCTACTAGCAGTCAAATGTCCCACAATGACACAGGCAATTTTAAGTATGAGTTGAATCAGCTTGGTGTCCTTTTCAATTCAGAACAAAACAAGTTGAACTTTCACCCCAATGCTAAATATTTGGCAAACCCCCCTCCTGAGGGCTGTAGAGTATCCTAACTTGTACCTTCACCCCAATGTTAATTATGTGGCATTACTCCTCCCAAGGGCTATAGAGTATCCTTACTTGTATTTGGTCTGGCCTTCCACACTAGCTTCCATCTTTCTTATAACAGGTCCACAATTAAGCATGAGGTTTTTGGTTACTTGAGGCTGAAAGAAGAAAAGTAACAATCAAAGTACATAGTTAGAAATATACATCAAAGGGTAGACTTGTGCAAGAAACCTACGGATGGCACCTCCTGCTAACATTTCAAAACTGAATATACAGTCTACTCTTGTCTAAAGATGGAAACACTAAATTGATTGAAACTGGATCATGAAGGAAGCTTTTTCATTTTAACTTTTTATTAAATGGATCTAAACACTATATAAAAGGCTTTCATGCTTTCTATCTTGAGGTATCATGTTTATAGGGTTTTCAGGAATGACCTCACATGACCTTAAAATTCCACCAAAAACTATAGGGTTGTTCCTTCAACCTGGGGCACATACATACCACACATGAAAACTGCTGGAGTTACCTATTTTGAGATGTTATGTTTACAAGTTAAGTGTCACAAACACAACACACACATGCTGTCACAAATGCATAAGTTTCCCTTCTCCTCAAAACAATGGTAACTGACTTACCTTGCTCATTGATTTATCAAATATGAGACTGAAAATACGGCCACAACAAAAAAAAAAATGAAAAAAGTTTGGCTGCAATGGACACTTCTTTTTAAATATTGATAACCACAAAATTTTGGATTACGGGATAACTTTGAACAACCAACACATTTCCTGCATACATCCATAGATGCCTTGCCCTGGATACATATTTACCAGGGTCCTCCACTGGTTTGTTTTCTGTCCGGAGGCTTGTGATCGCCGTCCTGGGGGGAGGGGTCTAAGGGGAGAGGGTGTCCCCCTCCCCTTTGGGAAATTTTGACAATTTAGGAGGGCTTAGATCGCAAATGGTGCAATCTACAGCCTTGTTCTTACTCTTCCCTATGTGTTCATATCTAGGCATTTTGTGGTATGTTTTTTTTTTTGCAAATTGTGTTTTCTAAATATCTTTGACTTTACTTGCAGATCTGAAGCTCCAGTTTCCACTTGGACGTATTCAATAATGAAGTAGTTCACTTTAATGGAAATTTCGGGTGAAAATCGGGAAATCTTTATTATACATTTTTTGTCATGAGTATTTGAAATCATATATAAAAGGCAGTCAAATGACTAAGTTGTGGTGTTTGTGATTGAGTGTACAGCCAACTTCTTGACCGGGTGGGTCAATTTTTCTGTGCGGCTGGCAAAGTTTTGTCCTGGCACAAAAGTTGTGTGGAAGATTTTGTACGGGCGGAGCCCCCGGACAAAACAGCTAGTAGAGAACACTGATTTACACTTAATAATGACCACCAACTCAATTTTAACAGAAAAAATTGTCCTTCAAGAGAGGCACATATATCATTTATTCTTGTATCTCCCCCCCCCCCCCCACTACCCCTCCTATCCATAATTCCTTTAAATGCATTAATTCCCCAAGTTTATAAATTTGCTTCAACTAAGTCTAACTTACCATTTCTTTGACATAATATTCTTCCCTTGCTTCAGGATCTACTTCAACATTTTCCTTGAAAAACTTTGAGCAGTTAATGATGGTATTTTCTAGACTGGTCAGAGTTTGTAAGTCGAGAGGTAACTCATACAGCCGTGTTGCCAATGTCCTTAATTCCCTATCTGACAGAATCCTAAAGAAATATTACAAAGCAGGAAAACAATATTAGGCAAAGAAGACTGGTGAGAACTATGTCCAATTCACCATGTTAATTTCAGTTGAGGATAAATAGATGATAACAATACCAAGCAAGTTCAAAGTGGAGATTGTACCATTTGTGAGTATCACAACACTTGCATGCACCAACAAGTTATGCTTTGTTTTTAAACCCCACCCTTTTTTAGAGAGTAGGGATCATTATTAACATAAAGTCAAGTGTGATAAATATCTGCTTGAATACTACCAGAGTATAGTTTTGAAGACACACAGTTTTTGAGTATGTAACCTTTAGACATTACTTGGCATAAACTTCTATGAATCCCAAACTGCTAATCATCCCAACAATGATCAGTACTATGCAGCATTAGTGACTGCCCTAATAATTATAGCCTCAAACTGATAATTACATTTTCTAGAATAAATTTATTGTTAGAATGTAAACATACATTACAAGCAGATTCTTAAAAGCATTTCATGGCCAAAGAGGATCTTCACAGTAATCAACTAGTTTAAAAGGTAAGCTCTGCACAGGCATAAATAGTTATAATTGACCTGTTAGAGAATCTCACATGTACTTAATGTATTCAGATAAAGCTAATAATTGCAGATACCTCATTCAACCTCTTCTTAAAATATCAGCTAATAAAATCTTATAAATCTCTTATTTTTCCCTTACCAAATATTATCCATGATATTTATGATATTTCTGGACACAAATATGCCATATAAGTGGTAGACTAGGGAGGTACTGTACAACAATGCAACAATTCAGTTTCAAACATCTTGCAAGATGACTGAAAAGAGCCATCCCTAAAATACTAGAGTATACCATTCAAATCAGGGTGATTGCATTTGCCCTTCAATGTGCAATCACTTAATCTGCCAATCACGTAACTCCAAACTAATCTACTTACCCAGAACCATCGGTATCGAATTCATCGAAAACTTCTGAAGCGTTGACTTCTTTTGGTGTACTCATCATATAATACATGTAGGAGAATGAAAACTGCATGTCTTGAGAATGTCGGATACGATGGGATGAAGTTAGATCAAATTCTTTAGAGAATCTGTGGATTTAAAGAAATAATCGCTGATAGTAGTTTACCACAAAAAGTACTAATGCTGTGTTAATGTAACATAAAGCACTTTTTCAATACCAAAACATGCAGCCTATGTATGTTGAGTGCAAATGTGTTCAATCAAATTTAGCACACAAATACCATATTTATATATATTTATGCATAAATTCCAAATGTTTACAAACTGCAGACACTTGCAGTAACATGATCCTCACTATCTGCAAGCTTTTGGGTCTTCCAGAAATACTGAAAGGAAGGGTTTTAAGTAAAAAATTAATTTTCATATGTAAAAGAGGAACTAAATCTATGCAATTTGGTGAAACTTCCATTCAAATCGGACATGTAGTATTTAAGATATCAACAAATTAAGTTACTACAATTGTGACCTAATGTGAGCTTGAGGCAAGCAGGGGTTATATCACTTCCTCACATTGATGAGAAATGCTTTGTTTCCTTTGTTTTTTCAGTCTGTTGTGCTGACCTTGAAGTTAATAGGGATATGACCTCCTAATGGGGAATGTAAAGTTTGTGAAATTCATGTTCCTCTCATGCAATCACATTCCGATAACATGTGATTGTGGAGGAGGAAATTGGTTGTAAGTTTAAAGATAAACAAAAGACTGTTCATTAATGTGAGGATGTGATGTCATATGTGCTTGCTTCAAGTTCACTTTGTGTTGAAAATGTGAAAACTTTAACTGCTAATATCTTGGGAACCACACATCTGATTTCAATGCAAATTTCACCAGAATGCTTAGAATAAGTACCCCTCTAACATATTAAAGCTTGATTTGAGCTTAGATCCTTCTTTGAATGACAATTTTTACAAACCATGAATGGCCCAAAATTCACTTTTAACAGGTTATTACCATTTTTTCTACTGCCTTTGTTTACTTGGATAAAATCATGATCAAGCACTTCTCCCACATTTCCCACCTGGATAATTCCTCCTAGACAACTTGTCACAAGACAAATCCTGCCTGGATAATTCCATAGGGTTCCAAATTTTCTGGTGCATGAAGTCATCAGGGAAACTGTCATGGGTGGGAACTGTGCGGGTGGGAATCGTCAGGGGTGGGGGTGGGTCAAAGTTGTCCAAGAACCAGTAAGAATACAACAGATTTAGCTGGCTGCAAGGAAATTTTTCCTATTTATTGAGTGGTCCATCCCTACTTATTCCTTCATAGACTATCCCAATAAATTTGGTTTCTCTCATGGCCTATGAACCCTTGAAGAAGTTTTTAACAGGTACTACTGACCCTCTTACAAAAGCTCACAATTAGGCATTTAACACCATTCACAAATTTGTGTACCATGGTCATTAAAATTTTGACCTACCAGAGCTCCTTTTATAGAGTAGGAGCTTCCCCTTTGACAGTCCACTCAAAATGCAACTTCTATCAGGAAGGGTTTAAAGCATGGAGTGCCTAAAATACTTTCAATTTTCATCATTTTAGCAAAATGAGTACTTCATTGCATGGGGTACAACATCCACATCACAAAGTGATGACATCCCTTTGTTAACATGTACCCTCAATTTTCTGTAAGGATTGTATTTGTCAGTAAACATTTTCAGCAGAGGAAATTGGAATTAGTTGTATGCTACCAACACACTTTTCCCTTCTTAAAGCCTACTGAGACTGCACACATGACCAGATGACTGAGGAACTTAACATTCACTCAAATCAAGAAGAAAAAATAGGCCTATGAATAAAATCAATTAGCAACTTACTCAGCTTGTAATTCATTCATAATGTTGACATCTACCATGTGAACCATGTGAGCTGGAACTTTGCGGGCAACGAAACCGAATTTTTTGTTGTAAAGTTTGTTTACATATCTCAACGAATTGCCGTAAGTGTCCATCAACTTCCTACTCTTGTGCTTCAAGTTTTCATAATCATCTACTCGAATTTCCTGCGATACGACAGAAACAGACATATTGGTTATAAAAACAGGAAGAGATAATGAAACACTATTTAAATTTGATGACAAACTATACATTATTCTAGGTAGCTCTGCATGGCAAGGCAAGCTAAAAGTGACAAAATATTGCAAGGCGAGGAATGATAGATGAGACCAAAAAAGAAAAAAAATACCTAGAACCAACTGCAGAGCAAAGGTGGAAAGTAAGGTAACTTTAGTCACATGTGATACTTATACCTATCTGAGAGGTTTTACTTTGCTCAGTGACTTGAATAAAGTCTCCTTTTTTATGATCATACTTTCTACTAGAAAGACTTCTACAGGTAAGTTAGTTAGTTAGTTAGTTGAGATTTAACGACACACCAACACGAATGTGTTATATAGTGTCAACTAGATAAATACGGTTCAAGTTCGGTTTCAAATACAGTTCAAATACAGTGCAAGTCCTTCCCTTTAGTCGCCTCTTACGACAGGCGGGGAATACCGTGGGCATATTCTACAACCCCCAGCCCACAGGGGGCGAGACAGGTAAGAATACCTGCAACACTGGAATGAGCAACTGTACAGGCAGTGGACACGTCCCCCTGCTGGGTACAGAAAAAATGTTTCAGACTGCTCTTCTTGGGGAGGGGTCTAGGTGCAACTGGTAGTGGAAGGGGTGTCCCTTTCCCATACGCAAATCCCATACGCAAATCTACAGGTATGAATACCTTTCCAACAGGAATGAGCTACTATAAAGGCATTGGAAGTTTTCCTTTGCTGGGTACAGAAAGAATGTTTTAGACTGCTCTTCTTGGGGAGGGGTCTAAGAGCAGGGGGTGCCCCCTCTCACACAAATATCTTGCTAGAAGTTCAACCTCCAAACCTAGTTCCCATATTTTGCAACAATGCTATTATCCACGAGGGAGACATAACAGTCATGGCAAGTCACACTTTTATCTTTTCAATGAATTTGCTTTAACTACTAGCAATTCTCTGTATTACCGATCCCAGTCATTCTAATGATCCTGATTCTAATGACTCTTTCATTATCAAACAAGTGTCACACAATCAACCCAACCTAACCCTGCACATCAATCACCAAAATCTTACAACTCTCCTCTTATCTTGCCAACAAGTATCTTTCACGATATTCGAAATAAAAGAAATGGAATACTACAGGTAAAACCAAGAAATTCTCTGACATGACTATTCCAACAAAATACTTGTCACATGATTACAAAGAACCATACATAAACTATCGCAGGGCAGGGAAGGGGGTATGCCAAGTCAAACTGAAGTGACTGCATTTCCCTTTCGTGGACCTTGTCAACATGTCTCCTTCTTCATCTGACTCAAAACTTTCTAACATACCTCACCTAAAAACCACATAAAATACCTTCTAAACAAGCCCACCCCAACATCACACTTACAAATATCTCTTTGGGATACCTACCTCATTTCTTGTACTGCTCTTATTAGAGAAGAGATCTGTTCTCTCCCAAGGCAGGAAACTGTGTTCTTTGGAATATTTCTCATTGGCTCTGACCATCTCCTCATTGAGAGGTTCCAAGAAGACTGGGTCTGATTCCTTCCTGGACTTTTCACCTTGAAGTAATGACAGCTTCTCCTCCTTGGTTATCTTACTGCCATCCAATATCCTCATTTTCACAGGTTTACCTTTACCCATCACAGAATCTTTCATTCTCATTGATGACAAAACCTTTGATTGATCAGCTGCAAGCTCATCTCCTGTACCCCTCTTAGATACTTTCTTCACCTCACCCTCTACTGACAACAACCGCCTCTTATTTCCTCCCTGCTCATTTAATCCCCCTTCACCATTTTGTTTCTTCTTTAATCCATTGACATCTCCTTCTTCTCCCAAACCCTGTTCATCTCTATCTAAACCTTTGTTGCCTTTCCTTGGTAAAGCTGCATCACCATCAGCTGCACCACCCATTACCAGATTGATGACATCATCAGGCATACCAGCAGCACCATCTCCTTCTTGGGTATCATCTCCCTGATTTAATGACAATGGAGCTTTCTTCTCATCTCCTCCTTCCTCTTTATGTTCTTCATCCCCCACACCAGCATAATCATCTCTTCTGCCCTCAAGATTGGCTTGAATGTTCTGACGTACTCTTGGAAAGTTTACGTCTGGTACATTGGGTACCTGAAAACCCTGTCCTAGGTGACCTACTGGCTGAGCACCTAATTCTTTTTTCTCCTGCTGTCCAAGATTAAGTCCATGCTGCTGCCCAGCAGGCTCTTGCCGAACAACCTGCTGCTCAAGTGCTTCTTGTGGTATGCCTTGCTGGACTGCCATCTGCTGTGGTAAGCCTTGTAGTCCTCCTACCTGTTGTGGTACCCCTTGTTTAATAACCTGTTGTGGGACACCTTGTTGTCCCACTACTTGTTGTGGGACACCTTGTTGTCCCACTACCTGTTGTGGGACACCTTGTTGTCCCACTACCTGTTGTGGGACACCTTGCTGTCCCACTACCTGTTGTGGGAAACCTTGTTGTCCAACTACCAGTCGCGGGACACCTTGTTGTCCCACCACTTGTTGTGGTATGCCTTGTTGTCCAATGGCCTGTTGTGGCATGCCTTGTTGTCCAAGGACTTGTTGTGGTATGCCTTGCTGTCCCACCGCCTGTGGGACACCTTGCTGCAACAAAACATTTTGTGCAGCTTGTTGCTGAAAAACAACCTGTTGACCTGGAACTTGCTGAGGAACACCCTGTATACCAGGTCCTTGAGCATTTATTGGTTGAACAATGTCTTCAGCTTGAAACCTCAACTGCTGTTGATCTTGCTTCAGTAGCTGCTGTTGTACAACATTTATTTGTTCTCCAAGCCCCTGTCCTGCTCCTTGCTGGAAGCCCTGTCCCTGTTGGAACTGTTCTTTACCAAACTGCATCCCCTGCCCTAGTCCTCTTCCCTGCACCCCTCCCAGGTGGATCCCCTGCCCAGCACCCAATTTCAACTTTTCTTGTTCCTGTCTAAGCTGTTCTTCAAAACGTCTATGTTTCTCAGCCCTTTGCTGTGCAAGTGCTTCTTTCAAATCATCTGTCAATTCTCTACGTTCTTTTTTCCCCTCTCTGAGATTTTGCTGACCGTCATCAAGTCCTTCTCCCACCCCAGCAAGTCCTTCTCCCACCCCAGGGGTATCTCCAGCCTGTTGAGCATCTTTTTGTTCCATGACTAACTTTCTCTGTTCATCAAATGCAGAAGAATGAATGTACTCTTCAAGGATGTGAGCTTTTTCTAAGTTGTAGCCCTTTTCTGTCAAATCACCTATAGAAAAAGAATGTTAAATTTACTTGTTTCTCTCAGTCTCCAAGATGAGATAAGCTGCCAGAATTAAATTACAAAGGTACATGCAATTGAAAAGCTCCTCCAATGCATGCCAACTTGTTTTCCTCACCTATCACCTTAGGGACCAAATCAAAACTCAGTATGCGTGTGGCAGTTTGCCGTGTTAGCACGCCGATAATCCGCACCCGTGTGTCTAATGGTAGCACGCCATGAATAGCTCTATTGTTCAAGTCCAGCCTCGCCGGCACAGTTATACGTTTGCGTGTCGGCACACTGTCATTGAACACACACAATAGCCTAATCTGGCTTCTGAATCAACTGCACGAACTAGCACGCTTTGCGTAAAATCGGATTATGGTAGAAACGATCGTTTTGCTTATAACGCATCAATGTACGCAGGCTTGTCGAACATTTTCTTTACCTACAGGTTCATCAAGAGAATAAATGGTTCAGTTTTAACTGACAAAATGTCTGTGTGTGTTGCTCCATTTGTCTCTTTGTCTATTTCTAGATTAATAATGAATGCGTGAAATGACAAAATACGAAAAAAGATGGTAAAGAAGAGTTTCGCAATGCACTTCTGCAGCTGATCTTAATGGGAATGTTGACCTTCCTTTTCATTTGATAACCATTTAAAAAAATTGATCACGGTCCAAAAAACGTTTCAAAACTGAGTTGGTCTTATTGAACGAAACCCCCGATCATATTTCTGACCTTGGATGTGTCAACGTAGGCTACACGTAAATTCCTTCTTTGACGATCATTTATTCCGGCCAAATGGTCTTCACAAAGCTGTGACATTTTAGGAACACAAATGGTTACTTTTTGTAGTCATGGGGTCCGTTGGCGCAAAAAATATAAGTACAGAATCTGACAAATTGTTTGCAAAAAGTCAAATAGTTAAGGCCAAAGATCAACACTCAATGTATCTAGCAAGTCATGAAGCTGCGTGCCCGGAATCCCATCACTCCAAGTTGACCAATTCCAGCCTATGTTTCCCCCAAAAAACTTCATGACTTCTTTCCAAACATACCCAATCCCGAACAGTTTAGTTTCCCGTAGACCTTCTGTACTCCAAGGTAAACTTCCCAATTTGCCCCGCCCACCGTAATCGTGAGACTAACAGTTTCCAAGTCCAGTTAAAACTAACTGTGGGCATGACAAATTTACAGTTCTAAAATTACACAGCATGGATAGAACCAACCGCTTCTTACAAGTCATTAATTTAAAATACAGTTAAAATCTTGTCTTACCAGTTACGTGAAGCACATGAAAAACTTTTCCGAGTCCAAAGGAAAATTAGCCAGAAAAATCCAATTACATTCCAGAGTGAAAAATGCCAACCTGTTCAGATCAATTCACAGTCTCCTCGCCATACAAATTATTCTGCCTTACAACCCTCAGACCTTTTTCCTTCCTTTCTCCTTCCTTCCACCCTTCCTCAACTAGGGCCTAAACTAGCTGTGTACCTGAACCTCAGGCTATGCGATCTTTGACAAAAAAAACCATAGCCTATTCCGTTAAAATTTACAGCACTACTATAGGTATATAATTGCAAAGGAGAGGCTCAGTTTTTCCTAAAATTGATCGTGAAGATTGAACTACACGGTATCTTGCCCTGGTCGGTTACAAATGTTCAAGACATTTTTCAAGTGAAACTGTCCTGACTTTAATATAATACTGAAAGTCCTAGATCTGAATGTGAAGACGGTCCCTGAGGCCTGGACACCAAGCATGCATGTTTAGCATTGACTTGGTCTATGTTTTGGCGCCGTGTGACTAAGTCAGTTTAGCATACATACACCATGTGTATTATATGTGTACACAGTACAGAACGATTTACAAGTACTAGCCTACATGTGCATCCTAAGTTTGTTGTAAAACAGTATTTTCAATTTTCAAATGTTGCTCGCGCCGCAATACATAGACTACTTTATCAGGTTAGTCATTGTGTGTATGCAAGCCTGGGTAAATGCGCATGAGCTAGGCACACTAGGGTACGCCACTAATCCAAACACAAAGACTGCCGTGCCTATCAAAAGAAGCACAGTCACGGATTAAACTCAGCTGCTGGGTCTCGCATAAGCTGTCTGAGTGCAAGCACGGCACTGGTTGGCACATGTTCGGATTAGTTTATTGTTAGGGGTGTTCACTAGCGTGGCTTGGTGTGTAGCACGCATAAATAATTTTGATTTGGTCCCTTACTCAAAGTCTCACAACAATGAAAGGACACATCAAAGTAATAAATAAGGTAACTGGAGTACAAAGAAGGTCTGACTTCGAACTGTCAGCTGTTGGTGAAATTAAAGGATCATAACCTTTATTCCAGCCATCAGCTAAACCTTCCTCTTCTTTCCCTTGGAGGTATTTGCCATGATATTTCAAAAATACAAGTTAACAGAGCAAGGAGTTTTGTATGAATTTCTCAATTATGTAACAAAAATATTGCCACATGATGACTACAGAATCCACAATAGTTAGGATGGGGGGAGATGGGGAGGGGGAAGGGAGAAGGGGAGGGGGGAGAAGGAGGCACACTAAAATCAAATGGAGGTGACTACATGAGCCATTTAAATACCTAGCATCAGGGGAATACCACTGTTAAACTGGGATGGATTTCTTCTTTGTCTTCAGAGTATCTTACATGAGAAAATGGCTGCCAGCTTCTACAGGGAGATGGAAGGGCAGAAATTACATGAGAACTTAAAGGGCTACAGCCTCAGGACTCCTTGGAAACCAAGCTTACAAAAACATCCTTGGTACTTTTTTTTGGGAGGGGGGGGGGGTGGGGGTTGTAGGAGGGAGTCTCTGTGTCATAGATATTTTGTTTTTGAAATTAATTTCCCCCAATTGACCTTCATGTAGAGCAGATAAACACTGTGTAAGAAAAGGATGCCTCATGTCCTTTTAGTTCTTAACGTGCCCTGAGAAAATTAATTGTATAAATGCTGGCACAACGTGGACTTGGTACTTTGCACCTGTGTATAAAGTGTCCTACAGTTCAAACGGACATTGTGTGCCATGCATAGCACACAAATTAAATGAAACTGACCTCAAAGAATTCCTGAGTTTAAGCCAAAACATTTTAATCCATATCAGGAGGACCTACTTTGAAAATTAAAGTGTACCCATGATAAGGACAAACACCCTCAAGTTTTAATATCTGTAGATTTCCTACCATACTTATACAAAAAAAAGAAAACTTCCCACAATGTAAACAAACCTTGTTCCAGCATTTTGTCTAATTCTGCAACTTTTTCCTTTATGTCATCTGTCAACAGCTCCTCTGCCACTTCAGGGATTGGTTTTACATTTTGTTCCTCTTGCATGTCAATCAATGGTCTCCTGTTATAAGCAGAATTAAATATTATAAAATAATCACCACCTTCAAATGTTGCTATGCAATTAAATTCAAACAATAACACACTAGTAGGTTACAATGAAACAAGTTTATAGTGACATACTATTTAATACCTGATGGCTATAACGAGATGGTCTTGATGCTTGCTAAGAATATAGCCACTGGTTGCAACCAAACCCAGTCTGCCTATGAAATGACTCTGCTAGAATCAAATGTATACTTCTGTAAAGAGTACTAAGTGGAAATGCTTGTTTAGGAAAAAGTCATCATTTTTTCACTGTGCTCTGGGAGACAATTTTTTTTGGAATGCCTGGAAAATTGATGAAAATGTGGATGAATCCTATCAAACCATTCACAACTGATTCAACAACTTTGTTGCCCAGTTGAAGCCTAATCATCTTTCTACTTTTAACTTTCAAGTCTGTACGCTCCTGTAAGTTTTTCTGTGGGAAGGGGAGTACAGAAACATCACTAACACCTTCTGATAGTATTGCTCATCTACTTCTACTGCATTTCCTAACATTTCTTTCCAATCTTTCTCAAATTAAAAGTTTTTGTACAAAGCAGTAAACAAACTTATTTCTTTAAGCTTTAATGGCCAGCTAAATGAAAAGCTTACAAAGTCGAGATTCTTCACAAGCACTATTCTGAAAAAAATGCTTCACAATTCCAATGCAACTAAACTAATAACTCAACCTTTAACATAACAAAAATGAAGCTTAACAAACACTGAAGCATCCAATAAAGGTACAGAAATTTATTCACATAAAATGTGAAACGTCAAATTTTTTGGTTCATCTCTAAATTCGACTAACCTGTCCTTTTCTGCAATTTCTGGGAAATGGAAAGGTTCTTCTGTAGGGCCATGGTGGGTTTGGTTGCTGCCCAGTATATCTTTCTGCAACATCCCAACTGCTGTTTCCTTCACAGGTCTGGTGTCCACATTCACTCGAAAGGTTACCTGTAGGCAAAGAACTAACAGTGTGAGTACAGTGATATGGATATATGTCAAATGTATTGCCTCTGGCTTGCAGAGTGGTTCCTTTTAAATACAAGCACATGATTACATACTGGTTTTAATACTTACTGTATCGCCTTTTCAAATATGTGAGTTGAAGGTTTTCTAAAAATGATCCTTACCACCACCAGTGGATCACTTTATTGGAACTTGAAGTGGACTGATAAAAGTGTTGTCTTGAACCTGTAAATGTACACTACCAGTCAGCCATGAGAACACTACAATACCAACATTATTCTATGTTGATACACAATGAAATGCATGCAAGGAAACAACCTGGCTTCAACCAAATCAACATGACTGTTTTGGTAAGACAAAAATAAGTATACATCTCCAGCCATTTGAGAAAGGTTCTCGTACATCATCAGCAGTAAAAATGGAGAAAATATCCTTGATATGAACACTAACCTTTAGACTTAATACTGAGCAATAATATAAAAGGACATTAACGATGTTTAAAGTTTGAATGTGTCCAATCATGACAACAGAACTTGCTATTTATGTACAATATTTCTAGTCCACCTTCACTGAAAACCAGTTTCAACACAGTCATCTTCCTGATGTCTAGGATTAACTGACAAGCTTGCCCAAATGATGCACTGCCCAACACTGCATTGAGTTACAATGACTATCTTGGCCATAGACCTTTTTCCAAATAGCAATTGCAAAGGATTGTGGGATAGAGTTTTTGATACGCATTGTTAATGTTAATGGCATTTTACTGTGGCCAAAAAGAATGTGTACAAAATTCTATCCCACAATCCTTTGTAATTGCTATTTGGAAAAGGGTCTATTGCCTTGCAATGAAAACAATGGCAACTGATCACTGAAAGATATCCATAGAAGAAAAGAACTTAAAGGAAGGGTTTAAACAAAAGATTAATTTTCATCGTGAAAGAGGAACTAACGCTATGCTATGACATCATATGTGCTTGCTACAAGTTCACTTTGGGTTGAAAATGTGACAGTTTTAACAGCTAATATCTTGAGAACCACACATCAGCTTAGAGTAAGTACCCCTCTAACATATCAAAACTTGATTTGAGCCTAGACCCTTCTTTTAACAACTCTATGAGTAAGCCCCCCCCCCCATTTCTCGCTCCCCCTCACAAGAAGGCAGGGAAAGGTGGAAGGGGAAACCAAAATGTGTCTTACTTCAGCATGTTCACCATCAGCGTTTTTACCAGAGATTCTTAGTACGACAGTGGTATCCGAGAAATTCTTGAACAATACTAGATGGACAGTCTTAAAGACTTGTGCAATGGTTGCAGCCCTGACAGCATTGTTTGGTTGATAATGTCCATCTTCTATGCTCCCAGTTTTACCGAAGATAGGAGTGACATTGAAATATGCAACTTGTAGACCTGGTGAGAAACACAACAGTTGAGAGGAATTAGAGATGATAGCACTTGGGCAGTTTGGGGGGGGGGGGGGAGATCACTCACGGGAACATCTCGACATACTAAATGATTCAGACAGAGGATTAAAATAAATGGAGGTAAAGTGCTTTTTGTACTGTTTATTTACTTGATGGCTCATAAAGACTTGCAGAAAGTTTATATTCAAATAAACCACAAGTCGCTCCAAAGGAGAGATTCCCAAATTATGACTGCCAGACACTAGAAGTAACAAAATATGTAAAAGATTCACAAAATGCCAGGTTCCGACTCCAAAAAGCAAAGTTATCATCTTACTTGAAATTCTTTTGGCTAGCACACCTACTATGAAACATACTTCTGAGAGCACACACAGCTAAATGAAACCATTTTCAACTGGACATCTTCACTCTTTTGCAGTAAAGAATTTTTCTACATAGGATAAATCCACTCATGAGTTTGAATACCAGTAATGTACCAATGAACCAATTGTTTATAAGATATGCTGTGAACAACAATTTTATTGTTTTAATTAGTTATTGTCACTCCTATCAAACTAGGCTCTTTTGTTGTGTATTAGTTTCATTCTTCAAAATAAAAACAGCCAGTGAGGAGGAGCTTACCTTTTGGAAGTGTTATATTTCGAGGACCAGTTATTATTTCTGAGAACATATTGCCAAAGTTTGATGTTCCACAGTCACCTGCATCATAACCACACTCCACATTATTACAAGCCTGGGAACAAAATAAGTTGAATTTCTCAGTAAACAACTTTTCATTAATATGACAGTAGATGAAACATAAAAAAGGAAAAAGCCACTATGTATAAAATTACTGATTTACAAACAGCTATTTCAGTCATTATTAGAAACATGTTTTTTCCATTATACTCACTCCAAATGTTCCCAATAAAGTGATAACTGCTACTCCTTAGAAGCTCATATCTCCAAAAAGCACTAGTTTAGGAGTCTATCATCTCTCATGCTTCCTATTTACAGAGGAGGGGGGTAGGTTAAACATCTCAAACTATTTTTCCATTTTTTTTACACAAATTTTTTTCTTATTTTCTATTCTTTTCTTAACTTTATTTTTCATTTTTTCTTATTTTTTCTTTTTTTCTTATTTTCTCACTTTTTCTTGGTTCAATCACTTCTTATTTATATTTTCTCCTCAGTACATACTGGACTAATTCTGGCTAGACAAAAAGGAATAGGAATTTACAAACTAGGACATTTCCGTCAATAATACTAAAGCCACTGAGGCAATTATTTTTGACTCCTGCATGAATATGAATGCAAAAGAAGCCTGTGTAAAGGCTTACGAACTACACCTTCATACAAGCTGGTTTCCAATTAAATGTTTTTACTCACATTTGGATTTTTTTGATTTACAAGGTCATTTCAAATGAAAAAATTATTCCTGAATGAAAAATGCATTAACTATGACCTGGCAGGGGGGTTGAACCCAACCTCCTGACTGATAAGTTACAATTTTCAAATACCCATCGGAATCCAGCAGACAGAATGGGAATCCATGGATCATGAATCCTGACTGTTGAGAACAAGACCAACCAGTTGGCTGAAATGTATGTAAATGTAACACTGTGGCTGGCTATATTCTGAAGTTTCACAAAAAGCCAGGGATCCTGTATGAAGGCGGCACTTAATAAGGCCACTCTGGGAATAAAGAGCGTTACATACTTTGTCTCCACAATAAACAAAAAAGTTTTCTGTACTTACATCTTACTGTGTGGCAAGTCTTTTCTTCATGGGCATACATTTTTGTTTACTTGATTTTTCTCACATTAGATATTGAGATGAATTTCTCCAGATTCTAGCCTAAGCTGACTTCAAGCAGAGAACCTAATCAGGCCACTTATGCAATGTACATAAGCATGTGGCCCTGTATGCATGAGTCTCATCCCTTTGGCTACTGCCCATAAACAACCAGCACCATTGTCTGTGGTCACATCACTAGCCTAACAAGCACAATACACTGTGTGTACGAGACACACAAAATATGAACGTGGCCTTATTAGGTTCCTTAACTAACTATACCTTACGGACATAATTTTCTATGATCTATTTCATTAAACCACATAAAACAGTTGTTAAACTTGCATCATCCAAAGAAGAGATAGAAAAACATGCATTTTAAAGGAATCTTTCAGTCTCGGAACAATTCCATGAGCTTTCCAAGATTTGTATCATTTTTAAAGCATTCAACAGCTCCCAAAATTTCTGTCATGTTTACAGATTTTTGAGACTTTTCCAGGTGTGAAAAGTTGACCATGGCTTCTTCAGGCCACATGAAAACTGCATGTAAAAAAAAACAAACAACAACAGCTCAAATAATATTGCTCTGTGAAGATATAACCAACCTTGGGTTTTGGGAATTTGGGAGACCCTTATTCAAATTTTTGAGTAACTTTCCTTGCAATGCAAAAACACTTACCGTGTCACAATACTTGTCTGCAATCCAGGAGTTGGCACAACCACTACTACAGTACACTAATGAAATAAAACATATAGAACTGTGAATTTTAAGTTTCATTGTGAACATTTCAAAATGGCCAAAACTGTGTTAAAAACCAAAAATACAGGACTCACCGCTGTGAGTTTCCAAACAAGGTTAAAGTGTATCAATGTACACAAAATGTATCAATGAACATAAAAAAATTCACGATAAAATGTACTTTTTACCATAATTTACAAGTGCTGACAAAGAAAACTGTGATGTAAGATGCACAATATTTTGAAATTTTCAAGATATTAAAATTTAATTTCATGAAAAAATACAACAGTACTCCTCACAAATACATAATACAAAAACTTCTATGAAAGGTAAACAAAATTACCATACATCATCTAAAAACAGCCTTAAACTGAAGGAAGTTACAACAGTCCCTACCAACACTGATCGAAATTCTCTATGCTTGTAATAGCCTGCATGGCTGAAATGTACAGTATCTACCAAAGCAATGAGATAACAAAAACCTGGGCTCCTTAGAAAAGGTTCATGTTTTCCAAAGCCAGTTTAAAGTCTACATGTTAATGAAACTGCAATGAATATTTACAACCCTGTTGTGTTCTATGATTGGTCAGCATCCTA
The DNA here is from genome assembly GCA_029531755.1 of Holothuria leucospilota. Lineage (NCBI taxonomy): Eukaryota > Metazoa > Echinodermata > Holothuroidea > Aspidochirotida > Holothuriidae > Holothuria > Holothuria leucospilota. The sequence continues at coordinate 44,215,792 of CM055979.1, forward strand.
CAACAAAGTGTGAGGTAACATGATACTAGCACAAAGTTAACCCCGCCCACAGTGTTGTCATAGTGCATCAGACTGCAGTGGCTTTGACACTAGGCAAACTCATGCGAGGTGACTCACACTATGTGCACCATAAATGTACTGAATTGTCTATTTGTGGTTGATCACATGCTAATTGAGTTTTTCTTAGATTTTTGAAGGAGTTGGAAACAATTTTGTCCTGAATTCCTGGAGAGGTTGATTTGTACAGCCAACAATGAGTGAACAAATGACCTCAAGCCTGCAGAGTTACACACAAACACTGACTGCATTATTTCTGTCTGTTGAATCAAATGCTAGTGCAGTTTCCATCAACCTTTTGAAGAAACTGGAAACAAATCTACATTGAAGTCCTGGAGAAAGATGGTTTGTAAAGCAAAGAATTAGTCAACTATAGAGTAGGATAAAGGAACTAGAGTGCACACTCCTAATACCGCATACGTAAATCCGCTGTGATTGCATGGGGACCACTGATCTACATGTAGATCAGTGATCTTGCCTCCACCCTCCATTACAGGTGGAGGCAAGAAGCTATACTGTGTGCGAGCATGTGTGTACAAACTGTATGGCGGCCGAGTCTCCATGCAGTCACAGCTGTTTCGGGGAGTGAGCACTCTAGTTCTTATATCCTACTCTATGGAATCAACTTACAAATCCTGCTTGGCAGGATATACTTGCAGCTGTTACATAATGTTATACTTACAGGCATCTAAATTTGTATCCCCTCCTGCAGCTCCACCAGCTCCTCCAAGTGGGCCAGGGGCATTCACACCTACAGGGGATAAAACAAAAATTCAGTATTAGAGAAATTACATACAGTATACGCAACATGTAACTGGATCAGAAATTAGAGTATGCAGAACATTGATACAAAAACTTTGTAAATACCAATTACAAACATTAATTTCTTAGACCTCTTTTAAAGAAAGTGAAATTCCACAAAAGCTACCTTATATACCATGCGTGGGACAAAGATGGACAAGTGGTTTAAGCAATGGAATTGTGATCCAAGGATTTTTGGTCTATTGTATTGTTAGCTTACCACATATAGTGTCCTTCAACAAAAACTATCTCCATTGTCTTGCTCCAATCAGGTATTTGACCAGAAACTCCAGCAATGTACTAAAGATGTTTTCAGTAGATATTCAGCAGGCATAATATGTACTATGATTTTAACAAAGATTGCTGAGATATTGGTATGTTATTAATACAAAATTTATATTAATTCTAAGCTTTCCTTGATAAGGATAGATGACTCAACACATGTTACTGGAAAATCGTACAGAATATTCAGCCAGAATTGTAAAAACTTCAAAAAATGTTGTAAAATTTCATGACTCTTCAAGCTGAAGAAACCCTGATTCTGAGTAACTAATATATCAAACATTGGGTGTAAGGTGTTTGACTCTATTGACACTTAGTACGAGAGCATCCTCATTTTAATGAGACTGTTCTCAAAACATCTTGAACTGAACTTAAAAAGTTTTACAATAAAAGCTGTGAGAAATGGCCATACTCTCCAATGACCTCTCTGTGTTGCCTGGTTTACTTGGTTGGGTATTTTGGCCATCAAATGTTTCTTTAAGTACAATTGTATTCAGGGTGCTGCTCTGTCAGTGTACTGACAACCTACCGACTGGACATGAGCTAATCCAGCAAAGCAATCAGAAACATGCTGACTTCACTGAAAGAGCCTTTACAAAGTTAGGCCACTTTATTTTCCATCTCTACTTCTTCAGTTAGATTTCAAGCCTGCAAGCCTTGTTGATGGAAAACAGGTTTCTAGGTGTGTGGGGAGACCAAAGGCGGGGCAGGGATAAATGGGGGGAAAAGATGTAAAGGGTTGGGTTGTAGTGGCAAACAAAACGGAAACCATTCCAGATTAAAATATGAATAACCTTACCTTCACAGTCTCCTCCATCCCAGTCACATTCAGATGTATTACAGGCCTTGTCACAATAGTTGTCCTTGATCCAAGATGATGGACACCCCTCTGCACAATTTGGAACAGGCCACGTAAGGTACACCTTAATGTAACAGAAAGATTGAGTGAAACCTTAATGTAACAAGAAGATTGAGTGAAATAACCAGAAAGCCAAAAGGCTTAGTGATTCCTTGCCATATGGATATATTGTAACAAACATGAATCACCCACATGACAAGCATGTGATCCCTCATAGTTATCCTACTTAAGATATCATGTTAATAAGGTCAAAAGCTTTCAAAATCTTGTGACCCAAAATGACCTACTGTACATGCTAAATATAAACAATCCACTGGCTAAGAATGAGATCCCTCATAGTTACCCTCCTTTAAAATACGATGTTTACAAGGTTTGACCTTTTGTGACCTCAAATGACCTTTGACCTGCACGAAAAATAATACTGATCATCTTCTCAATATGGTCAATACACAAGGTAAGTATGTGATCCCTCACAGTTACCCTTCTTGAGATATCATGTTTACAAGTTTTTTGACCTTTTACCTCTGGTGACCCCAAATGACCTTTGACCTCCACCAAAAACAATAGGGATCATCTACTCAATATGGACAATCCACATGCTAAGTATGAGATCACTCACAGTTACTCTTCTTGAAATATCGTGTTTACAAGGTTTTGACCTTTTACCTCTGGTGACCCCAAATGACCTTTGACCTCCACCAAAAACTGTAAGGATCATCTTCTCAATATGGGCAATCCACATGCTACGTATGAGATCACTCACATTTACCCTTTTTGAAATATCATGTTTACAAGGTTTTGACCTTTTTACCTCTGGTGACCCCAAATGACCTTTAAACTCCACCAAAAAGAATAAGGATCATCTACTCATTACAGGCAATCCTCATGTTAAGTATGAGATCTCTCAGAGTTACCCTCATTGAGATATAGTGTTTATAAGGTTTTGACCTTTTTACCTCTGGTGACCCCAAATGACCGTTGACCTCCACCAAAAACAATAGGGATCATCTACTCAATATGGGCAATCCACATGCTAAGTATGAGATCACTCACAGTTACCCTTCTTGAAATATCGTGTTTACAAGTTTTTGACCTTTTACCTCTGGTGACCCCAAATGACCTTTGACCTCCACCAAAAACTGTAAGGATCGTCTACTCATTACAGGCAATCCTCATGTTAAGCATGAGATCCCTCACTGTTACCCTCATTGAGATATAGTGTTTGTAAGGTTTTGACCTTTTTACCTCTGGTGACCCCAAATGACCTTTGACCTCCACCAAAAACGATACGGATCATCTACTCAATATGGGCAATCCACATGGTAAGTATGAGATCCCTCACATTTATCCTTCTGGAGATATCGTGTTTACGAGCAATTTCCAGCATATTTACTATTTGACCCCTTGTGACCACAAATGACCTTTGACCTCCACCAAAAAGAATAGGGATCATCTACTCATTATGGGCAACCTACCTGCCAAGTATGAGATCCCTCGGAGTTACCCTTCTTAAGATATTGTGTTTACAAGGTTTTGACCTTTTGACCTCTTGTGACCCCAAATGACCTTTGACCTCCACCGAAAACAATAGGGATCATCTACTCAATATGGGCAATCTACTTGCTGAGTATGAGATCCCTCGGAGTTACCCACCTTGAGATATCGTGTTTACAAGCAAAGCGTCACATACACACACACACACACACACACACACACACGACATCACCATCGCATAGATTCCTTCGGCCTTCGGCAAGGAATCAATAAGCCAGCAACACAAGAACAATTTACACTCTTCTGTTAAGAATGTATTAAATTTATAGAGATCATATGTATACAGTACTTTCAGTGGTGTTACAGGAGAATAGACCAGCAAGAAAGGTTGCTCAAATATTGAAGAGTAAAAATATTAATATATAATATTAAAATACATTCATGTTGACCTTGTAAAACACTAAAGCCCTAGTAAAAACTTTCTTCACAAAGATCATATTTTGTGAGGACCACATTTTGAAAAATCTTCTTAGTTTTTAGATAATCCTTAATCTCTTAGGAAAATTTCAAACTTAACAAACCTTCTGACCACCGGCATGTGTGTAGAAATCATCAGGCCAGACATCTTTGCCAAACATTGTGTCATCATTGAGGTAGATAAACTTATCAGAAAGCCCTTTGATTCTGTGGATGTTGCTCTCAATAGCAGGAGAACTGAATGTGGGCAGATGACTTTGATTCAAGAATATTTCCTGCAGTCAAAGAAACAAAGTATAAAATAATGTTGACCACAGAAATAAGTAAGGCTGACTGATGATGACCCCCAAAAAATACAATCAGGATTCAAACAACTGAATATCAATAAAATTCAATCATTTTTTAACAATCTCTTCATGATCAAATTATAAAAACTCCATTACTAGCACATTTGATTCAAAATGGAGGAACATAAATACACATTTATACAAGCATTTCATAAGTTAGGAAGGTCTTTACACCCTTCCATCACTCATCCTTTAACTTTTGTTATTTTTACAAAAATTCTGTGACTTTTTTCAGCCATGGTAACCCTTGGTGATGTCTTTTTGTCAATTTCACAAAGTAGGAAGGATAGTGTTGTACACAGGAAGGATAGCATTGTACAAAATAACCAACTGAACATCATAATGTGTTTTTTTTTTCCTTTTTAGTTGTATCTTCCACCTGACTGTAGAAATTAGAAACAGTGTATCAACCTTACAAATTGGCAGGTTATATTCATGGAAGTTAATGTTTGTAAGAAAACAAGGTACATTTTGAAATTCTTGCATTTCATTGTTTTCAAGCACTTACCGAGTGGGATACAAGAGCTATTCTTGGATTATCAAGGTTTAACCAGGAAGGAATCTGTCCATTTGTTACAATGTAGACCTTTCGTATCCAAGGAGCATGCTTCTCCAGGGATCTGAGGGAGTACCTCAATGCCTGGTCAGGTGAAAATTACAAAAACATTTTAATCCATAGGAGTTTTACTCCTCAGAGATGAAGTTGTGAGCCTCTGGGAATCAGGAAAGTTTGGACTCACCCAACAGTGCATGCTGCAGTCAGTTAAACCAGATGTTGCAGTTAATGCTATGCCCCTTCACCCTCTTCACCCCACCCCTCCCTCTAACAGAAACAATCATATTTTGAAATGAAATTCTCAAATACTGAATTTACTGAAGAAAAAGTACATTACTAAAGCTAATTGATTGGACACAAACAAACGTTGTTGCAGAGAATAAAAACGAAACATCACATCACTCGGAAAGCAACTACGTATATAATATCAAACCATGACTTTCTACCTAATCCTCTCAACCACATTATCTTTTCGCTGTCAACTATGCAAAAGAGTACCTACTTGATCATCCAACTGTTAATTCAGTTTGCCAAATTTGTTCATACCTTGCCAAAACAATATATATGTTTACAAATTACAGTTTAAATACAGGTCAGGGAATATAAACCACACCACTGTCCACAGTCATAAAGCTGATGTACTTTGTAGTTTAATATCCTTGGGGTTTAGTTACAACTCTGCACATACTTGGGCAAAACTCGTCAAAATTTGGAGTTATATCAGAGGGGAGGGCAAAACAGATGGTACATGATGGCTAAGGGAGAGAGTGAAAGGTACCACTACAGCTTTTTCTGTTTGATAATGCTGTTTCCTTTTTAATTTGTAAAACTGTACAGAATCCAACTTTAAGGCCCGCACACAAACTATTCCATTAAAACCTGATTAAGAAATGTGTACCTCGTTATCTTCAAACCGATTCGGGGACATGTCTCCATCAAATTCCTGTATTGAGGAAAAATAAAATATACTGATTGTAAAGGCACACCCTCATAATCAAAATGAAAGTTTTTACAGATCATTTCGCTTTATTTGAATTCTCCTCACATATTCAAAATGATGACCTACAAGTATTTCATGTTTCTAGGGCATTCTTTGCTTCAAAGTCAAATCATTAGCTTATTATAAAATATTCCATGTCTAGGATCCATTTCCCATCACAGAAGGGGTCAGTGAAAGAAAGACATTGTTACATAATAAAGTATCAACAAGTTTATTAGAAAAGACCTAATATGTGTATGAGAGAGAATCCCTTTAAACTGAATTAGCTCCAAAAGCAAAATACAATGAGTATTTGTTTTCCATTCTACTAACAATACAGACATGTATTAAAGTACCATTTTGCAGCTGGTACCTTCACAATGGTTGTTTTGAATGCACCGACCTAATTTGGTATCCATGCTCACTTCATCTAAACCAAGAGCAGCCACTCCTCCTGTCCTTGATTGTTTTTATATATGTTTCTGTTTGGCTAACTATAGCCAATGCATGGGGAATCTTGCATGGTAGGTATGTACCTACAGCCCTGCTCAGTGCCAGTAATAATTTTTCATTCCATGCTATTTTAGAGTATTTTAGAGGGTAACTCCAGACGTAATACAATACCGTCGAATCCCCTTACTATACTGTTTGTCTGGAATATGAACAAAACAAAATTCCAACCAGCAACTCTTAAAACGGTCAGATCATATGCAGACATATCCATCACTTCAGCTGGCTTGCAACTTAAGTAGCAAGATATTCTTCAACAAGCATATACCCACTTGATACACAGATGTCTAAAGTTCTGATTCACAACAGTGAAATGATGCCAAAGTTAATTAAATGCATGTCTGCCTTAAAAATATTTCCCACCAGTTTACCGTGTGAATATTCATGCATGTTGTTGTAATCACACTATACAAACTATAACTTTCATTCATATAATGTAAAACTTTGACAAATGCAGTTAGAAATTAGAAAAGTATTTAACCTTTGTATGAAATATAAGCCCATATTCATATATGTCACGTATGAGGAATATTGGCCAATAAAGATACTATATAGCCATAATCTGTCTAACACTAAACCATACCCTCCAACACAATTACACTTGTTCAAACATCCTTAAAGTTGAAAAGAGTTAAAAAAAAAGAAAGAATATTATTAAAATACTTAAAGGGCTACATGTCACACCCCAGTCTACAAAAATTCTCCCTAATAAGTTTACTTCTAGCGCCCTTCCCATTTAAATAAAAAAGCACCTGATTAGTGCACTTCCATGTTAAAGCTTCAGTAGCCTGCTCTGAGTTAAAACTATTCAAGGCCATATCTAAACCATTCTATGTGTGGGCTTGACTGGGAACATAACTGACTGTACAAGTCATCAATGACCACCCAGAGAAAAGCTACTGTTTGATATAATGTCAATCAAAGTGCAGTCACCAATTGTATTAAAAGATATGGTCATACTCCTAAATATATTTGGGGTAATGCCATAGCCCCTTTAAGGAATACAGCCATGTCAGCATTCCTTACCAGAGATGCAACTTGATGGACAACTTCAATAACTTACCATCTCCAGATTCCACACAAGGAAAGCTGTGACCAATTTTATTTCACTGTCCACCTCTGCTTTTTCAGCCTGTGGAAAATAAAAAGAATAAAAATATACCAGTAAGTACACCCATGTGTGAATAACAACGCAACTTGATGCTGTTCAGAAATGGTACAAAGAAATTAATGATCCCTGAAAGCCTCGCTCCACTCAGGGAATAATGCAAGTACATGTTTGCAAATTTCAGCATTTTCCTGTGAAAAAAGTAATAGTGAACTCAAAAAGTGTTTACATTCAAGAACAGAGGTGAAATATGTTCCCCAATAGACTTTGAGCAATGGAAGAGAAGTAACCACCTGAGGTGGATAGTATGAGATTATACTGTTCACCACTGCCTTTGGGTAACTACACCTCTAGGTTAATTCAAATTTAAACTGGTCATCAAAGCCTTTCTACAACTACAGTACATGTCAGACCTTGGGTTACTCTTAAATGATGTTCAGTCATTGTTACACTGTTGATAGATGATATGTGACTCTACACAAATACATAACTCTACCACCTCTAAACATCCGCTACTGAGAACCCTCCATTCTGATTGGTTAAACACTGACCAGTTATTCCACAACATATGGTCAGTAAATGTAAACACTCATAAAAATGAAGCTTTTCACACATTTTTCGTAGAATGGGAATAAACCACATTTGGTGGACTCTTATTGTCTCATAAACCATCTCAACTCCAAATTTGCAAAACAACGGACTCGGCTTCGCCTCATCCGTTATTTTGCCAAATTTGGAGTTTCAACATTTTATTCACCAATAATAGTCCTCTAAATGCAGTCTATTCCTTAAATAACCCCTTGCATGTCAACTATAAACTTCCAAGATGAAAATGACTTTGAATTTTTACCTCAGTGAGGATGGTTTTCAGGTCTCCATCATTTGAAATAGTTAAAATTGCCACACTGGATGGAATTCTAAGATCAATCTGAAATGAAAAGAAAAAAATCATCATAATATTTTTATTTATTAGTTTTATTTTAAAATCATCCAGAAAAACCTTAGAAAATGTTAAAACTCTGGAGTTGAATTGTTCAGCCCCATCATTTCTATGTGCCTTCGAATGACACTGCATTTTGAAGCACATGTAGATGGGATGACTATGTTGGATGAAATCCTCTGTGATAATTGGGTTGGCAGGGATGGAGGAGAAGGGGGCTTTTTGTCAATTTATCTACTAGGTTGGTTTCACTACTAGTGAATCAGATTATTCTCATCCTGTCCCCTTTTCTTGTTCATTTTGCTCTTTGATATCAATATTCTATAACTGTTTCCTCTCTCTTTTTCTCAGGGTGGGTAGTACATCAAGCCACAAATTGCTTTCATTTCACTTTTTCCTTCACTATGCAATGACTACAAATCCATTCATATGGTGTGACTATAGAAACACAAACACATCAAAATGTTAATTGTAAAGGCAGACTCTAGCTATCTATGAAACATTGAAAATAAACATAAAACTGTACAGAGAACCAACAAATTCGGAATCTCATATGACAAGAGAGACAAGGGTTAATAATTTTTTCCTAGCGAAAGTTATCCCAAGCAGGTTTACTTTTAGCCTCCCCAACTGAAAAAAGCATATGTCTTCTATACCTCAAAGATAAAACTACAGTAACCTGTACTGACTTAAACTTGCTCAACATTAACTATGCTGGACACTATAATTGACTAAGTGTCATTTACTGGCAGCGTAGTCTGACCTGTCAATGCAATAGGCTACACTATATACATTACATATGCATATATATATGTCATCACTGACCTCAGAGTTAAGCTTTCCTTTGAATTTCTTCTATTTAGGTCACCCATTGCAAATAGAGATACCCAGGGTTTCGTAAATATGTTTGGAGTGATGCAACAGCCATTTTAAACATTTAGAAAGGGTTAGCAAACTTCTGTACTGTCTTTGGTACAAGAAGACTGGACTTGGGCTAAGATAATGTATTATGGGAGATCCAGGGAATATTGCTGAGATTGAAAGAGAAGCCCAAAGCAAAATTAAAAGGAGGGTTTAGGCAAAAATTTACTTTTCGTATGTGAAAGAGGAACTAAATAGATGCATTTTGGTGAAACTATCATTCACATTGGACTTGTATTACTCGAGATATCAGCAAAAGAAGTTACAACATTTGTGACCCAAAGGCAAGTGGAAGTTATATTAGTGGGCAGCTCCCTGATATCACTTCCTCACATTGATAAGGAATGCTTTGTTTCCTTTGTTTATTCAGTCTGTTGTGTTGACCTTGCAATTAATAGGATAGGACCTCCCCATGGGGAATGTGAAGTTTGTAATTTTCCCATGCCTCTCATGCAATCACATTGCGATAACATTCGATTGTTGAGGAGAAAATTGGTGATAAAATTTAAAGAAAAACAAAAGACTGCTCATTAATGTGAGGGTATGACATCATATGTGCTTGCTTCAAGTTCACTTTGTGTTAAAAATGTGACAACTTTATCTGCTGATATCTTGAGAACCATACATTGGATTTCAATGGAAATTTCACCAGATTGCTTAGAATAAATACTCCTCTAATATATCAAAGCTTGATTTAAGCTTAGACCCTTCTTCTAAAATGTTTAGAGAAATTGAACCATGTGGACTGAGGAAACTGGCCCTAAAGATGAGGGAAGCTTATCAAAGAAAGGTTAGCTTAATTTGGAGAATGATACCACAAAAGGTAGAGAGAGAAATATTTGACCATTTGAGAAAATTATGAGATTTTCAACATTTTACCTTGGTTATGAACTCTTTTTGAGCTTCTGGAACTTTTTTCTTCACATCTTCTTCTGTGCTATCCTTGCCTAGACCTATAGCCATTACAATGTTAGTTAGCTTTACTAATTTCTGGTGTGTTCCATCTGTAGTCTGAATGAGAAAAGAAAAATATTCACATTTATTTCAAGATTCTACAGAATTTACAGAAACTTTTCCGATAATACTGAAGTCTGTTACTCAGTTCTAGGTGTTACTGTGGACCCAAGGAAAATGCATACAACAAAGTTTTGTGCATTCTTTTTGATATCAGTGGCAATTAACATTAAGGCCACATCAGTTTCAAGCAATACAAGTGGTAACTAAATTTAATCCTTCGTTTTTTGCTTCAGTACTGCCTCAACAGTGCTAAAGACAGGATATAATACAAGAATTCTATATACTGTATGCAATCTCCTTTTAATGCCTTCCAGGGTGAAGTTTTGCTTTGAGTTTCTGTCAATTTAAGTCACCAATCACAAAGAGAGATACCCAGGGTTTCCTAAATATGTTTGGGGTGTGCAACAGTCCCTTTACATAAGTTTTGATAACTCCTTTGCTAACTCCTACAAAAAACAATACAATGTGTAAATCACAACAAATTTAAGAGATATTCACATTTTGGTAATTTTCAATGCAGCACATTTGTATGTGCTTGAAAGTGGCACAAAGTCTCATTACCACAGATACTTGTATGAGACTCACAATTACCTGCTTGTATAGCAACTACAATTGTATTGTGTTGTATTGTGTTGTGTTGTACTGTACTGTACTCTATTGTACTGTATTGCTCTGTGTCAGCAGCATGGTGTGTTAAATTTGTGTTTGTGCTTCAAATGAAGAGCACATAATAAGTTTTGAACCATGCAGGGTTTCTGTCAAAGGGAGGAAAGGGGGAATTTGTACCCTTCCCTTTCCAGAAGAAAGAAGGTAACCCCCCCCCCCCCTTTTCACTTCCATACAAATATTAAAAATTGTCAACATCTTGGTTTCAACTTAAGAAGAGAACTTTGCACCAAAGTTTGAAATTAAATAAATGGCCTTTAAAACCCTTCAAATGGAACCTATAGGGGCCTTGAAGCAAGCTTTTGTCCCCCTGAACCCACTTGTAACTTTGGCCAAGGACAAGCACCATTTTGGACACAGGTTTTAACAGTAATAAATCCCCTTTTTTGATTTCTGGTGGAATCCCTGCCATGTACTGTATTTTGTTTATATTCTGTATGATTTAATGGATATATCTGTTAGCAATGTAAAGGGGGAACCTTAGGAGATAACATACTGAGATTACATGTGTTTTACATACCAGGTATCCTCTTGAAAGAGTGAAATTTTTGCTGCCAGCTTGAATGATAGAGTGTGTGTCTACTGCTTTGTTGACTGTGTGGAGAAAGAAAAAGATACCATTATGTATTGTATTAATATAACCAACAGCACCACATTATGCATAGTAATACAAAATTACCATGGTTATCACATACAAATGGCTGGGCATGAATGGAAGGCAAGGGGCGAGGGTGGAGGGACAGGGTGGGGTGCAGGGAAAGGGTGGGAAAGGAAATGTGAATGGAAGGAGAATAGAGGACATAAAGGAATGCTGACTAGTATGGAGAACGTGATAGGGGAACAGGGATAGGCATGGTCCCACCCAAGGAATGAGCATGACTAGAAATAGAACCACACTACAAAACACCATGACAAATGAGTCAACACTGTGCATCGCATGGACTGTATGTCCCCCTGTGGGCTGGGGGTTGTAGACTATGCCCATGGTATTCCCTGCCTGTCATAAAAGGCGACTAAAGGGGAGGATTTGAACCATATTAGAACTTAAAAGACACAATATAGCACGCATGTGTTGATGTACCGTTAAACTGTACCTACCTACCTGCATGGACTTTATGAGCTGTGGATATACTGTCCACTTTATCTAGACAAAATAACAGCTCTATACATGCACACATGGTAAAACCACAACGGTGACGTGCGAATCACCACCCCCCCCCTCCCACCTTACTGGTGTGGATATTCACGAGCAACTATACAGTATTTGCCCCCTGTTACATCTAATTTGCATTTGATTCGAGTAGATGTCTGCGAAATAACTTGTAGTGTGCAGTAATTTACTAAACAAAAATACTCAGCTCCAAATTATGAAGATAATTTGCAAATGCCAGCTGGTAGGTAATATATTGGAGACAAGGTACATGAAGTACCCATTATTTGGCAGCATTTCAACAGTTCCCAGTAATGTTACAGAATGCACAGTATCCCAGAATGCACAGTTCTTGCAACCTACTGTACTGTTAAATTTCCAAAATCTTGTTGTCATTCAAAGTTCCTACAGAACATTTTTCACAATACTAGAAGAGATACACTTCACAAGTAATGCAGTGATCGCAGCAGGTTTGTTAAAAACTGAACATTCCAAGCCTGCTGACTGCCTATACTGCAGACAATATTTATGAAAACTTTACTATATATTTGGTACTGTAAGTCCTGTGGGACTGGTGTTTATAAATTTACCTACACTTGCCTGCCACTCAAGAATAACAAGTTGACAGAATAGTATACAACCTAATTATAGAAAAGTCTACTGATGCACATCAATTAAAATGTCAACTATCCCTCCAGGAGTTTCCCTGCCCCTGGCATCATGATTTTGGAAATTACAGACTGCTTTAATGATGCTAGATTTCATGGCTAGGCATTCATTATCACACTAGGGGGGAAAGAAGAAAAGGGTGCAGTGACAGGATGACAACTGACAAAGCATTCAGACAGAACAATAAAACAATTCTTAATTAGAGTTAAAACAACTCATGCAGATCTTGAATAGGTTTACAGAAGGGTAGTCCTACAGTGGCAGGAACTGAAATACAGAGAGGCATGCTGTGGGTATGAGATCCAGCTCATACAGAACATCCACTGATAATGGTGAATCCAGTGTCACGAATACGATTTCACAAATTTCCTGGGGCAAAGAGAATGGGGATGGAAACGTTTCCATTTTTCCCAACTGATCACCTTTTTTCCTCCAAATCCACTGAATTTTTCTCAGAATTGGCTGACTTCCCACAACTGAATATTTGGCACAATCTGCAATTTCTCCAAAACTCCCTGGTTTAGGAATCTATGCGCCATGATACTTTCCAGCAGTTAAATGTTACATATTGTACCTAAGCAGTGCCGAGATAAGAAGGGGTGACATAAATTTGAGACTTTTTTAATCAATTACTGAAAAATTGTACAATCCCTATATTTAGCTGAGCGAAAAAGTTCTGTACAACATTTATATACCTGCATAATCTGAGAAGCAATTTCACCGGGTTTGTAACCCTCTCAGTGCTGCATTTGTAAACCTTTACATACTGTAGTGTTATTTATTCTGATGTTTACTTGAATTGCCAGAAGAATTTTATAAAGTAATTGTGTGTTGGGTTTTCATAAGGAATTTACTCAACAGGAAAACTGTGAACATGTACTGTACTGTATTTGAAGAATGTGAGATGCTCTTTAACATTGTACATGTATGTACTTTTACTGCAGGGAGACAACATTCAACAAAATTCCTTGCAAGGGCAGAATATGCAAATGTATGCAAACTTTGACATTTTTCCGAATTTCCAATTTTTATTTACATAGCTGCTAGGTAGACCATCTTTATTGGTAATCATAACAGTAGTCTGTAAATTTAAAAGAAAATTTTTGTCTTACTCGCCTACAGTATATACTTTGTAAACCTGTGAGGCCATCCAATTTGATAAAAAAGAAATCAAAACCAAGCACACACATGACCAAAAGGAGCATTAACATAGCTGAAGGCTTATGCTATATGTGTGCAGTATCTGTACTAGCAAAGAAGTTTGTACTATAACATTAACATATATGGGCCAACAGTAGCTTAGGCCCCACAGTATTCTATAGTGTAGGCCTTACAGTACCACCATTTTCCAAGCTTACAGGTATTTCACAGTCTGACCTACACTTTGTCTAACTTCTCAGCTGTGTTTACAGACCTTGGATTTTGAGGTGTGTGAGTGCGATCGCACACCATCACTCACCTCAAATCACTGTGAGAAGTGCAATTTTTTGCACAACTAGGTAAAGAATGGGAACTCAGGCAAATCTATTAAAGTTTAACAAAGCAGTACTTCTACCACACTCCTTAATTTCATGCAAGTGTGGTTTGTAGCACACCTGGAAAATCTAAACCTCAAGGCCTGTGTTTAATACAATAAAAATTATCCATGTATACATAGACTTACTCCATCCAATTAATGCATCCTCCAGGACTGGAAAAAAAAAAACGTTTATTTCCCGAGAAGGGAGTATATTTTCCAATTCTTTTTGTATTCTCAAGTTCAAATAAGGGAAATGTCACTCCTTTTGCCAAAATTTCCTTCCAAATGCCCAAGTTTCCCTCCAAATGTCAAAACTTTCCAGGAAGGAGCCTCCCAGCTTCCCAACTCTTTCCACCTATGGCATCCCCTTCAATATTGCAGTATGTACTGTACAGTATACACTGACACTGACAAGCAGTTTTTGATTGCGCAATTCTCAAAAATGTTAATCTAACCATACAGCATATAGTATAAAGTATCACTGACTTTCACCCTCCCCATTATTTTATTCATTGTAGAAACAAAAGGTGCCAGGGTGTAACGAACCAATGAACACACCATTGAGTTGATACAACCACCTGAGCACTGACAACATGGTAACATTGTGCACCCTTGACAAGGTTTATGGGCAGTACTGTACCTGTAGCAACATAACACATAATATCTGATAAATTCTTCCCATTGTACTGTAGCAGGACACTAAAAATTTTGTCAGTAATTTATATTTCCAGTTGCTACTTACATCATCCAATGAAAAACATAAAAATCAAAATTATGCAGTAAAATGGGAAAAGGCATTTCAAATTTTTAACTCTCCCTGAGTCAAAACATCACCACTTACTCCAATGAGCTATTCCCTTTCTGACATAACTTGTAACATTTGTGTTTTACACTCTGGCTCCTATTCTGGATCCAGCTGCATTGTTCTACTGAAAGTTCCTTCCTTTCCTATCCTCTCATTCCTCCCCTCTTACATTAGACCCTCTTTGAAAACAAACTATAATTATACACATACTTCAGACTTGATATATTTATCATTGAACCAAACGCTATAAACTAGAACCAACCATCTACTGTACAGTATACAAACTCTAGCAGAATGGAATGTGTACTGTACATATATTCACCATACCCTGACCTACAGTATGTACTGTATCACAGACACAGTATTGTTGGTATAGTTGAATTACAAGCCATCAACAAGCCATCAATGTGTAAAGACCTGAAAAGGGGAAAAATTGCAATTTTCTGTGAAGGAGGGCCACAAGGGAGAATGTTTTGACAATCCCATAAATATTTAAAAAAACCTCCATGCATTAAGTGTCAAAATTGTGGAAGCCGTGTATACCGAACAGTACCTTATTATGTTCATTTTTCAAAAATGATACTTACTGTAAAACAATTGCAATACTTAATGAAATTAAAATTAAAACCATAAGCCTTCTCAGACAGAAGAGGTTAAAAAAAATGATTGTTTTTCACCAACCTTTAACGTTTTGGTGATTATAAGAAGTATCAAGTTTGGAGGAGTGCCCCTCTGGGATCATCTTGTGTGACAATGAACTGATGATGAAGGAATCACTTACCATCCTCAAAGGTGGGAAATTCCATCGCAGAAACTTTCTCTTCTTTAACTGGTGCCTCTGGATTGATGTTCTCATGGGAAGTTTTGAGAGTGAGGTTGAAGACACTCAAAGCAGAACTCAAAGCTGGATATGCTTGTTTCAGGGCATCAAGAGTGGCATTTTTAGGGAGAAGGCCGTCTATGACCAAATAGTTGTATGGTACGCAATTTTCAAGCTTACACATATCAGAGCTGTGGGAATGACAGCACAAGAATAGCATTTTACAGCACGTACAGTACCATTTCATTTCTAATGACAGACGTTCATTGAACAAAAAGGTTTGAATTTGCCAACAAACTTTATTTAACACATCCTCTAATCACCTTAAAGGGGCTGTTGTATCACCCAAACATTTATGAATCTCTGTAAACAACTAGGGACTGCACTTGGGTTGACATAAATTCAAAATATAGCATCATTCTCGTTGGTCAATGATGACTTGTGCAAATCAGTATTGTAATTAATGCAAACTGATCAGACAACTAACACACAGTAATGTGTGGATATGGCTTTCAGCAACTTACAAAATTCTAAGTGCAGGCTTCTGTAGCTTTATCTGGAAAGTGCCCTGCTGTCAATTGTTTTCTTTTCATTTGTGCTTTATAAAAAATTCTGTAGAGTGTGCTTTAAAAATAAAGGTACAGTACTTGGAATTAAATGAATGCATGGGGTAAGACTGTCTAAAATGTCTTTAGTATACATCCACAATTTGACTCTCTACTGCTGTTTATGCTGAAGCTTGCCAGCCCCTTCCAAACCATCTACTGTACTCTGTTTTAATCTGAGCCTCGCTTGAGCCCCTCAGCTGTGTAATATGTACAGTCTTACTGAGCTTAAAGTCACTACCCAGTCACAGTTCTGACGCAGTGGAAGATCGAGCTACGTAGGGAAGTTGGTCAGAGGGGGCAAGAATGGCCTGAAGGGCACTTTGATGTAGGTACACTTTGATGTAGATACCTTATAAATGCCTCAATACCATAAAAACCTAAAAAAGGCACCAACAGGAGATTTGAGTCTATTAGGGTGAATGACCCCCAAATATAAGGATGCTCTTGCCACTGGTCTGACAACTAAACATACTGTACAGTACCTGCTGCTATTAGCATTGTCATTGGCTGGCTCAAATGTATGCTTAAAATTCATTAAGTCTTCTATCAGCTGAGGGTCTGAGCCATTGACCCAGGTATACACTGCATCTATTGGCATCGGTAGGCACATTCTGAGAAGAGAAAATGAAATCATTGTGAAAATCAAGAGGCAGTGAGAAGTGTGTAGAGTGGAAATGAACATGAGGAACCAAGGATTGCAGGGGGGGGGGGGGAGGGGCAAAGATGCAATTTTGTGTTTTCAGTAGAGTGCCTACTTTGTGAAGCGTATTACGAGGGAGGTGGTAAAACCCCATAGTATACTTACTGTAGTTCAGTACAGACAATGTAGCAATAATGTCAGTAGTTCGAAATTTTGGCATACGAACATTGTGCACATGCCATAGAAGGCATCTGTTATTGTCTGACTTACGTGATAAAAAGGAATTGATTAGTGGATTTCAAATCAGAGGTGAAGAAGGTGTTGTTTTGCATGCATTATTAATTGGATGAACCAATTTGTCAATTTTCACAAAAAGGTTAATTACTTGTTAATCAGAGCTCACTGGGTAGAATTTTTTTCCCAGTTACCTCTCTTTCATCGAACGGGACCTGACTGAATATAAAAGAGGATACTGTAGGTTAAATAAAAAGTCTTACAAACACAATATTTCCCTTTAAGAGGGCCTTGGGTGAGATTAGTGCCTTGCTTACCAATTTTCTGTTCACTATTCCAATTAACAAAAAAAGAGCACAGGCATGTCCTTCAAACTGACCTACTGTAAGAAAATGGCCCTGTTCCTGCATTCCATGCTGCAAAATTTACCTCCTTTTGCTCTGTAGAAAGTAGTGTTGTACCAGAACTGCTAGTAGCCGATATAACACGTACCAATTTACAGTATCCATATTTTAATTCTCAACATCACCCCATACTGATTCCATGCCAATACAGTATTTGGGAAATACTGTGAAAAGCCATACTGTAAAGTAGGCTACCAGACACCACAAATACACTAATTATTGTCCCTTCATTTTGATGAGGTAGAATACTGGAATTTGTACTCAAACATATTGTACACATACAATACTGTACATGTACTACTGTAGTTTTATGATGTACAGTGTATGGGACATGATCTGTTTGGTAAAATTAGCATATAAGGTTAGTGAACTACTAATAAAGATCCAGGATGAAAATGATGAATACTACATCCAGCACTAGTACAAAGTGATACCATACCTCTCACAAAAAGATTGGAAGTCTTAAATGGATCCTTTCTTCAGTTCAGCGGTACTGTAGCCTACCTCTCTAAACTGCCTGTTAAGTAAATTACTGTATAGTAGGGCGCCCATCGACTGCGGGGGCCCGTTGAGTACGTGCGCGTCTAGCGTAACATTCCATGTCACAATCTTCGAATGATTGATTTCTTAAGTGCACATGTATTCGACGGTCAACCCATCATACTGTACTTCTGCACACATAGGCTGCACATCTATAGGCTGCTGTATGTCCACTAACTCTCACAAGAACTTCATATTATATTGATATGCATACAGACTGAACACATTTAATATTGATCTATGCACCATCATCAAAGAACAGAATATAATAATATTCAATAAAAATTTTACGTCTGGTTATAAATAGAACATGTACAGTACCAATTCCTCGTTGTTAGCCTCATCGTCGAGTTGCATAATGTCAAAGATGCGTAGTCAATGATAGCCTACACATCACTTGCTATTGTATGCATGGGTGATTAACATGCTACTACAAAAGATCGACAAATTGTTGAGATTATTGAAGTCTTTTCATTGTTCGGGAAAGTTGTGGTGGATGTAATCCTCTCATCAATAGACGCTCTCTAGGTTAGGTTTACTGGAGTTAATTTCACGATCTTCGATGATCAGAAATTTAGAGTAAAATTGCTGATTGTCAAGTATAGTCGCAGACGGTAGGTTATCGTAGCACCCGTCAACGTGGCCTAACCTTGACGAATCAGTACTGTGCTTACAGTGCCTGCCATGCTACATGAGGTTTTAAAAGCATTTCCCTAATTTACTATTCACTCGAGGAAAGTTCCATTTACTAACTGGGTAAAAGGAAGAGAACTACCGTACAGAACAATAAGCTCTGCCTGACAATTCATACACAAAATTTCAACCAATTAACAGTCAACAAATAACTTCAAATGATAAAACACTCATGAATAAAGTGGTTCTACTGTAATTGGATGACTCGCTGCCATTGTTGCTATGTAAGAATACCTGATGTACACATGTTACATGCATATTCAATACCTGATGTAAAGGTTTCTCATACCTGCATAAATTAACCTTTGGGGCCTAAAATGGTGACCCTCAGTAGGCCTACTGTATATTAAGTCGCCCACTTAAAAGCTTTGCAAAAGGTGGGCACACTACATGCTTTACTGTACGTCAAAAATGCTACAGTATGTATACTTCAAAGAATTATTCATCAAGTCAAATTGACAAAGCCCAGAAAATTTGATTCCTGAAGCATGTATGCATTTGGAATGAGTCTGGCACAACAGACATCCGCTATGCTTTTGTCATTGTGGGGTCCCCTCATCAGTAATTCTTCTGAACATCAGGGCATCAACTTGGCATATCTTTCCATCAAAACCATGTCATACTGTAGAGGGTTTGCAAGTGGGAGACACTTGTTACAGTAGCTGTAACTGTTGAAATGAAAATTATGTGATAGAAAATAATGTTCAAAGGTAATTCTACAGTAATTTCCCCAAGAACCTAACAACTCCTGAGCTACAGTATAGGGAAGTTTCATGCATGCAAAGTTAACTAACGCAAAGTCTGCATTCTGGAGGACAAGCACCACATGCAGATGATACATCATGCACGTACTAAAGCAATATGTGGTGCATAGCGCCGTGTCCTCCAAAACAACCAGCGTGTTCACTGAATTTGACATTCTGACCTTTGGTGCAAGATCCCTATATAATGGATAAACCAGTAAATCTCTTTTATTCTGAGGAACTCCGAGGAGAGGGTGACATGGACCCAAATGTTTGAAATTTGCTGGGAAATTTGTCCAAGATTGCAGAAAAAGTGTTAAATGGAGTGTGAAATGGGTGCTGGTTTGTGTACAAATGTTACTAAAATTATATACTCAACTTCAGTTCAGACACGAATATTTTTTTGCATTCTTAAATACACTATAGCAGTCATCTCGAATACAACACAGTGAATAGCCTGCAGTACAATGTGGGTTTACAGTGAGTATAAAAGACTAAATAATACATATACCCACAAGACTAGTGGTGGGGCAGACCTAGTCTATCCAACCATGGAAGCAATATGGTCTCGTCCAGGTTCCAATTAAGTATTAATTTATACAACAGTACAGTGCAAGGGCTGTACAACAACACTTGTATAGTACACGTATGATAAAATATTTGTCATAGTGGGCTAAATATTCATAAAGAATTCATGACCTATGCGACCTCCAGTAAAGGCTTTTACCTTACGCAACCAATTAAATGATAATAATCTCTCATCATTCCTGTTGCCTGGTACAGTAAATAATTCACACATTGCTATGGTAATTACTGTAACTCCAATGATTAGTTCTGTCTGCAAGAAATAGCAAGTTTTAAAAGGTTTTCTGCTCTATTTCAGAATACTGCAGCTTGACAGCTACAGTAAAAGCAGTACTACAGGACCTGAGTTCACACCTTGACACAGCTACAAATAACGCTGACTCAAATTTCAACTCAGGTGGCACAGTTTCTCTTAAGGCAATTTTTAATAGCATTTCATAACTTTCAATTTCATATTAAATTTCATGGCCCTTGGGGAAAAATTTCATGTCAAGTTTCTGTAATGACTTAAAACTTGATGCTCCCATTAGGTATGAATATTTGAAGAAGCATAAAATGAGGCACATTTTGCTCTTTTAATAGCCTTGGAAATAATTAAAAGATAACAAATTTATGAAATGTTCTGACAGGTCATTCAAAGCTCAGACTACCAGGCAAACTTGTACTGTACTCATACTGTACAACTTAGTGTGTACGTTGCTTACAGTACAGTATATGGGCAGCACAATTGGGTATATTGACCTTGTGCAATATCTAAATCTAAAATTTCACTTCTAACTGTACTTTATCACAAACAGGTGAAAGTTTGATGGGGCATACATGCATGTGCTCCACAATTTTTCAGTCATGCAGGCAAATGTTTGGTAAACAATCACTCACTGTGATCTATTCTCAGGACGGCAAAGTCCATGTATACAAGCTACAAGCAGGGTTCCATAAACTGTTGTGCTGTCTCTGGAAACTTTAAGTTTCTGGGAATTTAAAGACTGGGACATCAATCAAGCAACTGTTTAATGTTTACCCCACCTTGAAATGAAAGGGTAACCCTCCCTCAACACAACTGCCTGTCTACATTTTCAGGAAATTTTCCCCAACAAACTGAGCATACATTTACACCATGGAATTACTTTTCATTCATTGAAAAATCCATGTCTGTCATTTTCCCCTCAAAGTGGCTTACCCTGTACTCCTTTCACCCTGCAACTACCTGCCAACCCCAGTACCCCATCCCCTTCCTGATAAAAAACATAATATTGCACTTACCTGTTTTGAAATGCCTTGCCTGCAATGTTATCATGATAAATGTTGAAAAGTTGTGAATACTGGTCTCTGCTCCATTCCATTGCAGTCTGTCAAAAGACAAAACACAAATTTATTTTATTTAAATGGGAATCGATCAACAAACGGCAGCACCAAGCTTCTGTACAGCATATGGGGTAGGCTGCAGAGAGGGTGGGCAATAGGGAAAGAGGAAAATTTGTTGGGTTCAATAGCTTGTCAGCTACAGGGGTGAGATCTGTAACCGGGGATGCACGTGGGAACAATTTTCCCTAGAAATGAAACCTATCTGCCTCCTCTGGAGCCACAATCAAGTGTTACTGAATTCAGCTTCCTTACAGTACACTCCTAATAAAGTCAAACTATTTTACATACTGTAGCAGGTATTCATTTATGCCAACTGCAGCATTCTTCATCAAGTGGCAAAAACTGCATGTCGACAGTACACCGACCTCAATACATACATAAATATTGTGGGCCTTCAGTAGCCTCCGTTCTGCAAATTATGACAGCTGCATGAAGTCCAGATAGTGCAATTAACAATGGTTCTCCAACTTTATAAAAAAATGACCAACATATTGGAATCATATAAGTTCCAATGTGATCACAACTTAAACAGAATACAACCGATTGATAAAGAACATCAAGATTCTAACTAGAACAGCAATGCTGTTGTGTAGCTCACACAATTTCTCTTGTCTGTTAAAAATAGAAACTCACAAAACTAAGTTTTATTATCTATTCGTCTGCTTCCAAAAAAGCTCCTTACCTCCTTACAATGGCAAATGGGAGGGAAGAGAGGAGTGTAATAATTAATAGAAATCAAAATCTCTGTAAAATCACAAATGTGTGAAGGAATGTAAACCTGCAACTGAGATAGTTTTATGACAGATACCTACAAATATCACTGCATATTTTCTCATATCAAGCAAGCCTGCAAAGGCTACTTTATTAGCAGCAAGACTGAAAAAAAAGTTTGTATGATGTACCTATAAACTGTTCAAGTATTGAAAAGTACATTTAATCACACCTTCAGTTCTACAAGCAAACACTGCATGGGTTTGCACTGATCAAAATAAAACCTGTAGACACTCAAAAGGCTCTTATGCACTTGAACTCAAAACAGTTAAATTGCAATTACTTGACTTGACCAACTCAATTGAATAGAACAGAATGGGAGCTGATATCCCCACAAATAATAAGTTAAGCCTACTTCCTTTCATGTGTTAAGCCACTGACCACAGAGTAGCTTCAGATTGTAGAGCCACCAGA
Source organism: Holothuria leucospilota (assembly GCA_029531755.1). Taxonomy (NCBI): domain Eukaryota; kingdom Metazoa; phylum Echinodermata; class Holothuroidea; order Aspidochirotida; family Holothuriidae; genus Holothuria; species Holothuria leucospilota. The sequence continues at coordinate 44,238,766 of CM055979.1, forward strand.
TGAACAAACACATGTGTGTTGATGGGTTGAATTTCAAACAGCCTGCAAATCCATTTGCAAGATAACAACTGAACACACAACCAAGCACACTGCTATCACTACAATGGATAAACAGCTAGCTGTTCAGCAGGCACAGTGAACTCAGCTCTACAAAAACAGCTTTAAAACCAACTTAACTTTCCTATAATGGAATGTAAATAGGTAGGTATTAATGCTCTGCTGACAAACAATCATATCCCATAATTTCAGCCTAAAATCTCCTCACATAAAAAAGAAGACTTCTTTTGAAAAGTTGATGCCATCTGCCCCATTTTATAACCTCACACACTGCATGTACTGTTTACATGTGTGAGCTAGAAATTTGCCAGTTCTACAAATTTCTACTGGGCCCAAATTTGAGCCCCTACTGGTACAGGTTAAACCTGCCACTTTTAAGGCACACTTACATAATTTTGGGCTAAATTTAGTGTCACTGATATGAAATAATAGGCCTTCTTTCCTTCTTTCCAAATTTTCATGAGAAGTCGCTCTAACAGAACTCACTGATCTCGACGTAACTGTTCATCTGTGAGAGCTCAAATGGTATTAATTACCACAGAGACCTCGCCACGCTCACTCCTTTTGAAGTCACTTACTGCTTTTGTGGTTTTGGGAGCCTAAAACACGATGAAATCTAAAGTTAATTTTGTCATTTCTGCATCAAATTCATTTAATCTTATACTTTTTTGAAGGTAAATTGTCCTTCTAGAACTTCGGTTTTAAAAGCTATTAAAGGCATTGCTTCCATTGCCAAAAATATTATACCTCAGAAAACTTTCTTCCCTCTTATGACTCATTTGTGGTTTTAACAGAAAAGTGTTATATCAGATCCCGGAATGAGGCCCATTAGTCCCGAAAAGAAGACGGAAAGCGATCAGTGATTTCTGTTAGATTGACCTGGCATGTTGTGAATTGACCTGAGATCCTGACTCTCATTTCCGTATTTTACTCAGACAGCATGGGCATCTGATTACAGGGAGAGAGAATTCTAGCCTAATACCACACAAGAATATTTTCAAATCTTTTCAAACATAAACTTCTATAGTCTTATCTGGTGCAAGCACACCTCAAACAAAAATCTCTGCCTCCCTAAAACTAACAGCATGCCTTGAGCATGGCCCAGAGATATTCCTAATAGCAGTCTACTGTACTTCTGTAAATCCATACAGGTATTTCTGGGTGAGCATACATATACTGTACAAGCAAATTGAGAACCATTATATTGCTCACTGAAAAATATTTCCCTGTCCCCCAGCATAAATCCCAAACCTAATCATACTTTTCTAAAAGTAGGGTATGTTCTCCATCAGCCCTGCATTCTACACACATCACTGATGTTCCACAGTGCTACTTCACAACACCTTATCACACAAGAATTTTCCCCAAGATGATCATAACACTATGCAGTCCATGTACTGTACATACAGTACAGTATACACATCATGTACTGAAATAGTCACATACAGTACATGTTAAAATATGTCACTGCCTAAGTCAAAGAGAAAAAGATGTGCTAAGAAAATACAGTTCTGTCATTGCTGAAAAAGATAAAAGCATGGCTACATAGAGCAAATATGTCTGTATTTTAAAATACAGACATATATATACAATTTTTGCTCTAAATGTAGCCATGATGAATGAGCATCACTGTATTATTCAGCAAAAGATGTTGACTATGCCTGCAGGAGCAGTTGCTTTTAGATGTCGTGGTATTGTTACAACAAAAGAAGAGGCCTCTTCATTTGAAATTGTACTGCCTGAATAATTGCCCTTAGTTTGATTTTTTTTTTTTTTTTTTTGAAATTCTAAGATTGACTGAATTAAGGAGTTATCCCATATTTGCCCATATATAGCCCCTTAAAATGTGTTTCATTCCTGTACTGTATTCAACCCAAATGACAGGTGCCACTCTTCTAAAGTTTTCTCGATGGATTGTCAAAACATGTTTTTTTTTCTTTTTAATACCAGAAATGTCTAAGTTATTATCCTAATATCATATCTGTCACTCATCACTTTAAGTACTTAAACACTTAACGCAATTAAATTTACAGTATATTGCAGGTGTGTTAAATCAAGTGCATACAGCACTTACTGCACACAGTAATTATTATGTGCATAAATTTATATCGGTGAAAGTTGCACTAACCTGCCCACATGAATACAGTATGTATACAAACCGTGCAGACTATGTTACAGTATGTGTGCTGTGAACATTTCACTTGTTCACTATTAAGGGAGCTTTCAGAGAGCAGATAAAGGGTGAAGTACTGTGCAATTATGACAAAATCACAATCCACACACATGTGCCCAACACATCCCTGTACATTGTACCAGTACAATACTAACAGACTTAATTATAGTTTTCTACTGTATTGTACATATCTTGTTTTACTGTACATGGCATTACACCCCCAGAAACTACAGTAGGCCTATATTGATCATGAATCTAAACACATAATGGAATCACTCAACTGGGCCAGCTTTCTTTGAGGACAAATGATGAAAAGCATTCAGCAGACCCTACAAGTGCTGCACAGTACTTCTACAGAACAACCTAGAATCCTCACTCAAAATAAAGGGAATAAAAAGAAGAAAAAAAACTTGATAGTATTTTTAGATACATGATCCATATTTACGATTATCATAAAAGGAAAATGAAGCCTACTGTAACATGATTTGATGAACATTCTAGCTCTTAACTGTAACTGTCCCCACTCTGTGAACTGGCCCTTTTAGACCCCTTGTGCGGCGTAATGTCCCTTCAATTTGACCGTGACATTACTATATGCTGAGTACTAGCAACCCACTAGTCTGGCTGCCCCCTATCCTGGCTTGGTCATGCATTAGAGCATTTCTTTGTTCAATGTACATCATGGAATTTATAGGCCCTCTTTAACTTTAAAGAGGTACTGTATATCGGCAGTGCTTTTACTGTACAGTACCTCTGCTACAATACTTTAATACTGTACGGTATGAAACTTTTAAAACGGTTTTACAAGGCTTGGGAGATTCCACAAAATTTTAAAATAAGCTTAACTTCTGGCTCAAGAAGAATCAGTCCTGAGTGAGGTTTTGCCTGTAAGTCCATTACAGTATCAGGTTCACATACCCACAATCTATGATGCCATATCAGACGCTTAATATGGTATAATGTGTAAGGCTTAAACTTGAAACTTTATAGCATTGCTTGCCATTTGCTCTGTTTCCTCATTTTCATTTTAGCTTCCTCATCATTTTTAGAGGCACTCCTAAACTCCATAAAAATTAATATATTGTGAGATATCACGTACAGGTATCCCACCTGATAAATTGTCATATAACTTCATACAGATGTGGCTCTATTTTGACTACGAATCTCAACTCAAGACCGGAACAGATATTAGCCAAGCTGAGATGTACAGTACTTCATGAAACTTTTATCCCAGGACGACAAGATGATACATTATTGTCAGTGCTTAATAAATTATCCATGTACAGTACAGTAGTAACGTTAATAAATAATATACATTCACAACCAGTCAATGCCACACATGAACTGTCTAACACAGTCATTATACTGTACATACAGTACTGTATGTACAGTATGTACTGCATGCCTTTTCTAAACAAAAAGATGTTACGTTTGATAATATTATACTGTATATTTGGTTATTTTTCCATTAGTACAGTAGGAGAGTTGTGTACTCCAGACAACACTGCTAAGGAGTGTATTTTAATTGTGTGTACCCTATACAAACATACAGTACCCCAGTTGTCAATATAGAGTGTACAGTATGTTGGCAGGTGCCAAGGTAAGTGATACTGTACTAAATACTCATCTGATCAGCTGGGATGGAACCTGAATTTGTGTATACAATACCAGCTGCTCCCTGGCTGTTTATGTGCAGATGGAGATAAAGAATGGATATGCTTATGGTAATGCAAATGAAGCAATGTCAGCCATCTCTTTTGATATGGATTCACACTGGTTGCTACTGTAACTGTACAGTGTCTTGCAAAAATTAGTCAAAATCCAACAGCAAAGTTTAGTCTTATACTTCTTTTGCTCATTTGCATAAATCAAGAGCACTGGTTTATTGCCAGCATCATTAGGTTCCTTGGCAATAAACAGTCATTTTCAGCGTCAGTACAGTGCTTCGTATTTGACTGTCGGCAACTAGTTAGACATTATAAAAGCATTTTCACAAATAAATTCTTTTTTGTTGGGCTAGCTGCATGTATGAATGAGGTTGTCTAGATCTATAATTAGACAACATGAATTCAATGCCCTTCAGCTAAATAATCCCAAATTAAAGACAGACAGTCTTCATCCCAAAGTATATTTTTAGTGTACAGTATGTATATCAAAATTCTCAGTTGGTGACTGCTCTTTGATTGACATCAAAGTTTGAAAATTTGAAAGATGCAGAGTAGCTCACATTCCACACAAGGCTGAGAGAGTACTTTTATTACATTTTATAGCCTTATATGCTCACCAGGACAAGGCCTTAAGCAATAAAACAGGTTTATTCTTGCACAAGGAAGAGCCTCATACAGTTATGGGAGGAGCTAGAAGGTGCATAGTTGGGAGAATTGGAACTGTCTGGGATCATGAAAATTCCCCTTTAAAGGATTTAGTCTCCACTCTGTGGTCAATCTGATTGGATTAGCATAAATTAAAGTTTTCGATGGATCTTCACCTAGTATCATCTCCCTGGTCCTAGCTATAGTTTCCTTGGCGTTCTGTTGCTGTACAGTTTATGCATGCTGTAGCTACAGTATCTTACTGTAGGTATATATCACAACACAACAAGGTCAGTCTCATGATCATGCAGCACAACTACTTACAGTCTCATGATTAGTGTTTGCACTGGGTCCAAAATTCAAAACCGGGTATCCAAAGTCGATGGTTGGTCAGGTACCCGGGTACCCAAAAATATAACTTCTGTCAGGCTACAAGTTTGTTGTAAAGTCATAATAAGAAATTTTGCTTTGCATGTTGATATTACGTAACACCAATGTACAGTATCTTACATGTGGGCATGACACGTGTTCTTAGGCGTGTGCATGATAAATTTTGCCAGGAAAAAATAATGTTAGGTGTTCTGTCACACGTGCAATCTATGTTAGTGAAACTTTGGATCCGGGTAGCAATTTCAGAACCGGGTCCTGACATCGTCGGTCGGGTACCCCGGTACCCGGTGCAAACACTACTCATGATCAAGCTTTTTCTTGCATTAATCAACTGGCAATCACAGGTGAAGCAGTGTTTGCATACAAGAACATGAAACCAAACTGGGACATCCAGCTTTTGAAACATTTTTGTGACAATCTGCATTTAAGTCCTGCTGGGGTTTTCACACTTTAAGAGTTGAACTGTTACAAGTTCGGTATTATTGGCTGCTTTAGGCAGCTAACATGTGCTGAAATTTCCCAGGGCTAATCATTTATTTTTGTCTTTTCTTCTCACTGGGTTATCCATCTCAGATGCAGGAATCTGGCAGTCCCCCAAGGCCCCAACTTAGCACAAACACCTAAAGGCTAAACAGGAAATCTTGAGTACATTTTATTCTTTGATATATTTAAATTTAATGCCACCAATTCTCCAACACTTGCCTGTGGTTTGGAAATCTATATAACCCTCCTTACTGTACCTCATCTATTACACATGTGAACAATCCCATCTGCTTCACTATTAGCCCTGGTAAAGTTAATTGACACATATGTGATGTCACCTCTGTGTCAGTTAACTTCACCGGGACTAATTTCACCATAGATAGGATTTTTCAAATATAGATGAGATATTAAGTGGGAGTGAAATAAATTGACAAAGATGTAAAATGAATTACATAATGTTACACATACTGTAGTAACAATAAGGGACTAAGCAGTAATGTGTAACCTTACAGTAGTTTGGGGTATTAATTAACTCTAAGGAAAATACCTAACTTTCGCACATGGTGCTGCACAACATAAATTGTACACTTTTTAAAAATATCAATCAAGCAGTAAGTTCATATGAATTTATGATCAGTACAGTGGCAAAATCTCCCTTTTAATGCCACAATGTTGAACAAATACTGACTTCATTCTAATGTACAGTATTTTGAGCCAAGTTATGAGCAGAGCCACTGGAAGGTTTCTGAGACTGGTACAGGTTTGTTAACAACAATATTTGAAACAGAAAACAAGAGCCCAATGGGCACTATGGTTCCTTGCTGAATGTAATGACACTGAGCCATGAGCATACAAACAAAATGTTAGCTAATGTGAAGTTTGCCTGTCACTCTGGTGACTGCTACATGACCTTTAAAGTTGTTGGCAGTGAATGAAAGTCCACAGCTTTACTTAACCTCAAAATGACCTCTGATAACCTTCAAATGGCCCCAGTGACCCAAGATGACCAGTCGACTCCATCAAAAACAACAGGATCAATCTTCTCACAACAACGCATCCATATACCAAGTACAGTATGAAACCTATCCAAGCTTCCCACCTTGAGATATTGTATAAACAAGGTTTTCAGTGTATGACCCCTGGTGACCCCAAATGACCTTTGACTTCCACCAAAAACAATAGCATTCATCTTCCCACCATAATCCATCCACATACAGTACTAAGTATGAAATCTGTCCAAGCTTCCTACAGTACCTTGAGATATTGTGTTGACAACAAGTTTTCAGTGTTTGACTGCCCGTGACCCCAGATGATCTTTGACCTCCACCAAAAGCAACATCATTCATCTTCTTAGTATTTAATGCATCCACCTACCAAGTATGAAATTTATCCAAGCTTCCTACCTTGAGATATCGTGCAAACAAGGTTTTTGGTCTTTGACCCCTGGTGACCCCAGATGACCTTTGACCTCCACCAAAAAAAAATAGGGCACACCTTCTCACTATGACAGATCCATATACCAGTGGAGGACCTTGAGAACAGGAGTACAGGAGTAATGTGTTCATGACGTTTTGTGCCAGTCAGAATTCTAGCGGCTGCATTTTGAATGCATTGTAGCTTGGAAATTAGAGTATCTGGAAGACCGTAACTGTTTCAGCTATCCAACCGTGATGATATGAAAGCATGAATTAATAATTCACAGATGTTTTGAGGTAGGTTTTTTTAGGATCCTGGAAATATATTTCAATTGAATATAGTGTGATTGGTATATTTCGTTTATGTGGGTCTTGTACAGTAAGTCATTTTGTGATCAAAGCAAACTCCAAGATTTCTTGCTGTTGAGGTGATGTCTACACCTTAGACATTCAGGGAAATGGAGGAAATTGGAGAGGAACTGGGGGTCAAAATTATCAGCTCTGTCTTTGTTTCATTTAGTTTTAGCATACTATATGATCACTCATCCACTTTTTAACTGAACGAACAATCCTCGATGATCTGCATATTTTGATTGTTTTAGCGTACAGTAAAGCTGGGTGTCATCAGCATAAAAATGGAAGCGAATATCATACTCTCTCATGACGTCACCCAATGGTGCAATATACATCGTGAACAAAAGTGGCCCCAATACAGACCCCTGAGGTACACCACAAGTGAGCTTAGCATGTTAGGACTTATGTTCCCCCCAATTGACACATGTTGTGTGGGATTTGAGAGACAAGACTTCAACCACTTCAGTGCCACACCAGTCATCCTACGACGGATCTCAAGGATATGGAACATTATACCATGGTCTAATCATGATCATGAATTAAGGGCTAGATATGTGAAATGTAAATAAACTATATGTATGCTTGGGCAGGTTACCCACCTCTACTGTACTTTAGAGTCACCACTCCTGGCCAGGACACAAATAACAAATCTGCTTTCCTTGAGACTGCAACTCCTGGGTAATTTTCAAAAATATGATTGTATATACAAGCATCATACTTTGGAGTTTACATTTGTATTATTTTTCAGGTTCTAATGCAGTAATACTGTCACAAACACGACAGCCCTTTTCACCTTTTCCTCTATTCATTAGCATGTTTCCTCTTCAGTTGGAGGCCACCATGATTCTCCCACATTGTTACTTTTAGGCACTTCAGCCATTCTGAAGTGTGTAATGTACAGTATCTGATGTACAAGCAGATGCTAGGTATAAAGTGTAATTAATACTAATGGGGACGCATGAGTAATCATCAGTTTAAAGCTGCTGTGGTGCATGAACTGCACATGGGCCGCAATTTGTTCTCAATATTGGGGGGGGGGGGGGAGGGACATGACCCCATTTTCAAATAATGTAATATCTGAAAAATCAAAGTCAATGGGCAATTTCTCAAATATTTGGGGACATGTCTGTTCTTCCCCCCACCCCCCTCGGGATTGCCACCCAAGTTCCTGCATCAGTTATGATGTCACTGTAAGAGTTGTGCCTCTTTCATTGTTACCCCTAATTTTAAAGAGCGACGGTACCGGACTCTTCAAATACTGGAGTGGCCCAGGCCTAATGGCTGCACTCTTGCCATACAGGTAAATGGGAGAATCAATTACTCCATTTCAAAAATTGGAGGGGGTTCCAAATGTGGGGACCCACACATACCTATGGAGAATTTTCTCTGTTTTCTGATTTAACTTATCCTTCATTAATTGTTTAAACTACAGAAATACCTTAAAAGAAGGAGGTACAGGGTGTCTGTACACCCTGACCCTCTATCACTATAAAGAATTGTTTTCACAAGATTCTAGTATTGGTTCCCCCAGTGAGAAAAGTACTCCAATCTGAAATGCTGGGTATACAATATTGTGTGCACACTCTGGTCTACAAGTTGCAAATTGCAAAGCATCAATTGTGACATGCATGTCACAGTCACCTCTGTCATAGTAGATGCATACAGTATTAACTACCTACTGTATACATACACAAAACCAGGACTGCACGCAGGGGAGTTGGTGTTACTGTACACAGCAGAGTTAGTGCAGGCTTCCATACTGTATTTTATCTTTCTACAAATTCCAATGTCCACATGTTAATAAGCTGTATTCCTAATGAAAGACACTTTGTAAGAAAACTATTCTGTACTACAGTGATCATGTTAGAAAGAGCCACTGAAACCAAAAGCTTTACTGCACACTTTCATTCAAGTAACACAACTGGACTGTTACAAGTAATTCATACATGTACAAATTTACAATCAACTAATATTGTGTTGCACCTTCCCATCCATGGCATGACACCAAACACAAGCAGGGATGGACAGCAACCCTGCTAAAAGGTCCCCCAAAAATGGGTTAAAGGACAAACAACCTCACTCCACACAGTGACATGATTCTCCTTACTGTTTACTTCTAACCCCTCCTCAAATTTACTGAAGGCTACTGTAGGACACCTCCAACAAAAAGCTACAGTACAGGTACTGTATGTACAGTACTGTACGGTCAGCTGCAGTGCTGAGCTTAGTTGCTTAGTAACATGTCCATACATTACTATGTACAGCTGTCTGTGATGCATTGGGTATACAGGTACTGTACAGTGTTACTGTACTCATCTGCACAGATCACCATTGATCAATCGCAGTGCTGCTATTGCCACATTTTTTTCAGTCAATGTGCAAGTCACCAGTTGTAAATAGAGATATCTGGACATAATTCCATGTTTAAAATGGTGTATTACAACTCCTTTACACTAGGGATTCACAGACTAACAGTGTCTCAAAATTTGGTACATGTACTGTAAAGATTTGTTATCCAGACTGAAGAGTAATTATGAAACTAATATTAATACATTGGACATATACTGTAGCAACAAATCAGGACCAAAAATTTGAGAGCTGCTCCAGGGGCTTAACAAGAACACAGCCAGCTTTACTTACAATTGAATAAGTAAAGAAATCTTCAGATAACTCTTAATTGCAAAGAGCTCAGTTAAGAACTGAATATTATGGAACATACTGTATACATATTCATGACATGTGAATATCAAATTTGCTGAGAGGCAAAACAGAAAAGGGCCCATGGGGGCTTTTTCATAGGCAGAGCTACAAAAAGCAGGCCACAATTGAAAATTGGCATCTGGAAGCACTTTGTCTAAGTAACTACTTGTATACAGTAAATGCAATACTGTACTTCATGGCAGCTACCTCAATGCAAAACTGGTGCTTGTTCTTAAGCTTTTTGACATCAATTGACCTCATTTTCATGTAAAATGTTACATTTTATATTTATATTGTCATTTTAACCTTGTTACATACTGTACAGTATTAAATTTGATGGAATATAAAAGATCACTACAACTGAGGTTGAAAATTGAGATACTTTTTTTAACATAATGATCTGACCTGGCCTGAACAGACATCTGGAGAGAACTGAGAAAGCTGAGGTAAATAATTCTTATAGACCATGTCCATCCACTTCAGTTTGAGGTTAGCTTATTGCTTACCAAATATTCAAAAACTAAAACTTTTTTTTTCTTTTCTGTTCAAGAGAAGCAAAAAACATATATGCAAAACAGACTGCAATCATAATAATATGGCCAATGAGCCCATCATTTGCATTCATGAGTTATGGAACTGCACATGAATAGTTTCAATGATGGATGAAAAAGGGGGCTTATCATTTAAATTCATTTCTCCACTGTTTTTACAAGAAATTTAATAACTTCCTTCCTGGTACAGTAGCTCATCTGTCAACATAGGTACAGTAGTTGAAAATACAGCTGTACATGGTTAAAACACTGTGCATACCGTACAGTATGGTTCACAGTCTGAACCTAATTTAAAGGGGAATTTTCATCATCCCAGACAGTTCCAATTCTCCCAACTATGCAACTTCTAGCTCCTCCCATAACTGTATGAAGCTACTCCTTGTGCAGGAATAAACCTGTTTTATTGCTTAAGGCCATGTCCTGGAGAGCATACAAGGCTATAAAATGTAATGAAAGCACTCTCTCTGCCTTGTGTGGAATGTGTGCTACTCTGCATCTTTTAAATTTTCAAACTTCGATGTCAATCAAAGAGCAGTCACCAACTGAGAATTTTCATACCCCTACACTAAAAATGTACTGTGGGGTGATGACTGTGTGTCTTTAGCTGTGTGAAGTCTTACTGTCAGGAATTCCACCTGGAACTCACAAAAAAGGGGGGGGGGGGGGAGATTTATTACTGCTAAACCCTCATTCAAAATTGATGCTGTCCTTAGCCAAAGCTACAAGTGGGTACAGGGGGAAAAAAGCTTGCTTCAAGGCCCCTACATTGCTGCAAAAGTGTTGTCTTCTGTATACGAAACCAAGATATTAACAATTTTTATTTTTATGGAAATGAAATAGGGGGGATTTCATTCCACTCCTTCTGGAAGGGACAAATCCCCTCCTTATCCCCCTTAAGAAACCCTTCCTGTTTAAATCATAAGAGCAATGATTAAATTGAACAAATTCCCTTACACAGTGCATACTAGAAATTTTGGTTGCCCTAATGAAAGTGACGATATATACAGGTACAGCACTTGCATTTCATGTCACTCATGTCACTTCCCTAGTAAACAAACATGTAGAGTACTTTAAACTCTTCAAACTCTGTATACATGATCCTTTCATTGTTACTTGGTTTCAGTCATGGAAGATGAGGTAGTACTTCCATGTTTCAATGATGAATGAAAGTAATACCATTAGCTCATGGAAATATTACTGACATACTGTACTTTCTTGCTGATACGGTGAGCTATTTACTGTACAGTAGAAACTCTACTTGTCCATCGGACAAGCTTAAAGAGAGAGGGTGCTTGCCCAATGCAACTTTAACTCATCTCGGACGATAGGGCAAGTGTTAAATTTTAGCCCTGGGCTGGGAATGTTGTATTAACTTCAACTTTTTACCATCTTTACCAATACAGTTACTGTATCATATTTTGATTAGTACCATTATTCCCCTGGAAAATACTCTGTGTAAGTTTCCTGCCTGTGAGACTACACATGCAATAAAAATACAATAAATCTTCTTATTGTCTTCTTTTGCCATAAATTATTTTCACTTTTAACTACAGGACCTGAGAGATGAAAAAGCGAAAATTAGTAGGAGGAAATGGGGTAAACTTTAACAGCTTAACAGCTTTTCATTCATCAGTTCAATGTTAGAGCAGTTTCATTGAACACTTTTTTCATAATAAATCATTTTTCATTTGGGAATTCTTTGGCATAAAGTACCCACTTAAATGCTTCATGCATTACTCCAACATCTTTAGTATAGGAAAGTTTGTGCATTACAATAAGAAATGAACAGGACACCTCCTGTAAATGAAATGGAGCTCCTGATGATTTTCACTTGACATTGTCTCTCAATTCAATGCTGCTATGATTCATTAAGACAGGGTAATTTATTAGTGGACACTACAGTACAGCAGGGTCCTGCTGTATACTGTAGGGCGATTCCATGAATAGGTGGACATGGGCATGAAATTTAAAAATTCATCAAACTTGAAAGAAATTTGCCATTCTGAATGCAAAATAAGTGAAATTTTTGAGAATTATCAACAATTTTAAAATTCCTTGAAAATTATGGATAATAAGGAAGATTTTAATTGCTCATTATATTAAAGTAATTTTATTAACGATTTCTTATGATTTGTAAGAAATTGATTATTCTTTCTAAGCAAAGCACTCAAATGTTTCCAAACTTTCACAGAGCAGTTTGCCTAAGTGTCTTTCAATAAAATGGAAAACACTAGAAAAACATAAGTCCATTAATTAGTAAGTGCTAATTAATAGGCATTTACTTGTATGTCCCATACTGTACAACACTTTTCTCCCATGAAAGTTCATCTTATTTTAAGGAAATTATTGCAGTAAAGTAATACATTACATCATGTAGACTACCTGACAGTTTGTACACTGTATAACCTGTTTCAGTCTTTTGCCACTTATGTTGTTCCTGGATTTCAGTGCCTTGCCCAATTGGGAAAATAAGTTAGTGCTACTGCATGAAAATGTGCAGTGGATGAGCGAATGTATACAATGAAGAAAAACTATCCTATGCCATCAAATTTGGCATGTAAATCATGAGTACTGTAAGAAAAACAATATTCGGCATATTAAAGGCCAGAGACTGTCGCATGATCCCAAATATATTTAGTAACATTCCCACATCCCTGATTGGTAACAGCACTTCCATTAAAACAACATCTTGACTCAAATTGACCAATGATTACTCATGCAGTCAGTATTGTTCAGTTTTTTAATTGGGGAAGGGACTTGAAGTAGAGTACACTTAGTAGCCCACTGCCCAGAGAATTTATACTGTTTGGGGAAAGACTAAAGACTATTTAAATTCAACCTACACAATTTCCAATATGGTGCTATATGTCATGTATAGCAGAGTATTGAGAAAATTACTGTGCTGAAGTTAAATAAGTACACACTACTACTTGGCCTACTGGAAACTGGAACTAGAAATGTGGTTACAGACATTGTAACCACAGGAAACTGTTTGTGCAGAATGTAATTCCATTTTTTGCAGTTTTTAAACACATTGGACATGGAAAAATTAATCATAAGCTACGTAAGCTAACAGGACCACTTTCTGGTGGGGAAGGAAAGAGGGAACTGAGCATGACAACTTTCCAAAATTTTGATTTATGCCTGAAAACTGAGCAAACTCTTGCTCCTTCCTTGTAAGTCTACAGCACTACTTCAGACATTGAATGAAAGCCACTTCTTGCTACATGAGAAACATTTGTCAATTTGGCACCTGGCAAGTCTGCTAAGTTGCTAACTTGTAATTTAAGGAATTTTTCAAAGCAGATCATTGGGTTGATATTTTCACTTTTAGTAACTTCATTGTTTCAAGTCGAGTCAATCTCTGTCACAAAATGCAGTACTGTATAAGTCATCTACAGTACATCTGCCCCAATTGAGCTGATCTGGAGTCAATTCTTTGGGGGTATTCACCTTTTTAAGTTTTTTGTCTCTAAGTAGAATTTGGTTTACTCTACTAGGTTCCCATCCTTCATCAACATTTTTCTCTAATATATGCCTTTTTATTTTCGCTATCCATGTATTCTTCCTTATAAAAAAGACCTAGTGAGGATCAAAACATTGCAGTACAATCCCTTTTCACCTTCCCAACTTCCAAAGGGTACTCAAATGTGGGCACACTATCAAATCTGATACTTTGACAATTTGGGGAAAGTAAACTTCTTGGTCTCTCTGACTGTGGTTTTGGGTTGCCATCCTAATTAAAACTTTCTTCTCTGATATTCTTTCTACTGTACTGTATTTCCATTGGTGGTGCACAAATGCTGGTTTGTACAGTAAAACAGCTTTGTTGCCAGAGCAGCCAGAACATGGTGTTAATCTTTATGCCTGAGCAATGCATAATTTTACACTGAACAGTAGGCCTACATACTGCACACAATCCTAAAACTTACTCTGGCAACTCCTTTATAAAGCTACTGTACTGTCATATATTACACCTCAAACTTTCAAGTAATTTGTTACACCCAGCAAGAATACTCTCACTGTGTATGTGTACATAAACACAGGCTGTGGTAATGGACCACAACAGTTAAGGGAGGAGGGAGCATCACAGTCATGAATGCAAAATGTGCATCACGTGCTGCTTAAATTGCTCAAGTACAGTATAGTAGGTGGCTCTAAGCAAAACTGATGAGCATAATAATACAGTACAGTACAGTATCTCCAATTTTGACATAGATTTTACAGCAAAATTTGGCATCAAAGTTTCCTTCTAGTCTCCATCATTAACAGAAAGGAGGGGCTGACTGTCAGCCCTAAATACGCACTGTGAATCAAGAAACATTAAACAAAAGAATCATGTCATGCTATAGAAAATCATTCCTAAGTTAGTTAGTTAGTTAGATAAGATTTAACAACACACCAACATGAATGTGTTATATAGTGTCAACTACTGTATATAAAAAGGTAACTTAAAATACGGTTTAAATACGGTTCAAGACTGGTTTCAAATACAGCTAAAATACGGTGCAAGTCCTTCCCTTTAGTCGCCTTTTACGACAGGCAGGAAATACAGTGGGCATATTCTACAAACCCCAGCCCACAGGGGGCAATTATCCCTGAGACTGAAATATAAAATGATGAAAGTTATTCTGTTAATTTGAAATAGTCCATTGTGCAATAATCTGTGATATCCTTCTTGTACAACTCACATTTCAGTACCTGCATTGTTCCTTTTGAAATTTGTTTATAATATGACCTTGGAAAGCTTCCTGTTTTCTTGCATTACAAAGAATATGTTGTACAGAGAGGGCTTGTACAGACAAGTCACCCGACTTTATAACAGAAAGTGATCACATTTTGGCACAAGGACTTGGCTTTCAGAAAAACAATGACTGTAATTTGTGTAGTACAAGAATGACATCACAAATTATTGAACACACTACCATTTTAAATGGAGTAACTAACTTCAATAGCTTATATCTCAGTTCAGAAATATCCTGTGAAAATGGGAGTTGGAGCATTTGGATTCACTTTTTAAAGGCAGTACAGTAGGCAGTCACCCCAAAATTTGCTTTGAAAAATCAGCAAATCCTTGCAAGTCTCCTCTTATTGCATTACAAGCACCTCTGAAGACGTTTTGAAGATAAATTTTACAAACAATAGGCAAAGAAAGGACAGATTCTCCTTGAATTTCACTATTTACTAACGAAAATATTATCACATGAATGACATCATCAAAATAGGCAAATCATAAACTAGAGTGGCGGGGCATACTAAACTCTGATTGGGGTGACTGCCTATTGCTTTTAAGTTTTGTAACATATTTTTTTTAATTTCAGACTTTACGTATATACACTTTAAGCAGTTCTTAATAAATAAGTGATTTGGCAAGAGTGGGAAAAAAACCCTTTTTGAAATTTTAAACACATATAGAAAACAGATAGACCTCTTAGTAAAAAAAATTTCAAGTTCATGGGAGTTGTTAGACAAGGTCAAAGGTCAACCTGAAAAAAAATTAAAATTTTGGTTTTTTGGCCCTAGGGCCTAGGGCCATTTTTGAACCACCAACATTTTGTCATGGAAGTTGTTTCAGGCCTATAAGTTTGGTGGAGCAAAGTGCACCCACCAGATATTGTATACATGAAAAACTGTACTTACCTGGTAGAAGTTGGTTGAGCCACAGGGGTCTAAATATAAAAAAATCTCACAAAAAGCACAAATAAAATGCAATGTTTGGGGCTCCATATCTTCATAATGAAGCCAGAGACAGTGTTTTTGATACCAGATTCTTAAAATTTGGGCAGAAAATACCCAAAGTAGGTATTTTCAGAATTGTATCTCTATTCCCTGTAAAGTTATACAGTAGGCCCTCAAAAATGGCCAAAATGGTAAGCATGCAAATCGGGCATGTGAAGAAGGGGGTCCAGGCCACTTTTCAATGGGCCTAAAATTTTTGGTGTGTTCTTTCCATAAGTGGAACTACAGTTTATTAGAGTTTCAGCAAAATCTGGGATGGTGTCGGACCGACCCAGTTGTTGAGTTGGCAGAGAAAAAGATTTCTTTTTTTACCTGCAATATATGGTGCTTGGTGCTCAAAGTGACAACAGTGCTTAACTCGGTGCTCGTAAATTTTGCTAGTTTTCTCACTGATTATTTTTCATCTTTGTGTATTTCTTCATCTGGTTTAGTTTGAAAGCTTCATTTCTTTCTTAGTTGTCAGTTTTTGTTGTCTGTTGCTTTGTTTTGGTGACTTTTCCTCTGTGTTTCTTTTTCCGTCGTCTCTTGTCAGGTATTTGTTGTTGTTGTTACTATCCTAACACATTGTCTGTGTCAGTGTTTGTGTGAGCCTAACCTTACCTGTTCATTTGTGTTTTGTTGTTGGCCATTGTGTAAAGCCTAACAGTTATACTTAGGCTTTTACTCTGCAAGTCTAAGGTTAGGGGCCTTAGTTAGCTTCTAAGTTAATATTCTAACGTTAACTTTAGGCCTATAGCCCAAGGTTAGGCTAGCTACAGTATCACCTAGTTAACTTACTAGAGGGTCTAGGCTAGTTTTCTTTATATTAGTAGGCCTAGGTCTAGCCAATACTTGAGGCTTTAGCTTATAGGGGTTAGCTACTGTAGCTCTTACTTTCCTTCATAGCTTACTTTTTAGATTTATTGTATTGTTGCCTGTTCCCGTACTGTACTTTTTTGTTGATTACCTATGGCTGAAGACCAACTTATTTGTTGTGATGATTGTGGTATGTGGGCTGAGTTTGTTAATTTGGGCCTAAATTGCACATTTGAAGAAGCATCTAGAGATACCTTTGTTTTTGTTTGTCAGAAGTGTAACCGCCTAAAAGAACTTGAAGGACTTTTGGCTGCTGCTGACAGCTCAAACAGGTCGGTTTCAGTACAGAAAGGTAGAAAGCCTGTTGAAATTATTGAGGGGTGTCCAGCTGTTGAGACGTCAAATTCTTTTTCGGGATTATCAGTGGAGGATATTGTTCAGGAGGTTGTAGAGGAATCAAAGGAGAGGGACGTAGGTATTTCTGGTGGTCTGTGGCAAGGTGAAAAGGCTAAGGGTAAGGTACTGTTTGTTGGGGACTCCATTACTCGGTATACTGATAGGGAATTTTGTAAGAGGGACCGAAGGAACAGGGTAAGGATTTGTCTCCCGGGTGCTAGAATTGAGGACATCTCGGCCAGAGTTGGCAAAATTGTTGGGGACGAGGAAGTTGTAGCTGTGCAAGTGGGCACTAATAATCTCAGTCGGGACAATCAAATTTCACTTAGGTCAAAGTATAAGGAACTGATTTGTAGGCTAAAGTCGACACGTTCGAAAGGGGTTGTTTGTGGTATTCTCCCTCGGTTTGATAGGAAGGTCTCTTGGGGCAAAATTTTGGGATTTAATAAGTGGTTGAAAAACGAGTGTGCTCTTGAGGGTTTCCTCTTTGTTGATACCTGGGCTGGTTTTGTAAATAGGAGGGATCTTTTTGCTAAAGATGGGTTGCACTTGTCGAGCATAGGGGCTAATGAGCTGGGTAGGCTGGTTTCTAGGGCTGTTGATTCGCAGGTGTCAAACTAGAGTCAGGGGTGAGGTCAGCCAAGAATGGGGGGGTTTCTGAGTTTTATTGTGCTCAGAGTGATTGTGTTAGTAACAAGGGGAAACATGTAAATAGGGCAGTTTGTGGAATGAAGGTCATGTTTGCCAATGTTCGCAGCCTTTTCAATAAGTTCAGTGAGTTCCTTGCTCATATTTCCATAGACAATCCAGACATAGTTGGGGTTACTGAAACTTGGCTCCATAGTGATATCAGCAACTCTGAAATTCAGGTTCCTGGGTACAAAATTTTCAGGCAGGATAGGGCTGATACTGTCTGTGGTAGGGGTGGAGGGGTTTTACTGTATGTTAAGGATAGCATAAATTGTGTTGATGTCACCAACAAGTTTTCTTCAGGATTTTCTAACTGCTTGTGGTGTGAAATTAGTTTTGGCAATGAGTCTTGCACTCCTTTAGTTGTTGGTATTATTTATCGTTCACCAAATTCTTGTGCTGATAATAATCAGAGTTTGTTCGAAAGTTTTAGGATAGTTTCTTCGAAAAGGGCAGTTGTGTTTGGGGATTTCAACTTTCCTGATATTGATTGGCATTCATGTACTAGTGGGTCACATGGGAGGGATTTTCTCGAGGCAGTGTCTGATGGTTTCTTTACCCAGCATGTTCTGTTTCCCACTCGTGAGGACAATTGTCTGGATTTGGTACTAAGTACCGATGAAAACATGGTTAGAAATGTAGCTAGTGGTGGTAAGATAGGATCTAGTGACCATGACCTCATAAGTTTTGAGTTACTTTGTTTCAGCAAACTTCAAGGCAGTGACAAAACTGTTTTAGATTTCAGCAAGGCTAACTATACTCATGCTAAAGAGCTTCTTACCATAGATTGGGTTGCACGTTTGTCTCACTTAGGTCCTGCTGAAGCATGGAGTGTCTTTCGTAATATAGTTACTGACACTACAAAGTTGTGTATCCCACTCAAGAAAGCTGTGGTTAAAAAAAGGCCAATCTGGATGTCTAGAGAGGTACTTAGAGCAGCCAGGAAGAAATGTAAGTGCTGACATCGTTATAGGGTCAGTAAGAATTCTGATGACTTTGCAGTCTACAAGAAGCAGGAACTCTTAGTTAAAAATTTGGTTATTGACACTAAAGCTAAGTTTGAAAAGCAATTGGCCAAGGAGGTTAAGGTAAATCCAAAATCTTTTCATGCCTATGTCAGGTCTAAGCAGAAGGTTAAGGAGGGTATTGGGCCTCTCCAAGGTAATGATGGCACACTAGTTACTGATCATCAGGATATGGCTAATTTGTTAAATGATTATTTCGTATCTGTTTTTACCAAGGAACCATCTGTTTTGGGGACTTGTAGGGATTCTGATAATTCTTCTTTAGTTAGTGATGTTGTCTTCTCTGAAGAGTTGGTTTGTAATAAGTTGAAGAGTTTAAAAGCTAGTAAGGCCCCTGGGCCTGATGGGATCCATCCTGCCATTCTCCATGAATGTTCCGAGATTTTGTCAGTTCCTCTTTGCATTATTTTTCAGAAGTTTCTGGATTCAAACTTTGTGCCTGCTGACTGGCGGATTGCTAATGTTACTCCAATTTTCAAAAAGGGGGATCGGAGCTTGCCTTGCAATTATAGGCCGGTCAGTTTAACCAGTGTTGTGTGCAAAGTTATGGAATCTGTAATCAAGGATTGTTTGCTTAAATATCTTTTAGATAATGGGTTACTCAATCTGTCACAGCATGGTTTTTTACCGAGTAGATCTTGTGTTACTAATTTACTAAGCTTTCTTGAGGATGTTTCCTTATCTCTTGACTGTGGTCACAGTGTTGATGTCATTTACCTTGATTTTTCAAAAGCCTTTGATAAAGTTCCATTAGGTAGACTTATGGTTAAACTGCATAGGTTAGGCATCAAGGGCAGTTGTGCTGACTGGATAAATTCATGGCTCAATGGTAGATCTCAGAGAGTTGTTGTTAATGGTAATTTCTCTTCTTGGAAAGAAGTTACAAGTGGAGTTCCACAGGGTTCTGTTCTTGGCCCGCTTCTTTTCTTAATTTTCATCAATGATATTGATAGCTCTCTCACATCTAGTATTAGTAAGTTTGCTGATGATACTAAGCTCTATAGGAAGGTTAGTGATAAGGATGATGTCTCATTACTGCAAAAAGACTTGGATAGGTTATTTTCATGGTCTCAGACTTGGCAAATGTCTTTTAATGCAGATAAGTGCAAAGTCCTTCACTTTGGTCCTAAAAATTTCAGCTATGATTATAACATGAATGGTAGTATTCTGAGTGATGTGACTTTTGAGAAGGATCTGGGTGTAGTTATTACAGGTGATTTAAAGCCATCTTGACAGTGTGCAGCTGCTGCTGCTAGGGCTAATAGGGTGCTTGGATTGATCAAGAGGAATTTCAGTAGTTTTAGTAAAGAAATTGTACTAAATCTGTATAAGCAGTTGGTAAGACCCCACCTGGACTATGCAGCCCAGGCTTGGAGTCCCTTCTATGAAAAGGACAAGCTTCTTTTAGAGCAAGTTCAGAGGAGAGCCACTCGCCTTATACCCGAGGTGAGACACCTATCTTATCATGTTAGACTTAAGCATCTTGGGCTTACCACCCTGGAGTTGAGAAGGATTAGGGGGGACATGCTTCAGGTGTACAAATTTCTCTCTGAAAGGAATCCTTTGTCCTATTGCAATTATTTAAAGGTTCAATGTAATTCTCGGGTTCGAGGCCATTGTAAGAAGCTAGTTAAGAATTTTGCAAGGCTCGACATTAGGAAGTTCAGCTTTTCTCATAGAGTTGTTAACGAGTGGAATAGTCTGCCTGAGTGGGTAGTTAACTCCACATCTGTGCACTGCTTTAAAGTTAACATTGACAAGTTCTTCCATAAGTGTGGTAGAATCTAATTGGCTGGGCTCGTTTGGTGTTGGTTGGTTCTTTGTTTTCAGTTAAGGTTGTATGGACTTCTGGGCATCTTATGGGGCCTTAGCCCTCCTTTGCCCTTTAACCTGTTATGTTATGTTGACCTCATTTGCCAGCTACATGTAGGCCTTTATATCTTTACCACATTTTCCTATGGAGAGACAGCTGTAGAGCTAGTTCAGATTTTTCAGCATACTGTAAGCTGTATGCTGTATGTATATGGCTCTGTGCAGGCACTGTGTGTTAACTAAGTGAGGCTGCATATCTTTGCACGTGCCAGCGTGAAATACATTACGGATTCACACACATTTGCTAGGCAGCCTGTGGTGAGCGTACTGCATCAAAAACTGACGGGCTGATTGACTCAGAAGCTATTGACGCACGTTGTTGGTTGGATCAATGCATGAAATTTGAATGTGGCCTTATTTGGTTTCGTCACTAGGCCTATACTTTGGAAAATTTTATTATGGAATAATAGGATTGCATTTAGCCTACCCTCAAACATGACTTCAAAAGAAATGCAAATCAACAGACTTCAAAACCAATACAATAGGCTATGGGATTATAAACAATGGGTCGACAAGGAAAATGGTAACACAACTTTCTTTCAGACTAGCCCAAATAGTGTATGTACAGCTCAGGTAATCAGATTAGGCCTACATAAATTATACCAACAACAGCCCAGTCCCTACCTCACTGAACTGCAACGCCGACACAATGATAAGAACTGCACCAGCAAACAGAAGGAGCACACTGTACCGGTTGGACAGAAATGTCAACGTCTGCTTTTGAATCACTTTTCCCACATTCATGTTTGAAAAATGGCCGATATGGAATACTGCATACAATAATATTCGTTTTCCTTGCTAACAAAGTTTTGTTCTTCAAACTGAGACCTTAAAATTCACATTTCGTTGAAGCGGTGTGTGATGTCAACAGTGCCACGGAGGCGGCCATGACAGTTATATAGAGGGCGCTTCTTCCTTAAATGTGTTGTTCAGCAGTACCTACAGTAGGAAATGTTAAGAGTGTTTGGCCCACAATGAGAACTGTGGTGTTCGTTCAAAGACAGGAGCTGGAGTTCACGGGAAATTTGTCGCCAAATGCACTCGTGCTGGGCGATGTGGATAATGACTCCGTAAGTTATGAAAATTGTCTCCTGTGTATAAGGATTAAATGATGTAACTTAATAATTTAATCGTAGGGACTTTGAAATCCGTTTTAGTGCTTCATGCAGCATGGTAGAGTGTAGAATACCAGTTGTACGAAATTGTTTGCCTATGCGTAACAAGTTAACAACATATGCCTTACATCCATACTGGAAAGTTCGTTTTTTCGCCGCCGAAGATTTACGCCAAAGGAAAGGCAAGATAAAAATTACGCCAGCCTCTGCTGTAGGCTACGTGCGCCAAATAGAAATCAGGATGACAAAATACGCCAGAAATTTGGCGTGACCGCTTGAGTGTCGCGCCGAAGATCTTCGGCGTAACCTACATGTTTTCCAGACGGGCCTTACATGCAATTAAGAACGTAGCCTATACTGAGTACTGAGTGCATTGGATTCATTCATATTAAAAGAGTCATTTTTTAAACGATACACATACATAGCTACAGAAAAATATTAAAAGAAATGACATGCTCCGTATTGACTGTGGAGGAGGGGGAGCAGGGTTCAAAACCAGGATGCATTCCATGTGAAGCCCACGCCGAAGTTACGCCGAGGTGTCAGCGTTCGTACGCCAACAAAACCATGTACCAAAGGTGTTTTTATACACACAACCTACATAACAGGTACTTTCATCGTACTTGAAGCAAAAAGTTACACACATCGATAATTAGCTCCTTAGTTTTTAACACATTAAGGTGTAACAAGTGATCATCGCACCACTAGACAAACCTTGTAATCGTGGTCTTCTTCTTCTTTTGGATCACGGTGACACATCCAGAGGACATTACTACACCGCGCATGCGTCAGGTGGTGCCCTAAGCCCTAATAAAATTGGTAAAGTAATGAACGGGGTCTAAGTGACCGTCTAAACCATCAATCAAATCAGCAGGGAGATTATTCCAATCCTTCAAAGTCTTGGGAAAGAAACTAAATTTATAACAGTTAGATCAAGAATAGAGTTGGCAAAAATGGAGGTTGTGCATCCCACGAGTAGTCCGGGTAGGGTGTCTAAGTCTGTCCATGGGAATATTAGCCTTACCGAAAAAACCTTTCGGGAAGAGATTAAGTCTATTTTGCTTGCAACGCTCAGCAAGCGTGGGGAGATCAAGGTCCTTCAAAATGACAGTCATTGACCCTGGCTCATGAGAAAATTCTGAACTAATAAAACGAGCCGATCTCCTCTGAATGCTCTCTAGCTTATCTTGTAAATAGGACTGATGTGGATCCCATACGCAACAAGCATACTCCAAGACAGGCCGGAGGAGACCCTTGTAGGCAGCTAACTTCACGTCGCGAGAGCAAAAAGATAGGTTTCTATAAAGTACTCCCAAAATCTTATTACCCTTGTTGCAGATAGACTGAATGTGCTTATCCCAGTTTAGGTCATTAGAAATCGTAACCCCTAGGTACTTTATCGAGTCCACCTTAACTAACTTTACATCGTTCAGGACATAATCGAATTTGACCGGGTTTTTTTCCTGGCGAATGTAATGATGTTACACTTAGAGGGCTGGAATCTCATGCCCCAAGTCTTAGCCCAAAGAGCTAGATTGTGGATGTCATTCTGGAGCATACCACAATCATTAACATTCTCTGTGACCCGATAACATACACAGTCATCAGCAAAAAGTCTAATATTAGAGGAAGTGGCATTTACAATGTCATTAATATGAACAAGGAAAAGAATGGGTCCAAGGACAGACCCCTGGGGGACACCAGAAACAACATCGTCAAAAGGGGACCGGGTACCATTAACTACAACAGCTTGCTTACGATCTGAAAGGAAGTCGTCAACCCACCGAAGAACCTGTTTGGAAACACCAAGGCTAAACAATTTGGTTTTTAGCAGCTCGTGAGGCACGGTGTCAAAGGCCTTTTCAAAATCCAAGATTAAGACATCGACCTGCTTTTGTGAATCCAAAGATGAAGCCCAGTCTTTGACGACAGATACTAGTTGGGTGTCACAGCTGTGTGACTTTCTAAAAGCATGTTGCTTTGTTGATAGGGTATTATTCGACTCAAAGAAGTCCATCAAGTTGGAACTTATAATATGCTCTAACAATTTACAACAAATACAAGTGAGCAAAACAGGCCGGTAGTTGCTAGGGAGAGAACTATCGTTCTTTTTGTAAATAGGGCAAACATTTGCCCTCTTCCAATCGACGGGTATCCTTCCGTTTGAGAGGGATTGTTGATACAAGTGGCTTAACATAGGAGCAAGATCAGAAGCAATTTCACTAAGGACCCAAGGATGAATATTATCAGGTCCCACAGCTTTGTTTCTATTAAGGCCTTTTAACAGCTTTTCAACTCCATGAGTAGATATGGTAATATTAGCCATTCTGCTGCAAGTTGGTCTACAGAAAGGGATAACATTAAACAAGGTTTTGGTAAATACACTTGCAAACTGAGCATTGAAAGCACAGGCCTTATCCAAGTCAGTAGTAGCTAGTTTGCTATCCGTTTTAAGAGGGGGAATACCATGTTTTTCTTTTTTTTTGCCATTTATGTACCTCCAAAAAGGTTTCGTATCATGTTTTATATCACCAATCATACCATTGACATAATTTGTGTGGGAGATTTGGACCTCTTTTTTGATTCTAGAGCGCAATTCAGCCCACTTGTCACGCAACTTGTTGTTGTTAGTTTTTTGAAGATAGCAAAGGTGAAGGTGGCATATGAGTCGATGTCATCTGACAGGAACCAGTAGGCCTAATGACTGTATCATCTGCATATTATATGACACTACAGTCTCTGGAGTTACTCTGACAGTTGCTGGTATACAGGGAAAAAAGCCATGGGGAGAAGACACAGCCCGGAGGCGCACCTACCTGTGCACTTAAAATCATTTCCCCTGAGTAGACATCACCTACCTTCACCTTCTGTGGTCTCTTTCTAAGGAAGTCATGAATTTATAGGGTAATACGGGGGAATACACTCTAAGCAATTAATTTGGCAGTAAGTGTGGAACAATCGTGTTGAATGCACTAGAAAAGTCTATAAAGATAGATCTCACATACTGTTTGTCTTTGTCGAGATGAGGGATTAGCCCTAGCAGCAGCTGCACACTGTCTGTCACTGGCTTTAAATCCCCTGTAATAACTGCACCCAGATCTTTCTCAAAAGTCACATCACTCAGAATACTACCATTCATGCTATAATCATAGCTGAAATTTTTTGGACCAAAGTGAAGGACTTTGAAAGACATTTGCCAAGTCTGAGACCATGAAAACAACCTACAGTATCCAAGTCTTTTTGCAACAGTGAGGCATCATCCTTATCACTAACCTTCCTACAGAGCTTAGTATCATCAGCAAACTTACTTGTACTAGATCTATGTGAGATAGCTATCAATATCATTGATGAAAATGAAGAAAAGAAGTAGGCCAAGAACAGAACCCTGTGGAACTCCACTTGGGACTTCTTTCCAAAAAGAGAAATTATCATTAACAATAACTCTCTGAGATGTACCATTGCGCCATGAATTTATCCATTCAGCACAACTGCCCATGATGCATAGCCTAGATGCAATTTAACCATAAGTCTACCAAAGGAACTTTGTCAAAGGCTTTTTGAAAATCAAGGTACAATAAATGACATTAATTAAGCAAACAATCCTTGATTACAGATTCCATAACTTTGCACACAACACTGGTTAAACTGACTGGCGTATAATTGCAAGGCAAGCTCCAATCCCCCCATTTGAAAGTTGGAGTAACATTAGCTATCTTTCAGTCAGCAGGTACAAAGTTTGAATCCAGAAACTTCTGAAAAACAATGCAAAGAGGAACTGACAAAATCTTGGAGCACTTATGAAGAATGGCAGGATGGATCCCATCAGGCCCAGGGGCCTTACTAGCTATTAAGCTCTTTAATTTATTACAATTCTTCAGAGAAAACAACATCACTAAATGAAGAACAGTAAATCAGAACCCCTACAAGTCCCCAAAATAGATGATTCCTTGGTAAAAACAGGTACGAAATAATCATTTAACAAATTAGCCATATCCTGATGATCACTAACTAATGTGCCTTGATTAACTTGGAGAGGCCCAACACCCTCCTTTACTTTCTGCTTAGACTTGACAAAGGCATGAAAAGATTTCAGATTTACCTTAACCTCCTTGAGCAACTGCTTTTCAAACCTAGCTTTAGTGTCAATAACCAAATTTTTAACTAAGAGTTCCTGATTCTTGTAGACTGCAAAGTCATCAGAATTCTTACTGACCCTATAGTGAAGTGATGGTTTCAACTGGTTTTGGAGGAAGTTGGAAAGAAAATCTACCTGCTTTCCCCATTTTGTTGATAGTACCCCAATGTAGGGTCAATAAATCAAGTATATACCCCTATCTTTTCAACAATTACATGTTTCACTAGAACTCTGAATGGACTCTTAATTTGGAGCCCACTACTGAAATTGGTCTAGCTACAAAACTCTGCTCACTGTGCCATCTGGGGTTGCACTAGAGTAGATGAATCTCATATCTGCAGTAATACAAGTCTTTTTTACCCTTTTATTGACAGGCATATGAACTCGTGGTTGGAAGCTTGGATGGCGATCTTCTTGTATTCAAAGGAGAGGAAACAGAGCCAGTAGCAAGTGCATCTGGCCTTGGAATGGTAATGCAGAAAATTACTTACTATTTGCTTGTAGTATTTTCCATTTATCTTATCCTTCTTCTCTTATTTTGGACAACAGGAAAATACTACCTGGAAAGGCAACTTGAAAGAGGAACAAACCCCTACTTTCATTTTAATACATGCAGGATGATAAACAAAGAAATCATGAACACATTAAAAAATCAGCATCTTACAGTACAGTACACTATGTTGCTTCATTATCAAAATGGTACCATTTGTTTTTGGAATATGACATACATTAGCCAAAATTGTGGTTTGTAATATTAAAGCCTGTAAGTTTTACATAAACCATGTTCTTTGCTTGAAAGTGTGGTGCATGTATATTTTTCAAATCAGTATGGCTTTTCTTATGACATCAGGGTTTTGTTTATGAATGCCATGCCATTGGTCAGCTTATAAACAGAAATTACAGAATGTGCATTCATGGTACGTGTACACAGCAGGACCCCACACTAGACAACTGGGATACAAGGGATGCTTGATAGTCACTGCTTTAAATACAGAGATCGACAACAGAGTGATATCAGTGTGAAACCTCTGTAGTCCCAATGTGAATCTACATGACTTTTTGATTTTTTGATTGGTTCTTGAGCATTAGAATAGTTACTGTATCAGCTAAATTCATGGAATTTCTTCTTTTACAGATAACATGTGTGGGAATTGGAGATATATGCCATCAAGGAAAGGTAGGGTACAATGTACTACAATAGTAGATCTACTTACTCTTATTAACATTTTACTTAGTTTCTATTGTTTTTTATGCTTTTTAAATTCTGTACATTCAGTGCTTTTCTTTTATATGAGGGCCTCGGGGGGATTAGCAATTTTGCTAACCGAGTCTTACCCTCCTTTCAAATGTTAAATAAATAAATAAATAAACAAATAAATAGTTTTGGAGTCAGGTACCTACAGCCCTATTAATTGCAACTTTGGAG
Source organism: Holothuria leucospilota (assembly GCA_029531755.1). NCBI lineage: Eukaryota > Metazoa > Echinodermata > Holothuroidea > Aspidochirotida > Holothuriidae > Holothuria > Holothuria leucospilota. The sequence goes on from CM055979.1 coordinate 44,266,394, forward strand.
TCGCAACTCCTACAATTATGACATCAGTGATCATACTGTAATGGAGGCAGGAATATGTACCTTCATCAGCCATGAACTGTAGATCTAGTAGCCTATTAATACACCAAAAGACCTACACTACAGGCTTTTCTACAGCTGAGTTGTGCTGCCTATGTTAGAGAATTGTTGTGGCAAACTAAAGAGGAAACAAGGATGAGAGAAAATAATTAAAAGAGGCAGTTTTATTACAATACTGTATGTCATGAAAACCTACAACTGACCATACACACAAACTCCAAAGAATGAACTTGGTGCACATTTTGATACAGGTGTTGTACTGAAAAGTCCCAATCATGGTTCAAGGGAATGTCATGTTGCTATTTGATTTCCATGCAATCTTGAGTCATGACTCTGAAGTACAGTAGTTGGGTAACGCACCCATGCCTAGTAAAATTTTACCTTCTTTTCCTTATTTTTTTAATGACCAAACAAAACATCATGATGTTGTTAAATAATTGCAGGTTATGACTGATTTCATATTGTCACTGTTAGCATATTGAGTAACCCTAACCTTTGTTTCAGACATGGCTTCAGTCTGTCAAATTGCATTGTTTTATTTACCCTTTCAAATAGGCCTTTCTTTTTCCTATGCTATAATTCACTACACTGAGGTAATTATTGTGACCCTTGAACAGACAACTCCCCCCTCACTCAGATAATTCCCATTTAGAAAACTTCCCTGAAAAATTCCCACTTGGAAAAAAACTCAACCATGACAAATAGGCTACCCCTCAGTCAACTTCCCCACCAGAAAATTTGGAATCGTCCTGGGTGCAAGTTGGCCAGGAGGAAATTACCAGTATGAATACTGTCAGGGGTTGGACTTATTGGGGAAAGTGTCTGGGACCCACTAGTGACCCAGTGCAACACTTCTTATACATGTACTATTATGTTCAATGACTTGTTGGCAGTCAGTGTGTATTCTGGATTCATTTGTAAACTATTATAAGTTTCCAGTGTAATCTGTTTGTTGTTCTCCTAGAATAACATCTTTACAATGAGTGCTGAAGGCTACTTCTACATTTTTGATATCAAAGTTTGTGATTCAGAAGAGGAAACCAGTAAGGTACTGTACTCTCACTTGTACCTACAACAGGGGTTCTGAAGTGTTTACTATTATTATTATTATTATTATTATTATTATTATTATTATTATTATTATTATTATTATTATTATTATTATTATTATTATTATTATTATTATTATTATTATTATTATTATTATTATTATTATTATTATTATTATTATTATTATTATTATTATTATTATTATTATAATATTATTATTATTATTATTATTATTATTATTATTATTATTATTATTATTAATATTATTATATTATTATTATTATTATTATTATTATTATTATTATTATTATTATTATTATTATTATTATTATTATTATTATTATTATTATTATTATTATTATTATTATTATTATTATTATTATTATTATTATTATCCTTTCATTCACAGCTCTTTCTCTCAGCTGGATTCACATGTGCTGACATCGGGATCCTACCCGGATCCTGGGAGGTCAAGCACCCTTCTGAGAATGTGGGCGCTGCCGAGGATTGCTTGCTTCATGAGTTTCCTCATGTCATGTTCTCCGGGTGCCCTTTGGAGGTGGCCTTCCAGACTGGTACTGACTGCACCGAGTGCCCCAATCACTATTGGTATCACCTCTGCTTTGACATCCCACAGTTTCTGTATCTCTAACTTCAAGTCTTGGTATTTTTGTGTCTTTTCTGCTTCTTTCCCTCGTATGTTCTTATCAAGGGGGATCGCAACATCTATTATCTTGGCGGTCTTTTCCTGCTTGTCAACTACAATTATGTCAGGTCTCCTTGCTGTTATGACCTTGTCAGTTCTGACTTCGAAGTCCCACAGTATTTTCACTCGGTCTGTTTCATTGACTGTCTCTGGTCTATGCAGCCATGGATGTTGCTCAGCTGTGGGGATACCGTAGTGTCGACATATTTCAAGGTGCAGGGCAGCTGCTACTTTGTTATGTCTCTCCAGATATTCAGTGGCTGCAAGTTTCTGGCAGCCCGCTACGAGGTGGTTCACCGTTTCATCTGTTTCTGTGCACATTCGGCATTTACTGTCCGTTGTCACTTTCATTATGTTGGCTTGATGGCTTTTGGTGTTAAGTGCCTGGTCTTGGGCAGCTGTGATGAGTGCTTCTGTCTCTATTTTCAAGCCTGTGCAGGATAGCCACTTGTACGCCATCTCCGTGGTTGTAACCTCTTCTACTTGCTGGGGGTATTGACCATGTAGTGGCTTTTCTCTCCATTTACTCTTGTACCTCCGTGCCCATCCTGCCTTCCACTCATCCTTCTTGACCACCTCTGGTTGCTGTTGTTGTTTGGTTTGCCAGGCAGCTTGGAGTAGGGGCTCTTTGTCTTTCATTCTTTGGATGTATTCATCGAGACCCACACTTTCTGCGGTGACCGTAGCTTCCACCTCTTTCAGCCCTCTACCGCCATGGTGTCTTGGGAGGTAGAGTCTGTGCACATCTGCTCTTGGGTGGAGTCCTCCGTACATGTTCAGGAGTTTCCTTGTCTTGCGGTCGAGGTCCTTCATCTCTGTTTGTGTCCACTCAATTATTCCTGCAGTGTAGCTGACAACTGGCATGGCATATGTATTGATAGCCTGGATCTTGTTCTGTCCACTTAGTTTCGTTTTCATGACTTGCCTGATCCTCTTGGTGTAGGTCTTAATTGTGTTGGCTTTTACTTGTTTCTGGAGGTTTTCCATGCCCTGCAGGATACCGAGGTACTTGTATCCTCTTTCTACTTCCACGTCTCTGATCTTCCCGATGTCTAGGAGTAGGCCCTGCGTAACTTCCACCTTCCCTCTCTTGATTATGAGCCTGCCACATTTTTCAAGGCCGAACTTCATGCCAATGTCGTCACTGAAGATTCGGACTGTGTTGATCATCATCATCATCATCATCATCATCATCATCATCATCATCATCATCATCATCATCATCATCATCATCATCATCATCATCATCATCATCATCATCATCATCATCATCATCATCATCATCATCATCATCATCATCATCATCATCATCATCATCATCATCATCATCATCATCATCATCATCATCATCATCATCATCATCATCATCATCATCATCATCATCATCATCATCATCATCATCATCATCATCATCATCATCATCATCATCATCATCATCATCATCATCATCATCATCATCATCATCATCATCATCATCATCATCATCATCATCATCATCATCATCATCATCATCATCATCATCATCATCATCATCATCATCATCATCATCATTACATATTTGGTACAAACAATAGTGAAGGTACCAGGTAAGTGGGTATAGACCAGAGATCTGAAACACACACAGTGAAGTGAGTGCACCCCTTACCTTATCTTAAGAATACCTAATACATAGATAAATAATGATCAGATAGTCTCTTACGAAAGCTCCTCACAGAGGGAATTTCCTGCAAATCCAGAGGAAGATCATTCCAAAGTCTTGTAAAATGAACAAAGGGGGAATTATAGAAAGTCTGAGTCTTCGCAGTCCAGTGAAGAAGCCTTCCAGGGGCACGAGTGCTAGGTCTAATGAATTGAGTAAATTCAGCTGGACAGTACCCATGAACAATTTTATGACCAAGAGCAAGTCTCTGTAATGCAAGGTTGTGCTTGATACTGATAATACTAAAATGCTTTAACCTGTCTTTGTATGATACTATCTCATTTGGAAATTTCCTCTGATACAAAATTCTGGTAGCCCTCCTTTGTACAGCTTCAATACGGTCTAAATGACATACGTTAAAAGGGTGCCAAATAGAACCACAATACAACAAAACAGGTAAGACAAGAGTCTTATATAAAAGTAAGAAAGAATCATGAGGCATCCCATTTGTACAAGGAGAAACAAATCCTACTAGTCTAGAAGCAGATTTACAAATATGTTCGAGATGATTGTTGAAAGAAAAATTGCTGCTAAACAGAACACCTAGGAGCTCATAATTCTCAGCAACATTGAGAGGATTGCTTCCAAGACAATAATCATGAAATAAGGCATTGTTAGGTTTACACCTAGAGATGTGCATGATAGCACACTTAGATACATTCAGTGGAAGCTCGTTATCAATAGACCACTGGAAAACAGTGTTTAAATCATTCTGTAAAATATCCTTATCCCCTTCACAAGTAATAGGTCGGATAATAGTATGATCATCAGCAAACTGAAACATTGTTGAGGAAAGACCAGAGGAAATATCGCTGACATAAGCAAGAAACAGTATGGGACCCAAAACAGATCCCTGTGGAACTCCACTATAGATAGTGGTCCACTCAGAAAACGCCCCTGAAAAACTACTCTTTGTTGGCGCATCCATAGGAAGTCCTGAGTGCAGGGGCCATATATTCTTGACTTTTTACTTTAGATACAGTACAGGCTGCTAGAATAAAGTGGACGTTGGGTGTGTTAAGTGTTAGAAGATTTGCATAAGACACCGTTAGACAACTCTGGCCCTAACGTTGTGCCAGCTAACGTGTTGGTAGCTCAGAGCGTTGGGCAGAAACATTCCCGATGCAGGTATTGTTATCAGAGTAGTTAGGACATTATTAAACAACTTTGTTTCCTTATTAAAATTTAGGGCACCTCAAATCTTCCATGTGCCATTTCAAAAGGCTTTGTGTGCCATTTGTGGCCCTATGGCTACCACATGAAAACCTACAGTAGGTCCTAAACCTTTTGTTGCTTGCAGAATTTTTCTTTTCACTTGTTCATCTAGCTTTCTAGTTTACATGTATTTAGCCAGGGTAGTGCCCATGCATTCTTCAGGTTGTATTTATTTATAAGCAAAATATGCAACAGGGTGAAGGGAAATGAAGCAAAACAAATGTTTTGAATTTGAGCACATTTTCAGTAAAATTTGGGCATATCTGAAGAATTGTAAACAGCACTGTTGCATTTGATGAAATGGAGCTAACACATTATCACAGAACATGCAAAGTTGTAACCAGTCATTTGGGAACCTTTTAATGAAAGTTTTATAACTATTTACAATAAATTTATGGTATTGAAGATGCTATTAAAGTACAAATGCTTTCTCCCCAACTTAGATTAATGTACCCTATCATTTTTATGAATAGATACATGAATTGATAAATTCATGCAGAATTGCTCCTTGATTTGCTTTTAATGTGCAAAGTTTGTGTTCTGAATATCAGGAATGATACTTGTAAAGGGAGATAAAAAGATGTTTGTACAATTTGGCTGATGTTTCAAAGTAAGGTTGGGATGACTGCTTATTCTTGATCATTATCATTGAAGTTGGATGGAAATGAAGAATCTAAAGAAGAGAATCAGGGAGAAGTTAAACCAGAAAAAAAAGAAAGTCACCGACTGGAGGAAATTCATAAGCAACATTTACCAGCCAACTCAAAGGTTGTTCTCTTAGCAGATATTGGTAAGATAAATCTATTTTGATCCTACTTACCTCACCTATTACTAGTACTGGACAGTCCCATCTACCACAGAATAGCCATTCTTTTAGGTCCGACCAAGTGGTGCCAATCATACTTCATAGAATGCTAGCTCCAAGTAGTCGTTGTTTCATTGCCAGCAGAATATCAGGTCTAACTAATTTCTGTTTATGGTTAAAGATAAGGTATCATGGTTCATCTCACGGCTCTCGATGCCGTTCATATGTTATGAAATATTTCATTAATTTAAAATTTAATTCAACTGAAGAGAAAAATTGCTCAAAAACCATTCAAAACCATAAATTCCCAAGTTTTGCTGAGATCCCCCGAATTGCCGTGAAGTGGAAATACAGAGTGCTGAAACTTCCGAAAGTTTTTGTGACGTCATAAGTGGTGTAGTGGGGAATTACTGTGTGAACTAGCTCACTAGACGAACATGATTTATGTTAAGTTTGAGTGTGAAACTTTATGTTATGATGTAATAAGGCGGGACATTTGTTCAGATCATGCACTATTGCGTTTGGTCGAGGGCTTGCCCGTGCCCAAGTTTCTATTCCAGTGTGCGCGATTAAAATTATTAAGAGAGCTTCTAACAGCAGAGGCTGACGGATACTTTAAAAATTGGAGGGTGAAAATAATGGGCAGAATAAAAAGTCCGTTTATAGTAGTGGCAGGACGCTACCAGTAATTGAATGCTTGGTCCGAGACGTCATGCAACGCAGATTGCCATGCAGTGAAGGGTAAAGCACACACGCAGTATTACATATTTACAACACACGCGTATCGCATACCACTTTAAAACGCTTTAATAAGTTCATTGCGACTGTTTATACAAAGACGCTTGCCCTTCAAAACGAAAGAGGCGCGCAGTCCAGTGACTTTGTTAAAACACTAGGGAGGTTTCATGCATGCAAAAGTCAATTAACTTAATGCAACTGCATTCTGGAGGACAAACACATACACGCGTATGCTACAGGTAGGTCATGCACTAAAGTAATGTGGTGCGTGGTGCAGTGTCCTCCAGAACAACCGTGCGCCTATTGAGTTTGACCTTTTTGACTTTCCAAGCTCCCTGTAGCGGCTGGCGCGCATATAAAGCGCACGTGTACACTTACATTCAGCATACAGTGTATGGCGTACGGTGGTCGTGTGCGCAAGTGTGATTATCCACTTATGATGTCCTAGTCTGGTATTACCGAACAAGCACGACAATTGTCCCCACAAAGCCGAAAATCCCTGTTCACAGAAAAAACACCAAAAACTGGCCAAAATTTTCGTTTTGCAGAAATTATTGTATCCGACATTATTTATCAGACCCATTTAACATTCTGAAGGCTTATTGTCTGTCATGATACTTGGACTTTAAATACCTTTCATTTTGAACCTTTTCCAAGAGTATGGGTCCTGCCCCTCTTAGCAGATATTGGTAACATGATTTTATCTGAACCAGATGAGCTGGATGAGTCATGAAAATTTGAAATAATTATAATAATGACAAGTAAGTTTGTGGTACTAGAACATGTCATGAAATAACATAAAAAGAGGTCAAAGTTATGTAAAGACGAGTTAAGAAATAAAAAAGGGGTGTCAGTATTTAGAGGATAGTGTTGCAAAGCCCAGTGGTGAAAGATTTCAAAAGTTTGTTTCAGTTTACTTCATTGTCTCCAAGAAATTTTCAGAGAAAGCAAGAAATTTTACCTATTGAAGGAACCAGATTAAAGTTTGGTGTGTGACTTTCATGAATACTGTTAAAAGTGGTACAAAGGTAGAATAAAAAGACTGCATTTAGAAGAATGACACCTTTTGTAGAGTTGAAGACAAGTTTTGTTGAAGATGTGCTATGTTGAACCATGCCATAATTTGCTTTCCACTCTAGAACCATGATTTTAAACTTTCATGACAGATCAAAGAATATACTGAACACCTGGCTAATGTAAGCAGAGTGGTCACAAATTGCAAAGGATATTTGACAAAAATTCAGTTTTAATATATTCAATTTCATATTTTCCAGATTTAGATAATTCAGCTGAACTAGTTGTTGGTTACACTGACCGAAAAGTCAGAGCTTTTAGGTGGCAGACTTTTGTTTGCGAGGTAAGCCTTCATGTTACTCTTCTTGAGAGTTTATGGGTGAAGGAATGTTTCAGACCTTCTCTAAATTGTAAATTTCACTCGCTCGTCTGGGGTTTCTTGACACAGACTGTAGGAAAAATGTAAACCTCCAGCAATGGAGATAGGGTTGAAGTTGTGCCCTCCTATTGTTGATGATGATGTCATGATATGTATGTGAGCAAGGTCTAACTGTTAAAAGAGGTACATATTAGGCCTGGGAGACTCCAATATATTTGGAGTCAGGTACCCATAGTCCTGTAAATTTTGACTCTAAATGAATTTGCAACTCCTAGAATGACCTCATTACTGACACAAGAAAATGCATCTCAGTAGCTATAGAAAGTCGATTACTAGCCTTCCAATAAGTATTAGTAGACCTTGTGCATACGATGTCACAGAGCAGAAAGTGCTCCCTCATTTGGAGGAAACTGGCGTATCATTGCAAGTTACCTTAACAAATGCAGACAGCTAATTTGTCAACCAATTGCATAAGCGCATAAGTCTTTTACACACGATTGCGAAATCTACACGTTCGTGCATGTGTGCTTCATTAATTTCCTCCAAAATGACATCAGTGTGATGTCAATGCATAAGGTCTATACACTAGTAAGCCCACACTATTGGTTTCTCAATGCCAGAGGTTCTGTACCCGCAGTGTTGGAGAATCTTAGTTGCCTTAAAACTTGTGATTGAATAAAGAAAAAGATAAAAAATGCCAATTGGAATTTACAAGTTTATTACAACCTCTGAATTTACGCAAAGAAGAAACTCCAAAATATGACTTTGTGCATATTTTAACAGTATTAAAAAATTCCCCAAGAGTTACAATTCAAAGGAAATCAGAATCGTAGAGCCAGGCAGTCCCCCAAGCCTAGTGCATATAACAGCAGATTGTATGGTAACTAATAGATAATTGATAACAGAGTCCACACAAAATGCACGGTTAGTGCAACATCAACTAAAATCCTATAAAGAAAAATTTGTGCTGGCAATTTCTACATCTTTTTACCCAGACTGTTATAACTATGGTTAACATGAGGAAATGTGGAACTTTACAAAATATGGCCCAGCTTTGAAAAATTCCTTACAAAATGGTTTGGTAATGGGGAGCTTGTTTGAAGAAAACAGTATGGTAATTTCTCTTTACCAGAGTAACTTCTGAATCTATAGACGATGGCATCTGAAGCTTCCTCAAGCATGTGTTTTGTCTTTCCAATAGATGCTTTTGTTTTTGAACTTACAGGCTGAATGAGGTGACTCTGATGAGTCATGACTCTGTAGAATAATAAATCAGTGTATGATTCATCAATTCTAAGTCAGAGTGTAAGTCATCAGTCTTTGAGAGTCAGGTCAAACCTGAGTCATGATAATTTTAAAAGATCAAAACAAAGTTAGACCTGGATTTAAGTTTTAGACTCAAATCTTATACTTTGGTTTAAATCATGGAAAATAAATTTTGCTTTGAAGAGACTTGTTTCTTTGGAATGACAAGTCATTTGATAGAATGTGTTTCCCTGATACATCTTTGATGTGTCTTTATCTGAATATGGTCATGAATTAAAAGTCTCATCCTGTTTAATACCAGGATATCCAAGGGAAAAGTCGCTTGGCACCTATTAAGAGGGAGTAAATCTTGGAAGATTTTGTAGGTATTTTGCTTCCTGTTTATGACTTATTGAAGCTTTTTGACCATGTTTTTTTTTCAGAAAGATGGAGAGTCCTCAACATATGCTAAGTTGGTGCTTTTACAGACTTGGGTCCTACCAGCTCAGGCATGTTGCATTAATTAATTAAGTTGTTGCTTGTACAGATAGGAATGGAATGGAGTGAAGCAGAGTGGAATGGAGTGTAGTGTATGGGAATTGAATGGAGTGGAATGGAAAAAAATAGAACTTTATTAAACCCATGAAAGGGAATTCTGATTTCCTGCAGACTGCTTAAATCAACATGAAAAATGTGAAAAGTAAACAAAAAAAAAAGAAAGTAGTAGTAACATATACAATAGCAAACCTGAATTAAAATTTGAGAAGACCAGAAACAAAGAAATATATTAAATAGAGACAATTCCACAGTTTCAAAAAGGAAGATAGGAGCCATTACCTACTAACAGTAGGGTAATAAAATGTGACCAGGTGAAGTAAGATAACATATGCTAAGTTGGTACTTATTCAGACTGGTTTTACTCCCACAGGTATATTGCATGAAGTAAGAAAATGTATGATAGGGTGGCCCTTTTAAAGATTTGGGGCCTTCCAGCCTAGGTATGTTGAATAGGTTAAGACAACATAAATGCTAAGTTGGTGCTTATTCATACTAAGGTTTTATTACCCCATGTATGTTGCATGGGGTAAGAAAACATGACAAGGTGGTGCTTTTAGAAACTTGGGTATGTTGTCTAGGCTAAGACATCTTATGCTGAGTTGGTGCTTTTAAAGAATGGGAACTCCAGTTAGTGTTGTGTGGGGAAGGTCAACATATGAAAGTTGGTTTTTCTTCAGACAGTTGGGTTCTGCCATTGAACCCTGATATGTTGTTCCAGTGAATCATAATACTTCCTTAATACAGAGAGAGGAGTCTAATTGTGAATCTAATGTGAAGCAAAAAAGACAATCACTATTTCCAAATTGCCAGAAATGAGCAGAAATTGCATAACAAATTAAGAGAACTATGTCAGATGGATCCATGTTTATCTGTTATTATTACAATTTAAAGTTAATTCTTACTATTTTATTCTTTTCTTGACAGATTGGTTCTTTGTCTCTCAGCAGACATTCCGATAATTTTCCTAAACTAGTAGTTTCACAGCCAGGATGTAATTATGCAGAACTGTCATGTGATTGGGTCTCAAGGTCAAAGTTCAAGGAGCCAAGTGAAGAAATGTTAGTGTGTGTTAAGCTTACTCAATAATTTTACAGTGCTTTAAAGAAACTGTAAAGATCATTTTCAGTTATAGCATAAATCAAATTTTTTTTATGTATTTTTATTGGGAGAAGTAAACTTTTGAGATACAGCAAGGAAGCCTTTAAGCATAATTTTAGTGCAAGCTTTCCTTTTACTGCAATATTCTCAGTTTAAAAAATAGCTCTGGACTTAGGGTTTGCAATGCACGGTATTAACATTTTTGCACAATTTTCAAAAGAGTTATCTGTCTCAAAGTGTGTTTACTTTTGTAAATGAAACCAAAAAACTCACTGTAGGTAACATTTCCTGATGAATTTAATTTCAATAGAGCAAAATGTTCTTTTATGATTATTAAAAAGCAAGTCTTTCTATTTTTATTAAAATAGTAAGCCAGTCATTCATCATCCAATCACAAATAAGCGAGCCAGAAATGCAAACATCTCCACAGAAATTATAGCCAATGTCTCTAAAGGTCAGTACAGGATTTCTTTCATTAGCAGTTCTCCCATTTCCAGTAGTGTATTAATATGTGGATGAGAAATTTGTTTTAACAGTCAACTTCAAACATGGTGTCTGGCATTCAGGTATTTTGAGTAGTAAAATAATTTTACAAAAAGATGATACAAAATTTATCCATTTTGGAAGGACAAAATTTGCAAGGCATACATTTGTATTTATTTTTCTGTGGGACTATGAATGGATCACAATCATGTGTTTGAATATGTCCCTCTAGTATGCACATTAATTTATGTTATAGAAGTAATAGACAAATCCCAAACAGTTTTGTTTTAGTAATGATGTAGAATCATGACTTATACTTAAGTTTTTTTCTCCATTTATTCAGTTTCAAGACTTTGTTCAATGTAGTACATATTTTACTGTTTCATTCATAGTCATGTTACATATATAAAACAAACAAATCAATTCATATTCATTTAGTGCCATGAATGACATAATAATACTTCAGAAATTCATTTATGAGTCTGCATCTGTCTTTGGTTTTTCCGCAATTTAAAGAACAAAGACAAATTTCTCATTTTCCTACTTCGATCGCCACTTCACTATCATGAATACATACAAGTGGGTTTATATACAAACGTGTTGTACTTAAATAACCTAATTATCAATTAAATATCAATTATCTTATTAAATAAAATATTACACTCCTTAAAAGCTTCTTTCAGTTCTGCTAATGAAACAGCATTTTTCTTTCTTAACAAACTTTGTTGGCTATACTTTTTCAATTCTTATAGCAAATTTAAATTTCAGAATAAAAAGATCAATGTTTGGCAACTCGCCTTGTCTCCTGCATTGATAAATATTCCTTTTCATGTTTAAATAAGGTAATTAAAGGGGTGAATAGAACCTTTTTCAAATCCAAAGAAAATGTCATACTTAGAACAAAAGAATTATTCCTTTAAAAAGCAAAACTCAACATCAAGAATAAAAGCAGATGTAATACTGCAATCCCAAAAGAGGTGTTCTAGGCTTTCTATTTCTGTTTCACACAAGGAGCATTTATCACATTCCACTTTCCCCATGGTATACAAAAGCTTATTGGTGGCTATTATTCTGTGAAGAAAACGGTTTTGAAACTACTGTAGCTTAACATCTGAAATGACCTTCCAGGGCATGTTGAAATATGCTCCCAGTCTTTTGATTCAATATCTGCGAATTGCCCCTTCCATTTCTTTACAGCTGGTGGTTCAGTAACATTACACTTAAGTTGTAAATTGTAAATAAATTGGGAAACACATGGTATGCATAATATTTTCTCTTAGAAATGATCATTATTATGTGAGTCATCAAGATTGAACCCAGCCATTATCTAACTTCGGGGTTTACTCATCCTTAAACTGAATCAGACATGTAGCAAGTCATTCAGGCTTGTAGTGGAAAAAAAATGAGTCGAAGTTCATTACTGCAACATATTAGTGAAGAGTTAAGGAATTGGCTAATCTCTTTCAATCACTTTATCAATGACACAAAACATCAGTAAATCACTAATCTATCCAAGATGTAACTGAGTAACTTGCCAGATATCATCCTAGTAAATTTTTAAATCAAAGTGTACAATAGTTAGCCATTACAAGGCTTGTGAATGATTAAAATCAGCAATATCCCAGTGCAAATGATGATATATTTCCCCATCAGGTGATGAGAAGACACAAATCTCCGATCATCTGGGATCTGATCGGTTTGCTATGTGTACTCTTGATGGTAAGTCTGAAACTAAATTATGAAATAGTAAAATACTGTTTGGATTCAGTGAAGATAATGCCACAGTTCATCTTCAGTAGCATGTGTGCAGTAATGTGTGCCAAAGACATACAAGCTAAGGCGATAGGAGGGGTGGGGATGCTTCATTCTCTCTGGCATTCAAGCAAAAGCTGTATCTCAGGCAGTTGTTTGGAAAATATTTGAGCAATTTCTTTGGCAATACAGGTTTTTCTCTGGGAAAAACAGTGCTTGTTGTAATTAGAAAATAGATGAATGAGAGAATCTACTTTTCTGCGATTACAATGACAATTAAAGGGCCAGTTCAATCACCTCAAGTTGTATTTTCATATCTGGACATGATTCATCAGAAACAGTCATGGTCAACTATGTGGCAAATAGTGTGTGTATTTATTTTTGAGTGCTAGAAAACTGATGTAGCCGTAATATGTTACATGATGTTCCATGATGTTTTCTTACATAGTATTACATAATGTAATACTATGTAAGAAAACATCATGGAAGAAATTTGTGGGGAAGTAAAGAGGTGATTTGATTGGTTGAAGTTATGTCTTCAAAGTGAGGTTGTGGTTACTGCATATGCCCTTAAAGTATTCAGAAAAAATTGCCTCGGCCCTGAAGTATTCAGTGTCTGGTCACTTGACATTTGGCTGAACAATATCTCGCTAACCATTATTTAGGGCGTTTGTTTGTTTTTTTATTTTAATTCTTTTTTGTTGTTGTTGTTTTTAAATGAGCGCTGAGCAAATCCATTAAAAGTTGGGAAGCAGTTTTTGAGTATAATATTTGTAGTTCATATCAGCTACTTGTATTGTAAACTCAAGATCACAAGTGATCCCTTAATGAAGGAAATCATTATGTTTACAGTGCACCGACATAAAACAAAACTGTAAACATTATAAAACCATTCAGTCTCACCTGTGAAAACGCAGGTAATAGTTTTATGTCCCCCCAAAAACTTCACATTGCAAAAAAGTTAAGGTTGTTGTGTAATTTGAAATTTTGAAATATTGGGCCAACAAATTATTCTTTAGCTACACATAACTAAATTGCTTTCCTTGAGAACCTTATTTCTTGAAAATAAAGTTACCATATGGTCTTATTTTGAATTATCGATCATTTTGTTTCTCTAAATCATGGTTTTGAAGATAGCGTAATTTTCCTTAATACCACTGATGCAGTGTTTCTCTGTAACTCCTTACTCTATCAAATTTGGTTAAATCTTTGTGAAGCAGTAACTAGCCTTATGTAACATAACTGTGCCATTGTAAATCTTATCCCTGATAACTTTCTGTTGATTATGAAGCTTGTTGGAGGTGGTAAACCATCTTCCTCAAGATTTTTTGAAATGATTTAGAGCACATTTCTTTATAAATTACTATACATTCTTGTAAATGTTTATTACAAAGAGCAATGCAAAATGCCAAAAGGTTTTCACCACAAAATGTGAGTCAGAAAAGGTGGGTGTGTAATTGGAGTAAACCGTGGACATTTCTATGAATACACACCCTCAAACTGTGGACACACCTGGCACTGTGGACGGTCCTCAGTGAGACCACCATCCTAGCAAGACTCCTTTCATAAATTTAGCGATATCTCATTGGTATTTCGATAGTCCACGGTTTATACTCGGTGAAAAACAGCTTCAGCCTTAGGTTGAGTGTGTGCTGACCAACATGGGAACGGATTGTGTATGCATGTCACCCTCAGGCACAAATCAGTTAGTGATTTGTGTATATGTAAACAAATGACATAATCAACACTATACAGTATTGCTTTATATCCCATTATAGTCTTATTATAAGGATGTCCTCAGTTTGCTAGTTCCAAGTCAATGGTCCACGGTTCGCAGCATTTGACTGTATGTGTGAAGAGATGTGAAATTCATGGGGAAGATAGTTTCAAATTACCTTTTTTTTTACTGCAGAACCATCCAGGACCTATATATTAATACAATTTTACAGCCTTAAGTCAACAGTTCGTGTTACCATGGGAATTGGCATGTACAGCTACTGTATTCTTTTATTAGTGACAAGGATCCTAGCTTGGCCAAGTTTAGTGTCAGTTAACTGAGTATCCAAAGAGATTTTACACCACAGATTGTCTGGTTGCAGAGCTTCAGGGACCATGGTAGAGGCCTTTGGTGGAGATACTTTGGAACTTAAGTGGCTCTCTGGGCCTCTGAAGCTGTACATTTTGGTGGAAACCCATATCATTATATCTCCTACAAAACATTTTGCATACCAATATTGAGTGTTTTTTAAGTTCTACACTAGTTGACTCCATATTCACACAGAGTACTGGCCAGGGAATGAGAGTTCTGGCTTTTCCTGACCAGTGTTGACCAAAGTAGCTAGAATCTTTGTATTGACCTTTGTGATTTCCATTGATTTGCAGGGACTCTGATGTTGATTGAAGAGGATCAGATTCTCTGGTCACTATTAGTTGACCACCAGCTGTTTGCAATAACAAAACTGGACATTATGGTAAGATTAATTGTGTAACAGTAGGAACACTTCATAGTACACTTATATACAGTAAAACTGTGTAAAACTATTAGCCAATGGCTGATTGCACAATAGGTCCTATATGTATATTTCTTGAAATCAGTCATGAAAAAAGGATATCTATGATGTATACTATGATGTATGCTATTAGAAGTGGAAGTGGAAGGACTTGAGTGTCTCCTGCATTACTGGAGTACATTGCATAATATATTGGAAATCATTATTGGTCAAGACACTTTGATTGTCATGTGCAGATCAGTGAAATGTTAAATGTACAGAAGTGTAATATCTATCACATGCAGTAGAGTACTTTGTAGTATATGACAAAATTACATGTAGTTCTAGGCCTTTGTCTGGGAGGTGTCAAAGATGGGTGAGGGGGCTGTAACCAACATATATAGCAGGGAGACTAATAATTGTCTAGGAAAGGAAATTGGGGCTTTAAAGGACTAAGAACCAGTCCTTACTGTTCTGAACAATAATAAACAGACTACAAGATAATGTAGAAAGAGGTCTCTTTCATATTCCCTCTCGCTTTTGTTTTCATAGTCAGTTATCACTGCTCCTTCTTTGCTGTCTTTTCTTATCATGATTTCTCATCATTTTGCTACCAACCTTCACTCCCCCCCCCCCCCATTTCCAAGTCATGTTTTCTTTCATTTCTTCTCTTGTCTTTTCTATACCATACTCCAGTACTTTCCTTGTACTGCATCTTTATCTTTCCATTGATTTTATGGTAAATGTTCTATTCTTGCTTTTCTACTTTTCTTGTCCTTTCCCCTATTACTTTTTCTTTGCATCCGTTGTTCTATACTCAACTCTCTTTTTATTAGTGTGAATTACTCTGATATTGCCTGTTGTACCTTAAGCCCTTATTTCCCTGTTCTCTTTTCCCCTCATTCTTTCTTCCTCCTTTATGGTCTGTATTCTTTCTTCTCCTAGTGTGATGGTCATGATGAGGTAGTAAGCTGTGCTCTAGATGGTGAAACATACATCGTTGACCACAATCGCCAGTCAGTTCGGTTCCACTTTGAGGAAAGTGTCTGTGCATTTGCTGCTGGTAAGTGAACTGAGAGCAGTAGCTTCAATCATACCAAAAAAAGTAGTTTCATAAGTTATATGTATGGGAACAGAATCATATCCTACAGTAAAATCAAAAATTGCAAATGTGTAAGTTAAGTATAATGAACATTCATAAGTTCAAACAGAGAAATAGTAGTAATGTATCATAGAAAGTTGAGTTTTACAAAAGCCATTGCACCTTGTGCCAAAGTGTGATTACTGTCTTTGGGTGGTTCCAACATACAAGCTTTCTCTGTCCAACATATGTTCAGAAAAACAGTAAATTTTTCATGGTCATATAAACACTTTTAATTTCAAAAGGAAACAAAGGCAGATAATTTGAGTTGTACAGGAAGCGCATCTCAAATTATTGTGCAATCGACTGTTTCAAATTAAGTGAATGCATTTCAACATTTTATCAGCAGCGGAGTAAGCTATGCCATTGAAAGTGAGATAAATGAGTTTCATTTTTCAACCTCTCAAATATGTTTTCTTGTAATTCTAGACTTCAAGGACACTTTAATTGTATTCACAGAACTTTCGCTTCTAATGAAATAAACCTTACTTTAGTGGTTATAATTGAAGACTCTTGTATCTTCATCCCTATGTCACAGGACTTTACAGTATGGATGGCATTACAAATCCACCGTGCCTTGTCTATGGAACATTTAATAACAAAATCTTCATCTATTGGAATGTCCGCTTGCCAAGAATATCATCCCTCACGCTCTTAGATGTAATAAGGGATAGGGAAGAATTTAAAGAAAAACTAAAGGAGGAAGGAATCCAAGGTAAATATTTTAGCAACGCACAGACTGTGTTCTATTATTTGAATTGTGTGGAGGTAATGTGAGACTTCCAGGGTGAATTCAAGTATATTGTTAGTACGAGTACAAAATAAATCATAAATAGTAATTTACCTTTATTAGCATGTTTAGCTGTATTCATGCAACACGATACTCATGAGAACACATTTAGCCAAATGTGTGCTGAATCTGCCCAAGAATGTGCAGAGGCTGGCTGCAAAGTATATACAGTATTTACAGAGATCACGTATGTGCTGAGATATTGACACAGAATGTGTTGAGACTCACTACACACTTTGTGCAGAGACTCACTACACAGTATGTGCAGAGATGCCTACACCGAGATGCTTGCACAGAAATGTATAGAATCAGTACACAGTTTGTGTAGAGGCTCACTACGCAATTTATGCAGACATGCACTACACAGTACTGCACGGTATGTTTACAAACTCAGCTATGCTTTCCAGGTTGACTCAGCAGTATATGTGGAGCTTTATTGTTACCTAATACCTGTAAGTGTATATACAGACTACATGTTTCAAAACTCACAGCTGTTGTAGATTATTACAGTATGGTTAAGAATCACTTTTTGCTAGTAGCCTATGTCTTCAGGCAGGCTTTTTATTACTGTACTGCCCCCTTCCATAGTACTTCTTCCATAGTACTGTGTGTAAAAGATACACCAAGGCCCTGTTTCATATAAAAAGGTTGCCCTCAGTCTTAAGTTTGATTTCAGTAGGACCATTGCATTGTAGATCAAACTTAAGATCCCTTGTAACTCTTTATGAAACAGGGTCCTTGTGTAGATAAAAATTTTACTTATTCTAATTTTTTTGTTTTTCATGACCATGTCCATAGATAACAATCAAGAGGGTATGAGAAAGATAGTTCAGTATTACTTATATGAGAAACCAGCGCTGATGAAATATCAGCAAAAACAGAAGGTGGCCGACAAAGATTTGACTGTTTGTAAGGAAGATCAAGACAAAGAAATCTCCAAACTCACAGAACAGTTTGAACAAACAAAAGTAGCTGCTGAGAATAAAGAAGAATTATGATGTTGGATTGGTTGGATGTTTGTGAAGTCTAAATTACTTACTGTTATTCATTGTGGTTCAAGCATGGCTGTCAAGGTCAACAAACATGAACACTCTAAGATATGTTTGGTTAGTGATGGAAAATTTAGTGTCAGATTCTGAAAGGGGATGGCTCCAAGGGTGGACATAAGAATGGGCTAGTATTCCTATTTGGTTAGTGGTTACTAGCTATTTTAAAGTTTATTTTTATACTGTAAGTATTATTTGTATATGTATTTGTACGGACAAAGTAAATGAAAAGGAAAATTGTTATGTGTGTTGTCTGATTCTTAGAAATTTCAGAAAGGGGAAGGGGGCAGGCATCCCCTCTTGGATCCCAGGATCCACCCCTGAAATACTGTTTGTTATGAAGTTTATTTAAAGAAACAGATGATCTTCTATAAGTGTGCACCTTGTTTGAGAATGTCAGGAGTCTTCCATGCAGACAATCTGAGGTTACATGTCATTTAAGATATCTGTGACTTCTGCAGTTAAATCTCGGTTTGTCACATGTACTGAACCTGTTGATAACAAGCATAAGTTAAAATACCTGGAGGGACAGGGAAGATATATACTTCTTATTTTGGGGAGATGCTCTCCTTGTATTTAAACATTTTCTTACATGGTGTTGTTTGCAGTAAAATGCTGTAGTTTGTCAAACTTAATTTATTACAGAAAAGTTGATTGGTTGGAGCTGTATTTTCAAAAGTCAGTTATCTCTACATCAAAGAAAAGTGTGATATAAAATTTGGGCACTGTATGTGTTATATTGACAGTATTTATATCTGCTAATTTCTTAAGTTTATAGATAAGCTCTCCTTGCTTAAAGCAACATCTGCAAATGTTAGTTTGTAGTATGATATCTAAGCATTAAAGTTGTGCATTGGAAATGACTGTAAAAGTTGTTCAATTCGTGGAAATATTTTTATAAGATTGCATATCAAAGAGATTGAAAAATGAAAATCGTTATCATCATGTGTCTATTTTCAATCTTCATTTTAGTTGTGTAACTTACTCCATCTCTGGCAATTGTCATCCCATGAAACTTGTCTGTGCCATACTATTGATGGCAATTATGTACAGACATTTGATAAACATTCACAAATACAAGCAAATGAAGATATTTGATAAAACTGTGAGAGTAATCAACACAATTAACACGATAAAATTTCTGTAATACTCAGCTTTTGTGAGGCTGAATGGCTTATACTCTTTAAATGTAAAGGAGTGAAGTTCCCTCTTGAGCGATTGGCCAAAGTGGTCACTGTTCTATCGAGTGGAAATTGATTGAAATTCCACTCTGCTCGGAGTGGTCCTTAACTCCAGTGGAGTGAAATTTCACACGATGTAGAAAGAAATGTCATTCAAAATAGAGAGTGGTGACTGTTGTCACTCTTATTAAAATTTCAACCTTTTATACACAGATAGTAACTGTACAAAAAGGTAAAAGAGTTAAGGCATGTATAAACCAGTAAGCCTGACACTTCTTGGAAAACCTCATTTGGTGAATCAAAAATGTCCTTTTTCTAAATTCACTCTTTTTGCAGATTAAGCTTGTTTTCGCCAACGCTGCTTATCTTGCATGTCATCCACGCTAGCCCGATGCCAAGCAGACCCCTCCCCATGATAGAATGTTTTTGTATACCAATGACTTGACACATTTAACACTTCCCCCTGGGAGCTTTTTCACCCCCCCCCCCTCAGTGCCCTGTCGGCCGGATACATGCCTGCATCTACACTGTGTCGACATATTTTCCAATCGGCTATCTCCGTGTCATTGATGGACCAAGCTACTCCTCTCTCGGCTGGCTAGTTATATGTTATCTAGCCTCTGTCCTAAAAATATCTTTCTGGGAATGCTTTGGCTATAGTTGAGTTACATTTGTATGAAAACGAGGTCTTGGTCAGTGATATCACATTTAAGAAAAAGAAAAAGATACCTTCGGTTCTTTTAGCACCATAGTCTCTAAATTACTACAATTCAACTGTAAGCAAACAAAGAAATGGAATGACTCGCGGATTCCGCTTTTGTTTAAAAATCCGCCATCGGTCGTTTTTGTATCCATTCAGCAATCGCAGGAATCTCTTTCACTTTTTCAGTCAGTTCTTTTACCTTCACGTACTGTTCGAGATTCAGTTTGTGTAGAGGTTGCATGACATCGTAAACAACGCTGCAAAAATATAAATCAGCCAGGGAAAGCTAAAGAAAACAAAATAAAAACCTAAAAATTTCAAAATTCTTAGAAGAAAATCTGGTATGATTTAAAAATTTAAATACAGTTAGCCCAGTTAATGATGTTGTCACCAAGGTCGTTTATTCCTTTCACCTGCAATGCAAAAAATACTTGATCACTGTTGAACTGAGTAATTTTGTAAGAAATAAATGTCATTTTCCGTCTCACGTTTGGGTCAAAAACGAAGTTCAAGTCAGCAACGATATTTTAGTTAACTTTTAGAGTTGCCGATGTAGCTACCCCGTGTATGATGCAAGTTCTAGAGTTTAGAGCATCCGACTTGCAGCCGGAAGGTCTGGGGTGCGACACCTGGCCGAACTTTAAAAATGGAACCTACTGCCATTCTGCTTGGTGCTCAGCATAAGCAATGGAGTAGGGAAAACAAGCCAGTGAGCCAGTACAACTGGAAAAAAGGCCGTGGCCGGCCCAACTTAAACCAATTGGTTAGAAACTGAGCAGTAAAACCTCATCTAACTCTAACTCTAGAGTTTTTCATCAACTTCTGCTCACATATAAAGATTCATAATATTTACCAACCTTAATGTTCCCGACAAAGTAGCCACCGCCCTCTTTTCTAGACTCTAGAACAACTTCGAGTCTCTTCAAATGAAATGGTATCGTTTCTTCTTCAGTACCATACATTTTCCCCGCCAGCCTTTGGAGTGACAAAATCATTTCTATCAGGTGAGTTGTTTAGTGAGGAATTGACTACTCTAGAATCCTGGACATGTGTTCTCTCATTTAATTTGTAGCCAATTGGATAAATTCAGTTCAATTTGAGCAGGAATCTAGCTATATCTATACCGAATAGATGTGAGGCCCAAAGGGGAGGGGTATCACTTTGTAACCCAGTCATGGCTTGATATATTGAATACATGAGCTAACATGCTGAATTACACATGAGTACGTCGAAGAGTGAAACCTTGCTTACTAGAAGATTTACCTACGTATATTTTAAGCTTCGTCATATTTCTTGGTCAGTCATGCCCGTAGGTTTGGGAAGACGTAATAGAGGGTGACCGAACAGCGTTCTCTCCGGGGGAACTGCCAGACTGGAAAGGTAGCCTATAGTTTCATATTGTAATAAATCAAGCAACGTGACGGGGTGTTTAATTACAAACGAATCTGTCCAACCATAGGAACGTCTACTGGGGGGGGGGGGGCAAGGGGGCACTTGCCTTCCACATTTTTTCAGAGCTTAAAAATAATAAAAATAAAAATATGAGAGAAATTGGAAGCGAGACCAGAGAAACTGTAAGATAATTTTCAATAGCCTATTATGATTAAATTTTGCAATGTTAAATGAAGGAAAACATCAGTGCTGTAGTACTCAAGACCGATTTTAAGGATCCGGACTCGTGACTCGGGCCAGGAAGCTCCCTGCTCGGACTCGGAAGGCAAGGACTCGAAATCGGTTTCGTACAGTCCGGACTCGTGACTAGGCTTTAAAAACAGATTTGCATCACCCCAAGTGTGACTTTTAGTTGGGGGAAAGCAAAAGTCTCAGGTGGTGACTACTCTTTGATTGACATCAGAGTTACATAATTCAAAAGATGCAGAGCAGCTCATACTACACTGCAGCACGCACAGAGAATGTTTTGATCACACATGGGGTGTTTTATGCTCACCAGGATGTGGCCTTGAGCAGTGAACTGTGTCTGCACAAGGAGAAGCAGTAAAGACAATTATGGGCAGGGCTTACCACCAAGTAAACTGAAAGTCATACTTGGGGTGATGCAAATCCCTCTTCAAATTTCCCGAGGCCGGGCTAGAGACCGGTAGAATATGGTAATCACTTTTATGCAATTAATCCGTCGTCACATAGCTTTACCTTAATTGTCCTCTGCAGTTTCTGTACAGAACACGGTATTTACGTCTTTGCAATTATGCGCTGTATAATGTAGTCCTACGATAAAAACGTACTTGGGGGTCCTTAATTATTTCCGCTGGTGGCCCACATGGTTAATCGGAGAGATATCACTGGTCACAGCCCGTAGCGTATCCTTGTTTTTGCCTTTAGGCCTCATTTTGAAGTGGTTAGCGTTTCATCTGAATGCATGGTGTCTAGGGGTCCGCGGAAAGTTCCCTGGCTCAGAGCAGCACCGAATGAAATAAAAAAAAAGGGCCTAGCTCCGGAAGCTCCGACGGTCTGACGGTATTTACACAATAGTGGGCATAAACCTGAATATTTATCTACGCTCTCTGTAAATGACATTGAATGCCTACGCAATTGGTGATCACAAGAATGACAGTTCGACCATCAGGACCAGTCTAGGCCTGACAGAACGGGTAACAATAAAATAATATCAGATTAAGTGGTGCATATCTTTTTTGAAAAGTGTATGGCTGCAGAGGGTGGTCTGGCGTGACTTTATTTGAGCGCAGTGTCACTATCTGTTGGCTGGAAAGCGTAACAAGGATATTTTTTGCCAAAAGAAGCCTCCTATGCCGTGAGTGGCAAGTTACCAGGCTGCAAAAGTTGTATCTCGATACCGTTCGTAGGCCTATTTTTTCTTCTGAAATATCACTATTGAGAAATGCAGTTCTAATAAGAAAAGTCAAATAAGAGGAAAGAAAATAATTGTTGTCCCTTATGTTTCTATCAAAGGCATATGGGGTCCTAAGATTTCGTAAGTTCATTTCAACTGGCCTGCCAGCTCCCCCTCACCACCACTGGATTGCATACGTCGAACTATATGGCCCGTCGATTTGACTGCCGCCTGAGTGAGCATGTGAGTGGGTGGGTGCAGCCCTGCCAAGTCACCCGCATTGGGCGGGTGTCACCCTCATTTTCGGGTCGTCTCCCGCTCACCCGCTTACATGCCCGAATCTCCCGCATATTTAGAAATCTTCCGCATTGTACATAGTTTCCTCTGAGGAAAATGAATTCTTGCTCTCTGAGCGCCAAAAAGTCGGTCTCAACTCCAGTCCAGTGCGCCTTTGTAACAGTAGACCAGACATGAGCAAGGTTTGAAGCGAAAAAAAGGCCCTCGAAAATTCGGAAAACATTTAAAGTGCAAAAAAAAAAAGCAAAAAGAAAAAAAAAGGTCCCCGAAAATTAATCAGTGGCGCTACCCTTAGATACCGGTAGTAAACAGGCCGTGTTAAAAATTTTCACCCGTTAAAAAATCGTCTGACCTTGGCAAATCTGTGGGTGGGTGGGGGATTATTGGATTATGGTAAGGTTTGCACACAGAGATCGATGTAGCAGAGGGATTAGTGATGATATGTAGGAGCTGAAATTCAAGGTGGGTTTAAAGCCATAGAATTCCAACTGTCGTAGTCCATACAGGTCAATCTATAGACTTTAATTTAACCAAGATGTAGCCAGACACCTAGCTCACCCCTTTAGCCGCGCGCCAAAACTGATGTGTTTGTGTTTGAAATGAAGAAGCTCTCACGCAAAGAGTACCAAGGGTACATCTGCTGGTGCAGGGCACGTTGGGTCACGAACATTAACAAAACGGTATCTGTATATTCCGATTCAAACTCAATGAGCAGAGCAATGAATGCAGATTCTACGTTTTGCTGATTTAGATGGTCATGACTACTTTTAGTTGTACAGTTTTGTATACCTTCCGCAAGAAAAGGCCCAAGATTTACAAAAAAGGTGTTGAAAGAATTTGCGATATACTTTGTTGGTCGCTTACAACTCTGCCATTCTTAATGAAATAGTCAGGATAGCTGGAATCTTTTTTACCTTTATGTATAATGTCAATGATATGTGTCCACATAAGTTTTGAATCATTTTTGGCATTATGAAAAATATCATGTTTTCGTTTTACAATACGCATTACATGATTAAGTTTGTTTCTATACTGACGGTAAGTTCTTTCATTGTCTTTCGTCGGTGACCTCATGTACTGCTTATAAAGTTTGGTTTTAAGTTTAATAGATATCAAACCCCTGAGATAATCGAAACTTTTTTTTCTTCCTTTGTTTCACACTGACAAAAGGAAACAGTCACAGTAGATGCTATTTAATATATCACTGAAAACATTGAAAGAAATATTTGCATCATTTGGTTGATACACATGATCCCAGTTTACATTGGAAATACGAGACACAAAATTCTCGATACTATTAGGACTGTAATTCCTAGCAAGCAAAGGTGACATACTCTCATTAGAGGGCAGCATTAATATTTTGTAGTTAGCATTTACACAGGCAGGAAGATGGTCTGTTATATCATTTAATAAAATACCAGAAGACACAACATTAAAATTACTATCGACGCTGTTTACATTAGAAAGAACATTATCAATTAAAGATATGCTAGTATTCGTAATTCTGGTCGGCCTGTTAATTAATGGAACCAAGCCACAAGAGGATAAGTTGTTAAGAAAATCAACTGATTCTGATTTGCATAAGTCAACATTGAAATCACTCATAATAAAAGAATACTTAACTTCAGACGAAATTTTATCTAGGCTATTATACAAACAATCACTGAACAACGATAATTTACCACTTGGAGGGCGGTACACCACCCCTCAGTAGAATAGTTTTACGTTGGTTGAGTGCTAATTCAACGAATATGCTTTCTGTGTTTTCATTAAAAATAGAAATATCATCTCGACGATCAAAACAGTAATGGAAAGGAAGATCGCAGGAGTAAAACAATTTTCATACTAGGGGCCAAGGGAAGGGGCAGGAAACACCTTTTTCTGGGGAAGACTGTTGGAGAAAAGATCAGGTAATTTTCTCGAGGAATAAAGTTATTGCTTGGGCACTTGAAATGGCCGAACCCCTTCTCTTAACAAGATCTCCCGTACGCCAGTAAAAATGTTACATCGTCAGTGAGTAAGCCTAATTTTAGATAATAATCGTATACTTAGATATGATGATTGTGTAGTTCGTTTATATGTTAATGTAAATATAGTACATGACAGTGTAAAAATAAAACATTACAATATAATTTACATAATGAATGTATCTTTGCAATAAATTCATCGCTACCGGGACGAAATGCACGGGGAACACATGCATGCAGGCGCGGATTCAGAGAGGGGATTTCCCGTCTCTAGCCACCCCCCCCCTTTTCTCGCTTGTTTGTGAGTCGACCCCAAAGCTGCACTTCAAACTTAAATAGGCCTATACTAACCTTGATTTGCAAATACAGGAAAACGCATCTAACAGGCCCCTTGCATGTGTTGCCCATTTTGAACTTGGGGTAGATGGTTAGTGATAGATAGCCTGTTGAGGAATTGCTGCGTAAGTATTAATGCACAATACCTTGGAATATGTTTCTCTATATACTAAGAGGAGACGGGCATGTTAATTTACTTCTTAGGATTTGAGTGTAAATGATTTTTTCGAGATTCTCACTAAGCTACACATAGACGTCTCCTTTCAAAGAGAGGGGAATATGATTACCGCATTTCAAAAGATCACAAACAAACACCATGAACAAATGGTAAGTGAGAGTGATATATTAATCCACATGTTGGATGAAATTATTATAATTTGCCCCCCCCCCCTTTTGACTACTTCAATGCCTTCTATTCTGGCATCTAATGCTAGCATATACCTGTATAGGCCTCCTAGAAGCTCTGGATCAATTATTTAAATTGGGGCAATGATATAATTCTTATTACCTGGCATCTAAATAATAATATAGAGTATGGCGTCAAGCACTTACATCTATCGTATTTTTACTAATTTTAAACGAAAATCCAGACGAACAGCTTCCAGCAATGGGAAATGGGCTGAAGGGAGAGTATAGATGCAGAAAAATGATGCTAGACCTCCCAGACAGGTAAAGCAAAAGGGGTTTAGGACTAACAAGCGCGTTTTCAGAATGTACACCTAGTTTAGGCTATAAAAGTTCACTGGTACGTTGTTCTTTTAATGTTTATAAGTGATACAACGTGGATTATGAGGATTGCGCGCGAAGCGCGCCGAAATTTGGGGGTATTCTTCAATGCCAAAATGAAAAACCTGCACGCAGGCTCAGCCAGGGGTGGTGCTTTGATTTGCCGACATGAGAGGAAGCGCCCTGACTGGGGGCGTTACAGAACTTACTGGCTAAGGGCCTGATAAATAGACGTTGGAATATTTTCTGAGTATATCTATGTCTTCACCAATATTAGTCTATATAAAATTTTGCGCAATTTTGTGGGGCTCGGAAAAATTTTGGGAGGGGGCTAAAGCGCCCTAGCTCCCATAGAACTGTGTCTGGTGTAATAACCTTAATAATGTTCATGAGATTGATTGTAAATCGTGACGCATGCGCGCCAAGCGCGCCCAAATTTTCATTGAATAAGATTTTCATAATAAAAACTGCATTCAGAATCTGCATCGAGATACTTTCAATTGCCCAACAAACCAATATGTCACTCAAAAAGCCAGTCTTTTTACCTGGTACCTGGTTACAGCTTTCAACTTCTGCTGTTGTGCTTCTCCAAAAGTTGCTATCGGAAGATATTGATAATATGAACATCACTGAGGTAAGGTTTGAAGCGGTCAAGTTGAAAAATATATTCAAAGGTGACATAGGCTCAGTCGGAAAAATGTGCTAGACTGAGATATCAGAAATTCCAACTGGCATTTCAGATTTTCCGACTATCGTCACTCTGACGAACTTTGGGGGGTGAGACACCCCCGGTCGCGACGGCCCTGCAGTAGATACTTGAGTATTTGGGCCTAAACTTTAACAGTGGCTTCAGAATACGTGACAGAACATAGTCTAGATGAGGGGAATAGTTGATAAAACAAATCAGGACAAGAATGCCACGCACAAGTTTCATGTTTCACCTAAATTCATCACATCAGGTTAACTGTAGGCATTCACAGCCTGGACCATCAATCTACTACAGCATAGGCTTATACGTAGTTGAACGCCACCTATAGTAAGTTGACACATTGAATAGTGTACGTTGCAGTATAGAGTGCAAGAGCAACTGAACAAGCCAGGCCTGTGCATTACCAGAGTGTTGCTCTGGCTGGTAATTATGCCTACATAAAGTAGTATACATGTGCCGTGACTGCACTTTTCTTTGTAAAGACGATTTTGGAAGAATGCAGGGTCCTAGTTGATAAATAATTGTCACCGGTATACAGTGCATGTTTCCAGAGCTGCCGACAGCCCGGACCCGGGCCCCGGTACAAAATTTCAATGCGGGCCCCCTCTCACCAAAGTAAGTGTGGTGTTCACGAGGAAAAAATTCGATATGACATAATATATTATGACCAATTTTCCCAGGCCCCCCAAATTGCCCCGGGCCCCGGGATATTTTGCTCCCCCTGTCCCCCCCCTCCCCCGGTCGGTGGCCCTGCATGTTTCTCCGTAACACAGATCTCGCATGACCTTTGATCGATTTACTGAGTAGCATGGGCAAGGTGTTCTGAAGAGTCAGTTTTAGACCGACCGCATGAGTACCACTTTCAGCTGAGTTTTCATTTAGCCTATAATAATCGGATAGCCAGAACTCAGTCGCTTTTCACATGCTACTATATAGAAGGTTTTATTTCGAACTCATCGTGAGGCTACGTAAGATTTGCCATGCAAATTCAATTTCTAGTTTTTTTCAGGAAGGGTCAGATACACTTTAATGCATTAAGGCAATGGTATTTTTTTAATTTTCGACGGAGGCAACTTTTTCTTAGGGGGGGGGGGGGGGCGCCGCCTAAACTTCTGGCTATAAGTGCTTGCTTGTTGGTTATTACGCTGGAGAAAGTTCTAAAACTGTCATGTTGACTATGCAAACATGTGTATAATGTGACTGATGTGTCATCGCTCTCAGTTCAGCTCAGATAAACCTCACATACATATTTGTCAGTTACATAACTTTATCAACAAAGTTCATCAACATAAGTCAAGAAGATGATATTTGCAACTCCATCTGTTGCCTCCTGTGATCGTCTTGACAAAAAGCCACCAAGTTTTCTAAATATTTTTGTATACGTAACACTATAGGTAAGCTGATCACCTGCACGTGCGGAAATGCCTACAATAACTTTGTTAAAAAATGACTGAGATATTACACTCTGGACTGGCTTACTTTTGACTTGAACGTTTGAGGCTAAGCCTTTCTTAGTTTTGAAAATACCTTCACAGATTCTTCATTAGCTCGCACTAATTTAAGGGATGTGTTACTCTTTCCATGTGTCAATATATTTTCTCGGGGAGCCAGGGGTTGAAGGGGGAGGGAAAACGACTGGTCTGGTTTTGTCCTGGGTTGTCTCTCTCCTACGTTTTCGCTCTCACCGTGTGATAACGATTGCCGTTCGTTATTCCGAAGGGTCGTTATTCCGAAGGACCGTTATTCCGAATCTAACAGTAGGACCGTTATTTCGAAGGTTCGTTATTCCGAAGGTTTTTTATTCCGAAGGGTCATTATTTCGAATGGAACATAAAGGTCGTTATTTCGAAGGGTCGTTATTTCGAAGGGTCGTTATTCCTAAGGGTCATTATTCCGAATAGAAGATAAGGGTTGTTATTTCGAAGGGTCGTTATTCCGAATTGAACATTAGGATCGTTATTCCGAAGGTTTATTATTCCGAAGGGTTGTTATTCCGAAGGGTCGTTATTCCGAATAGAAGATAAGGGTCGTTATTCCGAAGGGTCGTTTTTCCGAAGGGTTGTTATTCCGAAGGGTCGTTATTTCGAAGGGTTGTTATTCCGAAGGGTCATTATTTCGAATAGGAGATAAGGGTCGTTATTCCGAAGGGTCGTTATTCCGAATTGGAGATAAGGGTCGTTATT
Organism: Holothuria leucospilota; assembly: GCA_029531755.1. NCBI lineage: Eukaryota > Metazoa > Echinodermata > Holothuroidea > Aspidochirotida > Holothuriidae > Holothuria > Holothuria leucospilota. Next base: position 44,295,570 of record CM055979.1, read on the forward strand.
CCGAAGGGTCATTATTCCGAAGGGTCGTTATTCCGAAGGGTCGTTATTCCGAAGGATCGTCATTCCGAAGGGTCATTATTCCGAAGGGTCGTTATTCCGAATAGAAGATAAGGATCGATATTTCGAAGGGGCATTATTCCGAATAGGGACTTTTTTCAAATTGAACATAAGGATCGTTCCTCCGAACCAGAAAAGGGCCATTTTTTTGCGCAGGTGAGGTGCCAACGGGGCCACCTTCATGTTTGACACAATTTCCTCATCCTCTATTCGGAATAACGAACTTTATGCTATATTCGGAATAATGACCCTTCGGAATAACGACCCTTCGGAATAATGACCCTTCGGACTAACGACCCTTATCTTCTATTCGGAATAACGACCCTTCGGAGTAATGACCCTTCGGAATAATGACCCTTCGGACTAACGACCCTTATCTTCTATTCGGAATAACGACCCTTCGGAGTAATGACCCTTCGAACTAACGACCCTTATCTCATATTCGGAATAACGACCCTTCGGAAAAATGACCCTTCGGAAAAATGACCCTTCGGAATAACGAACCTTCGGAATAACAACTTTCATCCCATTTTCGGAATAATGACCCTTCGGAATAACAAACCTTATGTTATATTCGGAATAATGACCCTTCGGAATAATAACCCTTATCCTATTTTCGGAATAACGAACCTTCGGAATAACGGTCCTAATGTTAGATTCGGAATAACGACCCTTCGAAATAAAGAACCTTATGCTATATTCGGAATAATGACTCTTCGGAATAACGACCCTTCGGAATAATAGTCCTAATCCTATTTTCGGAATAACGACCCTTCGGAATAACGACCCTTCGGAATAATGATCAGACCCCGTGATAACCATCAGTTTTGTTTTTCTCAGGGGGCGTCACTACACCTGATAAGAACCACAGGGTTTCTTATATTGCACTTTCGTTTCAAAGTTTGTTACCTATACATTCTCAAAATTTGGTTTTAAACTCTTTTTGTGATAATCGAAATACAACTGACATGAAATAGAACTGTGCATGCATGTGTGGTTTATCAAGCCAACTGCATTTTTTTAACATTGCCACGTCTCAAAGTCGAAATCAATCGCGCCGTTTCAATGCTCAGACACGTATATACCCACCACCGTACGTCTTAAGTTTTACATTGCTTGTATAAACAGATATAGGTTATATACGGCAGTAATATTAGTGACTGTAATCTTATGAGATAAATGTTTAGTTTGAGCGTCTTACAATGAGAATATTTATGGATGAAAGGCGCCATTATACTACTCTCTTAAAGGAGACGTTTGACTTACCAAATTCAGCTGCCAGAAATCTGTTTATCCCTGAGCTGTGTGGTATGATTGGATCATTACTGATCTGTAAAACAGGGAGTTGTTCGTACGGGTATTCTGGTATTGAGGAAGATACAACATCACGAAGAAATCACAAGGCAGAGGAAAAGTAAAATTCATTTTTACTTTTTTGAGGAGGTGTGTAGGAAGTCCTGTTTCGTGATGGAGGAAAGATAAAATTCTAACTCTCGGCAGATGCCAGTTGTAGGCTTTTACTGACTCTTAACAGCATGCATCATTGGACAGATACGCATCGGATCAGGTGGTTAATGGGCGCGGATCCAGAGGGGGAATGTTCCGGCTTCAACCCCGACCCCTTTTCGGCATTTCCTTCTTCTTTGAGACGGTTCCAGAGCTGCACTTTAATTTTATGTGTACTAATTTTGATTGCTAGATGCCAAGAAGAACCACATTATTTACTTTTGAACCTCCACCCCGTGCCCACCGAGGGATCAAACTTTTCCCTCACGGAGTAAGCCCCCACCTCCACCCCTTTGTAAAATACTGGATCCACCCCTGGTTACGTATTACCATCTCCAAGATTCGGCTAAGTTTCAGCTCATAAGACTTAAATATTTATATATGAGGATGTATTTTATAGCGTCTAAATACGAAAAATCATTCCTGTTTCATTCTACGGCGATTATTCTCTCTTAAAAAATTATGACCAACTTGCCTCGTGGGATGTTTTAGTAAAGCTAATTCTTGGGCCACCTAGTGGTGACAAGTAAAAGGTTGGAGTAAAAGATTGGTGTGGGGATTCTCATGCAATCATTTTGTGTTTCCTTCATTAGTTTTGCCCACGTACGCCTCCATGTTCAAACATTCAGTTTGTAGCTTGAACTCCTTCAGAAACAAGCACGTAGCCAAAGGACCGAGGGAGGCGCCTCCCCTTGAAAAATCTATTCCCCCTTAGAAAATCAAAAATCACCATTGCTTTTATGCGTTTTAGTATATATTGAACCCCCACCCCCTAAAATGATTTGGCTCATTAAAACTATCTCGCCAGGGTACGGTCGACCTGTTGGACAACCTTTCGGGTTTTTAGGTTTACTTCTGTCCCTCTTCTCCATTGCTTTTAGTGTTTAGTTTGTTTTCGTACACTTGAACTATTTACTTTTGTAAAAGACACACATGCACACCCCATACAAAAATCTTCTATAGAATTTTGTAGAAAAAAATCTGTAGAAACTGTATAAGATTTTCTATAGAAATTCATGAAGAAAATCCTTTAGTCCTTCTAAAGGAAAATCCTATAGACCCTCCATAGAATCTTATAGAGTTCACTTCTTTAGAATAAAGAAACTCTAAAGAAACCCTGTAGAGGTTCTTTTGAAAAGTGGGCCACTTTTCTAAAGAAACACTGTATGTTTCAATAGAGAATGAGTGGGACTCTATAGAAACTGTATAGAGGTTCTATAGAAACTGTATGGAAGTTTAAAGATAATGTCTGCAATTACTCTCTGTGAAAAACAGATAGACGATAGTCCATTCGATACTATGGACATAATGTGTATGAGACTTTTGCATCCAAGATGCTTTTATTTTTTCAATGCCCCCTCGCAGGCCTATCTCGGGCAAGACTGCCAGGGGCTTATACGTGCTGAAAAATGGACAAGGCCAGACCGGCGAAAGGACTACATATGGCAAACAACCCCAAAATCAAGGACTCTTAACAACACCCCATAAACAAAACAAAACCACCAACACCGCTCCAGAATAGCCACAGACACCCGAAGCGAAAAGAAACCAGACATGCCAGGGGTCGAGAGCGAAGTTTGGTGTAATTTTGGAAGACATTGTTTCTCAGAAAAATATGAGCTATGTAATATGTACCACGTCTTTGACACGTTGGTTATAGTGAAAAATGTATTACATATTTTTTTAATGAAATATAGTTCATCCATTTTAATATATTCTTTATCTGTCTCCGTAAACTACTTATCTTTTGTGCTTAAACGTCTCTTGCTACATATCGGATTGATTTAGACCTGCCCTAAGCATAAAATTACATTTTTTATATTTTTGGTCACGCCCAATTACTCGATACTATAAGAAATTTCAGTGAATAAAGAAGGAATATTTTCAGGAATTTTTGCTCAATTTAGAAGAATATTTTGTGTGGGGACCTTTATATCATTGTAAATATCAAAGATAGGGGATTTGAATGCACCTTTTAAGTTTTTTAATTAATAAAGTAATTAATATGCAAATTAGATGTTCTATAGAAACTGCATAGAAATTCTATAGAAACTTTATGAAAGTTTTGTAGAAATGTATCAATATGTTTCAGTATAGAATTTCTATAGAGAATATCCTGTAGGATTGTTCTACAGAGATTGTTCTATGTACAAACGGAGCTATGGAAACTTCTATAGAAATTCTATAGAACTCTAAAGGAACTTCAAATTTTTATAGAAGACTCTTAACATTTCTATAGAAAATCGTTGATTCTATAGAGTTCTAAAGGGCTCTATAGGCATTTCTATGGAATTCTATAGAAACATCTTGTTTGGGACACACAAAGCAAAATTAACTCTTTTTCTCTTTTGTCCATTTGGTTGGATAGATACGAACCAGGGAGGTGCTTAAAACATAACACATCCCTATACGAACATTATACGGCACCCCGGCAAATGCGAACAAATATCTGGTGAGTTCTGCTCGTCCTCTTAGTGCAAAGTATGTCAGCTTATAGTTAGCCATTTTCCCTTATGATCCGCTATTGCATGTAGAATACAAACATGGTTATCACCAATACCGTTTGAAGGATATTTTGGCCGGTAACGTGGTTCAAAGCACTTGTCAGGATAAATTTACAAGGTAACTATGTTCATCTTTCATGGGTTAAAGTTCACGTCAATCAGGGCCGTCCGGACCGGGGGGTGGGTGGGGGTGTCTCATCCCCCCAAAGTTCCTCAGAGCGACGATAGTCGGAAAATCTGAAATACCAGTTGGAATTTCTGATATATCAGTCTAGTACATTTTTCCGACTGAGCCTATCTCAACTCGGTATATATTTTCCAACTAGATCAAGTGGGAATAATACCAAAAGTTATTTTCCTCACGTAAAATCGAATCAAAACTGTCCTTCTTTAGCAAAATCTTCTCAAACTCTCAAAATTTTCGCGCGCTCCGCGCGCTTCAAACCTTACCTCAGTGTTGCTCTTATTATCAACATCTTCCGATAGTAACTTCCGGAGAAGCACAGCAGCAGAAGTTGAAAGCTGTTAACAAATTACTCAGGTAAAAGACTGGCTTTTTGAGTGGCATGTTGGTTTGTTGGGCAATTGAAAGTATTTCGATGCAAATTCTGAATGCAGGTTTTGTCATGGAAATCTTATTTAATGAAAATTTGGGCGCGCTTCTCGCGCATGCGTCACGATTTACAATCAGACTCATGGACATTATTAAGGTAATTATACCAAGCACAATTCAACGGGAACGGGGGGCTTTAGCCTTTCTCCAAATTTTTCCAAGCCCCACAAAATTGGCAAAATTTGATATAGACTAATATTGGTGAAGACATAGATATACTCAGAAAATATTAAAAATGTCTATTTATCAGGCCCAATAAGTTCTGTAGCAATAGCCAATAAGCCAATAAGTTCTGTAACGATTCTTTCTATAACTTCAAAAACTTTTCGCGCGCTAGGCACGCTTTCATCTAAAGTATCTAGTGGTGACGTCCCCTTTTTAAACATATTGGATTTATTCAACGTTTCCGCAAATGTTGTTCTTCCGTGTAGGCGTGATTCCAGAGAAACAAGAAAATGCATCGTTGCGAAGTTCTTTCCTCCTTTTCCTAACTTTTTGAAAATTCTTTCTTCAGTCTCGCCATCGTGGCAAACATATTTTGTAAGAAAAAGAATTTTCAGTTTCGTAGGGGAGCCTTAAAGGGTAAGATAAAAAAAAAATGTAGTCTCCGAAGGCGACCTTGCAGTTGCCCCAACAAATTTGATGGTTTTGTGCAGATTCTTCAATAAAAACCCAAAGTTTTTCAACTTTGTTTAATGAAAAAAATGTGAAATCTTTTTTCAATATAACCACAAATTTTCCTGGTTTCGCTTTTATTTCGAGTTCGGCAACCCATTGCATCTGTCGGGACTTAGAGTGGCTGGTCACCAGTCAGGGTGCTTCGCCCCATGTCGGCAAATCAAAGCACCACCCCTGGCTGAGCCTGCATGCAGGTGTTTGGTTTTGGCATTGAAGTATACTCCCAAATTTCGGCGCGCTTAACGCGCAATCCTCACAATCCACGTTGTATCACTTTTGAACATTATAAGCAAAAACGTACCAGTGAACTTTTATAGCATAACCTATATGTACATTCTGAAACGCGCTTGTTAGTCCTTCACCCCTTTTGCTATACCTGTCAGGGAGGTCTAATGTCACCTTTCTGCACCAATACTCTCCCTCCCGCCCATTCCCAATGCTGGAAGCTGTTCGTCTGGATTTTCGTTCAAAATTAGTAAAAATACGATAGATGTAAAGTGCTTGGCGTCATACTCTATATTATTACTTAGATGCGAGGTAATAAACATTATGTCATTGCCCTCATTTTATGAAATTCATCCAGAGCTTCCAGGAGGCCCTATACAGGTATATACTAGCCTTAGATCCCAGAATAGAAGGCAGTCAAGTAGTCAAAAAGGGGGCTTCAGGAGGTTTGTTGACAACGTATTCTTCTCTTTTACAACATGCTTTCTGCTTTCACCTAACCAAATCTTAGAATTCACTAAATTATGGACATTTTCCAGCCATATATGATCAGTTTCAAAAGTATCCCAAAGATAGCACCATTTTGCATCTAAGCAACCTTACCTTAACAAAACTTTCTCAAAAAGGAGGGGGACACCCCTCCCCTTAGACCCCCCCCCGGACGGAACCTTTTTGTAGTGACAAAGGAAGGATCCCCACTGTTGTATGCAAAAACGCAAGGCCCATAGAAAAGAAATTTACAATTTACGGGCCGCCACTCATTTGGAAGGCCTACAATGGTTTGTGATTGCTGTTTGGAAAAGGGTCCATGATGGGCGACACTAAAAATTCAGACAAGGCTGTTCTTTGGTTATTGAGTTACTAGCTGGTGGTGACGACTTGAATTAAGTCTAACATGTAGCGTATAACAAAAGTTTACATGATGCAAGTAGCATGTTAATTTTCTTTCTGTAATACAATTACAGATGTTAGAATATATGAATTGGCCCACCATTTCTCAATATTCAAGGCTTCAAAATGAATAATTTGGAATCACTCCTTACATGTGTTGACTGCCCAAGTGTAAATTATTGGTTATAAAGGAAGTATTCTCATCAGAATTTCCCAATTAGAGGTTAGCGTGGCTTGGGAATTCTTGCAATAACCTAGGGCCAATGTACACTGAGCAGTGATGACATCAACTGAGCGAAGCCCCACCAAGGGTGGAGCGTAGTCTCCCAAACGTATTTTTATAAAACAAAGTGTCTTCCAGATGTTAGGAAATGTATAGCATCTCCTAGACCCTGGGTTCTTAAATGGCAGCCCTCGGGCCAAATCCTCTCAGCGAAGATATCGAGGTCTATACAAAAACTGAGGTTGGAAAAAAATCCGCCAACAAAAATCACGTATCTTTTCGAGATATATTTTGAAGTGGAAGAATCACTTTTTTTACTTAAAAAGAAGTGAAACATAAGAAAAGTGTGTTGTAAACGCCATTTTTCGGCACGCTTCGCTGGCACCTATTTCTGTCAGTTGTTTTACCATTATTTCCTAAATGTAAACTGGAACGTGGCTAGGTATGCCATCCATCTTGGTAAAACTGATAAAACTTGGAAAATGGTGTGAGAGTCCGGAATTTCGACTGCCGCACACTAAATTTTCTATTATAGGCCAATTTGCAGATTCCTGTAAGAAAAAATCCGATGGTAGAAAAGTCTGGAATTTGCTCATGTCTCTGGAAGGGTGTGGAATGTTCTAGAACTTCTATTTATAGTTGTTACACGCTGGTTACTTCTAGATCTTTCAGGAGTTTTCTGGAGTGTTCTTATACTAGCAAGATCTTAACTGTTCTCGAAATTTCCGGAATATTCTTTATTAAGAAGTATACATTTGAGAGCCTCCCAGACTGGCTCAGATTTCAACTAGTTGTCAAAGAGAAAGTATCAAAGCAGTGACTTGCTGATTGTGTGCTGTACCAGAGGATTTGAGGAGGCATTATTCTTCAAGTTACTGGAACAGAAGCTAGGCTGAAGTGAAGCAGAAGTTGAATCAAGAGAAGTTAAGCTCAACCTATGCTCAGTAAAAGCTCAGAGAAATATTATATCTGCAAAGAGTCTATAAAGGTGCTTCAAGTTTATATATTTTCAAGTGCTTATGGATTGTGTGAATCGACTCTAAGCAAGGACTTCAAGCTGTAAGAGAGCTTTGTATATTTAAAGCTACTGTAATCCCTGTGCGAAATAAGTATCTACCTTAGGGAATAGATCTCCTGTGGACTGCATTTGTGTAATAGCAGGAAATTTTGTCAACTTCTTACTCATTTACATTTGTCACCCTGATGTTGTGCAGAAAGGAAATAAACCAGTAGTCTTCGACTTGTCAAAAGACTTTGTCTACTCATTTTTGGCTTCGGCCATTACAATTTCTTTAAAGGTTTTTTTTTTCGAGTGGAAAAATATGTCTTTGCACACGTATGGTCACGATAAGTAAAATGGAAAATGAAGACTATATCGTATCGTTTTTCAACCCATTTATGAAAGTGGGTCATAAGTAGGAAAATATCAGTTTAGCCTATATAGTAGCTAAAATTTGAGAGACAGCGCACTAGAGTCTTCGCGTGTATTTTACGTATAATGAGCAAATATTTGGACATAACGTGACCAAAGGATGGGAGGGAGCTCTTTAGGATGATCAGTAAGAACCTTCGTCTGAATTTTACATTGTGGGATTAGTAAATAGATGAGCGATCGACCTGTTTTAAGGCACTGAGGTTTCCACTTAGCTTTGTTTGTCGCTTTGTTTTGGTTTCTTTTGGGGGAAAGTTTAGGTCATTGATTTTAGGTGAGAAGCTTCTAAGATAGTATGCATACCTAGTACAATTGGGCATGATGGGCCGGATCATTGATGGGGGCTCCGACAAATGATAGGGGATTCAGTCGATCCCCTGAATCCTGGTATCTAAGATAGCATGCATACCTAGTACAATTGGGCATGATGAGCCGGGTCATTGGTGGGGGCTCCGACAAATGATAGGGGATTCAGCCCACCCCCTTAACCCCTGGTAAAGTGCGTAAAGAATATATTAAATACGTAGAAGTTGCTGTCTCTGTGATGTCATAACAGACTTACTACAAATCATCACTCTCCAAATGGCGGCACCCCGTTGAAGATACAAATAGCTGTACCTCGAAAAGAGAACAAGATGTGTAGACACTGTTCGTTGTAACTTCCAGGGCTGTGTACCAGTCTACTGCATCCGTCTTCGAGCTAATTCATTGTTAAAAGTATAATTTAGGAAGTCCGGTAGTCCAATTAAAGCTAGAAAACAGGGAGGACATAGAGAAAGAACTAGGCAACTCAACCAACTCAAAAACTGCAACGATAGGGTATAAGAATTCTTACGGGAGAAATACAATAGATTAGTAGATAACATAGGAACTGAAAGCATTCATTGTGTTCATTTTACTGTACAAATGTCTTCTAAGCGTGTGAGATACAATGACTTTGAATATTTGATTCAAGAGACCAATAATTTTTCTGAATATAGTAGCTTTACAATAGGTGGGTGATTATTTTTATTTATACAACTGCCAAATTATGAATTATCAGAATGAAGCATTTTCATGAGGAGGGTGAGCTTTTCAAAACAAAATATTTATTATCAAGAATCAAGAGTGATTTATGGTGTGAAGGATGGGGTTGCTTATAGAAAGTGTTTCCCAAGTATGTGACATCTATTTGTCTCTCTTTTCCTTCTCTGACATCACATGAGGATAGATCTGATTATTTCAAATCCTGTAAAAGTTCTACATTTCAAAATAATCTTTACAAATATTTCTGTACGATCCCTTTGTGAGCTATTACATCATACACAGTCTGAACAATTATGGACTGCTGATTAATGAACAGGAAATTTTACTTGTTAGCTAGTTTTCTAAGTTAATGGATGCCTGAGAACACACTGGTAGGCAATTTAAGTTTGGTGTTCGTTGCAAATGAGTATAAGCAAGTACATGCATGGTAGCACTTCTACCCAAAATTTTAATGCAGGTTTATCTGAAAATTGCACGTATTATGCCAGAAAATGGCGAATATTTTCTTAAATTTGAGGAGGGGGAGCTCCAGACAGCCTCCTAAACCCCCGTACCCTTCCACCTTGTACCCTTTATAAGTGAGTGAGCCTTCAAAATGATGTCGTTATGTTTAATTTACTCATTATGAAGTGTAGGTATTGCTTAGAACATTGCTTCTGTCGTAATACAGGAGGCCGTAACCCCAACACCCTATGATACCAGCCCCTTTATTAAAAACAATTCACTACAAAGAAGCTAGGTGAGATTTGAACTATTTACGGGAAGGAATGGATAATGCATAGAGGTCCTGCCCCTTTGGGTAATGTGATTTGAAAACAGATCCCCAAATAAATGGAAAGATGTTTCGAATTTAGGACAAAGGCCTAATGAGGGTATACATTAAAGCATAGGCAGTTCACTGTTAGCACAAATTAGTCAAACATTGTCTGATACGCCTAACCCAAGTTGGTCAAAGGTGTTTGACTAATTTTGTACCAATTGACTAGATTTCTGACCAATTTTCAACCTCTTTGACCAATTTTTTACCAATAATTATTGGTCCATCATTGTGCAATTAGTCAAATATCATTAGAAATTGGTCAAAATGAGTGACTAAAATGGGTTAGGCGTATCAGACAATGTTTGACTAATTTGTGTTTACAGTGATTTTCTACCAGAGTTCTTTGCTATCCAGATATGGTATGTTGTATATAAGTATAGTTATGATCGGCACGTGACTTTTTATGACTTCCTATGACTATATTAATGACTAGTTATGACTGCCCATTACCCAGTACGACTATTTGTGACTATTTATGACTATTTGTCTTGCAGTGATCCAATGTGACTTTTAATGCCTATTGTTCCTTTTGATTAGTGCTTATTTCTACTTATAACAATACGTAGTAGCAGCATAAAGTATGACTTACGACAGATGAAGTATGACTTACGACAGAAAGGTTACTTCAAATAAGTAGAATTTTGGTGCTAGAAGAGATATCTCAAGATTTTATCCTTAAACCTGTGAAACGTCGTTGTCAAACAGAAGTTTAAAAATGTTTTAAAATTAGGGTTGATGATTCATGGAATGGCCTTCCAGTGATAGGCGTGAAAACTGACTCAGTTGTTACCCATGAAAGAATACTCGACAAATTTCGAAAAAGGTTTAGATTTCATTTGACCCGCATGCCAGCTAACCTTTCTATTGATTATATGTTTAGATAGTTTGTTGTACTCAGTTTGTTACATTGTTTGTTGTTGATGTGGATTTAAGACTTTGTAAAGCCTGCGTCAATAAAGTATTATATCATTTATCATATCATATATCATGTCATGTCCTGCGATATCATGCCATGCCATGCCTTGCCTTGCCATGTCATGCAATGACATGCCATGCCTCATCATGCCATGTCATGTCATGCCAAGCCTTGCCATGACCTATGGCAATGAAGAATAACCCATTTCTTAGCGATAAACAGATAAATGTTCAAATGACGAGTTATGGACCTTGGGCACCCAGGTGTCTAGTAATTTGGTTCTCAAACTTTTGGAGGGTGAGGGCCAAATGGAGAGGCTGGAAAGAGGGCGAGGGCCGCAGGGAGGATCTTAGGCTTAGACAGAGAAGAAAATAATAATCACAAAGAGCGAAATCCGTACTTAAGGGGGGCCAGAGCTGCATGTATCTACGGCAAACAGAGGAAGAGGTACGAAATTTTCATAGGAAAAGAGGTTCCTTAGACTGCAAACTGCACTTTTGTAGCGTCCACCAGGAGCAACCCGACCTTAGCCCCACCATGGTTGGGGCTGAGGTCAGAAAATTTTTGCTTTGCAGACGCTCTAGATTGCAGGAAATTGCAGTCTTCACCACAAGTTTGCCTCTTCAATCAGGGGTCGCGCCAAGTGGAGACCAAGCTCTCTGACGGAGAGGCCGGGTTGCCGAAAGGATGGCAAACACGAAATTTGTCGGGTGAAGCTCGCCAAATATTTTGGGATTGCTTTTGAACAAAATATGACAAATAGTGGTTTTTATTCGGCAATATGCCCTACTTAGGGCAAAATCAAGAAATTTGCTGCCGTAGCTGGTCGTCGCTGGGGGATTACATACTTTATCGTATCCATAAAGGCTCCCCGACGAAAATGCAGTTTCCCCGACAATAGGAGTCATGGTCCCTGCACCTCCCCCACCTAGAGTCACCCATCTATAACTGCGTCTAGCATATGGAAGTCACCCGTATGGTCATTTTGGTGTTTATCCTGCGTCGGTTTGAGGTATAGAGAAATATCTGTCATTCCAAACAGCCAAACCTAAGTAGGCTGCCGACGAAAACCGCACTCTGAAACGGTTGAAGTCACAACAGTTCTGAACTTATCCTTCTTTAGTGGTCGGTATGGGAGGAAGCTCTGGATAAGTTGTTCTCAGATGGGGTCAGATAGAGAATTGGTCTGATGAATTCCAGTGCTGCATTCCCGAAAGTCGAAAAAAGCTTTGATTGAATGATTATATTTCATCTCACAGAGCTATGGAAATAGAGAGTTCAAATAAGGTCTCAAACATATTGTTAGAATTTTTTGCAGAAATTTTTATTTCAAGAAATGATTGACAAACGTTCAGCACGATACGTTTTTCGATTGGGTACAGTCACCTCACGTCGCAATTAAATTTCCGGGATGTAACATTGCTACATGCTTTGTCACTAAAAATACAAGCACTCCGTAATTCACCGCTACATAAATACATGCCACCGTGTACATAACATGATTCTCAACAAAGCACGCGAAACTAGTCTTGGCTAGATATGACTGACCGGAACAAGGAATATATCGCACAGCTTGTTACGTAGGCAACCTAGCCCCCCTCTAGGAGAGGAAACTTGAAAGGAGTCAAGTGGTGACTGTACACTACATAATTCAATTTCCTACTTTGCTACGTTTTGTTCTTGTCGAATGCGATTTAACTCAAAACTTAAAATCAATTCAGGGACGGCACCGACAGGGCCCGGGGCCGCATGGGGCCGCGTTTGAGAATCACTGGTCTAGTACATGGCATGAGCAGCTGTGTCAAATAGTCAAATCACCCAGGTTAACATGTATAACACACGCTCCTCGAGAAGTTCAAGAATACAGCCACAGAAACACCCAGTTCATATTATAATATTACATATGTTCTGGTCGTTATAATTGTATACTATTACAATGAGATTCATTTTGTTTTTTTGTAGCCTAGTTTAAAGAGGTAGGCCAACTATATGGGGAAGAGGACTAAACTGCTGTAAGCCTAAACTTACCAGTTTTCATCATCCTTCGCTCCATTGTAAGAGACTAATGTGTGCTGTAATGACAATGTAATGTTCAGAATAATGATCTTACGCATATACTTATGATGGCAAACAGTTTGCAATATTCAGCTTTTCGGAGCTAAACAAGAGTAATTGTGCATAACATATGATGATTTAAGTCATGCAAAAGCCTGTATGTATGACTCCTCTTGAAAACATAATTTGCCTGTCATTAGATTTAATTATAAAAGCGCCTCTTAAAACTCAGTCGGTTATCTTCATTTTTAGTTTATTTTCGCCAAATCTTCTCATCATGCGACTCAGCCACACTGTATCTACAGAGGTCGCTGTGAGTGCAATTGGTCATCTCATTTTCGTGGTCTCAACGGGCTAAGTTGTATACTCCGACCTCTGTCACTCATAAGTCTTTCTGCTTTTGCTTTGGGTATAGCAAGGTTACTAACAATTTCAACTGTGATCAAACAACGGAATGAAATGGCCTGGTCCCTGCTACGTCTTAATTCGATTTCGGTCGTTTTTGTATCCATTCAGCAATCCCCTGTGATGCTTTCACCTTTTCAATCAGTTTATTCGCTTTGTGGTACTGATCGAGGTCCAAGTCTTTGTGGTAAGTTGGTATGAGATCATAAAGGAGGTTAAAATAATATAAATCAGCCAGGGATATCTAAACAAAACAAAATAGTATCAAATTTCTTTGAAGAGAAACCCAGTCTGATATAGTCCGTAATTCACACAATTCAGAAGCGATTACAGATGTCAATATTGAGGGTCGTTTCAACTATGTTTACACACAACTATTACAAAAAGTAGTTTAGTGTTTTTCAAGATATTTCGGGGAAAAATAATTGCAGTATTATGCATAATGTTGTTCTGGTTGGGAAACAAATACTCTGTCAGAAGTACCCAACACAGTAATTCTCTCAAGTTGGATATGTGTTTCCAACATATACAAATCATGTTTCCATGAGTTTCTATATAGACATAAAAAAAAAAAACAGAAAATACCAACCTTGCTTCCAACGTAGTAGCCACCGTTTTCTCTGTTAGATTCGAGATCAACATTGAGTCGCTTAAGATAAAATGGTATTGTCACTTCTCTCAATAGTTTTTTCCCGTCAGCCTTAAAAAGTAACCAAAATCATTTCTGTCAAGTGATTTGTTTAGTAAGCAGTTCGATGTACAGGGTTTGTGTCGGGTCTGAAAAAGCATGGAATATGTCTTGTCATTTGCAGGCCCTAGTAACCTAAACATTTTAACACACTGGGCCTGGAAGTTCTGAAGGACAGCCTGGAAAAGTTAAATTTATCTTTGTAACAAGTAAATTATCAAGCAATTGCTTGAAACCCTCATTTTGATCATTTTTTTGGTTGCATTGTATCATCAGGGAGTTGTTCCGAATAACAATCCCTCCTTACCTACGCATGATGAACTTGTCACAACAGGTTTGTAACTGGCATTCTTTAACTTGTGTATCCTACAAGGCTGTCGTCACCAACTGCCGTGAGAAATTCTGGCATCCCAACATCCCAAGGTTGCACGAAATTGCATTCTAAATTTTTAAAACACAAACTTGCCACTTAAATTATCTATATAGACCCTGCAGAGTGTGTTCAGAGATTTTATTTTACTCCTTTTGTCGTAAGATATCGACTTGTTGCTGGTCTATGAAATTTTCCACTCTGACGGCCCCACGTAGTGATGACAGAAGGTAAGGCGCAAATTAGAGGCCATCAGCAAAGTCGGGAACAAAAAGGGAGGAACAAATTCGCAGAGAAGATTATGCACAGAACATCCGTATGGAAGATATTTGGCATACTTATCATGCTGTAATTCATGAAACACTCTTCAATATCTTGACCAATGTTTCTCCTCAGTTGTGCTTTGTTTCATCCTGTTTCCTGTGAAGACTTGGGACTTGGGTAAAGATGACACAGACACGTGGGTTTACTATTAAGTAAGGAACGGATATGTATTTACAGGTCGCTGGCTTGGACAAGACTGTCTGGGTATTGGAAAGTGATCCGTGAGTGCATAAAAGAACAACCGAAAGTACACAAAGGTGAATAAGTGGGTGTTGCAAAGTGCAACCAGCACGTGACCATATGTTACATGTCCTACCGGTCCTGACTGTATAAGTTGATATTACCGGCTACCGAAACGCACACGAAACGTGGAACAACGTAATACTAATTGGGTCACGGATATGGGTACGGACTGATGACTTATGCTGAGGGAACGAGGAACGTTACCGTACTTGCTCAGTGCTCTGTGGAGAAGTTAGAGAATTGTGACAAAAAAAATGGCTCGTTTTGATAAAAAGGTAGGTTTTGAGTGTTTTTTCTGTCATCAATCCCTTCTTCTCTTCAATTCCTCTTTGAGTCTTCTATCTCTCTCTTCTCCTTAATCTTAAATCATCTGACTGAGTGATTCTCCGCCCCCGACTGGCCACGGAGGTGGGGGCCAGTGTACCCCAAACATGTAACTGATGATGGCTTTGCCCTGACAAATAAGTTTTTCCCATCTCACTTTTCCACAACCCTTGGGTCCTCCAATGTTTAGCAAAATATTTATGGTTAACTAATTTGCCTACAATTAAAAACTTGTGTAAAACGATGGTGAAACTAAGCCTACACAGTGATCTTGTGGAATAATTTTCTAATTTCTCCATCTTAAAGTGTGACCTTTTGAAACAAAGTGAAATGCGGGTATGCGATTTACGAGTCCCAGGGAAGTACCATTTCTGGCAATCTGACAGGTTTTGGGGGCAAGAATTTTCTCAGCTTGATGTGCTGAGCACCATCTGATGCTATCGTTCTGTCAGATGGTTTCAAGATGGTTCCTAGAGGTAGTATGACTAAGATGTTTTAAGAAATGGTATTTTTGGCGTGTCTCATGGGCACTGTCTTGGTAGCCTACTTGCCCCATTGTTATTTCTTGTAAGACTAGTTTCAGTGGAACATTTGTTCCAAAGTCTAATGAAATACCCAATATCAACCATACTTCCTACTGAATCTAATCGACAGTCTTATGATCTAAGATATACTTTGAAAGTATTGGTTAAATTAAGATTTTTGTGGTCTGTGTGGAGCAAATCTATCGAAATTTTATATAGCTGAAAGCTTTATTGCATTGCCCGCAATTTGAACATATACTAAAGGTTCCGGATCTTTGCCTCAGGTTCCTTCATAGGCGTACTGGGGTCAAAATTTCTGGGGGCAGGGATAATTTTTGCCCGAATTTAGAATTTTGGACCAAGATGCCCTACTGAAAAAGCGCATAATTTATTTTCTTGCCTGTCTCATTTGCCCGAATGGATCCAGAATTGGGGGAGCATATGCCCCTGCCCCTGCCCCAGCCTCGTACGCTTGTGGGTTCCTCCACCAAGCCTCTGTCGCTGGACCAGACGTTTTGCTCTCAGGTGGCTCAGACGGTCTCCTAACCTCGCAGGAGGATCTTTTAGCACCCAGCTTTTGTCTGACCATTGATATCCGAAACTTTCTGCAAGATAAACCAGACTTTGTGCCTCAGATGTCTCCACTTTCGAAAGAGAATTTTGGCTCTGAATGTTCCTACAATCGCATACGTTCGAAGCTGGAATCTTCCCTCATGAATCCTGGATTTGCCCTTGTAAGAGTATACAGCAGAAGAAAACTGTTAACAGTAATGCTGAACTTAGGGCTGTATTAGGTAAAGCCAATAAAAAGAAGCTCTAGCTGCTTGTCAAGATTCGCTTTCCAGCCTACTTTTAAAATGGCTTTCTTGATTGTTGAAGGCGATCAAGACAGACCTTGCTTGCATTTGTTCAAGATTGTTGGATCATGCGAGCAACACGGTTCTACAAAGATGGGATGTACGTATTATTTTCAGCCAGTCTAGAATCGGAGCAAAGCATTAAAGACCTATAATGTAAAGATCTGACGGCTGAAAGGATTGGAGTCGCCAGATATTTGTATATTTATATATATATATATATATATATACTTAACTACTTAATCCCTTA
This sequence comes from Holothuria leucospilota, assembly GCA_029531755.1. NCBI lineage: Eukaryota > Metazoa > Echinodermata > Holothuroidea > Aspidochirotida > Holothuriidae > Holothuria > Holothuria leucospilota. The sequence continues at coordinate 44,312,501 of CM055979.1, forward strand.
AACTAAACTTAATACTTAAACTACTTAATACTTAAACTAATCCCTTGCCCGCCCTCTCCTTTGAGCCCAACTTGTAATCCTTTTTAAACCCGTTTTAGGATTGTCTTGCCTTTTTTATTTCTGCCAGTCGGCTTTTATTACTTTTGTGTTATTTAGTGTTCTACCTTTTTAAGTTTTTTTAAGCTCTTTGGAAAGTTACCAGCCTTTATTCGCTTTGAGATTCTAACCTTTTATCAGTGTAACGCTCAGGCATTTTTTAAGCTTTCACTTGCTCAAGTCGTACGTTTGCCTCTTTTAACAGTTTGTATGCTTGCTTTTTATTAGTTTGGCTGAAGAAGGTTGATTAAAAACCGAAAGCTTCCAAGCCCGGTGCTTTTTGTCCGTCTTTTTAGCTTGTAGCTGACTTTCACCATTTACTTTACTCTTATTATATATATATATATATATATATATATATGTATATATATATATATATATATATATATATATATATATATATCAATAAAACAAAGTATGGCTATTCACTACCAAGAAAAGTGCTCAACACTTTTAACAGTGGAGCTTGCATATACTATTGCTCTTCACTCAAGTTTAGTCGCTACACAGTGTGTTTCATGCCTTTTGGGGAAACGGGGGAGGAGGATCATCGAGAAGATAGAACTTGTTATTAAACGTATGAGGTGGAAGGCTTTCTTCCTTCTGAATGAGGAAAGCGAGGACAGTGAAAATGATGGCAGTAGTCTTAGGACCACAGATGAAAACTACGGGATAAGATAAAAAGAACACCGAGCCAAATCAAGGAGATGGCAAGTTTTGAGGCGGAATTGGTGGACATGGTAAGTGACTTAAGATTCCGGAAGGTGAATGATAGCCTTTCAGCAAACTTTAAGAAATGATGTGAAAGAAATTATGTCCTCAGACGAGGTCTTGGTACAAGCTGATAAGTCAAGTAACATGTACAAAATGAGCAGTGATGATTATGAGACACTACTTAACAGGGACGTCAATCCGTATTCAAATGTGGGGGGGGGGGGGGACGGGGGACATACATGACCACAAACCAGTCCTTTTGGTTTTGAAGAGGGGGCGTCTTCCTATAGGCCCTTTCCTCCCCCCTCCTCCTTATGATGACTGACGTCCTATTCTAATAAGAATTATCATTTCAAAGTTAACATGACCATCATCTGCCAGGTGAAATACACGGAATTACTTCAAGATGTTTTTTTTTTCATCATGTCCCAAAATAGCTGAAACAAATCTTCTCAGCGTGGATCATTGTCGGAGATCATGGACCCGACCAAGCCCGTTGCTAGGGTGATATATTTGGTGTTGTGAAGGTCCCAAATTCATACCGGCTGGATGTTTTTCCAACTGAATGGAGGAGTTTAAATTGCACTTTTTTATGCACTCTTGGTTTTTATACAACAGTGTGGATCCTTCCTTTGTCACTAGATAAATATGTTGTCCTGGGGGAGGGGTCTAAGGGGAGGGGGACCTTCGAGAAATTTTTGTTAACTAAAGGCTACTTAGGTGCAAAACGGTGCTTCCTTTGGGATATTTTTGGAGCTGATTGTACATGGCTGGAAAATGTCCAAAATTTAGTGAATTCTAATTTTTCCGACTGGCTGGATGTTTTTACTAACTGCAGTGGCGGCGCGTAAATTGCACCTTTTCTATCCCCCTGCCATTTTTGTATACAGCAGTGGGGATCCTTCCTTTGTCTCTATGTAAAGGTGACATCCTGGGGGAGGGGTCTAAGGGGAGGGACCGTCCCCTCCCCTTTGAGAAATTTTTGTTAATTTAAGGTTGCTTAGATGCAAAATGGTGCTATCTTTGGGATATTTTTGGAGCTGATCGTAGTATAGCAAAGGTGTGAAGGATTAGCAAGGACGTTTTCAGAATGCTTTGTAGTCGTAAATGTCAATCACCATCATGTGGTTAGAGCATGGGCGTAAATCCGGGGGGGGGGGATGGGGGATATATCCCCCCAACATTTGACTAGGGGGGATGGCCTATGTAATCATCCCCCCAATGTTTCAGTCTACATATATATATGATGGAAAGTATATTTTATTCTTCATTTTCGTAAGAAACTTTTTCAATCTCTCTTCACTTTCTATCACAAATGTTTCTCAAACTATCAGAATTTTAGCAAATCGTTGGCAATCTATCAAAATTTTCGCGCTCTCCGCGCGCTTCCAACCTTACGTCAGTGTCACTCATATTATCAATATCTTCCGATAGTAACTTTCGGAGAAGTACAGCAGCAAAGTTTACGAATTAATAGGTAAAAGACTGGCTCATGGCAGTAGCATGTAGGTTTGTTGGGCAATTTAAAGTGTCTCGATGTAGATTCTGAATGCAGGTTTTGCCAGGAGTGCAAACCGTGACGCATGCGCGCGAAGCGCGCCGAAATTTTGTCATTAAATAAGATTTCCCTGACGACATCTAGCCTACATTCAGAATCTGCACTGAGACACTTAACAATTGCCCAACAAACCTACATGCCACTCAAAAAACCAGTCAAATAGAGCCACGACACTACTCTTTTACGCAAATGTGTGGGGGGGGATTTGATATTGTGTCCCCCACCCATCGAAATGTGGGGGGACTTGTCCCCCCGTCCCCCCCCCCCCAGGATTGACGCCCATGCTTCTTAATGAAAACATTACTCAAAAATACCAATTAGCAGACGAAAACGCAAGGACCGAAAATGACAAGGAATTCAAGAAAAAAGCTCGGCTTAAGTGATAGGCTGGACGCAACGTCCAAGAAGCAAGCGTTCATAACGCTGAAAGATCACAAAGAAATTTCAATAGCAAACCAAAGTGTAGGCTTATTAACCCAACAAAAAAAATCGAAGTCGGCAAGGTCGCCAAATATGTATTGGACAGAATTAATTCCCATATCAGATCCTCACTGCCCGTCAACAAATGGAGAAACACAAACGAAGTCACTGAATGGTTCAATACTCTAGATAAGAAGAATGATTTGACTTTTCTAATTTCAACATCGTGGACTGTTATCCGTCAATCATGGAAAGCCTTCTCAATGACACCCTGACATGGGCCAAACAGTTCACCCGCATATCGCAAACGGAGTATGACACGATTATGCCCGCTAGAAAAACGCTTTTGTATGACACAAAGGGCCAGCCATGGGTGAAAAAGGATGGAAGGAACGTACGAAGGTGCGTAAGTGTGCGAGCTCGTCGGTGTGTTTATACTTAATAAGCTGAAGAATACGTTCAGGCGCAGAGATCATAGGGCTCTACAGGGATGACGGATTGGGGGTAGTACGGGGTTGCTCGGGGCCACAGTGTGATAAAATGCGGCAGGATATAATCAGAATCTTTCAATCCTTGGGGTTAAAGATCACAGTCCATACTAATGTGAAGAAGGTGGACTATCTAGATGTCAGTATGGACCTTAACACTGGCACCCATAGACCATTTAGGAAGTCAAATGACCAACCAGTCTACATCAATGCCTCATCGAACCACCCAAAATCCACCATAATGCACATACCGCAAGCTATTGGAAAGAGATTGTCTGCGCTGTTCTCAAAAAAAGAGATCTTCAACAGTGCAGCCCCAATGTATGACGAAGCACTGAAGAAGAGCGGGTACAAGCAAAAAGTAAAGTACACGAAAGTTGATGCAAAAGAACGGGTGACAGGAGAAAACAAGAAAAGGAGAAGAAAGAGAAACGTCATTTGTTTTAACCCGCCATTTAGTAAGAATGTAAAAACAAGTATTGCGGGCACCTTCCTCAAATTAATGGATAAGCACTTCCCCCAGGGAGCAGACTCCACAAGATATTTAACAGAAATTGCGTCAAGGTCAGCTATAGCTGCATGCAAAATATCGGGTCTATTATAAAGTCTCATAATCGAAAAATTATTGGAAAATCTACCGAACCGGCTAAGAATTGCAACTGCAGAAAGCCTGAGGAATGCCCCATGAAGGGGAACTGTTTGTCCTCTCAAGTTGTTTACAAAGCCACGGTGACTTTAGGGAACACGTCGGCTTCATATGTCGGTTTAGCGGGTGGCACGTTTAAGGAAAGGTTTAATAATCATAAGAAATCATTTAAGCATATCGCTTATCGAAGGGAAACTGAGTTATCTAAGTACGTTTGGGGGTTAAAGAATGAAAACAAAGATTACACGATAGAATGGAAGATTCTGATGAAATCAAACACACAAAGGAGGCAATCGGGACAATGTAATTTATGTGTAGATGAAAAGCTTAAACTGCTGCAGCTAAAAGACTCCATCAACAAAAGAACCGAGTTGATTAGCAAATGTAGGCATGGCAACAGAAAGCCAGACTGCTACAAACCACCGGACCGTAACAAGAGGGAAGATGATCCTCCCCGTGTATATTTCTGTTCAGTTGCCTGATGATTGCGAAGAGGAATGAAACACTGTGTAGCGACTAAACTTGAGTGAATAGCAATAGTATATATAGAAATATATATATATATATATATATATATATATATATATATATATATATATATATATATATATATATATATATATATATATACTTAAAATAAAACAAGGTAGCGCACTTCCTCCACACTATCAAACACAGTAGCCAGAATTGGCCATATATTCAATAATACGGCCAAATCGCCAAGTGTATGGCCAAATTGGCTAAGCTTTGATTAGCTTGGACCAGGGAGTTGCTATTTGACAGCAACTCCCTGCTTGGACATACATTCGTGCATATATGGCCAAATAGGCCAAATCTAGCTACTGTGCGCGATCGTGTGGAGGAAGTGCGCTCCCTCGTCTTATGATACACACAGGTATATATGTATGCACTTCTTAACTTTAGAACTGCCTGTGGGCCCACTAGGGGCAACTCGCCCTCCACAAAAATGTCTGATTGTACCATTGGAATTTGCTTACTCTTTTCGGCTTATCTTTCTCGTAATGTGTTGCCTGCATTTTGTTATGCAATTCGTGGACAGTGTTAACGATAACGTCAATCATCAACCGATCTTCATTGGTCAATCCATAAAGACCTGAAATTATGTCATAATAATACTGTCTTTGAGAACTAAATATTTCACATTATTGAGAGGCCATGCTGAAATAATATTTTACATGTTAAGTTTCACATAATAATGTTCATCCGATCTGCTGAAGTATTGTCCTAAACACTCCAATTGTTAAAATTTTAACATTCTGTTGTGTTATTTGCATGTTCAATAAGCGAGTTCGATAACTTGTCTGCACGTGCACGTATCTCCCAAACCGTCGAGATGAAAATAACACACCCGTACAGTGAACACGTCTTCCAAAATTCGAGTTCACTTGGCATTTATCGAATCATCCTTTTTAACCCATCGAAAATATAAAAAGGGTTCTTACGTGTGGTTTTGTGCCGTGGACTGCATAAAAACAACCTCTTTGGTGTAAAAAATTGTATTTTAATCTGCTGTAAAGTAGGACAGAGACTCCAATTTTCGTGCATTTAGGCTGCTCACACTTAGATCTAGGTTAATTTTTCTCTTCTGTATTTCGACAAATGCCACAATATGAACAATAGAACAGTGTACATTACAAAGAAATAGATGCAAAACATTTTCAATACGATAACGAAGAAATTCCTTGATTAAATGAAATTATTCTGAAATATTTCCATTATGCCAACAAAATATATTTCTATAAAATATGCAATTCATCATTCACATTAAACTGAATTTTGTAATTATAAAGGTATATGCTTCAGGGATTGTGTTATCAAATTACAGGAAAAAATAGTGCTTAGCATAGAGAATGAGGAAATTAATATGGTGATTACTTTTGGCAAAAGGACCAAAGCAAATATCTGCGGAAGAAAAATTGTAACAATTTCTAATACAATTACTGGATACCCTACTTCTGCCACAATTTTCTTACACAATGTAAGAGGGTTTTCTCTTCAATAGAACTGAAATAACACAAAGGATCAGACTACTTCATTATGCGAGGCAAATGGTTGATCCCAAGAGTTCTGTGTAAAAAAATAGCACTTGCAAATAAATAACTTTCATGTTGCGAACTGTCTGAAATGGTAAAGTAAAAGTAGAATGCCAATAAACATTACTACAAATATTACATACGTTTGACTTACCAAATTCAGCTGCCAGAAATCTACTAATTGCTATGCTATGTGACATCATTGGACCGTTATTGATCTGAAGGACAGGCAATTGTTTCAGCGGGTATTCTGTCATTGAGAAAAATAAATCAAACAAACGAGTGACAAATTGAGAATTTGCATGACAAATCTAACGCAGCCTTACCGGGGGGTTTCCTACAAAAGTTTGATGTAGTGGTTTGTCTCACAGAAATTTGGTCTGGCAGGACTAGTAGGTTTATAATGGAAAGAGATCGGTTACTCACAAAACTTTCATTTGGCAAACATTGGAGCCGCCAAAGAAGGAGGCAGGGAGACACGTAACTATTCCCCCTCCCCCGTTTCCCCACACATTCCCCCTAATGAAATTTTTGGTATTACGAAATTATGCACAAGCGCACCGTTTATATAAAATTTTGTCATGAGTACGCAGTGTCACTTCATCAGTCAATCAGGGGCTAAAATTGCACAAAATGTCTTCAAAACTGCATTTTTTTGCGGCGCGCTTTGCGTACTTTCACTTTTGTGAATTTTGTGAAGCACAGTGACTTACTGGGAAATGTATTCCAGAGTTATCATCGTTTCACCATCTATTTTCAAGAGCTATGGGATAACCAAGGCCGTGTATTCTCTCCATTTAATACAGTTACAACAACTTTTATCGTTTAGTCTAGTTTTATGTTCGAGTACTGTTCATATCGCGATTTTTGTTGCCTTTTGATTACTTCTTGGAGGCAAAAGAAATCTACGCAATCACGCGGGCAATTGTGTGTGTATGGGTGTGTATGTATGTGTGTTTGTGACGCTTGGCTTGTAAACGCGATATCTTAAGATAGCAATGATGGATAATTTTCATATTTAAGATGTAGAATTATTAAGATCCCTATTGTTTTTGGTGGAAGTCAAAGGTCATGTGAGGTCAACAGAGGTCAAAAAGCGAAAACCTTGTAAGCACGATATCTCTAGGTAGGAAGCATGGATGTTTGTCATACTAGGCATGTGGATGCGTTATAGTCAAAAGACAAACCCTACTGATTCTCGTAAAAGGTCAAAGGTTATTTGAGGTCACCGGAGGTGAAAATAAAAAATTATTACAAAGTACTTGTTAACACGATATCTCAAGATATTAGTGATGGACAAGCTTCATACTTGTAAACACGTTATCTTATGATACAAACGATGAATACCTTTCACACTTGGGATTTTGATTTGCCATATCGTGAGGACATAAACGTTACAGTTTTGGTAGGGTAAGAGGTCATTTGAGGTCACCAGAAGTAAAAAAAAACCTGAAAACCACGTAAACTTTATATCTTAAGTTAGGAATCATCATCATGAAAGCTTTTCATACTTGGAATGTGGATGCATTGTAGACAGTGAAGGAACTCTGTTGTTTTCAGTAGAGTTCAAAGATCATCGAGCTCACCGGCGGTGAAACTACGAAAACCTTCTAAACTGCTTGCGCACATAATATTTCAGGAAGGGTTACATTGAGGAATCTCATACTTAGCATTGGGCTGCCCCATGCTGATAACAAAGACCCTTTTGTTTTTGGTGGAGGTCAAAGTTCGTTTGGAGTCACTAGAAGTCGTATGGTGAAAACCTCGTTAACATGTTATCTCCAAAAGGGTAATCTTAGTGGGTCTCATAGTTTATGTGGATGCCCCCACATTGCGCTCAATAATACTAAGCTTTTGGGCTTTAAGTGCCCTGTTTCATTAAGCTTTAAGATAAATCTAAATTTGAACTGCAATAGTACAATAACATGGCAGATCAAACTTAAGCTTGATCCTAACTCTTTATAAACAGGGCCCTGGTTTGTCAATGCATTAACACATGTATTCTGTTTTTAATCCTCAATTTCTCGGTTAATCCTACTACCCAGGGGCTGATTCAGGGGGTGTGCGGGGCCGAAGACCGATAGGAGGGACTCTGAATAATTAGTATTTACTAGTGATCCTCCTTTGAATTAAATTTAATTACATTGCCATTTATTTCTGGAATATGTAATGGTGCATTCAATGCCAAAGGTAAGAAACCTAAGGGGGCAAAATTTGAAAATTTATCGCTGTTAAATGTATAGAGGGATTTCATGTGACGTCACGCACAATGGATTTCCAGGCACTGAAGGGCAAAACACACACGCAGTAAGCGTATTTACAGTACACGCGCACGGCATAACCATGGATACTACTGTGACACAATGAACGCGTGCCCGTCAAAACAAAAAAGACGCGCGATCTTGCCCTTCAAAATTGCGTCTAGTTGGGTAAAGTCACGTGACTGAAATCCCTCTATAGATGGCATCTGGAAGTTAAGGTAAGAACACAAAGAACGGTAAGTTTTCATGAAATCATATATCATTATGTGACCACTTTGCAATAGCCACTAATTAGGCCTAAGGGCATTGTTGGAAATGGTCAAGACGAAAGATCTGTCTGGCCGTTTTGAGTAGCTTCTTCATGAAAAATGAAAGGAAACTTTGTAAGATGTGATTTCCTGGCATTTAAGAATCAAGAAAGAACAGAGAGAAGCATTGCTATGGCATTATCATGCAGTGTCAGATGACCACGCTGGATTTACGGAGTAAGCGAGCCGGTTACCATGCAAATGTACCTTTGAAATGGTCACTTGAAGGAAAGCAAAAAGGAAGCTGCTCATTAGATATGAGTCTAGTAGTCAAAGCCATTCCCACTAATACAACAGTTTTATTTATTTTTTTTAACCAGAAGGCCCTTTCAAGTGTTTTGGGAAACAGTTTGAGGGAGAGATTTTGGGATCTGCATAGACTTCTTTTATTGTTCATGTTTACAGTTATCCCAGACGGGAGCGAGGCTATTTTCGCAACAGATATTTTTGCACCCTTCTCAACATCTTTCCTGGGACTGAGAGGGTTAATTAAAGGTAAGTCCGTGTATTTTGTAAGCTTATTATCACGCCCGGTTGGGAAGCAATGACCTAAGCAAGGCTCAACCATACATTAGTGCGTATAGCGTGTAGAAAAGTATGGGCTAACAGACCTCCTAGATCACAGAAGATGAACCCTTTCCTTAGAATATAGTACAGATAATGGCCGCTGTTTGGCCATTTTGTTATCTGGGCCTAAAAATAGCACTATTTAACCATATTACTTGGAAGCAATGCCAGTAATGGTGCAAAAGTAAAGTACGGTAAAAACCTAAAATGGGCGCCGACGGGCGATCTGAGTCCGTCAGGGGCGACAGCCCCCCCCCCCCCCTCGACTGTGGAAGCTCCGCCACTGGAAGCAGTGTTCTAACGTGGAAGATATCTTCATAATTACGAGTAAATTTGAAAATATTATTGTATTAGCCAAGGAATGTGTACTGAAGGTCGTTAAGAATAGAGTTGTGTAAATTTGTTCATTTCGGGGAGGCCATGGCATGGTCACCTCCCTCCTTAATTCGTCACTGCTACTACCTTCTTGCTTATGTTCCCTTTTTAACTAAATGTTCGTCTAAAGTTTAGTTCGAAACCATGACCATTATCTGTACATAGTAAGTAAGCTAAAAGCTTCATGTAAGCGTCCTACATTTACTTACTTGTCGCGCTTTCGGGAGCTTCATCCCCTTGACTCTAAGGCCTAGATTCCCACTTCTCAGGGCGGTAAAAAGTCAAAATCGTTTTAAGGTTAGTTTAGTAAATATCTTTTGACTTTAAAGATACCACATTCCATACATCTATGGGTCTCAAACCTTGAAAATTTTGTTCGCGCTTTTCGCGGGATGTTGAAACCATCTCTGTGTAGGCCTACAATGCACAAAAATATTTCACATTGGCTCTTCATAGTAACACAACATTCTTATTTCACGATTTGTATTCCGGATTTCCGTCTGATGAAACCTGTGATGAAAAGTGTGAGAGTTCACAGAAGTAGGGGGATCTCTCTTTTCACTTTGCTGACTTATGAACACCCTTCTTTTCGGTTTGTTTGTTGATATTTTAACACCTGACCTCAAGTAATTGAAATGTGCCCCTTCCATTAGATGACATTCCCTCCGTTACTGAGAACATATCACCGAATGTTAAGAATTGCTAGGCATGTAATCATTGTAAGGCTTTTTCCAAAGAAACAGTGTTGTAACGAGTCATGACTCGAGTCGCTAATTTTCAGCAGGAAAATGACGCGAGCAATTGCATCCTAATTTTCTACAGTGACTCGAGTCACTGACTCGACTCGAGTCGCATTGAAAGTAGTAAATGACTTGAATCGACTGGAAAATTGAGTGACTCGTTACAACACCGCAAAAAGACCATCATTTTACATTTGAGCCACCTCAAACGAGCAAAAATTTCTCAAACTGAACAATCACACCAACTCTTCTATATGGGAAGTGCCCGTCTGGCAATCTGCGATACATTCTGGCAAAAATTTTCGATTCAAGCCTGCTGGTCTTTGCAATCCTCTTAGTGCCAAACGAATGTCGCTCTTAGCTCTCCAAGTCGCGGCCCGGATAAAAAATCCTATATAATACCTATTGCAACACTTGAAATCCTTATGGTGGCAGAAAACCGAATAAAGGTAACGAGACTTACTCTTTTTCTCTTGTGGCCATTTTGCCAGATCAATCCGAACGTCATCGTGCGCTACCCCAGCATATGCGAACAAATATCTGGCGAGTTCTCCACGTCCTTTGAAAGTGAAGTAAGTCAGCTTATATCTTGCCATTTCACATACCAACCTATAGCATGTCTTCCCTAATTAACCGTGATATTGTTTAAGATAGAAAGTTAAAATGAACGCAATTATCACTCAATCTGACTGATACATAGGAGGGTTATATTTTGCAGTAACTCAGTCAGGTACGGAAGATTAAAATTGCCATCGAGATAAGAAAACCTTTGCCTTATGAGGTGACAAATTTAAAAAAAAATGTCTACATTACAAGATAACATTCAGTCAAAAGACAGAGAAATGATGAATTGCTCACGTGTATTATTTCGACAGTTAAACACTTTTCTGTGAAATCGTAACTTCTTCAGACTTTTTGAAGTGAACAAATCTCCAATTTTCTGCAAAAATTTTCAAATGACAGTTTGTCATATCATGTCAAATTAAACATTTTCTGCATAACGTTCACTTTTTCACGTCTTGCCAACTAAGCAATTTAACAACTTTCTGCAAAATGTTGACTTTGTCAGTTCCTTCCAAGTGAACAAGTTTCTAAAACATGTCAAATTGTTCGCTTCTTCCCAATTGGGCAATTGAAAAAAATTGCAAGATAACGTTATGACTACCATCTTTACTGCACAAGACACAGCTACTAATGCTGTGTCGTGTACGCAAGGATTATGAAACGTCATGGAGGAAGTGAAGAAACCGTACAAATTTTGATGATATGCAAAGGTCACTCCAGCCTGGCACACTGTAAAAAAAGCGCTAATGCGAAAGAGTCTCAAAGAAGTTAAAGGCAATAGGCAGTCACCCCAATCGGAGTTAGTGTGCCCCGTCACTCTAGTTCATGAATGGCCTATTTTGATCATGTGACAATTTTTTTTTGTTAGTGAATTGTGAAATATATCTCCTTGCTTCACCTATTGATTGTAAGTTACGTTTAAAATGTCTTCAGAGGTGCTCTAATGCAATAAGAGGGGATTTTCAAGAATTTTCTGATTTTTCAAAGCAAATTTTGGGGCGACTGCCTACTGCCTTTAAGGATTGAAGCCGTACGGTATGAAATATCTCTGATGGGGCTAATGATACGGCAGAACTTGAGGTAGAATCGTCATTAAGGTTTATAGTTTATGGTTGATTCATATGGTTCTTGTCTTAAATAATGCATCCCTGCCTGCTGACTAGATAGCAAAGTTCTTCCCTGGTAACAGGATTCAATCGTCACAGTCGTGTAAGAAACTATAGGTTCGGGTGAAATGCTGTAATGCAAAGCTGCCTAAAACTAACAACGTTACTGTTTTCTTCAAATAGAAGGTTAATGGCAGTAGCGTGTTCAAAGGGGGGGGGGGCCGAGGGGCACTGGCCCCCCACCTCTGAAGCCAGTCGGGGGAAAATCTCTTAGTCGGGGGATTTAAGGGTTAGGGGAAGAGAAAAAGATTGAAGAGACACTGAGCACTCAACAGGGATGGCGCCAGGTGGAGGCGGGGAGCCCCATCGGGGAGTCTTAATCGATACGATAGAGTATGCAGGCAGTCCCCGACGAGGCCTGAGAGAGGACAATTTCTCTAATAAGAATCCAAATTTTTCAGCGCGCTACGCGCGCTGTATAGTTACTCCAGGATCATCAGCAGTTTCATTCCACATTGCTAGAAAGCACATGTCCTGCCAACCTTACCACGAAACAAGAAGGCAGAGAACACTGTTCATGTGGAGGTCGAAAATTTCATCGCATGTCGCTAAGCCTAGTTACTGTTCTCTAATGTGTGTCCAGCGGTACGGTCAGTTTGTGAGCGACTCACGGACCAAAGTTTGGCTGTTTCATAGGGTAGTCCAAGTGTTTCGATAATATGTATGTTATCCCCGATATGGTCTAGAACCCCCACAGTTTTTCTTTTTTGTTTTCTTTATGTTCTTGATCACATATCTTTTTTGTGTAAGCCAACCAAAAATTTTCGCGCGCTTTGCAAATTCAAGTTTCAGATTCGAAAGGACACCATATAAAGTGCGCAACTCAGCTCATAAAGTATTAAGTGATATCATGTAAAATATGCCCTGAAATGGCATGGGATAATAAGTCATATCCCCATGTCACCACCTCTTCGACAGAGGGGCTGTTGAAGCCTGGGGTGGCTGGCATGGCCCAGCCATCTGAAAATTCCGCCGCCACCTATGATCTGTTTACTTATTTTGGCTTTCAAAGGGTCATTTCTACAATGAAACCCAAGATTTCCGGTACGCTTTGTCCACTCTTCCACAGTTCTGTTACTTATAGCTAAATATAATACAAACCATTTCCACCTTTTCAAGTAACTGAAGAAGTAAAATTCATGAATTTATGTAAAAGTTGGGAATTTCACCTCATTTCACGTTATTCAGTCAATGTTCTCTTGGGTCTGTTGTGCGATACGGCTATAGTGACAAGAGGAGAAAAGTACAATGTAAGTCATGCCCGATAGGGACCAACTGCCTGGACAATTGACCTTTATTAGCTTTTAATAAATATACCCCTTTTTAGTGAAGGATAACCCAAAAAATTTCCGCCCGCTTTGCAATTTCACACTTTAGATTCTGGGGAAAACATTAAATCAGCCCCGAAACTACGTTCCTCTAGTATATACACCCATTTTTATGAAATATATGTCCTGCAATGGCATGGTTTAGTACACAGATTTTCTTCAGATCCCTCCTCACCATCCCCTTGACGGCATCGGGGCTGTCGGGGCTTCAGGTTGCTGCCTCCGCCCGTCTGGCCACCTGTCGGGCAAATCCTGGCGCCATCCCTGGCACTCAAAACTTAAAAGTAGCCTACAGAATGATATTAGAAGAGAATTTTTTTTTCATTTTTTGGTCGTTTACCAAAGGATAGAGCTCTTCCAATTGTCCTCCAGTGAATAATCAGACAGGATGCTATCAATATCAATATCTGTCTCATATGGTGCAGGTAGGCCTCCTATCATTAAGTTCCTTTCGCCCTTCGCGCTAGTCACTTTAACCATCTGCAATGGTAAACTATATAGGTTTAAGGATGAAACAGCGCTGTTAACTTTTGCGATCATCTCTGCAAGCAGCCTTCTTGACTGGCCTCGTGATCTTTAACGTAGTCCTGTCAATGTATGTGACACTTACTGTAGCACACTGCAGCTTTCAACGCATAGAGGATAACCTGAACTCTCCGTCACTGATACCGAATTTTACAAAATCTGAAACAAACGAAACCTGATCAATAAGGCCTCTAGAACCAATTTAGGGCGGTCTTATTAGCTTATGTTGCAGGAGCTTCCGGCGGCTTCGCCCCCTGGACCCTCACCGGGGCTCTGCCCCTGGACCCCGCCAGGGGCCCTGGCGCGGGCCCCTGGACCCCATGCGTGCAAACTCGCGCTTCGCGCTCGTGGTGCACCTTCGGTGCACTTGTCACACCCCTCCATGTCAGTCGCGGGAATCACAGGTTGTGTCCCCACCTTCGAAATCCTGCACATGCAGCTGGTTGATGGATCACTGTAATAAAGAAAGTAGCTAATACAAGAGGAATTGGATGAGTAACTGACAGCACAGCTGGGGACTAAAGGCAGGCTCACCGTGCACAGTGCATATAACACGCTTATACCCGAAAAGGTGGCGTCAGGTGGGGAAAGGGCCATACCCCCCTCGTCGAGGAAGGCTGCCTCCCGTCGAGGAAATGGGTACGATAAAATATGTAGCCCCAACGACGGCAAGTTACCCCAACGATTTTTTTTATTTTGCTCTAAATTAGGGCATATTTTTTAATAAAATCTCAACATTTTCCAATTTCGTCACTAAAAAGCCAAATTTTTCACATCTTGTACGAGAGCTCAAAATGGTTCAAAAATTTTGTTTGATAGAAATCCAAGATTTTCGGAGCTTGACGCGCCAAAATTTTGCCCTCGACATTTTTTCTGCATCCCGTCGCCCTTGTCGGGGCTTCGGGTTGATTTCCCTTCCCGTGGAGAACCTTTGTCACCCGTCAGGAAAATCCTGGTGCCACCCTTGATTCTCGAACCTCTGAGGAAGTATCCTGTACTTCATGGTTGTTGTAAGCAAGTTACTTACCTCTTATGCAAGAGCTGATTACCCAAACATGGGTCTTTCAGCAGGTATCCTACTAATGTTTTGCTCACATAGTAGTTTGGAATCAGGAGAGTCAGAAGTTGGTAACTGGGGGAACCACGCTTGAAAATGCCGTAAGCGCAACCCAGATAGCTACCCCATCACTTTAATAAGTGCACATGCGGACTAAGCGAGACAAAATATAAGCTCTTTCCGGTGACAAATCCCCGGTTGTTCAATACAGAGTAAGAGGAGAACGCCTTTTTTGTAAGTCAGGTCTTACATGAGAGGAGGAATTTCGCAAAGAGGAACCAAATCACGATCGAAGGAGAAGCGCCATCGTCACTTGGCGAGAATCCCACGGAGGAAATCTGCCAGCAAATTGTTATCCCGGATTACAGGAAATGGAACTTTCCAGGCCTTACCTTGCATCTAAATATTTCTTATTTCATGATCTAATGCTTTACAAATTTGTATTGAGGTGAAAAGACCCTACGTAGTAGACCGGTAGAAAATCTCCACAAATGGACGAAAGTGTAATGGTGTTATTTTAGCTCGGCAAGGAGCGCGCTCCGAAACCTTTACTGGGCTCTTTAGCAGGCGAAACCATGTACTTCTGTATAAATAGTAGAATAGCGATATCAACCTGAGCCATTAGAATCCAGGTGACTGGCGCCTGGGGGAAAGTAAACCATAGGGAGAAAAATGAAAACGGAAGGGCGGGGGACTGACAAGCATGTTGTAGAAAGTTTTTTATTTCAGATATATACCTTTAATGCGCGCATCACACATCACACGTAATGTTACCGTAAGCTATTCTTCAGTGATATTAGATCGCTTAATGATAACCTCTTAATGAGCCGATTCAAGAATCACCCGTAATATTCGGAACATTTTTGTTATAGAAACATTTCGTGTGTAAGTACCGAAGTATCGTGAGACAAACTAGGATCAAGTTATCGATATAGCGTGACCATCCTTACAGCAAAGTCTTAATGAAAAAACTATCGGTCCGATTCAGAAAAATTCGGATTGGATTTCGGAATGAAAATCGCTGTAGTGTGACCCGCTGTAGTGTGACAGGAACCTCAGCTTTGTGTCTCATCTCATTCATTAAGGGCGATAAATGATCCAATTTTTCTCACGATGTTCTGCTACCATTATATCACTTATATCGCTCAGCAGAGCGTTATTTGTTCGAAAATCAATCCGATTTTTGCATGGGTAGCCGATAAACGCTGTCTGATGATGTGACGTCACGGTTTACATTTCATTTTCGTAGTCCTCTGATGCAAATCACACATTTTTAAATGTTGTCTAATTTTTGGCTCTTCCGATCAGGGATGGAGAAGATTTTAACTAAAACCCACAAATATCAGGCTGTAATCCTATAGTGAAATCGCTCTAGTGTGACCTGCGCTTTAGTATTATAAAGGTAACTTATCCTTCTACATTACAAATTTTTATCTGGTACTTTGGATAATTCATAAAATAGTGACTTCAAGTTCCATTAGTTCACTCTGCAGAGATACTCAGTGGCGCCTTGTAATACTGTTATGTAGGATCTTCCAGTAACCAGGTTATGAGTAACAAACCAAGTACACAAAGTTGGTGAATTAGATAATGCTAACATGATGTGAAAGATTTTTGTTTTTCTTTGTTGATTTTGTAATTTGTAAGGGTAAATTGAATCGATTCAGGCAGCGCCATTCAGAACCTCCTCAAACAATGTTTGTTTGAGCATTGTTATTGCATTGTATGTAGTGTATGCGTATGCTGGATTGAAATGACTAACTTGACTTCAGTTGCCATAGACATGTGACTACTGTAAGAATGGTTTGTCTCTTGTGTTTCCTTTTTCATTTATTTTTTAATTTGTAATAGCCAATCGAACTGACGAAGGCGCAGCCATTTAGAACTTTAATATAATTTTTCTTGATCATTGTTGTGTATTGCATGTAGTGTAGGCGTAGGTCGGATTGAAATCTCTAACTTGATCAACGATGCCTTAAAATTATAATTATAATTACCTGCAATATAGACAGCTGATGTGCCGTCTTTTAATGCTTCAAGTTATGAACCACATGGCACTATATATATATATATATATATAAATATATATATATATAATATATATATATATATATATATATATATATATATATATATAATATATATAAAGAATGCGCATAATATATATATATATATATATATATATATATATATATATATATATATATATATATATATATATATATAGGTATATATATATATTTAGAGTTGAGTCGGTAAAGCTGAAAAACCTGGGCCAGGTGAAAAAGCAAAGTTGACTCCACCGGGATTCGAACTCGGGACCTCCCGCTTGCTAGTGCGGACTCTCTAACCACTGAGCCATGAAGCTAAGATGGTTTGGCCTTTGTTCAAACCCCATATGTAGCACTCGCAATTCACCTCCTGAGCAGGCACCTATTTTGGGAACAGCACTAGTTCGCCTTTGATGCAAGCCCTACCAGAGATCAGAAATGATGAAATTCAGCCGAACACAATTGTCAACCCGCCAGCGGATCTTTGAAGAGATGCAGAAACGTGTGACAGCACAAAGTTGACGGTGAATAAACACTGACGGCAACTGCGATGCATGTAGAGTTGAGTCGGTAAAGCTGAAAAATCTGGGCGAGGTGAAAAGCAAAGTTGACTCCATATATATATATATATATATATATATATATATATATATATATATATATATATATATATATATATATCCAAGTCCAATCTCCACTTTAAGCCCACTGACTCTCACAACTACCTCATGTACCCTTCCAACCACCCCAGATCTTGTACCAATTCGATTCCTTTCTCACAACTTTTACGGGCCAGACGGATTTGTTCCGACGACCAGGATTTCGCTAAAGTTTCCAAGCAGATTATTTCTTTCTTTGAACAACGCCAGTATCCACAAAGAGTGCTCTCTAATGCCCTGAAACGCATACAAGGAATTGATAGAGCCTCTGCCCTTGCCCCCAAAACTGACCATACACCCACCAGACGTATCCCGTTGGTCCTATCCTTTCACCCATCTGTAACCCCCATTGTACGTGCCATTTACAGGAATGTAGAGACCCTCCGTCATGACCCATCCACCCGTGACCATTTCCCTGATCCCCCCATCACGGCATTCAGAATTGAAAAGAACATATCTAAGCACTTGGTCCGTGCCTCTCAACCTCAAGCAGTAGTGCCTGACACCCCAGGAACTTTTCCTTGCAACCGTGGGAGATGCAATACTTGTCCGGTGGTCAGTTATGACAAAAACCTTTCCATTGTAGGTCCCAACAACAACCGGTTTAACGTTCATCAGCATTTTACCTGTACTTCAGCCAATGACGTTTAATTTATATTATGTAAACGCTGTAATATACTGTACGTGGGAGAAACAAAACGTCGTCTTGCTGACCGAGTCACCGAGCACCTGAGATCAATCAAACAGAACCTCCCAGGGTTCCCGGTAGCCACCCACTTCAATCCCCCGTCAACATGCTCGATCCGTGACTTGATGGTTTCGGCGGCCATCTCGTGTCGAGGTTCCGATCATGACCGCCTAACTGCCGAAAACCGCCTAATCATGAAACTTGGAAACCTGTCCCCACATGGTCTGAACGTTAGACTTGAACTGTTATAACGCAGCAATTCCTGCATTTTTTTGACTTGTGGTAACCACTTAACACTGTCTGTTTTCCTAGCCGAGGTTTACCGTGCCCAATTTTATTGTGTATTTTTAAATTGTACGTTTGGCCGTGTCAACGATCAGTTGCATTTTTGCCACCTGATGAAGGGTTTAAACCCGAAACGTCGTGGAATTTTTCACAAACTTTTAGCACTATTTACTACTTCATTTTTACCTATATATATATATATATATATATATATATATATATATATATAATATATATATATATAGATAGATATATATATTTATATATATATATATATATATATATATAATCGTAAAAGGTGTTAACCAGTCAATGGTAAAGTGCTCAACCTGTAAAGGGAGCTAAAATATTGAAAGGTTGTAACTGGGTTACTACAAGACAGCTTTACAGAACTGTTTCGTAAGGGCCAATATGAACAGGTCCTCACTCTTCAGAAGCCTGATGTAGAATGGTGTCAACAACGTTGAATACGCCGTGCCCGTTGAACCGTACTGTGGACGTGTTCGTTTTGGAAAACAGGCACGGGTGATTAGGTCGAGTCAAGATACCTTACCTATTGGAATAATTACACAGCAGATGTTTATTTCTGTGTCTGCAAGAGCTGATGAGTTCGTTTCTTTTGTTTAAAGTGGCTAAGGAAGGTTTGAGTATGATGAAGAACTTTTCTTCTAGACAGAGGTTGCAGGCTTTTGATGATGTGGAGTATGCCCGAGCTTTGCTTATAAGCTTCCATTTCACGGAGTGTTCTACATTTGAATCCTTTAACTTCCAGATATGTTCACTGAGTGCAGTTGCGTTTCTCTTGTCTTTGTGTTTGAAGCTAGACTTGTGGGCGTTGTATCTGGTTTTGAAGGTGTTTTCTGTTAGACCAATGTAAGATTCTTCCTTGTGATTGTCATGGCGTGTTACAGTGGCTTGGTACACTATATGTTGTTGGTGAGGCAGTTGCCTTGCAGTGGGCACTGGCTTTGTGTTCTGCAATTGCAGTTGTTTTGTGTTGCTGGTTGCAGATTCTGTTTGGTCAGTATGTATTTGTTGTGCGCTGCTATTATTTGGTCCATGTTTGCCATGCAGCTGTAACTCAGTTTTACCGTGTTTCTGTTGAGTAGAGTATGTAGTTTATGTCCAGGCGGGAAGCAGCTGTCTAAAAGGTTGAAGAATTTCTTGCAAATGTTGGTGGTGACATTGTCACTGAATGGGGGGTTGAACCAGGCTATGTTTCTGGCACGTCTTCGTTTTGTGGCCTTGTTTTGTTGACTGGTGTTAAGCGGTTGGGTTCTGCAGTACTTTAGATTATACCCATAGCCACTTTTGTGCAGTGCTTCCTGGTATATGGGTGCTGAGGTGTTGAAAGTGTTTTCGTCGGATGAGATGTTAGATAATCTCGTGTTGATGCTTTCTGGGATGTTCTTTATGATGAGTGGAGGGTGGTTGCTCTGTTTGTGCACATAGAGAGGGATGTTGTTGGGTTTCATGTATGGCTTGTATGTGCCTGTGTGGAGATCGAGAGTTACGTCTAAAAAGTTTACTATTTTTTTTTTGTTTGCGTCAATTTCTATCTTCAGGTTGTTGTTTGCGAATATCTTGCATATTTCTTTCTTTATGTTCTCTGTTTGCCTGGGTGTTGCTTTGCAAACTGCCAAACCGTCGTCTCTGTACAGACCAACATTCATGTTAATGTGCTGAAGTTGTGATAGCAGGTATAGTCCTACTAGTTCACAAGTTTCAGCACCGTCGAAACTGCCCATGGTGACATCGAATAAAGATTCGACACGCTTGCACCATTGTGTTTCGGCGTTAAACAACATAGTTTTCTTTGTGTGAAAGATCACATGTTTTTCAAATATTGATATGTCTGTGTAGTTCGACGCAAAATCCAGAGCCGTGTTGAGGAGGTCAGCAGTTATTGAGGGGTAAAACTCACAGATGTCGAAAGCAATAAACGATTGTTGATGTTTGTTGTGTATTTCCCTAAACCAATCTATTACCTCACTGGTGTTCTTCCACTGATTGAAACCTGTAGATTGTTTGATTTTTGAGTTTATTCTTTCTAGTATTTACTTGCTGATCTTCCCTATTTCTGATTTTGATGTGTCGCCTAAATGTTTACAACGTTATAACAACCATTCCCTGCATGTTATTTCAAAAGTTTTGAAATATATAAAAGTATCCTAGCGCCCTCTGTTAGGGTTACTATAGGTAAGTACCACTAGAATCCCATTATGCATTAATTTACTATTGAAATTTGGGGGTGTATATCATGCATGTAAAAATTGGTATGTTAGGTGTACTACACACCCTTATTGCGCAATACCAATTTATTTCTCTTTTATTTAATAAAACGTTGTGCGTACGTCACACAGGTAACTGGACATATATTCAACTTGAGGGCGTTCCTGAAGGTCATTAAGGTATTTTTTGTCTAATATTTACCTACATGAATATGCAAATATATTTAATTAACTGGTTGTCGCCCAAAGTGACCATTTTATACCGTGTCGCCCAAAGTGACCATTTAGGGTTATATATATATATATATATATATATATATATATATATATATATATATATATATATATGTATATATATATATATATATATATATATATTTATATATATATATATATATATATATATAAGGTCGAAATACTGCGGAGCACTAGAGTAGTATGTAGGTCGATAAAGGTTGTAAAAAGTGCTTAAAGTTTGCGGAAAATCCCACGACGTTTCGAGTATAGACTCTTCATCAGGTGGCAAAGAAATGCAACTGAATAACAAAGAAGTAGAAATAGAGAAGAAACACATTGAAGAAAGGCACGAACAAACCGGTCGCACAGAACGAACACGGTGTAAAAAAGCGAAAGAAGGCTGAAAAAAACTGGTAAAAAGTAATGAAAAGGGGAACAGGTTAAAAAAGGTCCATTCTAATGTTAAGACCGTGTGGGGAGAGGGTCCTGAGTTTCATGATAAGCCGGTTTTCGGCGGTCTGACGATCACGGTCAGAACCTCTGCACATTAAGGCTGCAGTAACGGCCAAGTCTTTAATTGAGCACGGTGATGGGGGGTTGAAATGAGTGGCGACCGGATAACCTTGAAGGTTTTGTTTGATGGACCTGAGGTGTTCAGTGATTCGGTCAGCCAGGCGGTTGCAACACATTGTTTCACGCACCTGCGAAAGGCACGGCGATCCTCAGGCAAAATGTACTGCTACTGGTCTTAAAATTTCTTTTTGGATCTATCCGGAGGCTTTGAACCGTGACGGCAAGTGGAGATAAATTCGGTTCTTTTATTAAGTTTGTTGGTAGAAAGCAGGATTTCAAGCTTCTCATCCGTGCAGAGGTTGCAGAGGCCGGATGAACGCCTATGTGTGTTTGAGCGCTTGAGTGCCTCCCAGTAGATGGAAAACCTTTGTCCTTTGTCTATCAGAGCAAAAGCTAACTGTCCCCTGCGTGGAGAGTGGTAAGTTCTGCTATATATATAAGGCTACAGTGGCGAGTGGGACCACTACCAAGCAGTACATAGGGCTAGTAAGCGGTGATTCAAAACACGCTTCAACCATCACACCAAATCATTCAGGCACAGACGTTATGCCAACGACACTGAGCTGTACAAATACATTTGGGACCTGAAAGACATTTCCTTAAAGTTAAAATGTCTAGAAACAGGCTTAAAAACAAGCCATGGATTACACCAGGCATTAAAAAGTCAATACGGCACAAAAATCTGCTTTTCCGTAAATATACTGACAACCCAACTCCTGAAAAGCATGCTGTTTTTGCAAGGTACAGAGGCATCCTAAACAAATCCATCAGGTATTCCAAATTGTGTCACTACAAACGTTTAATTGAAGCTACAATCCTGGACAAAATTATTATGACACTTCCGGACCTTCCCCCTTGTTCAATGTTGAGAAAACGAAAAGCGCGCTGTTTTCTTCAACGCTCAACTTTAATTCACCTTCAAAACCAACATTAAGATGGGACGCGGGAAAGTTGTCCCAGATAATTTTGTCCAGGATTGCAATCCTGGACACAATTATCGGGACACTTCCGGACCCTCCCCTCCACCCCTTGTTCAATGTTGAGAAAACGAAAAGCGCGTTCTTTTCTTCAACGCTCAACTTTAATTCACCTTCAGAACCAACATTGAGGTGGGACGCGGGGAAGTTGTCCCAGATAATTTTGTCCAGGATTGTAGCTACCTTGACAATAGAAAGCAACGTATGTATGTTAAAGGTTTGTTATCAAACTGTGCAGATATTAACATCAGTGTTCCTCAGGGTTCTGTTCTTGGACCCTTGTTATTTTTAATTTGTGTCAATGACATACACAATGTAGTCCCAGGCGAATCTTTGAGATTGTTTGCTGATGACACTAATGCTTTTGTTCACGATAATGATTGTATTAATGTTGTTTCTAAAGCTCAAAATGTTTTGGGTCAACTCAAAACTTGGTTTGACTCTAACAAACTTACTTTGCATCTACGTAAAACCAATTTTTCCATTTTTCATTGTAGGGAGCAAAGTGCTCATTTTCGTCCTGACCATTTTATATTGAATGACACTAAAATTTGCAGAACAGCGTGTACCGTACTAAATACCTTGGATTAATCATCGACGATAAGCTTTCTATTAAAACTCACATTGATGAACTTTGAAATAGTCTCATCAAATACACTGGCATTTTTTATCGTCTTAAGACCTCAGTCCCACTCGGCGTTGCTATTCAGTTGTATTATTCTCTTGTTTACTCTAAGATATTTTACGGAATGGAAATTTATGGCGTGGTTAATGCCTTTATCTTGAAACCTATACAAGTCCTTCAGAACAGAATTCTAAAAAGCGATCACCTTTTCACGCCGGCGTCATCCTACCAATGATTTGCACAGTAAACTAGGGGTTCTTAAGATTAGCGACATTCATGTTCTTAAAATTGGTACTTTTATTTATAAATATGTAAATAATACACTACCGTGTGTTTTTCGTAACATCCTTAACCCCAGAATGTCTTCATATCATAAAAACCGTACAACGAGTAATACACTATTCTCAGTTACTAGGCACAATTCTAAACACGGGAAAATCCTTCTGAATAATTACTGTTCAAAGTATAGAGTGATCTTTCTAATGATATCAAGTTTTCTAAATCATATGTAACTTTAAAAAAAAACTTAAAGCTTATTTAATTGAAAAGTACTCTGCTTGAGACTATGCCATTTTTTGACTCTCCTTCATATTGCGTGTGATTGATTCTTTCTTTTGAGGGGTACGGTGGGCGGGTGGGAATGGGGTGTTCTTGCTAAATTTTCTTACATTTTTTCCTGTAAGGTCAATAGCTATGATAAACATCTGTTTGTTTTCTTGTGTCCTGTTTATACTACATCCTGGTTTGTTTCTATGTAAATATGTATGTATGTATGTATGTATAGACAAAATAAATAAATGAAATGAAATGAAATTGCTTCATCCTAGAGCTGAGATAAAAATGCAAAGGCAGATTGTTGCTCCTTTTGTTATCACTCGTAACCCACGTCTGCCTCCTTTGGCCCAAATCATTAAAAACCATTTTTCTATTTTGCAGATGTATGATACCTTCCGTGACAAGCTCCCAAATCCCCCCGCCGTGATTCCTAGACACCCCCCAACCTGAGGTCCCTGCTAGTCAGCGCAAAGTTACCTAATCATTCAGGAGGTGAGATTATTGTGTTTCAAGACACATTCCGCTCGGTGTGTCACATGTACTTCGCTTAAAGATATCAGGGTTCGTACTCAAGGTGTGGTGTATTTAGTAAACTGCCTGGACCGTAAAAAGCAGTACGTGGGTGAGACAGGAGGGTAGCCTAGGAGCAGACACCGTGGTCCTGGGCAAGAATTTCGAAAAGCGAATAGACCATTGGGCAAACATTTTCAAAGCTGTAGCAATTTCGAGCTTATAGGTATACAAAAGGTCAACAACAATAGTAAGACAACCCGGGAAGCAGTAGATTTAAAATGGATTAATCGGCTTAATAGTTTTGCACCAATAGGCTTGAATGTAAAAGATCCGACGAGTAGCTTGTAGACTTTCCCCTCTTCTTAGCCGTTCTTTTCCGATTTTTCTATCACTTTGCTCTAGTACGTGGATCAAGGAAAGTATACCTTTCCGAAACGTTGTACATATCTACACTTTTAATCTTTTTAACGTAATACCAGTTTTATCACCAAGTTGACTTGAAGATTTGATAACCCACTTTCTCAGTTGGAGTTTTATTAAACTTTTAAACTTTTATGGATTATTTTAATATTTCGAGTGCCTGGTGTCCTCTGTTTTTCATCTATCTATCTTTATATATATATATATATATATATATATATATATATATATATATATATATATATATTTATATTTATATATATATATATATATATAAATATTCACTACATAACGAAATTATCCATGTATCTCTCTACAGCTTTCGTTGTGAAGCTGATTCATGGACTAGACTTACACCTGCAGATTATGCAATTAACCTTTTGTGTGGTCGCCCGTCCCCCGAAGAACAGCCATTTCAAAAAGGTCGAAATTTTGCTGGTACAGTAGGTTGATAAGTGGTATCGATTATGCCAAACACAGTAAGCCAAGTTCAAAATGTTTGCCCTAGCTACCTGCTGAATTTCGAATTAAATTAAAATATTCTCTCTTGTGTACAAGTCTTGCAGACAAGCTCCTTATCTTCCTGATATGTGTATTATTATAACGTTAAGCTCTCTTCATAAGCACTGCATGAGTTTCACTTGAAAGCTGTCTCGAGACTATAGCTTTGTTTGTTCTCATACGAGCCCATGTTACAGATTTCCCTTCCTTCCAAAATTAGTCACTCATGATTTTCTCGCCCAAGTCAAGGTTACTTTGAAAGCCTCTTTGAATTCGTCACTTACTTAAAGGGAGAAGGCAGTCGTCTAAGTTTCTTTTCAAAAATTTGCTAAATCTTACAGTTCTCCTCTTATTTCTCTCACAAGTATTTTCATACCGTAATGTTCCTGTATAAAATTATTGAATACTGAGGGTAAACCAATGAGTTACTCTGCATAAATTTGGAAATAAGCAAGAGAAATATTGTCACATGATTGATAGGAACCAGTCCTGAGCTTGTGGGACGGGGTACACTAATTCAAACTGGGGGGGGGGACTGCATTTTCCCTTTAAGTTTATGTGAAATTGGCTTATGATGATGATGAAGACGACGATGATGATGAGGTACCTTTGCCCGAATCACACCATTGTCACGTAGCCTTCCTAAATGGCTTTTAAATATAACCACTTTTCATTTCTAAATCGGATGTGTTTACTAGCCAGGGCTGTAACCGAGTCCACGTAATCCGAGTCCTAGCCAATTCCGATTCCAGTGACCCCAATTCCGAGTCCGGTACCCCCCCCCCGAGTCCAAGCCGAGTCCAGAGAACCCGAGTCCGAGCCGAGTCCGAGTCCATCCCATAAATAAATGTGCAGTAAAATCCTTGGAAATTGGCAGCGCCGCGGTGTAGTGTGAATACACTAGCATGAGTGCAGGCACAGGTACCAGCTGGTCATGAGTACGGGTACCAAGCCATGGGTGTGGGTACAGGTATGGGAACCGGGACATGAGTACCGATGGGGGCCGGTACAGGTACGGGTAACAGGTCATGAGCCCGGACACGGGTACTGGTCATGAGAACGTGGTCATCTTCTCTATGGTTTGAAGTAAAGTGCAATTTTCATACCTGTTACACTACTTGATTTCAAGTACACAAAACTTACAACTTTGGCAAATTAATATTGATTATTTTCTGTTGCCTATAAACATATAGCAAATTCACTGCCATTTTGTGTGATTGGACTTCACACCTTGTAATCCTAAAGGCTGATGGTCAGTGCTTGAATAGCTTAATCAACTTGAACCATGGGCTTGTTGTATGAACCAAGGATGTATTGGAGCAGCTACCTACTATTTACAGTACAATCAAAGCCAAGTAACAGTTTTTACAACAAAAGCAGTCAGATTTGCTGGGTCTGAGACTATACAAATCTCCGAAGCACTGGAAGATTCAAGGAAAATACAAACTACACTATAGCTGTATGGTACCTAATAATACCTTGAGTTGTGCCTAATCCATTCACTGGTACAATATTTGCCTAGTGATTGTTACACACCCGTACACAATGCAAACAATTAACATAGGTCTGTGCCTTGCCTTGCAGAACATTGTCATTGAATCTCCTAAAATCCTCCTATTCAAACCATAAAGTTATTATGGGCTCTGAAGGAGGTGATACTTTTTTGCATCATGTCTTCTGTAACAAATTTTACAAAAAGGGAATACTGTGTAGACTATATACTTAGGAAGGCTTAGTATTAAACTGCTACAAAGGGGGTAGTTCGTCTCTTCTCTGATAGCCCAGTGGTAAATATGAGCTAATATGCTAGGGGGGCATCAAATTTTCACTTAAGTGGACTCGGCTGGACTCGGCTCCGAGTCCGAGTCCAGTTGCAGCCCAGTTCCGGGCCAATTCCGATTCCAGGACCTCCCATTCCGGGCCAATTCCGAGTCCAGAAAAAACTGGGCTCGAGTCCGGAATTGAGTCCGAGTCCGGACTCCGGTGTTACAGCCCTGTTACTAGCCTATATCTATGGATGAAGTATCATGAACAAATCATACCAAAATGATGCAAGGTAGATCTATAACACTCTAGGTGGATAGGATGTATTTTTTGTATATCAGACATGCGCATTAATACCAGTAACCCAGGGTAAAAAGCTTAGTGGGAATGTGCACAGAAGGCCTCTTGTCTCAATGGCAGCCATATCTTATTTTTAGATTTCGTCACACGTCTTTGAGAGCCATACAACAAACGACCTCGTCAAGGCTCAGTAACATCTGCCACTAAGTGTTCTTTATGCTTATATCTAGTTCTCTATGATTCATAATTCTGTTGTACGTCTAAACATTAGGTCTGAAATTATGTCGCAAAACTAAGCATCACATGTTTCCTTGCCTCTGTCCATACATATATAGGAAATGAGAAGGACGTTTGTGTTACTTGTGGTAGACACAGGGGTCAAAGGTACTTGCCCTTAAATTTTTCCTAGTTGACAAACAATCATTATATGAAGTTTGCACTAAAAACCACATCTTTCTGCCTTGAAGTCGACAATCTACTGCTCAGGCGTCCACAGACCCCGCCTTATACGAGCAGGGTTTACTAGATCAAAGGTTCACTGGACCGAAGATCCTAGCTGAATGATCCTAACTCTAAACTTGGCCCTAATCCAGTAACCATAATCCTTATTGAAGCCAAATCCTACCCGAGCCCGAAGACAATCTTAAGCCTAATTCTGAACCTTTGGTATTCAACCAATTAACACGGAAATATATATCATTCAAGCATTGAAACAGCATCATTTGGGCGTGTTTCAAGCAACACAAAGTAGCCTACGGTACGGAGTACTTAATTATACTAAGGATCTGGAGAAAGGAGTGTTCGGTCAAGCTGACCCCTCTTCAATCCCCTCTTCAATCCCCCCTTCTTCGACAATTGTACTTGTATGCCATACTTCGTTTTTTCAGTCATATGCTATTGAAAATTTCCAAATCAGGTCACAAGACACTATTGTATATACCCTACATTGTCAGGCGTGCTACCCTCACCCCTTCCACAAAGCTTTTCTTTTCGGTTGCTAGTATTGATAGTTTTATGACTATTTTTCCAGTTTGAGATGAAACCGATTCCTTAGTTCATGTTATTAGCAGCCTTGACAGGAAAGGTCTCAATAAAATCAGAAGCCCCGGCGACGAAGGTCGCAGGGGCTTCTGATTTTATTGTGACCGAATTCGCCTTGCTTTCCACAGCAACCTTTTGTTCGAGTGGAAAAGGAGCCTGGGTTGAATACTTAAAAGTTATCGGCTGAAGATGCTTTTTTTTCTGTTGCAACTATGTATTAAGCCTCTTAGGGGTAGGCCTAAGCATCTGCCAACAGTACGTGACCGTTGTTATCCTCGTTTCAAGGTGCGATGATTTGTAAAGAAAAGAGATTGTGTAAACTTGACCAAGTCTCCTTCCGCGTGTTCCTGATGTCGTGTTAAGGTAGCGCCCCCTTATTTATACGTAGTCCATTTGTTCGCTTTCAAAAATATCACGAAGAGGAGCCATTAAGACGACTTTTGCAACATGTCACCGAATTGGACGGGGGTCTTTTGTTAAATTAATTTAAAAGAAGACCAGATGAAGTATCACTGGTGCCAAAATAAGGTCAATTGAAGCAATTTTGAAGAAATTATGGGCTTAGAAGCTGGCGGCCGTAGATCAGGCTTTGGGTGATTAAAAAGGCCTAGGTAAATGTACGGAAACTTTGAGCTCTGCTAGCCAAAATATCTTCACTGTCATGGTAAATTCAAATTGCCATGAATGGCCAACTTGTGGGCTTTCTTGTGAGGGGGTATAAGCTTATACCTGGCAAAACCTTCTACAAGGTTTAAGGTATACGCGAACCTCTAATTATTGCCAACATTCACTCACATACTAAATCAGGTCAGTTCTAGGCCCATAGTTCTTTATAAACTTAGTCCTCAACCTGGAAATTTCACCCCTCTGGTAAAGGCTCACAGTTAGTTTGGGTTCGTCACCATTTCAGTTTCGTTGGGAAACGATAAAATATGAAGTAACCCACAACGGCCAGCCGCTTCTGTAATTTACTTGTTATTTTACAGTACTTGAAATATGGGCCACAAATCCTGTGATAAATCCCCCCAATTTTCATATTTCACTAGCCAGCCAACCAGGCGCGGTTCTAGATCGAGACTTTTGGGGGGGCTTAGGGGGGACTTGAAACGGAAAAAATCATAAAATTTTCTCTCAGATATGTAAATCGGTCACGCGCACGCTGAAACCAATGATAATAAAAATAGTAACATAACCAGGGACGGCGCAAGTTTATTTTGATAGGGGACATGGGTTGAGTGATCGCCGTCCTGGGGGAGGGGTCTAAGGGGAGGGGAGTCCCCTTCCTCTGAGAAATTTTTGCTAATTTCATGTTGCTAAGATGCAAAATGGTGCGTTCTTTGGGTAATTTTTTGACTATATAACTGGAAATTTTCATAACTTTGTGAATTCTAATTTTTGGTTGGGGGAAAGAGGGCCTTCTTAGGGGAGAGGTCTAAGGGGAAGGTTGTTCCCCTCCCTTTGAGAAATTTTTGCTAATTTAAGGTTGCTAAGATGCAAAATGGTGGGGTCTTAGGGTTACTTTTTGACTGATATATATGGCTGGAAAATGTTCATAATTTTGTGAATTCTAATTTTTGGTTGGGGGAAAGAGGACGGTCCTAGGAGAGAGGTCTAAAGGGAGGGGTGTTTCCCTCTCCTGTGAGAAACTTTGGTTACTTTAAGGTTGCTAAGATGCAAAATGGTGCGGTCTTCGGGACAGTTTTGACTGATATATGGCTGGCAAATGGTCATAACTTCGTGAATTCTAATTTTGGTTGGTTAAAAGAGGGCTGTTCTAGGGGATAGGAAATTTTGGTTACTTGAAGGTTGCTTAGATGCAAAAATGGTGTTGTCTTTGGGATATTTTTGGACCCGATCATATGGGTTCAAAACATTCTTAATAATTTTGGTTAGGTGAAAGAGGAGCCTTTTTTGTCTAAGGGTATGTATGAACAAAGCTCCTGAAGTCCCCTTTTGGGCACATTACTGCCCTCTAGTCGGGGAAAGTTTTACGCAAAAATACATGCGTGGAGTCCACAGAAATATTCTCGAACTATTAAGAAAATTTGCCTTGCTTCATTTGTGCATTATAAAATCGTATCTAAAGGCTGGTAGAAACCGGAATATGGCCTCTTGGAAGCCCTGAATTAACTATATGGATCAGATACAGGCCTACCCCGCCCTCCTCTTTTCTTCTCTTTTACGTCTTCTTTTCCTACTCTTTTTCTCTTTCCCTGCAAATTACAGGGGGACAGGTCTCCCTTCCCCCTGAGTGGCACCGCCCCTGACCATGACATAGATGTAACGTATATACAGGCATATATTTTTTTCTATTTGGAAGAATGTAGCAAACGTTACTGAGAGATACGAGCAACTGGACCTGTTCACATTAATGGGAATAACGATTCGGTCTGTAGATTTGACTTAAAAGGACTGCTAGTATAGCTTGACGAGATCAGCGACGAATTGACTCGTTTTGAACTTTCAACAGATGATTAATCCGTTAACTTGATTTACATGTACGTACATACTATCTTACATGTTACTTATCTGACCCAATTTCCATTGTATGAAATCGTGAACCAATATGTGATTTCGAGACATAGACGACAGTTTCCCTTGACAAACTAATTCCACTGGACCAAGATGTGTACAAGTGTATTGGACAATTTTGTTTTTCTCAGTACACGCAAATATAGCATAACACAACCTCTGAAAATTTGGGGGGGGGGGGGCCTTGAGCGAACTTTGGGGGGGGCTTAAGCCCCCAAAGCCCCCCCCCCCGCAAAACCGCGCCTGCTTGAGCCAACTAAAAACCCAAAATGCTCTCCGAAAAGTTTGCTCTAGATAACCTTTCGGCAACCCGTCCCCCTTGTCGGGGCTTTAAGCTGCAGTCCCACGTCGGGAGCTTGTCACATTATTTCTGGCCTAACCCAGCTTCTGAATTACACATTTTATCGTACCTTCTATCCTGACTACTTGTCTCACGAAGATACACCAACACGAATGTGTTATATAGTGTCAACTAGGTAAAAGGTAAAGTTTAAAGACGGTTTCAAATACCGTCCAATTTCAAGTCTGGTTTCAAATACAGCTCAAATACTGTGCAAGTCCTTCCCTTTAGTCGCCTCTTACGACAGGCGGGACATACCGTGGGCATATTCTACAACCCCCAGCTCACAGGGGGCGAGTCGGTCATGCAATATAAAGTACGGTACCTGTACTAAAGATGCGGGAGAAAAGGAGCGTTCGGTGCAGCTTCCCCCCCCCCCCCCATCGGCAGGTGTACTGATATAGCATACAGCCTTACATTAGATTACTATTATTAATATGACCAAACTGATTTCCAACACTATCGTAGGTCAGTTGGAAAGGCACTCGACTCCGAATGCTTAATACGTGAGTTAAAGTCCCCGGAGACTGAGCAGTGAGTCTTTTCTCGTTTGGAGGGTTTAGAGTTGCTTTTTTTCTTTTTATCTTCCTTGTTGTAGCTTTGCGTTCTCAGTTCTCCTCTTCCTACTTTGGCGTCGGTTTTAAACCTCACCCCTTCCACAAAGCTTTTTTTCGGTTGCAAATGGTAATAGTTTTATGAATATTTTCCCATTTTGAGATGAAATCGATTCCACAGTTGATGTAGTTAGCAATTGACACGAAAGGTCTCGGGGAGTCTGAAGGTAGCCGGGGCTTCTGATTTTATTGAGACCGAATTCGCCTAGCTTCCTAAAGCAACCTTCCGATCTATTCGATTGGAAAATGAGTTTGGGATGAATAATCAAAACTTACCGGCTAAAAAACGCTTTTTCATTCTACTGCATCTATGGATTAAGCCTCTTAGGGGTAGGCCTAAGTATTTGTCAACAGTACGTGACCGTTGTTGTCCTCGTTTCAATGGGCGATGATGTGAAAAAAGAAGAGACTGGGTCCTTTAAATTGACCAAGTCTCCCTTGACGTTTTTTCTGATGTCGTTTTTCTAAGAGTAACGACATCAGAAAAAACTCCTTTTCCACTCGAACGAAAGTAATAGCGGACGCACAGGAAGTCGTGGTATTCTCGGGATTCTGACGCTAGGGTACGTAGCGCCAGAATTTGCTCAACAGGGGTCCAAGCTTTCCTTCGTGGGACTGCATGCGGCCTGAAGCCGCGACAAGAGCGACAAGGGTTGCCGAAAGGTTAGTAAATTCAAAATTTCGGCCTGCTTTGGGGGGCTTTCATTTGTCAAATTGGAAAATTTGGGGGATTTATTACAGGAATCTGATTTGAATCAAAACATCAAATAAATCACAGAGGCGAATGGCTGTTGGGTTCTACTTCATGTTTTATCGTTTTCCGTGACTACATTGGAAAATTCCGACCGTGGGGATCCTTTCCCGTGAGGGACATGTCCCCTACCCCATCCGGTGTCACGTACCAATATCCAAACGACGATCAGCCTTCCTGACTTTCCTTGGTCTCAAGAGTACAAATCCTCAAAAAGTTTACTTTCTAGTGACTTTAACATGCTACGACTTTTCAAAGGCCTTGAAACGAACCAAAATCAAGAGAGCAAATCAATGGAAGAATCATTGCTGGTACACGCTCTTTCTGATGTTTAAATAAATTCTAAGACTTTTTTCCAAAAGCTTCACCGTCATGACATGGTGAATTAAATATTTACCGACCGCCAGGTTGGTTGTTCTGTGGTTAGTAGCTTTCACCAGACGCAAGTTTTTGCATTCCAGTGCGAATCAAGAGAAAGAGGTGTATAGGAGGTGGGGGGCGTTGGAGGCGGCCCGGTTAGATATTCTTCACATAACTCTTCCATAGGTGGCTGTACTCGGCGTTTGTCAAACCTGAAGTCACCTGCTCCACCTCAATTAAAAAGTGCTGCATACGCGGATGAACAAGTCTGTATTTAAAGAACCCGAAACAATTCCTTTCTTATTAACTGTAACACATAAAATTTAATCCGTTTCGTGGCCTCTGGATCCTTGTATAACCAGCTCCCTGGTTACACCAAAACTTCCGAGTCGGTTGTCGATGGTGTTTTCAAGTGTCTGTAACATCGTGACCATTGGAATTTGGAGCATCGAAAACCGCAATAAAAACGATAGTGTGTTACCGTTTACACTTCACTGAGCAAATGCATTTTTCCATAGCAAAAGGATATAAGGCAAAACGTCGTTGTCTGAAATACCTTAAGTTTCCACTATTTTTGCGCCATGAGTACTTGAATTCATTTGCTACAACATCCACATCACAGGTTGACCTGATCCCTTCAACAAATGGTATACACTGCACCCTGCAAAAATGTTAGAGACTAAATTTGTCAGTCAATATTTTGGCGAGGAGGAAATTTCTTCAATTAATGTATTGACTTACAAACTAATTTTGGTCCATTTCGTGGTCTCTGGACCTTTGTAGAAGCTTTCAACGGGCACAATTAAGCTACAACTCATATGAAAGCTCATAGGTAGGCCTTTTACAATGATTTCAAATTTGTGTACCATGACCGTTCAGATTTTGAGCGCCGAGAGTGTGTGTCCTGCTGTTCTACTTCACTCAAAATGCCATTTTGCATCACCGAAGGATATATTGCAAAAAGGTGTCTGAAATACCTTCATTTTTGCCCGATGAGTACTTCAACTCCTTTCCTACCGCATGCACACCACAAATTGAACACATCATTTCAGAATAATGGTCTACACTGTCCCCCAAAAATGTTTTGCAATGAGTTAATTCGTAAGGTAATATCCCCGGCGGGGATTCCCCCTCGAATCAGTGGTGTCAGCGAGATGGTAGGAAAAACGCGGAGAGAGACTTGGTCAAGTTTGAGGGAACAGTTGCCAAAGATAGCATCATTTTGCATCTAATCCACCTTAAACAAACAAAATTTTTCTGAAAGGGGAGGGGTATCCCGTCCCCTTAGACCCCTCCCCCAATACGGCATTAGGTGACAAGGGAAGGGTCCACCCCGGGTGCAAAGTATAGTCAATACGAATATGCATACTTACTATATACCTGCTTTTTAAGGATAGGGCAGATTCTTCTTTAAAACCCTTAAAAAATTTTGGCGCGCTTGGCGCGCTTTTGGTTTTTGTTGTTCCACTTTTTAATAGTTCATGTAGCTAAGCAGTGCACTGTCCCCTCTTCAGAGTAACCAACAAGAAGTTTACTCAGTGTTCTGCAGAAATCGGTAATTTAATCCCCAGCCTCGCAGTTGTTCTTTTATTTACCGCACGTTACGATTAGTGGCTACGGCGGGTTTGACCATCATCAGACAGGAGGGGTCCCGGTGCAAAGTATGTTATCAACGATTTGCACCAGCCACCCTGGCATCTGATGTATTTTACTCTTAATGTGAACCGAGAGCCAAATATTCGCCATGCTCGCCAGCACTCATGGGCGTAAATCCCGGGGGGGGGGATGAGGGGATATATCCCCCCAACATTTGACTAGGGGGGATGGCCCATGTAATCATCCCCCCAATGTTTCAGTCTACAGATACGTGTATGATGGAAAGTATATTTTATTTCGCGCACTTTCAACCTTACGTCAGTGTCACTCATATTATCAATATCTTCCGATAGCAACTATCGGAGAAGCACAGCAGCTAAGAGTTGAAAGTTAACGAATTAATAGGTAAAAGACTGGCTTATGGCAGTGGCATGTGGGCTTGTTGGGCAATTGAAAGTGTCTCGATGTAGAGTCAGAATGCAGGCTTTGTAATCAGGTAATGGAAATATTATTCGTCACTGTTTACACTCCATGTAATGACCATTATTAAGGTAGTAATACACGAAACTGTTCTGATCACGACACTTTCCGAATAACAGATATACATCTCCAAACATCTGTGGGGACCTCGCATCAGTATGGGATCTTTTAATCTAATATGTAGCATGATGTAGAAGGTTAAAAAGTAAGTATCTGTCGTTATACATTGTTCAAAATTTTTTACCAGAGCTTCTCCAGTTCGCGCTGAGCCATATTCAGTATAGATGGTGATTGTTAATACACTTATGACGAAAACAGCACTCTGTAACGCTCTTATTAGTCCTTCACCCCTTTTGCTACATGTATCAGGGAGGTCTAATATCACCTCCCTGCACCTTTACTCTCCCTCCCTCATTTTCCATTGGTGGCAGCTGTTCATCCGGATTTTAGTTCAAAAGTAGTAAAAATAAGATAGTTGTAGTGTTCGGCGTCGTACTCTATATTATCATTTGGATGTCAGGTAGTATACGCATTATGTCATTGCCCCCCGCACCAATTAATATGATTAATGCAGAGCTCCAGGGGGCCCTATTCAGGTATCTGCTAGTCCTAGATACCATGGGCGTCCGGAGGGGGGGGGGCAAGGGGGCACTTGCCCCCCTGGAAAATCAAAAACTTTAAAAAACGAAGAAAATATAACATTCACATTTCTTAACAGTTCAATCAGTGTGAATTTCTACTTTCAAAACAGAAATCAAATAAAAATATCAACACTCAGGCCCCAGCAGCCCCACGAGCATATTTTGGTATTTTTTAAAGTTTATATTTACAATATTGCTTATGTTTCCTCCCTTTTTATATGCGGTAAAAAGGCCTTGGAAGTGCCATTTCCACCGATCTGGGATGCATTTTGGGCCAAACTTTTCTTGCGCTCCGCGCCAACCCATGGTGGCGCGGAGCGCTGAGAGTCTGTCTATGTGCTTCGCCCCCCCCCTTGACAAATTCCTGGCTGCACCTTTGTCAACATTGTGTGAAAAAATAGCATCTAAACTCTTTTCTGGGAGTAAAATATTTCCCATGGAAAAAGTTGGCCCCTAAAAAATTTTGCCACCCCTTGAATTTTTTTCTGCGGACGCCCATGCTAGATACCGTTTCATAATGCACAGTGAAGGAAAGGACATATTTCGTAATAACTCAAGAATGTTTCTGTGGACTTCACGCACATATTTTTGTTTAAAAATCTCCCGAAATAGAAGGCAGTAAAATAGACAGAAGGAAGAGGGCTACAGGAGATTTGTTGACAACGTATCTGTCTCTTAATAGACAACATATTCTCCTCTTTTACCTTACCAAAAATTATCATTCACTAAATTATGGACATTTTCTGGCCATATATGATCAGTTCCAAAACATCTCAAAGATAGCACCACTTTGCATCTAAAAGACCTTAAATTAATTAAAAAAATCTTAAAAGGGGAGGGGGAACGCCTTCCCCAGGACGACATCTTTATGTCGTGACAAACGAAAGATCAAAACTGCTGCATGCAAATGCAGGAACGCATGAAAAATAAAGGTGTAATTTACGCAGACTTGGGGGAACTGAGGTATTACTACGACATCATCTATGGTGCCCCCAATCACAAAAAACCTGGCGACGCCACTGATCTCATGCCAACTTGCAGGTCTTGTAATGATCTCCGAATTCAAAATCCAGTTGTCTGGGATGACCCTATATGTTGATCCCTGCCTTTTTAAGGATAACAGGACATTGTTGCTCTTGTACAATTTCAATCCAGTGCAGCTTATCAACGAGTTTTGTGCTCAAAATAGCATTTCCTTAATTTACAAATATACCAATAGCCTACCAAAGAACATTACCGCTAAACTTTAACGGCTTAAAACAATCTTCTTGGCACTTCTGAGACATTAAAACCCAGGAGCTTCCGGGGGCGTCGCCTCCTGGACCCCAACCGGGGCTTCGCCCCTGGACCCCATCAGGGGCCCTAAGGAGGGTGTCACATTGTCTTCTGCTTGTAAAAGTTGTCTACCTAATTATGCATGAAGGAGACAGGTGGTTACGCAATCGGTATGCATTGTATACGCCTTTCGCGCTATTGAGTGAAACGCCTTTCACGTGGAGAAAAGGTATCTAGTCTGTCTGGAAACATTTAAGTGACAGGTCTCATGGGCTCGTTGTTCCCATCAAGGTGTTGTTAAAGTATTGGAGGTTAGGCGTGGCAATGCAGGCTACCACAATTCCACCGTACGTCAGGACAGCACGGGGCAGCGTTGCCTGAATTCTAAGTTTTCTTGTTTCAACATGCATGTGATGTTTTCTACCGTTTTAAGTGTGAGTATGCTTGTATTTAAACGAAATTTATTAGGGGCAAAATGTGTAGTAAATCTTCGAACTATCCCCTGAAATTTCGAGAATGAAATTTCAGTAATATCGCTAGACTTCGACAGTCGAAAGTGTTAGCCTAAAATTCAAACGAAAAAAAAATTATTACTTTAGTTGTGTATATTTTGCTTATAGATGGCTTTTAGTTTGGAGGTGCCGAGTAAAAGTAACCAACGAAAGGGTTACCCCGGCGAGAGGACCCACTTCAGGAAGAGGTCATTATTTTAATAAAAGAGAAGTGGAACATTTACGTTATTTGCAAACCGAGACCAAGAGAATTATTATTTACAGTGTGTTACTAGAGAGAAAATGAAAGCCCAAAATACTCTAGACAGGAAGATTTGGGAATGTCAATGTAATATTAGAGTGGGTGTGCATGCATGGGTGTGACTTGAATATTGTACTTATGTTAAGTGTGAGACACGGCCGTTAGGATTCTCTGAAAAGGTACAGTACCGTTTTTGTTTCTTTAGTCAACCCCTCGTGCACGTAGGGCTATTTGTGTATGCATATTTTCGTCAAGATACTTAAGTTACTTAATATAAATTTATGTTTTGTGGGAAAAGCATTTGCACTGTTATCTTTTAATTATCTGGTCAGCTGAACCTCTCCCACTCGGTGACAGCGGGACCCCTGGAACCCACCCGTCATGGGCTCGCGCTTCGCGATCGCCGTACACGCTTCGTGTGCACATTTTCCAAATTTGCGATAGTTCACCCCATCCCCCCCCCCCCAAAGTTGAAAAGAAATCTACGCCCTAGCCAGAACGTGGGGGAGATTTATAACTGTAGTGGCAATTTGTGTTTTTCTGAAGTAAAACCCAAGGCCCTCAGGCTAACCGCAGCGAGGCCGATTTTGACATTGGTCTTGCTTGTACAGCATGAAAAACTTTTCAGTGAAAATTCCTGAATCCGCCACTGGTAATATAATTTCACCCAGTAGCCTTCAAAGTGGTGTGCAAATATTGTTGGGGCTACGAGTGCTTTTCCTCTCCATAATGCCCCCTCCCCTTCTTTGCCCATTAAATCTGAGACTTGAAAATGTAGGCTAATCGTTTGTTAAACAAAAAGATTCCTATGCAATGTATTAGACGCTGTACTTCTAAATTGTTTTGAAAATAAAAAAGAAAACAAAGAATAAAAAATCGTCGCGCTCCGCGCGCATCCGTAATTTCTACTTCTCGGCACAATTAGGCTTAGGCTAATTTCCTGTTTGACTGCTTGAGTGATAATACTGTTGCAAAGTCACATAAAAGTCCTACAATCGTCCGTCCTCCTCCGTCACAATTCTCAGCATCAGCAACTCAACCAGCCGTGAATCCAAGTTAAGAAATTATGAAAAAGCGTTCACATTGCGATTTCAGTGGTCTAATTTATTGCCTATTAAAGGGAAAATGCAGTCACCCCAGTTTGAATTAGTGTACCCCGGTATCCTAATTCATGAATGGCTCTGTTTAAGTTATGTGACCATGATTTTGTTACTAAATTGTTCAATTTATGCAGAATAACTACTTATTGTGCCTTGAATATGAAACATTCATGTTTAGATTATCATGAAAGATATTTGTAGGCCTAAAGCAAATAAGAGGAAACTCGTAAAATTTTGCTGATGTTTCCAAGAAAATTTTGGGGCTATTGCTCTTTCTCTTAAACGCCTTGAAGATAGCAAAATACTTCATGCTAATGCCAATTGTTTTGAAATAGTCCAAAATTTCAGGTACTTTGCTCCCTGGCCAGCATCTGGGCCCGATCTGGGCCTTGTGGCGGGACCTTGGACCCTGCATACACTTGCTTCACGCTACGCGAGTCATATTTTCCGTCGACATTTTCTTCCCTTTAGTCGGCAAAACATAGCACACAACCCATTCAGAATGCTCTGGCGACCCCTCTAGCTTCATGCATTCTATTGTTCTGAAAATTTGACTTCCCGACAATCAATAAATCATCACAAATTCAACACGGTGCATCAAGATTGTGTGAAAAATATGCCTTGACATTCATGTTGTGACGTCATACAGGTATAAGATATAAAATCTTGATTGTTCAAATGTGTGTATTACGGTGACCAAGCACGTAATTTATTCGGGATTATTGTTGTGAAATATGGGGGTCGCCTTAGGGTCCTAGTGGGGTTCGTCCCTGTGGTAGACCAAGGGGCAATGCCCACGAAGGCTCTAAAACACTTGCAAAATTGTGGGAATAAGAAAAAAAAGTATTTAACCATTTGCAAATAGCACTGAATACCAATTAAAAATGCCATAAAATTCGAAGTTCGACCCATTTGTTAAATAGCCGTATTCGGACTAACCACGTGTCGACTTCTTTATGCAACGTGTTTGATGGTGCACTGACAGATGATAGAAGAAGTTAAACGGAATATTGAGATAATTCAATTCACGTAATTCTTCGGTAATAATGACGTAATTAGAGTGTGAGATGGATGCATGAGAAGCACGTTTAAAAAACACACACATACACACCCACACACAAAAGAACACAGAAAAAACACTAACAATGTTTTCCTTCATATTACATTTACACAATAATTTAGGCCATTTTACGAGTACACAATAACAGACATAAAAATGGCTGGTTTATTTTCTTTTACACTGGCCTAACTACGGCTAGCAATCAGTCTACTGGAATGCCTTTAGGTGTATGTGTGTGTGTGGAGGGGGGTTGAAAGGGCCATGGCTCCCAGTCGGGGAAGGCTGTCTTTCTCCTGTCGGGGTTTCCTGTTCGGTCAGGGAGACTTCATAGGTCCTATGTTATCCCCTACGGCGACCAGTCGCCCCAAAGGCTAATTGGTTTTTGCTCCCAAGGAGGCAGATCCTTCCATAAAGAGCCATTTTTCAACAGTAAAACTTTTCTGATGCTTTCAATAGAAATATCAATTTTGCTTTGATAGAAAGTTAACAATTTTCGACGGGCAAACCGGAAAGTGTGGGTTTGCCAGTCTTTCGTTAATTCGACGCTTTTGTCGGGGTCGCTGACTCCCCCGTCGGAAAGTTTCCCCCAATCCTTTTAAGGCAAATCCTGGCGTCATCCCCTCAAGTCGATTTCTTCATGATGCAGCGGGTCAGAGAGTGGGGAAGATGAAGGTTCGTAGAGATTCCAGAGGATTTTGCAATAATTTCACTTACTAGGTCCTTCGAGATGTATGATGAGATGATTAGCGTATGCACGCAAAAGGCACCGACATTCTTCATTTTAAAAGGCATTTTCCAAAAATGATGGTTTACTTCACTTAATATTGCAAAACAATCTATAATCAGTGGCGTAGCAAGGATTTGGGGAGCAACTGAATTATCAGTTAGGGCAGTTGGTGTGGAACATCTTTATAAATGCGGAGGCCAAAATGTGCACGCCCAGCGTGCACGGTAAATGCGAAGGACAAAGCGCAAAAACCATAACGTGTAGGGTCCAGGGTCCCTTCATGTGACCCTTGATGGGGTCCAGGGGCGAAGCCTTCTAAAGCTTAAGGCATTGTTCATTGTTTGATTGTTCTGAGTTTCTCCAGGAAGATTCTTTCAATATACATAACACAGCCATTGCAAGATAGCCTCAGGAAGTTGTTAAGTATGCACATGTGCGCCAAGCGTGCTGTTGTTTCCCGTGTCTAGTGCCAATTTTCCCTTTCTCTTGCCATACAGAGGGGTAGAACGTCTTTTACAAGTGAGAGGAAGAACTGGCTGTAATGATGCTTCTTTACTTCAAAAGTGCAGTTAACCTTCAAGCATGGAGTGCCCTGCGAAC
This sequence comes from Holothuria leucospilota, assembly GCA_029531755.1. Lineage (NCBI taxonomy): Eukaryota > Metazoa > Echinodermata > Holothuroidea > Aspidochirotida > Holothuriidae > Holothuria > Holothuria leucospilota. The sequence goes on from CM055979.1 coordinate 44,353,617, forward strand.
AGCGAGGGGTTCATGGTCCCGCATAAGGTCCTAGTGTGGTCCAGGAGTAACATTATGGTAAGACCCAGGGAGCAAAATCCCTTGGAAGTTGAGTTTATAACAAAATAGAAATACTTGCATGGAGATTTCCAGCTGACATCCCAGCCAAATGACCCTGAGAGCAGGGACGACGTTAGGGGGTAAGTGGGGCCCCAAGATCCACGCAGTCGGCAAAATCCTGTACTAGTCGTCAAAATGAAGGAAAAGGGAAGTGCAAACGAAGGAAAGTTAGAGAAAAGAAGAAAAAGGAAAAAGAAAAAGGGAAAAGAGGAGAGAGAAGAGGGAGAGAGAAAGACCGAGCAAACACAGAAAAGGACAGGGGAGGGAGGGACAAAGCAGGGCAAGAGAAAGTGGCTGGTGCAGACGGAAAACAGGCAGGGGCGTCGCCAGAGCATATATCATGGGGTGGTGTCGTATTTGCCGACTGAAAGTGTTGATAAGAGATGCAGTTAGAGGTGAGAACCGTTAGTGGTCCTGCAGGGGTGGCGCCAGGATTTGCCCAACGGAGGGGGGGGGGGGGACGATCCGAAGCCTCGACAGCCCAGATGTAGGCGAGGGGTGATTTTAAGAAAACCTGCGTACTACACCATGTCATTGCGGGGCATATATTGCACAAAATTTTGTATATACTAGAGGAACATAGTTCCGCCCGATTTAAGATTTTTCCCGAAATTTAAACTGTGACTTCGCAAAGCGCGCGAAATTTTTGGGTAAGTTCACACTAAAAAGAATCTGTACTTTTTTAAATCTTATATAGGTCAAACAGTAGCGAACCCAGGGTTTCTCTCAAGGGGGGCATGCAATATGTTGTGTGATCGCCGGTCTGGGGGAGGGTGTAACGGGAGGGGATGTTCCCCTCCCCTTTGAAAATTTTTGAAAAATTAGGTGTCCTTAAATGCAATCTGGTGCCACATATGCCATCTTTGGAAGTAAAATTTGTGTTGAAAAATTTACGTCTTTTAGGACCTGACAAAATTGGCCCTATCGGGCACAACTTACACTGTACTTCCCTCTTCGAATCACTAGCCGTACCGAAAGAAAGATTCAAAAGAACATTAACTTAGTTCAGCGAAGTGAGATGAGATTCCCGGCATTACATAACACGATAAATTCTACTATAACTTACTTGAAAAGATGGAAAGGGTTTGTTCTATATTTAGCTATTAGTAACAAAACTGAGGAAGAATGGGCAAAACATAACGAAAATTTGGGCTTGTATCACAGAAATGACCCTTTTGAATGCTTAAATAAGTAAACCGACCATGGGTAGCTAAAGGATTTTCCCGATATGGGGCCGGGCCATGCCACCGACTTCAAGTTCCGACAGCATGTCGAGGGGGTGGAAAAGGGATACGAAGGAGCCTAACTGTCCCATGCCATTGCAGAGTTCCGTATATTTAGCATTATATCACTTAATATGTCAAAAGCCGAGTTACGCACTGATACTGTTCTTTTGCGTCTGAATCGTGAAATTACAAAGGGCGCGAAATTTTTTGGTAGGCTGACACACACACACACACACACACAAAAACATCTTATCACTAAGAACAAAAAGTAAAACATAAAAACTGTAAGAGTTGCAGGCTGTATCGAGGACAACATACATTGTGTCGAAACCACCTGGACTACCCGATGAAATAGCAAAACCTTGCTCAGTGAGTCGTTCATCAACTGACCGAACGGCATGACACACACGGCAACTAGGTTTTGCGATATGGGATGAAATTCACGACCTCTTCGTAACCTGTGTACTCTGCCTAGATGTTACTTGGTAAGGTTGGCAGGACTTAGGCTTTCTATGTGGAATGGAACTACTGAAGAAACTGGACTGACATTACAGCGCTTGTAGTTAGTCGAAAATTTTGGGTTCTGTTTACAGAAATTATCCTCTTTATTTCACTTCTTTTCCTCTTTCTTCTCCTCATGTTTCCTTCATTTTGCCGACTGGTGCAGAATTTACCAACTCAGTGCCAGAAACCACATGAGCGATGAACTCCTTTAGTATACAATTATACTGAAAAGCCCTGTGTAGCTTTTTTTTGCCGACAGAATATGTTTTCACTTTCAAAAAGTGTTGCTTGCGGGGTTTCTTTTTTCTCAGTTGGGAAATACGGCACCACATGCACCCATGATAAACGCTCTGGCGACGTCCCTGCCTGGGAGCACACCAAGCTCTTCACAGTCATCGAATCTTGACAAACTCGAACAGCTTGCAAAAGATCGAGAGAGAGGGAAGTAGATATGACGGGGGAGGGGTGAAGGGACTAATAAACACTGATTTAAAAATGTGTACTATTTTCAAATGCACAGTCACCTTAGACCGAAATATGTTTGAATAAGTTTTAATACCTAGGTAAGCTTCAAATCATAGTCATTGCATCACTATCGTTACTCGAAGTATTTAAATTACCACATAAAACCTCTTGATGCCCGTCATCTTAATTTGATTGGAGTTTTGGGGTCATGCAGAGTAGTTTATATGTATTTATTGTGCTAATAATTTTGTGTGTGAAGCGCGCCGAAATTTTGTACTAGTAATCATTGACCATGGTAAAAATTGCATACAGATTAGCACTAATTATCTTCAGTTTTTTGCCAAATATGTCTGCTAGTAGCCTAGTTGCTTATGGCTACTTTTAATTGACAATCTCCTTAAAGGAAGTGAAGAGCGAATGAATCTCCTTCGCGTTAATGCAATCTGTGTCCCTCCATAATCACATCTGCACGGAAAAATAATAATTGTGAGATATTTGCCGTTGAATAAAGCCAATAAGTTTGAAGTGGTGTTGAAGAAATATGGAAGAACAGGTGAAAGCGCCCACATTGTTTCGTCAGCAACTAAGGATTTCTGACAGAAAACAGTTAAAATACTTTAATCGTTCCTTCGAAAAAAAAAACCTTACCCCACTACCCTTCAGACCATAAGTAACTTTTGGAATAATTATAACCTCTGCTCGACAATAGCTTACCGACGGTACTGTTCATTGGTAGGAAAATTTATCGTGCGATCGAATTTTCCAATCAGGGGCGCAGTAGTGCCTCCGTGCCCCTACCTGGCTACGGGCCTGAATGTCACGGTGTTTAAAGAGTGCTTCGAGAGTTTCACCGCTCTGCATAATGTATACCTGATACACTGTACATTGCATTACACGTACAAATGCCGACAGTCTATTTCTATTACGAGAGATACGCTGGGCGTAGGAGATGTTAGCCTTTACCTGCAGTATTATACGTACAGCAAGTATGTTCTCCATCGACTCTCATGCTTCAAGATCGATAAACATACTTTTGGTTCTCAGAATAGGTATCATATGTCAAACGCAGTAACAGTTCTGTTCCCCATAAGAATGTTCATGCACTGCAAATCTCGATTTTTTTTCCTTTCTTTTTCTTTTATATGCTTTATTTTTAGGCGTCAATAGGGAGGCCCTTGCTCCCCTTGTATCTGCCACTGATAATTTCAAAGTGCCCCGAGTTTCTATGATTTTTATAACTTCATAAATTTAGGTGCAAATCTATGATTTCGGCCTCATTTTGCGGGACCAAGGCCTCTTGGCCATTTGCGCCCTCCCGACTCTTCACATATTCCAAGACAAGCCCCGTAGCTGAAGGGGGACATGGGAAGCGCCGTTAGATATATTTTTAATTATCTGTGCCTTCGGCTAACACATTTTAACACACTTCGTCCCCTAAAAATATTTCTCCAGCACCTTGTCTGGCCAAGGGCCTAATTCAAGATTAGGTAGGCGAAACCCTTTTTTGCATTGTAGCGAATTCGTTTTCACTTACAATCTAAAGTAACCGTCATAAGTTACATTTTCACTACAGGCCTATAATACTGTTATCGAATGAGATAAATTTCTCAAGGAATATTACTGTAACCATCACGAGCTACTGTACTTTTCAGATGAAACAAGCACAACCCTTATCATTATGCAGTATTACTTTCTTCCGTGTCCAAAAGGCCATCCAGCATGTGTCCGTCGAAATAGCAAAGACATAAAACCTTTGAGTCCCTTCCTCGTGGAATAGATTATAATTAAACACATGATCCATGTGATTTCAATTAAGATAAGAACACAAACCTGTAAGGCAGCTTAATTAAAAGAGTTTCTAGAATCATCATCAACAAGGGAAGGGCTCTTTGCACTTACAAGGGTAACACAGCGCCATCGGTAAATCTTGCCTACCAACTTGTCTTCCATACTGGTCCCAGCAGATGCCACTCGGATTCAAAAAGTCCACGAGGAAACTGAGTTTGAATATAAAAAATTAATATATTTCCAACTATTCACTATACGGTATTTTCAGAAATGTGAAAGGTGGGACGGCCCTGATTATGGAAATTATGTAGAAGTGGGAACTATTCCGCGGCGGTTCCTTGTTTCAGTGGCGCCGGCAGCATAGAAAGAATCCTGAAAATTTCATAATGATCCAAAATGGTTTAAGCTATAGATTTCTGTAGGGGGTAGGGTGAGGTGTGTTTTCGACCAAGTGGTGGATCTATTGCAATCATTATCTATCACAAATGGTTGTCAAACTATCAGAATTTTCGCAAATCCTACGCAAACTATCAAAATTTTGGCGCGCTTAGCAGGGCTTACCCATAGAAATAGGCCCACTTCACTACAATGTCATGGCTTAAGAAATTCTGTACTTGAGATTAAGGAGATTCCGTTCCCTACTTAGCAGTTTTTGGCAGCATTCCGCACAACCGACTATTTTCCAGTATCATACCAAATCCACACATAGCTTTTGTAACTTACGTTGCGATTACCCAACAAAATCAATCTTTACAATTGTGAGGTGAGGCGAAGTCAGTCTATTTGTTTCTGCGTTGTTCCTCATTCAATTGCTCCTTTATGCTAATTAAAGAAAAATCATGAATGGGATTGTACGGTTTATGACAAAGGAAAAGAATGAGACGTAGCCTAGAAAATCTACTGTTTTGCATACTATTGTGCTTTCACCATACCAAAAGAATGCGTAACTACGTCACTAAGATACATTAAGGGATCTGAATGGCGGGAAATTAGAAGTTAATGCTATTATACTTGATCATTGAGTGAAAAGTCTGGCGTCTTCTTCCACCTGTGTCGTTGCGCACCAGAAAATAAAGGCTCACTTGACGATACCTTGCATCACAGAGCACTTCGCATATTCTCATAAAGTGTACTTATTGCGTAGTATCGTGAGGTTCTCAAACAACTAAAGAGTCATGATGATGTTTCTCATCGTTTTAGCCGTATGTTTGGTTGACTACGTTCTTTACTTCATTTTAGCAGTATATTTAGCTGTCTACGTCGTTCAGAGTTCAATATCTTACCAGTTTGATCCTGTGCGTGAACGGCAAACAACAAATGTTGCTTCTTCCGGACCAGCTCGCCTGGAGGTAAGTTCTTATATCAGCACGTTTTTAAACTCTTGAATGTCTAATCACTGCTTAAAAAGTACTCTTTTTTACGTAATTTGTATTTGAAAAATTTACCGTTTGAGTAGAAAAGATAGCTTTGTGCAAGGACGGCGATTTGTTTTCAATATCGGGGGACATGACCCTATTTTCGAAGATTTATTGTGTGAAAAATCAAAGTCAATGGGCGATTTTTTCTCCAAACATGGGGGACGTGTCCCCCTGTCCCCCGGGATCGCCGCCTATGGCTTTGTGGAAGCTGCTCAAACTAACTCTTTCTGGCACAATGACAAGAGCCGTAACCAAGGGCCTGGGCCCTCACGTGACTTGTCCCTCCAGGGGCCTGTTTCACAAAGCACTACGACGCGTCGTAGCACCCTAAGACGTGTCTTAGCTGTACAGGACTTAGCGCTCGGTTTCACTAAAGTCGGTAAGTCGCTAACGGGACTTACGGTAAGTTGCATACGCGACTTACCCTACGTCTCGTCTGGACGAGACTTAGCACTGATCTTAGCATGTTCCAAGGAACGCCGGTTGTGAAATATTACCAAAGCTTTTCCACATTGTACGGGATACATTTTCCTGTTCAATTTCAATGTGAACGTAGGCTACTTATTGAATTTCGTTAACGACCGACTGGGTAGCCTTCATACAAACGTGGAATGAATAGATAAAGTCTTCACTCTACCGCGCATGATGGTCAAACAATCGGAAAAAGAAAAGACAAGGTCATTGTGACAGACAAAAATGTGCATTGGGGTAGGAAGCTGTTTTCGACTGTGGTGCCTTAGAAAAGGGTTTAGAGGGATTGTCCCCTTGGGAAACGTTTAAATATCTGAGGGCCCGTAGATGCAATTTGGTCCAATATTTGGGTACATTTTAAGAAATTTCTGCAAAATTTTGACATTTTTTACAGAGGGAACAAGAAAGGGTTAAATCTTCCTTAAATTGAGGAGATGGAAGGCCACTTCCGTCCACCACATTTCTGACTGGGGTCTTAAGGCGCCCTGCCTTCGCAAATTCTACGCCCTTGAAAATGTGCCAGTTCTAATGAGATTTTGCGTTATTTTGCTACTCAAGTGTTTGCTGCCTCTGAAGGTGTAACTTTGAAAGGGCCATTCGTTGCTCATCATTTTCTACAACAAATGTTTTCTACCCCATTTCTTCTAATTCTAGGGCATACTCTGCGGAATGTGGAATCTGCAGATATTTGACGGATGTTTCAAAATGCCTCCCGGGACAGTTCTACGGATGTTTAGAGAGAGATAGAAACAAATTCACTCATCCTCCATTAAGTTAAGTAAAAATTATACCACTTTAGGCATATGCGCCGGAAAAGGGGAAGGGGGTAAGGATGTGATTCGTAGAAATTTGTGAAAACTTTATTTCTCGAGCATGTTTTGGCGAAAGTAAGGCAAATCTCTCGTGAAGTAATGAAGGAATTTTTCGCAGCCAAAAATAGACCCGTACATCCATATTCAATAACATGACTTCTAAATACACCCTAGTGTTCTCTACCAGCTGTTTTGTTAGGGTGCTGCACCCAGACAAAATTTGCAGAGGGTGCTCGCTCAGCACCCGGACAGAAATTATTAACTCAAAACCTTATTAACTCAAAACCTGTGTCATTAGCATGTATACTTATCTGCAATATTAATAATATGCAACATATTCAAGGTAAATACATATCAAGCATGCATTAAAGAGTGGTGAACTTCAAAGAAATAAAATTGCAAATTGGTCTTCACTGATGGACTAAATTACTACTGTCAACTTTGATCAATTTTAGCTTTCTTCATTCTTCATGTGCATTTACGTTTGTAAATATTTTTTTGTTGGAAATATTTTCTGTTGAATCGATTTCTTTTAATGAAAAAGTTCTCACAAACCACTGACGTAAAGAGTACCCTGACTAGCATGCAATTTTATTCAACTACAAAAAATCTTAACTATCTTGCTGTAAATAAGATAGCAAACATTAAAAAATAATGAAAATTATGGACTAACAATTAATCAGCCTATTTTACCAAATTATTTGTAAATACAGTTATACTTTGCTTTCAAGATTACATGTATAACAGAAAAATTTCCTTCCTCAGAAAAGTTATGCAGTCCATCACATCATAGGGAGAAGACAATAAATGGATAAATGGTTTCACTTGCTTTGCAACATTTAAGTGAGGAATCCATCTAGAAATTCACTAGTACTGAAAACAAGAGTGTGATTATAGATAATATGCAGTCACCCCAATCTTAATTAGTATACCCAGGTATCCTGTTTCATAAATGGCTTGTTTAAATTATATCACAACAATATTGTGACTGCATTTTTCAATTTATGTAAACTAACCTCTTTACTTACCTTAAGAATGCCACGTTTTGAAACATTATGAAAGATACTTGCAACAAAATTAAGACAAGTTATGTAACATTTACTTCATGTGTCGAAGTAAATTTGGGGGACTGCTTATTCCTTTTTATTAGCATTAAAAGATGTGGAAATCAAGCTGGATATTCTGCAAAAGAAGTCATCAGATGAAAACGAATTGTCACTGCAGCTGACACTGTCTTAGTATTGTATGTCGAGCTCTGCTTTACTCTTGCTGTGAATTACAGGTGGTACTGTATGTAAGGTTATCAAGGTCATTTCCTTCTCGTTTATTTTTTTTTTTTATAATATAACCCCTGAAGGCACTTCTATGAGATGACGTTAGGGCTACTGCTTCCTGTAAAGGAATAAAATAAAACAAAAATAGTGAAAATCTTAAAACCCATACCAATTACATGTTTAAAAGTGCATTCTGTTATATCACCTTCAAAGAGGATTTCATCGAAGTCCACATGTGCTGTGTACGAGGATCTTAACAAACGTGAATAATACATGCTTGACAATTACTGTAGGCATTACAAGAAAAATTCTGTTCCTGTCAAGTAACCATTTGTATAGGCAATTGATCTGGATCCTTGATAATTCCCCCTCACAAACAATTTCCTCCTGGCAATTCCCACTCAGGACAGTACCAAATTTTTTGGTGGGGAAAGCTGTTGGATCTGACAACTGTTTTAGGTGGTAATTGTCGGTCTGGATAATTGTCTCGGTAGTAATGGTCTGATGAGGCATATGTCTGGCCAAGAACTGCCCTTTCCCATTGCAGTGGGAAAGGGCAGTTTTACAGAATATCTTGGAAATTTTATATCTCATAAGTTTACCACATTGAGAAAGAGAAACAACATTGCTTTAATTTTGATGCTTTCTTGATGTAGTAATATGATTTTAATCATTACCTTGCTGTAGTAAATTAAGCCAAGGTCAATGTAACACTAGATGTACTTATTACAATTAATTTGTTAGTTAGTTAGATGGGGTTTTATACGAAGCTCTAGATAGGACATGGTAGAAAATAATTTTATTACGTACGTACGTGATAACTATTACGTACGTATACGTGGTAATTATTGCTTGCAAAAGAAAAGAACAAACGCACAGTGGTATCGTATCACGACATACGGGGCATAGCGGCATGCACAGTCTAGTACTAGCACTAAAGTCGTACTAGACTAATACCATAGTGGTACAGTGCGGGGCGGTTGGAAGAATGTCGGAGACATGCAAGGTACAGCATACGTGGTCATTGTTTACAAATAATATCCATAGCTGAAACGGAATCACAGTTGGAACTATGGTAATATAGGCCTAGGCCTATAGTCTGCTATGAAACATACTTATAATATCAAACTATTGTTTATAAGCCTAGGCTAAGCCTAACGTTAGAGCCTATGAAACTTTAGGGCTGCATGTGCCGGTATGCGTGCATAGGCCTAGCCTAGACTGCAGCCTGCAGGATATTCTTCAGTTTATGTTGGTCTAACGTTAGGCCTACTGTAGGCCTAGGCCTATGTGTGAGACAAAGTATGGCACAGCCTAGGCTAGGCCTTTGGCCAAGGGTTCTTATGTCAGGTGTTTAAAGTCGTGGCCACTGTTACTTAAGCTTTCATTTGCCGTACGGGCTAAAATGTATTGTAGGGGGCAGGACTTCATTTAACAGTTTCTTTTCATAATTTTGGGATTCTCGATTCTTCTTCGGGCCATTTCGGTGTAGGATAGGCCTATATGCGAGCCTCCACTTGGGAACATGGGACCTAACGTTAACGTTAGGCTTCACTTAGTAATATGGATAGAACAAAATTTTAAATGTAACAGTAGGCCTGGGTCCTGTTTCATAAAGAGGTAATATTGATCTGAAGTTTGATTTGTTGCATTACAAATCAAACATAAGATCAGTCATAGGCATAGGAAGCTTTTCGAGACGGGGGGGGGGGGCTGAACCTTGTTTCGAATCGCCGGTCTGGGAGAGGGGTCTAAGGGGAGGGGTGTCCCCCTCCCCTTTGGAAAATTTTTGGGTATTTTAGGGTCCTCAGATGCAATTTGGTGCAACATTTTGGACAAATTTTAAGGAAAATTACTGCAATTTTTGACATTTCGTACAGAAGAGTCAAATAAGGTGTTTTTGGCCTTGGATCTTGGGGGTCGGAAGCATACTTCCGCCCCCACATTTTTGGCTGGGGGCTTTAGCCCCCGGCTCCCCCCGCTTCCTACGCCTATGAGATCAGTTTTACTCTTACAGTAACTCTTTTTGAAGCACGACCAGGAAACAGGGTCAGAAGGCCTAGGCCCAACGTTAGTCAAAATTGAACAAAGCTCACATACGAACTGCATATTAACCATAGGCAGTAAATTTGGTGACAGTGTATACCTTTTTACTCCCTGGCACAAACGATCCATCGTCTTACATTGGCCCAGACCAGCTTAGGTAAAGCCCATGCTGATGTTAAACATGCATTTATTCAGCATTGAATCTTACATGGATAGGCCAAAGGCAGTAACCTACAGTAGACTAGCCTAGCCAGTAATCATGCCTGAGTTTTGTCAGTATTGCCGATCTGGTTTTTTAAGGCAGATAAGCCAAATTTACATACAACCAGGGTTATTGCTAGAAGATTTGAGTGACGGCTAAATTTGTAATTGCCGTCCTGGGGGTCTACATGGAAGGGTGTCCCCTCCCCTTTGGAAAAATTTTTGGATTTGAAACATGCTGAGATGCTAAATGGTGCTAAATTTTGCTTGTTTTGGACTAACTTATATGCCAACATGTGAAAAAATAGGCAAATTGGAACAATTATGAGGGCAATGATAAAGAAATAATTTATTTGTTTCATGTATTTTTTAGGAATGGGTAAACAGATTTGGAACCGAGTAGTAAAACATCGGGTGGGACTCAGAATTACCCGTAAAGAGCAAGATTACGCCAGGGGACGCATGGAAAATTTTCACATATTTCCCTAAGGAATAATTTTCAAAATAACCACCCAAAAGTACTAGTCGTGTAAGTTTAGTTGCTTACTAAATTACCATGGCGAAAGGAATTCCCCTCTTTTCTTCCTTTTGCCACTTTCTCAAGAGTCGATATGCCAACTGATTGTCCATGTGCTGACAGACTGTTCGGCTCGAGGGGGGGGGGGAGATCCCACATCTGCACCCCTGATCAGAGGTAAAGTAGGCTTGACGTGGCAATACCTCCGTTTGGCGGAAGCCACAAGTCGTTGCTAGGCTTAGGGTTAGGGGTTAGGGTTAGGGTTAGGTGAGGTGAGGTGAATTTGGTTTCTTTGTGCATTAGATTTTACACTGGTGACGAAGTGTATCACTTGTATCCGCCTTCTACCCTTTGGGAACAATTTGGCTTAACAAGAATTTGAGAGAGTATGCGTAATGAACAGCAGATAGTATACCCTAGTTTACACCAAGTCCCAATTAGTTCTCATATCAAACGTGCAAACTGGAGAAAGTTACCTATGAATGAAATTTTCGTTGCAATAGCTTGACATACTGAAAATTTAATTTCACCGACCAAGATGAATTTGATAAATCAGGGGCGGATCTAGGGGGGGGGGCGACCCGGCCCCGGCCTCCCCTTTTTGGAAATGCAAAAAAAAAAAAAAAAAAAAATGAAAGGAAAAAAAGGGAGAAAAAAAAAACGGAAAGGAGAAGAGATAGAAGAGTGGAGTGATAGAGAATGAAGCTGCAATTAGCAACCTCGGAACATGGGAGTCGGAGTCATAGCGCACAGCAGATCAGTTTGAACGTCGATTGGGACGTTCATACGCATGCTATCTTACTACACATGATTGGATACAATCAATACGATACAATACCGATACAATACCATCAGCCAATCGAAAAATACCTTACGAGACAGTGCGCATCAGTTGGGATGGGCTGCTTTCAAGCCTTGCAAGTGCTATTTCCGGCCGTCTGGGATGTATTAAAAACTCAAATTTTCTTGGAACACTCCGCGCCAACCTATGGTGGCGCTCCGTTTAGATAGTAAACGCAGTGACGAACACAGGGGAGAGGCCATTGGGCCATGCCTTTCCCCCCTCACTGATGCCGATTTTCCTTTTTAGTTCCTAAAAATACATAAATTTTTTAACACAAATTTTACTTCAAAAGGTAGCATATGTGGCACCAGATTGCATGTAAGGACACCTAATTTTTCAAAAATTTTCAAAGGGGAGGGGGACCCCCCTCCCCCAGGCCGGCGATCACACAACATATTGCATGCCCCCCCCCCCGTAAGAGAAATCCTGGGTACGCCACTGAGTAAAACGGGATTCAAACTTGCAACCCTTGGACCAAAAGTCCCACCAGCTGAGCTAATCCGTCCTCACAGAAATGTGTGATAAAGTAGAATCAAACTTTACATTTTGTTCACAAAAATTGCACTTCTTGATAGCTGCTATCAAGCCTGGCAAGTGCCATTTCCGGCGATCTGGGATGTATTAAAATCTCAAATTTTCTTGGTACGCTCCGCGCCAACTCATGGTGGCGCTCCGCTTAGACAGTAAACGGGAACCCCGCCCCCAACAAAAAATCCTATCTACGCCACTGCAAGAGTTAGTTAGTTAGTTAGATAAGATTTAACGACACACCAACACGAATGTGTTATATAGTGTCAATAAGATAAATACGGTTCAAGTCCTCCCCTTTAGTCGCCTCTTACGACAGGCAGGGAATACCGTGGGCATATTCTACAACCCCCAGCCCACAGGGGGCCCGACCATGGGGGGGCTTGCTCGGTTTTGCAAGAGAATTAAAATGGAAATCATGGGGAGCGGGGGGAGGGGGGCGGGGGGAGGACACGTCCCTCCAAAAAATTTTCAGCGAGGGGGACGTCCCTCCATAAATAAATTCCTAAGGAGAAAAATGAGGAATTTTAAATTAAGTAAAAATCAGCAATCAACAAGTATAACCATAATCATTGACAAACTAAATGGTCAAATGCTGTTCTGTCAGATAATTAACCTTGATTTTTCTCTGAAAGACGTTAAGATTGGCCTACAGTGCACGTCACCAACAAAATTTTATTTGGAAATGTAGTGGTCGGATCATTACAATTCGGTCATTCAGTTTTGATACTATGTAAGGCCTACAATAATACCATGGACGTACCCCCAAAACAATGACAGGGCTGCCAAGTCTCGTGCATTTTGGGTCATTTTCACTTTCTCACTGAGTCCACGCAAAACAAGAAATTAGGCAGAGGGGAACATGCTCGTGATAAAACCTACATTTACGCCCACATATCAGTGCAAGGTACCTGGGTCCTGGCATCAAGTCGAACTAAGATATGGGTCACAAATTTCTCAAGGAAGTCTCTCAATATTCACCAAGTTAGAACATGACTACTAAAGATCTAATTAGACGCCTTGAACAGGATGCATTGTAGGTAAGGTACTGTGCCTATGATAACTGTCTTCTGTTAATAACTTGTGGAAAAATTAATGTTTTGAGAGTTGAAACATGAAATTATATGAAGCAGAAAATGCAAAAATAAGACATGGGAAGTGCTATTTCCGGCGATCTGGGAGGTCTATTTTGTCAAAAATTTTCTTCTACGCTCCGCGCCAACCGATGGTGGCGCTCCGCTTAGATGGTATAGTGCCGTCAATCACAGGTCGAACAACTTCGGCCCCCCCTTTTCAGAAATCCTGGATCCGCCCCTGTAAATACAAGGTCCAGGTATGTGGATTACTTTGAAAGTACAAGTTCCACCTTCATGATCTTAACGCAACTTATGGATTATAATTCCACTACAGTTAGGCCTATACCCCCAAAACAGTTTGGGCAATATGATTAAATTTAAATTCATTTAAATACCTCTTGCAGGGAGATGGTGCTGCAAACGAGGGTAGTGCCCAGCGACGTGAGAAGAAGGAAGCTTTTAGCTGAACTAAGGAAGAGACTGAAAAGAAACAATAACGAAACAGACACTGACGATTTGACATCAGATGACGATATGCTGGCACCAGAAAAAAAAGCAAGTCCATGTGTGGCAACAAATTAGCCGTAAAACTTCAAAGAGCAATAGAACTAGGCAGGCTGCATGAGGGTCAACAAGTACGTAAGCAGACAGGTGGGGGGACTCGTAAAATATCCGTTGCAAAAAATGCTGATGGCAAAGTCATTATTGAACATGGCAAAAAAATTGTTCTTTCCTGATGGGGTATCAAAAAGGGGAATTAAGCTGGAAGATGTAGACTTGGCTCTTTGCGATTTTAGCATGAATGAGACGTCCCCATCACTAACTGTAGGGGAGAGCTATGAAAAAGAAAAACCCTCTGGGATCTTGAGATGGTATCTGTCAACTACATGGAAGGCTTCTACAAAGGGAAACAAGAAGACATTACAGTTAAAACCCGCATCAGCAGTGGCCCAAAAATGTAAGTCAGAGTCAAAGTCAGAGTCAATTCCTAGCACACATGTGCAAGGTTCACCACCATCTGACCCCCCAAAGCTAAGAACAGCACAACCCACCGTAAAAGAAACCACTGACTTACAAATTATTGTACCGGATACATGTCAGCCCCATCTGCAGAGCATGGTGTATCCCCTCCCACGTTTCCTGCGCAGGACATTATAAATCCATCTGAGGATTTGGATGATTACGGTTTTCCTATTAATAGACTCTTCCCTGTACTGAAAGGAGAAGTCTGTTTGTCCTGTGAACCACTCAATATCTCTTACTTCAAGGATGTCGAGTCTGTTTATAGTGGAAACATAAGCAGGGTTACAGCTAACTCAAAGGTCTCAGTGCATATACTCAGCTACTGATGATGATGGTAACCCAATAGACCCCGACGTTGTCTATGATCCCCACCAGAATGGTTACCAAGTTGCGGAAATTTCAAAAGGTAACAGAAGCTTTGTTACTTGTAAGTCCAGTCTTGCTCCAAACAGTGACAGTGAGGGCCCAGGTGTACTATTATATGAGTTCCCATCTAAAACAACAGCTGAAAGCTCAGACCCTTACCTCATTTTACACCATTCCGACGAAGTGTGGGGATTTGAAGAGGGAAAACTTATCCTAGCAGTGGTGTCTCAGAACCATAATGCAGACGTGTGTTTTCAGTGGTTTTGCAATAACCAACCCATTCATTGTGGAGGGTGTCTTCTTCAGGCAGATAAACCAGGAAGCTACAACTGTGTAGTCAAGGCTTTCATACAGCAGGATGGTGGTGAACGCCAAGAAATCACAATGTTGTCAAACACTGTCCAGGTTGTCAAAATTTCTGGAAGTTCAACTGCAGTTAAGCCAGTGGGTACCAAGAAAAGTGGTCTTCAAAAAATTCAGGCATCAGATATATCCTGCGACTTTCAAAAAGCAATAAACCATGGCTCCTTCGGTGAAGTTTTTAGAGGTAAATTTAAAGAGGTGGTCGTGGCAGTTAAGAGAATTAACCTAACAAGAGGAAAACGTCCCGAAAAGCTGCTCCTTAAAGAAGCCAATATCCACCAGCAGATAGAAAACAAAAATATTGTCAAATTCATGGGAACTTATATAGATCCATGCTATGTTTTCATCGTTACAGAATTTGTGGAAGGG
The DNA here is from genome assembly GCA_029531755.1 of Holothuria leucospilota. NCBI lineage: Eukaryota > Metazoa > Echinodermata > Holothuroidea > Aspidochirotida > Holothuriidae > Holothuria > Holothuria leucospilota. The sequence goes on from CM055979.1 coordinate 44,369,007, forward strand.
CAGAACATGGAGGACAATATATATTTGCATGATGATCAGGTAGACATGCCACACAAGAAAGCCAGTGTTGCCGTGGGTGTACTGGAGAGAGTAGCTTATTTGCACGAACACGATCCCCAAATTATACATCAGGATATAAAGCCAGCAAATATCCTTCTTGATAAATATCTCAACCCAAAGCTTTGTGACTTAGGCCTTGCTAAAGTCAGATCTTTTGGTGTGGCTTCTACCACAACAGGAGTGTTTTCTGCTGGAACCCCAGAGTCACCTGAAACCCTGTTCGAAAACAAGAAAAGTTCAGCAGCGTCAGATATGTGGTCTGTAGGGCTCACTTTAATCGAATGGATTTCTGGAAGAGACCTATGGAACCTGCAAGACTAGGAGGAAGAACCGGTAAGGTACATACGGAATTGCATGAGGAAACAGGAAGTTCCACCCGTTCTGAAAATGAACAAATTTCCTTTGCTACTTCCATGCTTAAAGTATGATCCAACACATCGGCCATCTGCCAGAATTTTACTTCGGCAATTTCAATGCCCATCTTGCTCTAATACTCTGCTGAAATGAGTGAACCTGTTACGTATGTAAGCGACCATTGTTAACAGCAGAGAACATGTTGCACTACGCGTAGGACCACTTATTAAGTTTTAGTAAATTCTTTTTATCGTTTGCTTGAGTAATTTAATACATGAAGCACTATTCAGCTTTTAAAGTGTTAAGCCATACATGGCGCTTTCAAGCTGTTGTAACCATTTTTACTGACTTGTGAAAAAGTACTGAAGTCCATCCTCTGGTGACTTTTTTTAATCTTAAAGTTTCTGGAAGAAAGATTCAACGATTAAAATATGCTCGAGTGGGTCATAGGTGACAGGGAGCACAAATTTAGTAACACTCAATCATTTTCATGCCTTTCATTTGTCATATACCGTAACGCCATTTTTCGGTCAGACCGTGATTACCGCTGGACTCGATATGGAAGAGATGAGGAATACCTCCTCTCCACTTTGACTACGACGGTATGACCGTGCTCTTTCATTTTGGTTTTTTGTTATATTAGTTTGAACAGTAGTTTTCTCTTTTTTGATGTTACTTCGTTTTTGTTCGGGTCATAGAAAAAGTTTTAATTAATTAGCGTATTGTCTACAAATATTGTTAAGGTGTTTTATCGGGTTACCCACTAAGAGAACTTGAAGAACTGCGTATTGGATTGCATTCATGAAACGTATATTATTTGGTTATTATGTAACGTAAACGTAGATGTATTAATGTCGGACTCGACAATGCCCTTATGTACAAGAGAAAAAGTACCGTGTCTGTCGGAGAAATATACCGTCATCACATTTGGTCTGTAACAGCAGAATGCGGCTTGAAATCAAGAATAAAAAGCTTTATCCAAAATAAAAATCTAATAATTTAAGCTATAAAATTCAACTGCACTTGATTTATGTTGTAGCCTATGGAATCCCATGGCATGCTTATACACATGCCGCACACATAGCCTATTAATAGTTTTGATATTGATTGTTTTAATTTTAATCACCAAAAGGATTTTTTCACTTTTGATAGCGTTTGCAGTTCCAGAAATTCAAATTTCCCTTTTCGTTTACCGTTATAAACATGTTCAAGAATTGTAAAAAGTGTATTTAGAAAGTATGGATGTTAATAAAAGACTGAGAGGTGTAACGTATGGAAATGTTGGGATGCGCTATATTAAAGTTCTACCCCCCCCCCCTCCCCGACAGCTCAAACCGGGAACGATTTCCCCTGGACAACTTCCGGACAATTTCCCCGGGAAAACCCCCCGGACAATTCCTACGCCCATGACATTTTCCCCTCAGACTTCTCTCACCATAGAATTTGGAATTGTCCAAGGGAAATTTTTTCGGGGGAATTGTCCGGGTGGAAATTATAGGGGACGCCGTCGGGGGGGGGGGGTGAATTGTCCGGGAACCGGGACCCACTACCATGGGAACTTTCGTGTTCAGGAGAACTCCAGCAGAGTTGAGTAGCATTTCTCTCTATAACTTTCGACCGCCGAGATCAAAGAGGATGGTCCTCGATTCTGCTTCACAGGCATACAAATGCAGTTCAACCCCTGGTACCAGGTATTTTTCTTCATATGAAAATAGATTTTGTGTTTTCGGAATGCACGAGAAGAAAGTGTTTACTTGTCTGTAACATTAAACTATCATGGAAATGTCTGTTTTTATTAGCTTTTTCGGTTTTGTTCGGCCTTCGATGTCAGTTAAAATGATTCATGTTTGCAGCTGCATGTGTTAAAAAAATGGTTTATTTTACTTCAAGCCGTTACGAGTTATTAAAAGTTGGAAGATATGTTGAAATAAAACAGTACAAAAGCAGCTACGTTTTTTCTAGTGTCCAACTGTTTATAATTCTCTGTAAATAGCATCACGAAGAGTATTGTACAAAATGATAGCTTCCTGTGGATTGTGTGGAACGTCGAGATCATGCTCTACCATCAAGTCACAGCATAACCGGAAGACTGTGGCGTCACTGCATGTCTGCCCGTCCTTGAATACACATTGCTGAATGCATACTTCAACCTCAAGAGCATCCACGAGAACCAATTTGTTGTCAGTATTATACAGCTCCGGGGATGTGTACATGATGATTGGCTTTCCAGATGGTTCTACCATATTCCGGTGGCGTTGCAGCCGATGGCAGTCCCATGTGTGCGCAACATCGTTCAGTTCTCCCTGAAGGAGTTAAAACATCCTTCTTACCCTCATATCATAACCTGAATTAGGAAAATTGTATCAGTTGTTCGTGATGACATTTACTGAAGGGCTTACGTAATCCTTTTTTAATCAGAATGCTAACTTGCTATAACTGGCAAATGAGCCACTTCGAAAACTGAGAATAACATTGCAAGCTGGGAAGTGTTCAGGGGTGGCGCCAGGATTTCCCCTACAGGGGGCCAAGCTCCCCGACGGGGGGGGGGGGTACTGCCAGCAAGCCAAGCCTCAACGGGGGAAATAAAGTGCCGAAAATTTCAGGCTCTTTTTCGAGAAAATTTGAAAAAATTGCCAGCTCTTTTCCATAGAAAATTTGAAAACATTTGGGGTTTTGAAGAAGAAAATTAGAAAATTTGGGGTTTTTAATGAAGAATTTGCCCTAATTTAGACCAAAATTAAGTAAATCGTCGGGGCGACTGGCCGTTGTCGGGGACTATATATTTAATCGTATACATAACAGCTCCCCGAAGAAACCGAAAAATTTCCCCGACGGGGGCCAGCCTTCCCCGACGGGGGGGGGGGCATTGGCCCCCACGCTGGCGCCACCCTTGGAAGTGCTGTACGGTTGCGGTGCCAGCGACTGTCTGCCTCAATTTTGTTTACTTTACAAAAGTTTAGCGTGTAAGTTGTTGTTTTTCTATATTCGTAGCGGTATAATCAGTATTTCTTCAGGTAAATGATTGCTTTGAAGTAAATTTCTAAAACTTAGCCACAAGGTTGAAACGGGTGACCTTTTCATTGTAAAGAGTGAAGGGCACAGTCGTACATTCGTGTACAGGGGCACAAATTTCTGTTTGAGAGTGGGGGGGGCAACACGCATATAGTGTACGCGTGAATTTGAAACTGCTTGCGCAGCGTGCAACGCGAGCGCGAAGCGCAAAGCCCACAGCGGGTGGGGTCCAGGGGCCCCCTTAGGGCCCCTGGTGGGGTCCAGGGGCAAAGCCCCGGTGGGGGTCCAGGGGTCGAAGCCCCGGAAGCTCCTGGGTTTTTATGTCTCAGAAGCCTCAGGAAGACTGTTTAAAGGAGCAAATTCAGAGGTAGGTCTAATGTTCTTGGGTATATACGGTAATATATTTATACAATTAGGAAAGAAGGCCCACCATATGGTGGAGAAGTGTTATAATGTTCACGCTAAGCTCGCTTCATAGTTGTATTAGATAAAAGCAACCTACTCTTTTCTTACGCAGGGCGGTAATCTGTTTCAGATATTGGGGAGAAATCTGCACGAATGAAGGTTTTGCACAATCGGTCAGGGACCGCCTACACAATACTACACATGAAGGTGCAAACTTTTCTGTATGAAAAATACAAAGATTAAGAGAAACATGCACTGCCCCCTCCAAGATCTCCGAACCCTAACAGTAACTGAAAATTGAGCTGGTGTGCTTGAAAAGAAAAAAAAAAAAACATTTCTCAAGGGTTAGACACTGTCAAATCCTTTAAGACACCACCCCCTCTCCTAGCAAAATACCCTGCCAAATAAGAGGAAAATTTTATTAAAAACAATAGAATTATGTTACAAACGGGTCTGGGCAATCATGATTGACAGCACTAAAATGAAGTGTGATAGCAGTCAGTAACAGGTAGGCCTATGTCTGTCATGGTAGAGTGGGCTTGCCTTTGTGGCGAATGGCCAGTGAAAAGAATTTGTGTAGCCTAAGTTAGGCTTTGGGGCTTGCCTATATCTGAAAAGGGGAGTTTCCTTCTTCTGCTCTGCATTCAGCATTAATGAGAGAGACCATAAGGACACCTGCACGGGTAATTATGATTGCCTGGAAACCTGGCATGAACTTAAATGTCCTACCCTATTACAGAAGTAGCCTGCCGGTGCCCCCTGTGGGCTAGGGGTTGTAGAATATGCCCACGGTATTTCCCGCCTGCCGTATAAAGAGGCGACTAAAGGAAAGGACTTGCACCGTATTTGAGCTGTATTTGAAACCAAACTTGAACTGTAACCGTATTTGAAACTTTACCTTTTTATCTAGTTGACACTATATAACACATTCGTGTTGGTGTGTCGTTAAATCTCATCTAACTAACTACAGAAGAAGCCTATAGTTTATAGACCTAGGCTTAGGCTAGACCAATGTTTCTGTATGCTATAGGTCTTGGCCTAGCCTATATAATGTTAAGGATGAATGTGATCAAGTCTTCGTACAGTGAATGCTCTTAGGCTACGTTCATGTACCCTAGACCGCAAGTAACTTTGCCCTGAATGGAGTTACTTGCAGCCCCACCCCATCCCCTTCGGCCCAAGCTTGAGCTTAATCTTTTATAACTAGGCCCTTGGTGCCGAGGCATAGAGCAGGATATAGGAATGGAGGGCGGACTCCCAATACAGCGTACGTAAATCATCTGTGATTGCATGGGGACGCGTCCGCCATTTTAAAAAGGGGTAGGAAGGCACGCCGTGTGCGAGTAAGTGTGTACAAACGTATATGTGTATATACGGTAATTGATTCGGCTAAACCCTATGGCGTTTTTCCCTAGTAAAATGTGATTTAAGTAAGAAAAAAATGCCTCGATCCTTAAAAACTATTAAAGAAGATTATTTCTACCTTGTTATGTCAAAACGAATTGTCCAAAAAGGGTTAAATCCAGTTTCCATCGGTAACAAAGATCGAAGTAACGCACACGTATGTAATGGTCAACTCGCCCCCGTAAGACATACTCGGCCCTTGGGGATCTCTCAGGTCCAATTTAGGCTCGGACATCTCGGCACATGTGATATGATAAACCTGAGACAACTCGGCATGTAAATGACAGATGTCGACCACTGCGACAACTCGGCACCAATGTCAACTCGGCGCGGAAGTCAACTCGTCCCCTCATTAATTTTTGTATGGATTGTGTAAAAATTTTCTAATGTTTTGCTTGCACCTGCTCAGTAGAGATTGAATTGGATGCAAAGAAGAAAGGTATACCCATACATCATTCTATGCAACAAATAACTGGGGGATTTGTAGAGGTTTTCTCTAATCTTTTTATTAGGATTTCAGGAATATTAGGGCAATTAGGGAATTCTGACAAGCACAGCTCTGGAAAATGATTTGCTGTAGGCCTAGGCATGGTAACAGTAAGGAATCTGAATGTGAAATATTGATTAAATGAACAGGGAATCTCTTACAGCTGGATATTGAGGTGTGGAAAAAGTGAGAATAATAGCCTTATACTTCAGCCTATACTTTGCTTATGAACAGCGTCAGACTGGTAGAACTGCCACCGTGACTCTGGAAATATTAACAAGAAAGTATCTACATGTACTATAACTTTCATTGCTTTATTTTTGCTTCCATTAATACTAACAAAGAATACAGGACATTCTTAAGGATTTTAGTGCTCAACAATTGCATACAGCATATTTAGATTAAATGTGTACAGTGAAAGGAAACTTACGAAAGGAGGCCCAGTGAGGATACCATATTTTATTTCTTTTGGAAAGAATGTCAGAATTTATCATAGCAGTTCATATTACAAATGCACATATAATCACTGTGCCATCATGTTGCAACTTGGTTATTTTAAGTTCTTGCATGTGAAATTTCTCCATGGAGAAAATATGGCAAAATTAATGCTTGACAAACTTACTAGTACAGTAATTGTAAGTACAAAACAAGCAACAAAAAGTGAAACATAATATGTACAGTAACCAAGAATGTCCCTTTTATGTTGACAATGCTGATGCTGCACCTTTAAACACTGAAAACAACAGCTACTGTCCAGCAGCTATCCCTATAACCCCCAGGGAAAGACCTGCTGCCACTTTATACTTCCCCCATTTCCCCATGCATCCCCATCCCAGGTTAATTTAATTTCCAATCTTGGCACGACGGCGTAGCTATTACTAGTAGTGATAATTATGCAGTCTTTAGAAGCAACTGGCAGTTATTGCTCCCAACAGTTACAGGTGCTTTGGCTCTTTGAACTTGCAATATTCACCAAGGTACAGTTGGTGATGGAATAATCATGTCCTTTCAAAATATTGCAGTTTTATGATCAACTAATTGAAGGTTGACAGTCTGATGAAAGATTGTAGCTGAAGTGAGTTTGGACTTTGATGGTGGTCACTCTTTGCTTTTCGTGCTAATGTGGTGGATAACTCAACAACTGGTCGCAAAGTAGACACAACGGCAAAAGGAAAGGCTTCATGCTCAGCAGCTACTGTAGCACCAATATGTCTATTGAGTGTTTCACTGTTAAAACAAATAAAATGCATAAACAGCCATTACTGCTCAGGCAAAGCAATTAAACTGCTATGATATACTGTAACCAGACTCATCATGAAAAATGAAGCACAAATGATCGGAATCCTATCAAAATCCAGAATTGAGCATCCTTATGAGGAGCAAGAATGTCATCAAATCCCTTTTAAAATGTAACAACTGTGCCTCTAGTTATGGCTTAGTTAGTTAGTTAGATGGGTTTTAACGACACGCCAACACGAATGTGTTATACAGTGTCAGCCAGACAAAAAGGGGTAATGGTGAGGTGAAATCACCCAAAAGGAAAAAGAATTGGCCAAAAAAACTAAGATATCTAAACAAAAGCCAATGTGGGAATCATGTCAAAATTTCATGTAAAGGTTACTTTCTTTGAGAAAGTCCAGAATGAGCGAAAGATCTGTGTGCTCAAACGTCTTCAGGTTTGGCACAGTGTAATACTTGTGACAAATATGGGAGTATTTATAGCAGTCAACGAGAATGTGACTGACGGTGACAGCACAGTCACAGGGGATACAATATGGTCGCTAATCCCAGTGGAACAAATAAGCATGGGTTAGGTAAGTGTGACCTATGTGAGCCTTAGTCAGTACCAGTTCGTCTCTCCGTTTTCTGGGGGCTGGGTACCCACAGTCCCGACCGTTGGTTTGACTTTGTACAATTTGTTCTCAGGGAAAGAATCCCACAGTTCCTGCCATTTTGATGTTATGTAGTCGTTGATCTTAGGACGGTAATCAGTGTGGGGCAAGTCGAGGTTGGCAACGTCCATCTGTATGGCTTCCTTAGCTAGTGTGTCTACCTTTTCATTTCCGCGTATGCCCACTTTACTCGGAACCCACGCAAGCACAACCGATTTCTGTAGTCTCACCAAGTTGGAGTAAGCTTCACGGAGAGCTATTACACAAGGGTGCTTTTGCTCATGGCCTTTAAGTGCTGAAAGGCTGGATAGTGATTGTGAGAACACAATGAACTGGCGCCTGTGCGAGGTTTCGATCAGATCGAATGCCATCTTAAGTGCCTGGAGTTCGGCAGTAAATATTGATGCGTCATCCGGTAGTCTTGCTTGCAGGAATGTGTCCCGGCTTGCCGCCGCGGCCGCAGTCCTGTTCATGGCTTTGGAGCCGTCGGTATAGATGGCATGATAACGACGGTACATATGTCTTAACTCATTAAAGTTGGCACGAAACACCAGTTCATTTGTTGAGTTCTTCAAAAACTTCCTCAAAGGTCAACCACTGGCTCAACTAACTTCCATAGAGGAGTGATGGAGAAGGTAGACTGTGCCACGGAATCGGGGTTGGTACACACCTGTGATAAAGCTTCACTAACGCGAATAGCAAATGGGGGGATAGCTGTTGGTTTTGCGAGATATATGTGACTGAACTTATGGTTGAAGGCCGTCTCAAAGGTCGGGTTGTGTCTATGGCTCCTAAGTTTGATGGCAAACTGGAGTGATAATTTCTTCCATCTTATCTGAAGGGGTGGTTCGTTCGCTTTGATGTGAATGCTCTGCATTGGAGACGTACGGAAAGCTCCCAGACAGATTCGAAGACCTTGATTATGGATAGGAAGAAGTTTTCTGAGGTAATATTCACGTGCGGAGCTGTAAACAATACAACCATAATCGAGTTTGGACCTAACTAGTGATCTATAGAGACGAAGTAAAACGGGACGGTCAGCGCCCCAGTCCATCTTTGAGACGACCTTCAACAGGTTCAGTGCTCCTTGGCACTTCCGCCTCAGATGGTCGATATGGGCTTTGAACTTGAGCTTGCTGTCCAGTATTAGGCCTAGGAACTTAGTCTGAGGAACAACTGGTATGTAAACGCCGTTCAAATTTAGGTCTGGGTCGCAATGGGCACCATTCCGGTTGCAAAAGTGCATACACACAGTGTTTTTCCGAGAAAAACGGAATCCGTTTTTGTCAGCCGTGTTGGATCTTATTGAGGCAGTTCTGCATTGGTCTCTCTATAGACCTCATGTTCCTTGAGGAACAGGTAACAGAGAAGTCATCCACAAAGACTTCTCAATCCAAGTGTTCACCACATTAGCGATGCTATTTATTTTCATAATAAAGAGAGTAACTGACAAAATGCTGCCCTGAGGAACACCCATCTCCTGATTATGTAACTCTGATAATACGCCTCCCTATGCGCACTCGAAACACACGATCTTTCAGGAAATTTTGAATAAAAAGTGGCATTCTGCCCCTAAGACCCACACAGTACAAGTCTTTGAGAATGCCATATTTCCAAGTGGTATCGTATGCCTTCTCTAGGTCAAAAAATACCGATACAACATGGTGTCCGGGTACAAATCCGTCACGCACTGTTGATTCTAGGCGCACGAGTCGGTCAGTGGTACTGCGGCCATGTCGAAAGCCACTTTGTGAACTAGTTATGAGGTTGTTGGTCTCGAGGAACCAAACCAGACGGGCGTTAATCATTCGTTCGAACGTCTTGCACAGGCAACTAGTGAGGGGAATAGGACGGTAGTTTGTAGCATTTGTCGGGTCCTTACCCGGCTTGGCGATGGGAAGATGGTGGCTTCCCGCCAAGCAGATGGAAAGTTGCCATTTTCCCATATGACGTTGAAAATGTCTAACAACACCAGTAAGGAGTTATCTGGGAGATGTTTGAGGAACTGATAGTCAACTTCATCTGGTCCAGTGGCAGTGTCATTCCTTCTTTCGAGAGCAATACGAAGTTCCTTGATGTTAAAGAGGCTGTTGTAGTCCTCAGAGTTATCCGAGGTGAAGTTCTCTTTCTGTTTTTCAACGGCATATTGGAACGTTTGAAAGGTCTGAGAATAGTGACTACTTGAGGAGTTGGATTCAAACTCATCTGCAAGCAGATTGGCAATATCTGTTGTTTCTGTGCATTTGCTACCGTCTGGTTTGGTTATGTGTGACACGGATCGACTGACCTGCTTTCCACTGATTTTTCTAACCATATCCCATGCTTTTTTAACTGGAGTGTTGGAGTTAAGTTTAGAAATATACTGTTTCCATGACTCCCGCTTGCTGGCTTTAATGATGCGCCGTGCTTTGGCACGGACATTAAAGTAATTTCTTAGATTAACATTACTTGGGTGCTTCTTAAAGATATAAAGGGCTTTTTGCAATCTTTGATCGCGTCTTCACAATCCGTGTTAAACCACGGCTTGTGTTTACTACGTGGATTTGCAGAGGACTTAGGGATAGTTTTGGTAGCAATATTCACCAAAAGTTGTGTAAAGTGGGTGATCTGGTCTTGTACACCGTCAAAGGCGTCCTTGACGATTGTGTTGCGGCAAAGATTGCTAAATTCAGACCAGTCAGCTTTTTGAAGGTGCCATCTGGGGACTCTCTCTTCGGGCATTAGGTAGACGATATCGATTAAAAGGGGATAGTGGTCGCTTCCACATTGGTTGTCGTTGACTCTCCACTGGAGGTCCATCAGAATTGCCGGCGAACAGATTGAGAAATCAATTGCTGAACGAGATCCAGAGGCCGGGTGAATGTAGGTAGATGATCCATCATTCAAAAGGCATAGATCCAAAGCAGCAAGCACAGATTCAATGATTCCACCCATCTGGTTAGTGTTGGTGCATCCCCACATGTCACTGTGTGCATTGAAATCTTGCTACAGGCTATACTTCGGTGAGATGTACACCGAACACACCGAAGCCACAGCTTGGAAGTTAGTGTTCAAATGGATGGTCGAGTGTGGAACTGTTTTGTTAACTACTATAGATGATCCCCCAATTGCTCTATTGTCTATGGGGGATACAACAGTTTTGTTATACATGTCATACCCTTTAAATGTGAGCTGGTCTGTGTCCCGAAGGAAAGTCTCCTGCAGACATATTACTAAGGGAGACCAGTCTGCTATGAAGCATTTAATCTCCTCGTAATTCGGTCTAAGTCCTCTGCAATTCCATTGGGTTATAGCCGCAGCTCTCGCCAGGGTCATCCTTTGGAAATCTGCGGCTTCTTAGTAGAGCTGGTGGAGCCCCCCGGTCCAGACTGAAGGTCCTGGCCACTGGGCTCCATCAGCTCCTCTCCTTCTCCATCTCTCCTCTCTAACACTCTAAACTTATTGTAAAGTTGTATAGGGTCATCCGACCCTTTGCTCTGTTTTGTCTGTATTTTCAACCTAGGTGTGTTTATCGCTGTTGTTAGTTCTGTCTTTTGTCGCTGTTGTTTTATGGTCGTTGGTTTTGGTGGTGGTCTAGGTTTCTGTTGTGGGGGTTTTGATTGTGTTATATTCGTCGGTGCTGTCATCGTCTGTATTGTCTTGGTTGTTGTAGACCGCTTTGATGGTTTTGGGAACGTGTAAGAAATGGGTTTTGGGAAGCTGCTGTCCCTTGGCCAGGTGACTCCTGTTTGGGTGGCAGCTTAGACTTTTGCAGTCTTCACAGCTCCAGCATAGTAGACGAGGAGCTAGCAAAGTTTAATCAGCTGATCGAACACAAAAGGTTTGGGGGTCTGAATGTGACCATTGGGGCTTAAGACCAAAGAAAATGTATTGCTGCCGGGTCGCATCCTGTACCGTTTACCCACAGGGCCCCAAAATGGGGGCCTCGAAATTTGACTTAATCAGGTGAAAGAACACATGGATAAAATATGTGGCAAATTGTTCCCTATGTAAAAGTAGGTACAAAAATAACAATGACAGCAATTTTGCCCTGTACAGTGCCCCAGACTGTAGCCCCAAGGGCCGCCCCCTTACAGATTTATTCAGCTGACTGAACACACGATTAATTCCTGTTGCATATGTTTTGTCAAGCCTTGTAGTGTATGAAAATACCAGTGACAGCAACTGTGACTTGTACATAGCCCCAGACAGCAGCCTTAAATGGACACCAACACACCCCCCCAACAATCAACAGTGTTATTCAGCTGACCGAACACAAATATTTTTCTTCCTGCATTTAATCTACCTGGCCATATGCAACATGAAAATACCAATAACAGTAGCTTTACCTTGTACAGAGATTCAGACAGCAGCACCAAAGACACCCTTCCCCCATTTGCAATACATGCACATGTTATTCAGCTGACCGAACACATAGATTATTCCTCATGCATTTAATCTACCTGGCCATTTGCAACATGAAAATACCAATTGACAGTAACTTTATCATGTGGAGAGACCCCGGCAGCAGCACCAAAGATCCACCGGTTGCAATAGGCCTATATACTCAAAAGAAGGAAAGCCCCTATATGTTATTTTGAGTAGGGGGGGGGGATGGAAATCATATCTAGGTCCACTGACCAACAGACCTATACAACGTTCAAGATACGCGCTTTGGAACATCCAACGTTGAACTGATTTTTTAATCTACATATAATACCACTATCAATTTGTAAGTTTCCATCACAGAACGTCAGCAGTGTAAATGCCAGGCATAACGTTGGCGGCATTATATCAGGGTTACCAGCGTTAGCGTTTTTACACTAGATCTAGCGTTTTTTTTACTTTTCTTGGGTTCTAGCGTACGTTTTTTCAAATTTGATGGAATCTAGCGTTTTTTGCTCAAAACTGGTAGTTCAAAAATTAATTAACTGTTTTCTTTGATTTTCGAGACCAAATTACCAATTTGGAACCACATTAAATCTAGTTTTATGTTTCCGTGGTTTTAACACCATAATTATAATACCACAAAACTGTATTCATTTGTTACGAAAGGCTGTACAAGCTGCAGTGCGAGCCACTTTTGCACCATGGTGAACTTGCTGTGTGGGCAACTGAAAGCGTGTATTCGTATAGCTGTATGGCGTGATATTAGTACAGCCTTGCGATAGGCCTGTCCATAGGGATTTCATATTACTAGACATCAGTCTTTTCGTTAGACCCATAGTTAATTCACTTGTATTATTTCCTGAAATTCCTGCTTATGATAAACCGTTGTAAACTGTTATTAAAAATGATCACTAAACTGTACCGCATCATTGGAAAAATGCATACTTAGTGAAAACTGAGATTTAGCGTTTTCTGGCGTTTTATTTTGGCAAATCTAGTGTTTTTTGTCACTTGTCGCTGGTAACCCTGCATTATATTGGTTGCTGCATTCAGTCCACACAGTAACACGTCTGACAACACGAACTACGAAGTTCAGATGAAAATCCAGTAAACAGTTGGAAAGGTAAGCCAACTTCTTTAATTATATAATAATTGAATTATTAGATTTAAGAATCTTGTAGACACCTGAAGATTTTAAGAGATGAGAAAGTCCATGAAATATTTGACAGTTTTTGACAACGCTAAAAATAGCCTATTAACTAACGCTAGGCCTAAGCTACACCGTGAATCACGTTGACGTTAAAAAAACTTGCTTACTTTGATGAATTTGTTACACAATGAGTTTTTTAATTATACTGGAATGAGGAATTAGATTACTCAGAATAGTTTGGCAACTACTAGGCATTTTTTACAGTTTATGTTCAACGGGATTAGAAATAACGCCCGTATTAGCCTAACTAACCTTAGGCCTAAGCTGCGCTCTGTGAATTGCGTTGACGTTTAAAAGTCGCTTATTTTTGATGAATTCGCTCCAAAATAAATTTCTGATTATATTAGAATGAAGACGCAGAGCACTCAGAACGGTTTGGGAACGCTGTTTTTGACCCAGGGCAGTTTTGACAAGTGGGATTAGAGATATAGCCTAGGTAACGCTAGGCCTAAGCTACACTGTGTAAATCCCATTGACGCTAAAAACTCACTTTGTTTTGGATGAATTTGTCCCAAAATGATTTTGAAAATACTGAAATGAAGAACTAGATTACTCAGAACAATTTTTGAACATTTTTGTTTTGTTTCAGAGCATTTGTTTAGACTAATTCTTAATGATTTTTCAAACATCGGTACACTCCTCAATACCGTCACTCGACGGATAACGGTTAGGTAAGTAGAATTAATATACTTAATGGGTTCTGTTTGATTTTTCATCTGCGAACTGAGTGGGAATGTTTATAAATTTTTAATTACTAATTAGCTCTTTTCTTCACTGAGTTTTAGATGATGAAAAAGTCTTACCGACGACTTTTTTCAATTGAATGATGAAATATCCAAGCAGAAATTCAACAGTTTTCCCCGATCTGTACTTTAACATTTTGTCTTCTTATTTTTAGCATATTGATCAGTAAACATAGTTAACCTCCACTTATTTATTTTACACAGGTTTGTAACATTTCACAAAACCCATGTAAGAATTACATTGTTGTGATCTTAAGAAGGATTCTACTTAACATGATGTTACATAACACAGGCGTGTAAATATCCCTTAACAATCATGTAAAATAATACCTTAAAATTTTGCCACAAGTTTCACCTAACATCTGTGTAGTCCTGTATTATTTAGTCCACCTATGTGAAAATATATAATGGTTGTGTAGTTTCTATTTTACATTTCACTTTGTAAATTATTTACACAATCTATGTAATTTTTTTTTATTATTGTTATTGTTATTGTTGCTGTTGTTATTATTATTATCTTTGCAGTGTGGTGTGCTAATCAACGCTTTTAAAATTTTTAAACAAACCAATATTGGAAGGAGTCCAGATCATTTTTTCATCATGGATTTGTCGAAGCCTGTAAGTAGCATTTGTTATTATGATTTGCATTGGCAATTAATTTAAATGTAAAACAAAAAATACGCAGACCATTGTTGTGATATTGACTGAAATTGTATGTTGCTATGTTTATAAGTATTTTCAAGAGGAAATAACATATTAATGTAATTACGATTGTAGCTTACTCCGGACTTTTTTCTGACACTTGTACTTGAGCTCAATCTATTCCTCCGCAGCTTCGGTGGCGTCGTCGTTCTAATTGAGCACTTTCTGTCAATATCGAAAAACTTTAACCTTGCCTATATTTGCATTGAGCACTTTCTGAGCTTTCAAATTCGCATTGAAGTAATTTGTGGTTATGAAAATGCTTAACGTCATGGACATGAATTAGTTTATTTTTAATTACTCCGTCACCCTTTTCCCACACAACAGTCATGTGTCATCTGCAAGAAGACAGATGAGGAGGAGCCGGGTCTGAAGAAGTACACATCTCGTACTTCACTCCTGAAAGCTGCTGAACGACGGCGTTCACTTGTCAGCGATAAGTTTAGTGTTGCAACCAACGCTATTAATGCTGCAGAGCCTTCTACAGACTTATTTTATCACTCCAAATGTCATAGTCAGTATTGTGCAGTGAAGAGGAAAGCAACTGATGATAACACAGTCTATTGTTACACCATCTGCAAGCAAAAACACAAGGCAACAGTCTGACCTTCCTCGTACGAGTCGATGTGGAATTCTTACACAATCCTGCATTCTGTGCTCCAATATAAGAAGGCGATCTTCTGGAGCAAAACGTTTCGAAACTCTTCACAAAGTTGAAACAACATAGTGCAGTGATGCTCTAATTCAAGCTGCCAAATCCCATCCACTATCGCAACAAAGCCAAAGAATTCTGGCACTTGGCTGTGAAGATCTGGTTGCTATGGAAGCCCATTATCACAGTTTGTGTAAACTGCAATTACTACGGCAAGGAAAACAAAAACAATGAAAACCAGGCCAATGGCATCTCTGAAAAAAGAAGCATGAAAACATTTCAGGAATTCATATCGTACATTGAACATGAGATAATCAACAAACGTACTCCTAAGTATGTTTGCAACATTCTTGAACTATACAAAGATAACTTCATGGTGAACTGGGGAGAAACTGACGGCATTGATACGTATTGCTCTCAAAATCTTTTACGAAAACTCAAAGGCAAATTTGGGGAGAAACTTATTGTCTCTAAAGATTCAAACAAAAGTAGCAATTTTGTCTACCATGAAGGGATGAGCCACAAAGAAGCGAAACTTCAGTTGGAGAATACGAAGCTTCATGAAGATGAGGTACGTCGTGCGGCATTGCTTCTTCGGGCAGAAATACTCCAAATGGCAGCGACAAAAATGGCATCACCTACCTCCGTGCAAAGACTAAAAGATCTGCTTCACAAATACCAACATTGACATCATTGTTTTTCCAAACATTGATGTCTGGTTTATCCCCTACATCCCCTGAAGCTGTTGAAAGAAAATCGATCTCCATGGCAGCTGATGCGGTGTTCAATACCTCACGAGGCACCGTACGACCCTGGAAACACACTGTCCTTGGCTTAACGTCAATGCTAGGCTCAAAGGTAGCTGTTACCATCCTAAACCACCTCGGTCACACAGTGAGCTATGACGAATGTAAGCGAATGGAGACAGAGATCGCCTACTCCTGTTCTTCTGGAGATCGAGAGACACCATCGGGACTAATGTTGAATTCATCATTAGCTACAGGTAAATATCAAACAATAGGAAAGTTCTTCAATTCAAACAATTTAGCATATGTTAAGGTTTCAAAGGGAACAAGAAGAGCTGATTAGGGTTGGGCAATGTTGTCTTTCAACCAGTTTCGGTATATCGTTAGACAAATACAGGAATATCAATATTACGGTTTTTTCCATTGTTATATAATCATTGATATTAAATTCTATTGGTCAATACATTCCAAAAATGTTACTTAAAGTCTACTTCTCATTGTAAGTTGTTCTTTGCTCTTCATTTTCATTTTAAAATACATAACAAAAACGTACGTTGAACAAATTTTCGTCTTGGTAGAATTTCATTGTTTAATTAAACAACCCACCATGCAAATGCAAAACAAAAAATATGTAAAATCAATACTTCATTCACACCAAATGTTAGTTAGATTATGTAAAATATGATATATGAACAAATAATAAAGTTCCATAATAATTGACTTTCTCTTTTCTCTTCTCTTCTCTGGCTTTCTCTTCTCCCTTTGTAGGAACAGCGTGGGACAATTTCGACCTTAACATCGAGACTGTGAATGGGAAATACAACTGTAGGAATAGCGTACCAGAATGCCATTCCTGGTGACATCAGAGTTGAAAATTCAGAGCTAGCTCAAAACAGCATTATGACTCAGAAACCAAGAAGGACCTATGAAGGACCTGACAAACCGTTGAATCCATTCAAATCATATTTGAAGCAAGCAAAATTTCACTTTCAGGAATCCGAGCAAGACAAGATTGAAATAATAGAAATAGAACATTCCTTTATTTCAACACAGTGTCTTGATACATTCTGGCTGGTTATTTCTCGGGTACAACATGTTCCCCTTTTCACCGGTTTTTACTCCAGTTTCGTCCATGATCCCTTACCAGTCACCATCACCGCTTACATGGACCCCATTTCTCAATCCCCTACAAGAAATGATGTTGTTCATGAGACCATGCTCCGATCACTCAGAGTGGCTGAAGAAACCAAAATACCTTTCCATCCAGTCACTTATGATCTCGCCGTTGCTTTGAAGGCATATTCCATCCAGTCGCTAAAGTCACCTGTGTTTGACAAACTTGTGATTTTACTTGGTCACTTTCATATAGAGTTGGCGTTCTTTGGCGCCCTAGGCACATACATTGCTGATTCAGGCCTTGAGTATCTACTGACAGACAAGTGTGTTGGCAGAGGGTTCACTGAATGGGTTCTTGCATGGCAAACATTACAATAGATGTTCCAGAGTTCATCAGGTAACTGCCCTGGCACTCGAGAGATCTCTTTTCGAACGATTCCTTGCATCAGAGTGTATCGATAATAAGGCTAGTCTACTTGTTAGTCTAAATGCCTTACCGCCTGACAAAGAGGTCCAGAAAGAGTTTGCAATGAGTGATGAGTTCAAAAGGATGAGTGAAGCCTATGAGAAATTCTTCCATAGAGTTATCAAAGGTGACTTTGGTGAAACAGCTGCATACTGGGCGGTATATATCTATTTAACCAACCGTATTTTTCGGGATTTCCAGAGAGCTGTGAGAAACAATGATGTTGAGCTTTACATCCAACTGTTGCCGTTATTGGTTGATGTATTCTTTGCGTTGAATAGGCCAAATTATGCTCGCTGGGGGTCATACTTCCTGGAAAAGATGGTCCACTTGAACGAAGAAGCTCTAGCTATACTTAAAGCTGGAGCGTTTTCAACAAAGAGAACATCAAGGACATTCTCCAGAAGTCCAATTGATCTGACACTCGAGCAGACTGTCAACAGAGATGCAGCTTCCACAGCAAGTGGTATTACCCATTTTTCCAATTCGATGAATGCGTTTCGTCGTTGGTCCTACACTCTTTCCCAGCGAGGCATGGCCGTTTCTGAGTTGAAGGAATTGTCCGGGTTCCAAAATAGAGAAACACCTGCCAAGCAGTTAAGAGGTAACAGGATCAAGCAAGACAACAGAAATGTTTGCAACCTCCAGCAATTATTGCATGAAACATGCAATCCATTTGCAGCCGAATCACCCAAGATCTTAGTAAACATTGCAACCGGAAAGTCAACAACCGATGCTGCCAGGAAGTACCTCTTGGGAACCCTGCAGAGAGGGACTCAAATGAGAAGCAAGTTTCATCAGGAATGTGTAGAAGATGAAAATCGGTTCTTGAAAAGGGTAAATAAAGTTCGGGTAGAAAATTTTGCATCGGCTAATGCAAAGAAAAAACAACCAAAAGTCAAGAAGGAATTAGGAGCAGCGGAAAGTGTACGAGATACATTTGCTTGCCTTCTTTCCAAGACAAACATAGATATGCGTCTTCTTATGAGCTTTCCTATAACTGATGTGCCGCTTAGCATTGCTCATGCTGACGGTTCTCCGAAAAAGACAGAGAAGGCCAGTCTGACAAAGCTACTAGAAAAGAAATATACAAGCTCTGTTCAGGAGGAAGAAACTATCATCACTGATGCCACGCTGTTTGATGGAGGCCTAGTTTTGCACGATATTTTGCCTGCCCACAATTCTTCCACTTACGGAAAAAATTGTGCAAGATATCATTATAAAGGTCTGCGGGCACAAGGAAAATCTGTCTATTTGCTAATGGACAGATATAAGACACCATCCATTAAAGATGTAGAGCGCGTCAATAGAGGGGCAGAACAGACTGAAGCTAGCTTTGTCATAACTGGCCCAGAGCAGAAGCAAAAGAAGAAAGGAGCAGACCTCCTTAGAAATGGGGCATTTAAAGAGGCATTTGCTAAGTTTGTGCTCCAAGAGGCACAGAAGGATCATTTTGCTTCCATCATTGGGCCGAAAATATTGCTCATTTCTCATGGAGGAAAGTGCTTGAAGACTCTGGGTTAACTCAATGGGACTGCTTGTTGTTGATAAACCAGAAGAATTTCAGGGAGAACACGAGGAGGCCGACACTCTCGTGGCATTCCACGCTTATCAAACTAGTGGGAATATTGTAGTCAGATCGTGAGACAGTGATGTCCTGGTCATCCTTCTTAGTCTTTCTAAGAAAATACCACGTACCTCAAATATATTTATGGATTTTGGTGCAGGCAACAACAGGCGATTGATCAGAGTAAGTGATATGGCAAAAAGAATGGACGAACAACAATCTGGTCTTAGCGAAGCATTGATTGGCTTTCATGCCATCACTGGGTGTGACTTCAACTCTTCATTCTATGGTAAGGGAAAATCAGCACCTCTTGCTTTTATGGAAAAAGACTCTGCTCATGTTCAAGCTTTAAAGTCTCTTTCATTGCCTGTTTTTGACTTTGCGTCGCTTGCTTCTTTTGTTTGCAGAATTTATGGGTTCACAAATTTTTCTGATATAACTGAGGCAAGGTATGAAAAATTCATGAAAATCGTGCAAGGCAACACAGAGAAATCTAAAAAGATTAACTGTGCATCTTTGCCACCATGTCACAAGACACTGCGGCAGCATATTGCGCGTGCACATTACATTAGCCGAATTGGAGTCGGGCACACATGTCTGTGCCAACAAAAGATCTACATCCACTTGATTATGGCTGGAAGGAACCAGTAGTGGACAGTACATCCCTAATTGGTATGAGGGTGAACCCCTCCCAGACACACTATTTCAAGAGGAAGAGCCAGACCTTGATGATGTGATGGACGAACAGGATTTTGATGCAAAAACTGAGAGTGACACTGATCAGGACATGATCAATGAAGATCAGTGGAGTGGTGACAGCGACAGTAATTATGAGGAAGAATTCTCAAGTTTGTCTGAATAAATTGTGAACTGGTGTATAGAGGGTATAATTATGGCTTACTGTCAGCCAGACCATGGTGAAAACGGTCAAAAGAAAATATGATGGGTTGAGTACATACTGACACAATTTTGTGCGACATTGATGGGTGATTTATTTATCTATAGGGAGTTTGTTTTCATTGAAACTTATTTTTTCCGACTACATTGTGCACAGGGATGACAAAATTTCGTCTTGACTTACACAAAAAATAATTTCCTCTTCAAATTGATCAACACATGAACGGACTGGTTTATCTCTTGAATGCTGCCTCATGTTGGGACCCAAAGTAGAAATTGTGCAATCGTTCCAGATGAAATATTTCACATAACATTAAAATGGCTCAGTCTTCCCCATCAAAGTATACCAACCATATTTGGCACGATTTTAAGTCCGTGATTGAAATTGTTCTGAGTTCATTTGACCAACTGCATATTGGTCTTGTTCTTGTGCTTGCAAATTTACTATACATCTGTTTGGTCAGCTTAGTGTGTTTGTTTGACAATATACTTGTGGGTAGTGGAAATTGAGGGGGGTCTTTGAAACTGCTGCTGCATGTGTGGGACTGTGTAGAGCTGTTAGCTGATGTTATTACACTTAATTATTCAATCAGACAGAGTGCAAAAAGAAACGATTTGTTGGCTCAGTCAGGCAACTGAGGCGTTTATTGCAGCTGTTTTCTGTATGTATAGCACCCAAAGCAACGGGGGAGGGGGTCTTTGGTACTGCTGTCTGGGCCTTTGTAAAAGATAAAGTTACTGTCATTAATTTTTCATGTTGCAAATGGTCAGGGAGATTAAATGCAAGATGAAAATTCTATGTGTGCAGTCAGCTAAATAAATGTGTATGTATTTCAAATGATGGGGTGGGGGGAGGGGTCTTTGGTGCTGCTGTTTGGGCCTCTGCACAGGGTGAAGTTACTTTCATTGGTATTTTCATGTTGCAAATGGTCAGGCATATTAAATGCAAAAAAAATAATCTATGTGTTCGGTCAGCTGAATAACATGTGTATGTATTGCAAATGGGGGAAGGGTGTCTTTGGTGCTGCTGTCTGAATCTCTGTACAAGGTAAAGCTACTGTTATTGGTATTTTCCTGTTGCATATGGCCAGGTAGATTTAATGCAGGAAGAAAAATCTGTGTTCGGTCAGCTGAATAACACTGTTGATTGTTGGGGGGTGTGGTGGTGTCCATTTAAGGCTGCTGTCTGGGGCTATGTACAAGTTACAGTTGCTGTCACTGGTATTTTCATACACTACAAGGCTTGACAAAACATATGCAACAGGAATTATTCGTGTGTTCAGTCAGCTGAATAAATCCGTAAGGGGCGGCCCTTGGGGCTACTGTCTGGGGCACTGTACAGGGCAAAATTGCTGTCATTGTTATTTTTGTACCTACTTTTACATAGGGAACAATTTGCCACATATTTTATCCATGTGTTCTTTCACCTGATTAAATCAAATTTCGAGGCCCCCATTTTGGGCCCTGTGGGTAAACGGTACAGGATGCGACCCGGCAGCAATACATTTTCTTTGGTCTTAAGCCCCAATGGTCACATTCAGACCCCAAAACCTTTTGTGTTCGATCAGCTGATTAAACTTTGCTAGCTCCTGGTCTATAGCTCTTGAGCTGCGATTCCTGCGATCTAAATGTGTCTCTAGCCTCCTTGTATGTGATGTTATTGGAAGCTTTTATTTTTTGTATTTGTTTCTCCTCAACCCATCTCTGACATGTTTTGCTGTTTGCAGGATGACTGCCCTGGCAATTAACACAGTGAGGTGGCCCCTCACAGGTATCATCGGAATGCCCCTCCTGGCCACATCTCTCGCAGGTAGCTGGTCTACTGCAGTTCGACTTAAAGTGGCCGTACCGTTGACAATTAAAGCAGCGGACAGGGTTGGGGATGTAAATCTCAACCCTGACCTGCATATAGCCAATCTTCAGTGTTTTCGGGGGTTTGGGGGTATCAAAGGTTAGGATAAAGGTGCCGGTGGGCTTCCTTATACCCTCCCTTATCACTGAAATACGGTGGAGGTGGCTTACATGTTGAGATGCCAGGCCATCAAGAATCTCTTCATCAGAACAGTTCTTGATGTCCAGGCATCTAACAACACCTTTCGGGCTATTAAGTGACCTGTGAGGGGTCACCCGAACTGGCACGTCAACGAATGCTTTAGTTTTCAGAAGGTTGTCAGCTTGGGTGTTGCGACTGACCTTAACAAGGAGGTCCCCTAAGCGCAGCCTCTTGATAGATTTTGGGGTGCCCACAACACCCTCAATGCCTTTTTGTACTGCAAAAGGCGACAGGTTTGGAAGGGTCTTGTCGTCAGCACTAGTGGAGACAAGAAACCTAGCCAGTTAGCAGTGGCGTAGCCAGGTTTTTTTGTCGGGGGGGGGGCAAGAGCACCAAGATTTCCCCCAATTAGTGATCTGCTTCCTAATAATCAGTGTTCTCCGCTGGTCCAAATTTTGTCCGGGTGATTTCTTCTGACCTGGCTGATGTGACTGATCGCCGTCCCGGGGGAGGGGTCTAAGGGGAGGGGAAAACCCCTCATGTAAAGTGGACTAGATGCAAAATGGTGCCACATTTGGTGCTAAATGAAAATTGAATTCCCACCAAGAATTTCTGTTTTTTAGGAAGCTTTTTTTATCTTGCTTGTCTTGGTGAATTTTTCTTGAGTCCTACTGGTACTTCAGAATCACAATGGGTGAATTACAGTAATTTAGTGAACCCTGGTACACCTTTCCCTTCATCAGTTCACCACATTCACCACAATCAGTGAATTTGACCTGCCCTGGTATCAGAGTATAGCACTTGACCACTGACCTATTCTAACAAACTGCATATACCACAATGCTGCTCCTTTAATTATCAAGAAACATTGGAAGTATACAGTAAAAGGACAGAGTCCCTTGTCAGAGATGCAGTTAAAGCTGAGAACCGTTAGTCCAACAGGTAGTGGTCCAGCAGGGGTGGCGCCAGGATTTGCCCAAGGGGGGGGGGGGCAACGACCTGGAGCCTCGACAGCCGCAATGCCGTCTAGGGGTTGGCGAGGGGAGATTTGAAGAAAACCTGTGTACTATACCATATCATTGCGGGGCATATGTTCCATAAAATTTTGTATATACTAGAGGAAAATACTTCCGCCCGATTTAAGGTTTTTCCCGAAATCTAAACTGTGAAATTGCGAAGCGCGCGAAACTTTTGGGTAAGCTTACACTAAAAAGAATCTGTACTTATTTAAAGCTTATATAGGTCAACCAGTAGCGTACCCAGGATTTCCCTCAAGGGGGGATGCAATATGTTGTGTGATCGCCGGCCTGGGGGAGGGGTGTAAGGGGAAGGAGTGTCCCCCTTCCCTCTGAAAACTTTTGAAAAATTAGGTGTCCTTACATGCAATCTGGTGCCACATATGCCACCTTTGGAAGTAAAATTTGTGTTAAAACACAAATTTTGTGACTAAAATACAAAATTAATACAAGAATCTTACTATTCAAGTCAGATGCTATTACCTCCTCGTCTGTGGTTGATGTAGATAACTCGCAAGGAAAGATTTGGCATGTTTCTGAACACGGAAAGGTGGTGTAATTTGTACGTGTTTCAATGTAAGTTCAACGGCTTAAGAGCGACTTTTCCCCTTTCTAAAATGGCGGCCGAGTCCCCATGCGATCACAGCTTTTTCGGAGAGTCCGCCCTCTACTTCCTATATCCTGCTCTATGTGCCGAGGCTACTTGCAATTGGCAAGAACATGTCTTCCTGTTTTTGCTTTTAATGTTACCTAACAGTTGTACTGAAACTTTTTGTTTGTGACTAGGCAAGGCCTAGGCCTAAGCTGGGCCTATGTTACTAATCACAATTTATGAAGTAGGCCTAGCATTTGGCTCACCAACATGAATCAAATGCAGATCTAGTTAGGCCTAGGCTAAGATTTAGGCATAGCCTAGGCCTAAGTTAGGCCAAATTAATTTTGGTTAATTGTCAAACCTTTTTTTGCCCCCCCCCCCGTTCCAAATTCAAGTTACCATTAACTTTGGCCTACCGCCTACATTATAGGCTAAACGTTTGGCCTAATGCAGTTTCACACACGGCGCATTAATAAGTGTCGCCTCCTGGGTGTCATTTGCCCCCCCCCCCCAGCCCCTTCAGTACCTTAATCTGGCTGCGGGCCTGAAACGGGTAACGTTAGGCAAGTAGGCCTATAGCCTAGGCTTCAGATTCTCTGCAGAGTGCTAACTTTTCGTCAGGACTCTTCGTAACACTCGCTACAGTACAGTCATGCCTAGCCTACACTACAGTGAACCTACGGCATGCTAAGACAGGTAGCCTACATTGACTAACGTTAGACTTCTCGCATTATGGTATCACGAGTCTGTATCTTGGTTAATAAAATGCGGCAAATGAGTCAACTTTGCCGCTTGAAAACAGTACGAAGAGTGAACTCTGTTTCTAGGGTCATACTATTATCATTTCAATAGCTTTGAAAAAGTAGAATCCTTACGGGAAGCATTTTCCCTCTTTCTTACCTGTCGCATTTTCACTGTAACCGTGACCAACGGTACGATTGACTGTCGTGTCTTTGGTAGGTCAAAAATCACACCCTACGTACATGCATACGGAAAATAATGCGTAAAATACGTACGCATCTTAGGGACTCGTCTTAGTGAAGAACAGCTTTTTGAAACGGAAATTTACACAAGACTTCACTAAGACGCATCTTAGTGTACGTCTAGTCTTTAGAGAGCTATAAGTCCTATTCGCGTAAGTCGAGTTTAGTTAAACAGGCCCCTGGTCGTAATTGATTCTTTTGCGGGCAATTCCAGGTATTGCTAAGTGTGAGAGATAGCCCACAGAAACTGAAAAACCTGGACAGTGTGTTAAAACATAGTGCTGCTACAAATAATCAGAAGCGTATTACGTTGCATGGTTCAGGATGACCAAACTTGGATTGGGATATACCCCATGGTACAGCACTGCAGCCGGCTGTTAAAGTCGCTTCCCCTTACCTTCCTAGGCCATGATAATCATGCAGATAAAGTATTATCGTATTACAAAGGCCATCCTCTCCTGGGTGCCCGAGGTTCGCCCCGAGAGCATAGGAATCACCCCTTACAACCCAGTAAGCAGTCGCTGTCGGTCCATCAGCGGCAAAGTGGTGGTTCATGGGTGGCCATGGTGGCAGTGGCTAGCCGACAGGGGCCCATCGAAGGACCATCGTTGGTCAGGTGGAATATGTCGGCCATGCATGCCACTGGCTGGCCGACGGACAACCATCGGAGGACCACGGATGGCCATACCAAACCTTTCTTAGGGGCGTTCAAATAATTACAGTTATCGAAAAAATCCCCAGAAGTTTTTTCAATTGTTATTTAATTTATAAATTGATGTTAAAACAATTAGAAAGCAAAGTCGGCTAGTTAACTGGTCTACCCGAAGGCGCTTTAGTCCTGCGCGCAACCGACTTCCGGCTGGGCAACCGATTTTGATGGCAAGCCTTGCCAAGGCAAGTGGGAGGAAAGCCGGAGTACGGAGAAAAACCCACGTACATCGAGCGGGATACGAACCCACGCACATGTGAAACACGTACACATTGGTGCACGGCAGCTGGAATAGACCACTCTACTAGATTCATAGTTTCTGGCGGGACTCGTTTGTTGAGCTCAGGTTGAACTATGCAAAACTTTTCCCCAGTCCAGTAATGGTATCTTCTAATTAAGTGGATATTGTTGAATTGAATTTACTTTTAGTAGAGTTCCAGGGATAATTTACATTCTACCTCTGCTAAAAAACACAAACATAAATATTTCAGCCACAGCTGTTCCCAAAATTGCAGGCATTTCATGTACGGATGATACCATCAAATTTATAAAGGCGGGAATCTTGCATTGACATTGCGCGTGCATTGCGAACGTATAGTATGTACATTTTAGGTCTATGTTGGATTCATTGTACTGTCGGCCTACTCGGTCTATGCATGACGTTAAGGCCAACATAAGGACGTACGTACACAACTCGGCGCGTGTAAGGTGAGATCGAGCATCGCGCAGACGACCGACGCTGGGGCCGGGATTTGTTGTTGTACTTCGAAGCTGTCAAAACAGCGTCACAGGTAAGATCCTAGCTTGCCGGTCATATTTTCAGATGAAGACGATCACAAGCTTGTTCTGTTCAGTTTATGATCGACTGTCACAGAAACTCATTTAACCTTGCCTCAAAAGTTTAGGCTAGGCTACAGTAGTTCCTCATTGCTGTAACGTTACTCGTTAGGTATCCTATAGTGGCCTACGTAGCCTACATGATGCTGTTCGAAGCCAGAACCAGTTTGAGTTAGCCAAGGCCTAACAGTTACTGTAAGTGTAAGTTATGTAACGGCCTAGGACGTATAACATTGCATTGCATTCTTAGGGCGTGAGTGGGCCCACAACGGCTGTGGCTTCATGATAATTTTTAACATTGTTGATTGCTCTGTTTGCGCCAAAATTATTAAATAGCCTAGCCTATAGGCCCTAACGTTAGGCCTAACGTTACGCCCAGGAAAGGGGCTGCTAGCCTAAGAGTAAGACCAAGATAGCCTAGTCTAAGAAAGAAAAAACAGTTGATTGTCTGGCATTCTAAAAAAATGGAGCATGCCAGGTCGTTTTATTTTTTTGTTTAGCCTATAGACCTTATGCCAATTAAAAAGAGGGCGCTTCAGAACTGCATCCTGGGAATGATTATTCCGTGTATAGGACCACAGGAGTGAATTTGTACCACGGAGGCCACTGGTCACAATGCTGATTCGGTACTGTACATGGAATAATCCTTCCCAGCATGCAGTATTACAGCTAATTGGCATAAGGTCTATAGACCTAATTCAAGATGGCCCCCTTTTTCTGTGAAAATTTGCTGTTGTAGCACGTAGCATACAGTAGGCCCTAGAGCCTAGGAAATTCATTAGGCCTAATAACATGCATCCTAGCCAAGGCTACATAGCATAGGCCTAGGGCCAAGGTCCTAGGCCTAACGTTAGATTTTACAGATCTATGTAAATTTATCTATCTAGCCTAGGCCTATAGAATGTTCCACCAAAAAGCTTCTTTCCCTACTCCTATTCCTCTCGATTTGTTTGCGCTTGCGTAAAATAACATTAGACTCCCCATGTCTGCCTCTGACTTTTGCGATTTGGAAGAAGTAGGCCTATTGTATTAGGCTACTTCTGACAGATATCTTGATGTCATGATTGTCACCCTTGATAATAAAAATGAAAATGGCAAGGAGTGCACTGCTATGGTAATAGAGGGGTGGTACGTGGGAGAGAACCAGTGCTACTGGCCTCCGTACACATCTTCTTTTCGCATTGACAAGGCTGTCAGCTGCATGGAGCCCCCCAAACAGGACCGGGATACTTATAAAATAAGAATTTTGAAAAAGACAAGTTGATCATGCAGTTAAAGGCATTGTCTGGTGGCATTTTGTAGGGGTCTTATATGAAAGATAAAAATTTTTCATTACATGTCATCCAAAACTCATATCAAAACTCCATTCCTAACTCAAGATATCTCTTCCTAAAGATTGGTTACTTTTAATAAGAAATACCTCCAGGTTTCCTCAAGGTCACAAAACGTGATCCAAAGTGGGCAGATTGCCTAAGATTCCTTTTGTTATTCTTTATAATTGGCTACCTTGTTTGTCCTTGAAATTTGATACTGTTGGAATGTTTAGATGTTTTTCCGTGTAGATATAGTGAAAAACTGTCCCATACTTATGGTACAGCAAATAAATTTATGGAATATTCAGTATAGTGATATGAACATTATAAAGAAATACAAAAGCTACATCAAATCCATTTGCCCAGATGACATCACAGATTTCCCATCATGCACGAGGGGAACTGAAAATGTAGTATTTCTTCAAAAATTTGTATCTTCCGAATGCAAGATGCTATTGAGATGGGGTTTTCACTGCCTAACACAGAAAATTTTTCTGCTTTTTTTGAAAGCATCAAATTTGGTCACCAGACCATGCTTTTAAGCATTCAAGAGTTCAAGAATTTACCAGCAAACAACCAGTCTTCATTGATACCAAAACCTAGGGCGGTGACCGTGTAGCGATTAATCGCCAAACGATCGCATATGGAATAAATGTTTAGTAAAATGCTACAAAAAGCGATTAATCGCAAAACCTGTGATTTGACTGTTTTGTCATCCACCTGAATACTCTGATGATCACTAGTTCTTTTTTTGACACATTCTGAGCATATATTGAACCTTGTGGACTTCAAAGTTTCAGAACAATTTAATTTACTAGTGTTGGGCAGTAATGACTTTTTTAACATCGCGATAACAGAACAAAATTTATCGTGACAATTCGATATCCACGACAATTTCCATAAAGAAAATTTCGCTTTAAGTTCACTGCCATGCTCATGCATGTTAGAATATTCAAGGTCAAGTTTAATAACAAGTCATTTCCTGGGCCTGTCTTGCCGTTTTGCAAACCCTGTGTGGGTTCTAATTGCGGGATGAAAGATAAGAAGGATAAAATATATATTGCAGCTGCACCCCTAACCTAATGGAGACAGCAATCAGAAGAAGAAATACGAGCATTTGAAGGCAATTTTTTCACATTTGTTTTCCAAGAATTTATCGTCATTTTTGAATTCTTGTTATCGTATCGTGATAAAAAGAAATTAGCGCGATAACGATAATTTTCGATATATCGCCCAACACTATAATTTACCATGCAATATAATAACTATTATAATTTCTATTTGCATTCAGCACCAATCACTACATACTGAAATTGATTTCTTTTGTGATAAGGTAATTGCGATTAATCGCTAAACGATCGCAATTTTTTTGAGATTAAACGTTTAGTAATTTTGCTACACGTTCACAGCCCCTACCAAAAACAGTACTGGTACTAGAAAAAATATCCCCTACTCCTGTATAAAAAAAATTTTTAGAGAGGGAATTTTCGCACAGTGTCAATTCCTTAGTGCGAACACTGCCTTCAAGGCCTAAATTAACTAGAGAATAGTATAAAATATATAGTTCAAAGGCATAGTACAGTACGTGTATACACTGTAAGTGAGACTCATGATATAAAGTTGTAGGGATACAGTTAAAAATAAAGGTTGTGGATAAGGAAGAAATGTCCTTTTGATGACTGCATTTTGATTGACAAAAGGAGTAATGAAAGTGAAGTTTACCTTCAAATATAAGCACCCTTGTGTGTCAATATAACTCAGAGCAGATCTGTGAAATATGAGATGCAGTGTATTAAGTCTTTTCCGTACAGCAGGCTTTCTCAAATGGAGGCACGCGGCACCATTTGAAGCAGCGAGCGTCGGGCCAGCTGGCCACACACACAAAAAAAATCGGCTACACAAAAAAGAAAAAAAAATCCAAACTGAAATTTCAAATTAGAATGGCAAATGGAACAAGTGGTGCAGCTACTCCCGTTTTTCAGACATTCAAACTCTCTCGTTCTCAACCTGTCAATTAAGCACACTTATGAAGTATTGCAGTGGCTATAAAGTACTGTAGGTAACAGATGAGAAGCTCATTTATCCGGCATTTAAGCATGATTGCATTGAGTCCTAGACGAAGATTCATAAAACTGGAGGGGGCACTCCTCTCACGGAAATTACTCCAACAGGACAAGTGGTCACTAGGCTGGCTCAGGCCCGTGGCCAGGGGTGCATGCCCCCTCCCACCAATTCTCTAATGAAAAGTTCTTGGTGCTGGAAGATAGAAATTAGTATCACCAGCATAAACCACCAACTCAACTTTCAAATTCCCCTTTAACCCCTCCTCCAGGCTTGCGAAATTTCTACATTGATTTAACCTCTCAAAAGAAGGAAATGGTTAGTCTTGGCTATGGGCATGCATGGTGGATGGTGGCACTTCCTTGTATTTGATTCAATCAAATGGCACTTCACTGAATATAATTGAGAAAGCCTGCTGTACAGCACACCTAGTGTGAAATAACAGTATGTCTTCAGTAGATATGACTTGAGCCTTATATGCAATGATCTCTTCTTGTAAGTGTATGAGAAACCTGAAGTACAAGCCTACTGTAGGTAAGAGAAATGGCCCCTTAAGTCAAGTGTAGCTTCACCTTCAATTGCTTTATTGTTAGTATGCTATCCTATATGAACTATTGTTCCTACCACACAGTCACCCCCCCCCCCCCCCACCCCCCCCCCCCCCCACCCCCCCCCCCCCCCACCCCCCCCCCCCCCCACCCCCCCCCCCCCCCACCCCCCCCCCCCCCCACCAATTTATTTTCAGCATTCATTCTTTTTTTGTCATTATTAGACTTAAGGTACACTTAAAGAAGTATTATTGGTAATTAATATGAATCTTCCTCTCGTGTAGATTACATTCTGGGAGCACTTTGGTGTATTCTGGCAGCTGGTGGTGTAGCTTGTCAAAAGTTTCTAACAAGAAAAGAACCCAACTTCCCAGAGTGCCCTTATCACTCTTTCATAGAGAAACGGAAAGCAATTCGATTGGGATACCAGGAGAGTCCACAAAATGTGCTGGTCAGTGGAACGGTCAACCTGTTGGACAGTGACCAGTCACCATTGGTTGGTGACTTGTGAAAAGGAGAGAGATGTGGTGTGGCTTTTCAGAGGGAATCATTTGCCAAAAATCAGTGTGTTAGTCTGGATAACTTCCAAACAAGGCTGGGGAGGGGTTGGGTGGTCATGAATTGACCCAAACAGTGAATTTCTTTCTCAAAGTTGTGGAGTTATTACCTCAACAGTAAATTAACACAGTAAGACTGAGAGAAATTACTTTTAAAGGGGACAATTAAAGACAGATGGTCCTTCTTGGAAACTGAATATAAAGTTTGGTCTTAAAAAGGCAAACAAGAATATTTGTAAAGAACAGTATAGATTTATAGCAAAAGTACCATTTGATATATTTTCTATAAAAACTTGATACTGTAAATATTTATGTATATATATATGGGTTTATATGATCGTTTATATCTGTCGGGATGAATGCAAAATGGATTTCCATCCCGAGTAAAATGGCCCTTTCCTATTGGAGTAATTATGAACTAGGTGAATTCTGTGGGAACTTTTGAAATATTTACTATTGTGCAACCTTGAGACATTTGTGAGGTACTGTAATGAGTATTTAGTAGTTTTGGGGGAAGAGAGGATGTATATGTAGGTGTTAGGGTTGTAGTGACAAGAGTTTGGTTGGGTGGGATCTCAAGAAATATTAAAATGGGACTTCGTGTTTACTTCTGTGGTAAGGATCCTTAGTATATACCTTCTTACTAAAGATACCATGCCCCCTCCAGTCTGTCTTTCCTGTAGTGTTACCCTGACGAAGTTATGAGATTGCATTGATGTCGCATAACTTACTTGAGCTGTTGTGAAAGTAAAGTAATATGTCTGTTATTGCTGAGAAAGTTTTTGGATAAGCATTGAGTGAATACGACAAGTTTGTTCTTGCCAAAAAGAAGGTCCAACAGTGACTTCACTTATAAGTGGTGTGGTGGCCCTATTTGAAAATTACATTAGTATGTGGCCTTATTGACAACAGAAGGTAATTGTTAAGAGCATTTGAAGTAGTTTTCTTGGTAACTACCAAAGCCTTACTTTTGATCTGTGAAAAAAGTGTTGTTAGTTAATTCCTAAAAAATTTGATTGCATGAAATGCAAAGAGCTGAATTTTATTTTACTGATAGCACAAGCCTACAGTACAGTACTAAACAGTTCAGCACTGCAGACTGTATATTTTGCAGTTTGTCTGAGAAAGGAGATTTGTTTAGAGTTTTTCCTTCTATATTGAAAGTATACTTTCTTTTTGAGTGGCTTTCAAATTTTGTTTAGGATCACAATGTGGCTCGTACCTTTCAAGATAATTGTTAGAGTGTGGGCTTGGGTGTGCTGAGCAAGTAATGCAAAATGTAATTGAATTTGATACTTTTACAGTCAGCTACTGTTATAGCTCTTGAATTCTTCCTTTAATGTGAAAGTTATGCCATACATTGTACCTATTCATAACATTGTATAAGTAATGTCAGTGTCATACTCCATATAGCAAGTGCTTTACTACTAACACCTTCCATAAATTAATTTACAATAGAATGGATGCAGGAATTGTGGATGCACTACGAATTTTTTCGCAGTGATTGCCTTATCCTGGCTACTATGTGAAGGATGAAATGCCCCACTGCAGGTTGTCAAAGGCAAAACCTTGTGGTACAAAGTTGATATTGCATCCTTTGTATAAATATTATTAACACTTTGATTCATTTACCAACAATTTTTTAAACTTGTCACCATGGAGACAGGGAGTATTTTAGTTTTGTAAATGTACCATGTTTATAGCTGTGGTAACCATGTTACAATTGAATGTTGAGTAGAATCAAATGAGTGTGACGTTCCTGGACAAAATTGTTATGGCAGTTTCTGGCCTTCCAGGGTATCTTTCCATTCACTCCATCCTCAATGTTTAAAAAAACAAACTTTGCACAAATTTTTGAAATGCTGTGCTTATATTTACTTTCAAAATACCATTGAAGAGATGGTGCTGGGACTTGCCCTTAATTTTAATTTGTCAAGCATTGTGGTATATGCAAACAGCACAAGTGTATCAAGTGTACAAGTTTCTTGTGCAATTTTTTTTTCATTTTTGTTTTTAATTTTGCTAGAGCAAGTTGTTAACATTGGAAAATGCATGAGTTGTAGTACAAGTCCAAACTGTACTCTCAAGCACTGCCAAATGTGTCAAAATGGGAATAATAAGTGACATAGTCTCTGTATATGGCCCATGTACTTAAAGTAAGTTCACTTCATACTTGGTCAGAATGAGAAAAGTGGTCTAAAGAAGAAGATACTGGCCAACATCTTATTACATATCATCTATATTTTATATTTTTTCAGTTTTCAGAAGAGTACAATCATTCTTCTGACCTTCTGACCTCCTTCCCTTTTTCCTCCTCCCAGGTGTTTTGAAAAAAAGTGAAAATATTTTTTTCTGCCCCAAATTATTTATTACTCTTTGAAAAAACATACATGGGTCTTTGAACCCCACTCACTTTCCCTGATTGTACATTCTGTACTTTTGTGGAACTTATGAAAAAGGGGATGAACCCTTAGTTACATGCTTGAAGAAAACTGGCACTTCCTTAGGGTTTGTTACCTTCTAAGGGCCTCCTCCAAGAATGTGAGGGCTAGTTCTAATCAAACATTTCCCCAATAATAAACAATTGAAATAAAAAAATTCAAGCCTGACCATTCGACACAGTTCTGAAATGTTTATCTCAGTACCATATCAGAAGATGTGCATCAAGTATGTGACAAATTATTAGTTAATTTCAGTTTCCCCTTCCCTGCCCCCTCCCCTCATTTCACAATCTGTTCAGGACAGTGTCTTGACTTCATTTTGAATATTCTTTTATTATCAATAAAATATAGTACAAAATCAACCACCTTTAAGGAAATTTCTCATTTTGAAGTTTCATGGAAACTGCAGAGTGACTAATTTTTTTCTGCTTTCCATGTGTTTATAAGGATTCTTCAGCTTTTTTATTAAGCTTCTGTATGTCAACAATAAATATGCCTTAAAGCTACAAAAAAGTTAAAAAAGAAACAAACTCTTCGATATATTTTTTCTTTGTTGTATTTCATTTTATTTTGTATATTTTTATCTTTTTTTGAGTCAACCTTCATCTTTACAGCAATACAATAATGAAACAAAGGAACACCTGCATAATCAAGCTCATTCCACATTAATTCTTATTCGTATGAATAGAAGTTATTCTTTGCTCACCATTGTGAACAAAAGAGTTGCAACTAGTTGCGACACCCTTTGTGAACCAAGAAGGGCCAACAGAATAGGGGTACGAAAGGGTGTTACCTGGGGGTAATTCTGTCAAAATATTTATCATTTTTGGCAAAAAAATGCTATTTTGAAGACAAATGTGACATTTTTTCAGGCAGGAGTCCTCAGTCCTGAGCTGACAATCTTGTACATTTATGCACTACAAAAAAAATTATAGGTGGTAGCAATAGCTTAACCATCTGGACATCAAAATGAGGTTGGCCAGACAAATTTCTTTATTTACCACCCACTGCCAACCATTGCACTCTATACCATAAGAAAGAGAATGTTCCCTGACCTTACTGGGTCACATGCCCAATAGGAGGTAAAACATTTCACTCCAATGTATTGTCAAGGGAAGTAATGTTCCACCCAGCACCTCCCTTTGACCAGACCCCTCTCTTTCATCCACCCATGTTACCTGATCATATTTTGCTCCTTCCCCCAGGTTTGACAATAAAAGAGTGGCAATATAGTTTTCTTCACATAGAAGTAGGAGGTGCTCTAGTTGGCTTATCACAAAAAGAGAAGGGTAATCAACCATGAGAGCAACTTTCACATCTTTCACATCCACTTCTGAATCCTCCCCTATTATACTATGTCCCTAAATTTCCACCAACTACCGGTGTCATCACTCTTGCACTAGTAGAGGATAGTTAAGTGACTCAACCAAGTCTTGACATGGAGCTGCTTATTGATGAAGTCCCCACAAACAGGCTTTTCAAAAAATAGTCAAACTGCTAGTCTCCAATAGGGAAGGCAGACTGGAGGGCAGGGGAGGTGTGAAATAATCAGGATTTGACCCTCAACAATGTTGCTGAATGTAATTAATCGTCTGGCAAATTACAAGGCCAGAAAGAACATTACAAGAGAGCAGTTAGGGATGTCAGCTGGATGAGTGACCTCCATCTTTTAAGATGGCTCCCCCACATGGCTGTAATTGATCCAAAGTGAATGAAATTGTTAGAGCTATTTATCTCCTCATAAATAATTCTTGTTTCAATAATATCAGTGTAACATTGATTCAACCATTTCTTACTACTGGTGACAGCTTTGATTTTACATTTATCTTAAAAAAAGTTGGTGTGTGTACAGACAAAACAGTTTCCTTGGTTACAAGAATTTGGGGCATGACATAACCTTGTGAATACTTTCTCAGACTGAATTTAGACTTCATGCACACTTAAAATACAAATGGCATGGAAAGTTCACAAGCTCATTGATTACAGTGTTAACACTCTGTAGAAGCTCTGCTACATTTTCTTACAAAACATTCAAATGATGGCAAGAATTACATTAGGACTCATAGAAATACGAACTGCACAAAGTAGATTTGTTATTACTCTCACCTATAGTTGTTACCATTGTGAATACTAACATATGACTATAGCGAGCTTGCACAAAAGGTTAATTCAGTGCACATGCTATTTGTTCTGGAGGACACTGCACCTTGCACCACATTGCTTTAGTACATGACCTAGCGGCCGCATGTGTTGTTGTCCTTCAGAACGTGGTTGCATTTGTTGACTTTTGCACAGGTGAAACCCCCTATACACATTAACAAAATACCACCATCATTATCACAGCTGTGATGGAAAAATTACAAATTTTAGAAGCACCAATAGGCTAGAAATGAGCAAAAGTTGTAAGTCATGATTCTCCAATGGTTAAGCCACATCTAGACTTTCCATGAAGCCACTCACTACTGAACAACCTCTGCTATGCAGGAATAGCATTGTACGTAATGATGACCTCAAACTGAACTGTCTGCAAGTACCCACTGTTTACATATTAATTAGTTTTAAAGGGGATAGACATCCCCCCAAACATATTTACAAATAGCCCTGGAGTTCTAAATACAGCTGATGACTGCACTTTGATTGGCATTCATTCAAACAATACAGCTCCACTCTGGTTGGTCAATTATGTCCTGTATAGTCAGTTGTGGTCTCAATCAAGCTCACATACAGTGTGTGTCAATATATATGGCCTTGAGCAAATTAAAGTGGCCATGACACGTAAATTGGAGTAACGGGAGACTAATTTAGCCTAAAGTACACAAAAAGCTCTTTTTAAAACTGTTTTCATCACCCTTACAGCCTTGAGCATTAAAAAGAAATTAATGTTTCAAAAAACTGCACCAAAAAATAGACTGTTGAAAATGAGATTTCAAGCCAACACGATAATGACGTCATTTTAGGAACACCAGCCTCTGTATACCGAACCTGGTGTACAGCATAGCCTATACATACATAAGAGATAGTAATAATTGTAATTCGCGGCATGTCTTGAATTTGAACTTTATTCTGCCTGTTTGGAGAGTGGTGTCAGTCTGTTACATTTTGGGGCTCCAGTAGGCTATTACTAATAATTACAAATACTCTTGATTTGTAACCGAAGAACGAAAAAACTCGGCAGTGTACTGTTCGGTTTGGTCTGCAGTAATACGTACAGTGTGTGGACTGGCAGCAGCCAGCGAAATACTGTGCACACTCGATCATAGGTTAGTTCCACGATTTCCACTGACACTTGCACGAAAACAACCTAAAGTTCATATTTTGACTGCCTACATAAAACTTTCCAAGCTAAAGTCCCTTTCAATTGCTCCAAAT
The DNA here is from genome assembly GCA_029531755.1 of Holothuria leucospilota. Classification (NCBI taxonomy): domain Eukaryota; kingdom Metazoa; phylum Echinodermata; class Holothuroidea; order Aspidochirotida; family Holothuriidae; genus Holothuria; species Holothuria leucospilota. The sequence continues at coordinate 44,405,510 of CM055979.1, forward strand.
GCTTCTCATTCTTGAATTGTTGTGGTGTTGTACTTTTACCTCACCTTACAGTCTCAAATTGATACGGTCCTATGCGCCGTAACGAATTACTCACCCCATCTGCACCACTGACGTCTAGTTCAGTACAGGGAGCTGTCCAGCTCCCTGTTCAGTATCGCCTTCGCTTTTCTGGTTTCAAATCCAAGAAAACTCACTTTACCCTCAGTCCGATCAGGGAGTTGCCATTAGAGGGCAACTCCCTGGCTCAGATCCGCCATTCCAAAGAAAGTATTAAATTTGATTTCACATGGTACCTACTACGAAACAGTGCTGGTGCTACATTGTGTAGTATCAGGTATGTTGTGTACTGGAAGTACTTCCATGCTGTACCTATGCTGTTGCGTTGTGAATGTTTGTACGCGGCAGCTACTTATCATGACACCAAGACGAAAAACCTGCATGAAATGCATTTAATTGACTAAAACAACTGGTAAGCACGAGAAAAGGGATAACAATTCCAAAATTTACAACTTTTCACGCAGGTTTTACATTGTATCGACCTTGGTAACCGGTACAATGGAATGCAAACACTGTATCAAATGTCCGAAGGATACCACAGCAAACAACGATCAGTTCCTAAAGTGACGTCACATGACGTAACAAGATTTTGAAAATTTTCGGGAAGACTAACTTTTCAAGGCTGGAAGAGGGTGTATTTTTTCTCAATTTTCGAGCGGAAAAATAAGTTGTAAACAAACTGAATGGTTGATTTTCGTTGTAGGAAATGTATTCCTAAAGATACCAAAGGGTTTAAACCGTTAATTTACACGTGGCATACTCACTTTAAACTCACTTTAAACTATGTACTGTGGCTCTGTCTTGGAGGTGTACTAGACAAGTGCTTTCTGTTTAAGAAGTAGCCTTAATAGTTGGGAGAAGTTTACTGTGTTGGGTGAGATTAGTCAGCCTTTAATTCCATACTTAGTCTTTACACTATGACTAGGAGTCTTGGTTGGTTGATCCAACAGTATTAGTAAATACAGTTTCTAAAATCTTCATCAAGCTGAAGTAAGCAAAACAATTGGTTGCAGAATAATTTAGCATATCATAAAATTTGGAGAGCATGTTTCCAGACTTCTAGTCCGTAAAATGTCATGAGTGAAGGTACCAGTAGACAATCTCTGGTTGTGTCTTCAAGTACAAGTATATTTCTTCATGAACAAGAACACAAAAGCTTTCAACAATAATGCTCAACTTCCACAACCTGTGAGTACATGTATGAGTACAAATCTATTCTCACAAGTGGTAGTACTGGTAAGTATGCTTAAGTGTGAGTACTAATGTGTACTCACTGCGTTTCTGCAATTGGTTTCTTTATAAGAACAATGTTCTAATGTCAAGCATAAGGTGTGACATACTGAATACATATGAAAATCATTACCAGTGTTGTCCTGATTAAAAATCCATCTTACTCTCCCTTCTCCCTCACTTCTCAGTGGTACAGTACGGACATTTAAGACATACGGTGACCAACTTCTTCCCCATGAGACCTTTACATCATGGGTCTGCCATGCATGGCGCCACTCTAGACGAGCAGAAAAGACAGATACTACGTGTTAAGTCTACTTAATATTTACTGTTTGACTGTTGTTAAAACATTCTAAGTAGGAAACTATGACTGTTTGGCCTAGTGACAAAGCAACAATAAGTAGACTGAAGAGTCATTTTCTCATATAGAGATAACCAATTCAATTTTGCCTGGCTGTGATTCTAATGCTAAAACAAAAAGGGATTCAAAGCATACTATCTGAATCAATGCATCCTCATAAATATTCATGATAATACAGGCCTCCCCTGCTTTAAGACTTCATCTTGGTGTTAAGATACAACAGCGTGCGTTTTCTCCATTCCTGTAGAGATCTGTTATAGAAAGTTGACTCCAACTCCGAACTGTACACCAGAGACGATACTGTTGGGAGAAAAATGTCAAAATCAGGAGGTCAGTTTTAAACTACACAAGAAGCTGCTATACAAAATTTCTCAATATTACTAAGCCACGATAACAGTTGAACAATAAATGAGCCAGTTGTGGCTTCATAAAAGATTTTTGTTCCAGGAATAGTCTTGTTTGGTTTTTGCCCATTGGCTTCAGTTTTTGGGGATAAAAAAGATTAGATTTCTGTTGAAAGGGTTGGCAAATATTCAAAATTTTTTTTGATTAAAATAAAAATGCTTCATAACATCAGAGCTTTCAGAATAATTTCCATTTTAATACATTCCTCACGATTTTATTCAAATATTTATTCAATTTATGTGCTGGTCAGTACTACACTTATAATTTGCATGGAGATGGCCTGTCAGCAATCTGTATAGTGCTATTGTTAAAGGGAAAATGCAGTCCCCCCAACTTGAATTAGTGTACCCCGTCATCCTAATTCAGGAATGGCTCCGATCAATCATGTGACAATATTTTTGTTACTTAGGGAATAAAGTCAATGGTGCCCATGTCTCTACATCAGATTCGAACAGGCTATGACGACACGCATATAGGCTGAGAGACCCGAGGCGAAGCTGAGGGTCTCTGCCTATATGCGTGACGTCATAGCCTGTTCGAATCTGATGTAGAGACATGGGCACCGTGACTTTATTCCCATTCATAAATACTTTAATTTCGAGACATTTAAAAGTGGAAAAGCTTGCTTTTTTAATGATTTTCCATTGATCATGAATCATTCTCCCAAACTGACTTAATTTTCGCAGAGTGCACAGAAGACTGCGTATAGGCTGCCTGCTAAATTACGAGCTACGTAATGTGTAGGCTATATATAACTAGCTGCACGCTATAGCTTTGTCGTTTGTAAACACATATCATGGCCATACTTTGTGACGTCTCTTTTCGAATGTGGATTTTTTGGAATATTTTGAGCGAGGTCATATTTGAAACGATTTCTCTGTTTGAACTGGAAATGTACTCCGCCTTGACAGTTCCATTAAAACTACATTTGGAGGACTTACTAGCGTGATGATATGTGGTTTTTGCGATATTGCTCACCGTGACTTTCAACACACTAACGTGCTGCTACGCTGTTGAAAACAAATAACGTTAGGCCAACGTTTGTCCTAGCCTTAACATAGGCTACTACCTCATCATTACGCTGTTTTCGAACGGTGAGTCAGTTCGAATTAGACTTGTACTAGACGAAGTCTCCTTACCCGAGTGTTATTTGCAAGCAATTTCCATCTTGCGATTTTGTGATACAAAGAGACTTTTCAAATGTGATCTAAAACTGTTTACATCTGTGCACTGACAATATTGATACTGTTTCGGATCAAAGTAAAACCAGCGTGCTTAGCCAGAACAGTTATCATGTGCTAGCCTAGGGCCTCACGTTAGTTGCTTGACTTGTGCTGTAAGTTAACGTTAGACCTAACGTTAGTGGTTGAAAATGTCATCGCAGAGAGCTTGTTCTTTACAAGTGGAACTTAAACCAGACAGAATTCTTTACTGACGTTGATCTTTTCTTACAAAAAGAATGTAGGATACCGCAATTTGGATAAGGTTTGTTGATGAAGTACTTTGTCATTAGGCCTGGGCATATTGGACAGTAGCCCCCGGCCATCGTTTCCATAGCATATATTCTGTTCTTCGATTGAAAATCCCCTTGATGATTTTGGAGCTATATTTCTTTGAAATATAGTGCACAGAATACGTGGGGCCAACGCTATCTTTCTGGAATATGAAAGATGAGTTTTAAGGTTAGTGATGCTCATCACTCATTTTACAACTGTATTTATATTATTACCCATCCCAGATAAAGGTCTATTACTGAGGTAAGAAATGCTGTATAATTTCTTCTTATCGGCGATGTACCAAAATCAAGTGGACGCACGATAGTTTGACACGCTTTTAAAGCTAACGTTAGAGCCTATAGGCCTGTAAAACACCTTACTCAGCGTGAAATCACTTTAATTTCTCTGAAGTAAGGCCTGAAATATCGTTTGTAGCCTAGAAGCTGATTACTTGTTTGGATGTGCAACATTGCTGTCAACCAAATTATATTATTAATAATTTGGACAGTTACTGAAAAAAAATTACAGTTGAAGGCCCAGCCCTACCTAGCCTATACAAACAAACTGTTTACTGTAGTGTTGTTAGAGCTGTGTTTACAATCATGTTGATCAAAAAGTTGCTCTCCATACACCTATGTCTCTACACCGGATTAGAACATGGGTAACTGACCAATCACAAGCCAGCATTCTCAAAAAGTATTTATGAATTATTTGTTAAAGTCATGCAGAATAGCCCCTTAGTTTATCTTCAACATTCAATGTTTTTTATACAGAAACAATGAAAGATACTCATGAGCAAAATAAGAGGAGATTTGTAAGATTTAGCAGATTTTTGAAAATAAACTTGGGGTGACTGCCATCTCCCTTTAACCACAACAAAATGTGAGAGACTAAAATACCCAGGCAAAGGTGTCTCATTGAACTCTTTCTCCTCAAGAATTCTTTCCCCCACACTGGGTTTGCTACATACAACGGTCCTTTGAAGGTTGCGCCATGAGAACTATTCCATCACACAGAGGCACAGGTGGCTGGGATAGCTAGAAACCCTGACAAGTTGTTATGATGGTATTTCAGTATTAAAAGTTTTCTGGAACTCAGCAGATTTTGGTTCAAAAGAAATAAATATTTGTGATAACACAGACAAGAAACAACTTCAAATACAAAATTTGATCTGCACAATGGCATGAATGTACACATGGGTGATGCATTTCATCCCATTTCTGCTTGAACAATCTGTAATGCACTTAATATGTTTCTCAAGTAAAAATGCTTTTTGTGGGGGAATCACACTAGACCAAAGGTTCACAAATCTGCAGAGGCCTAAAGATAGAGTCAGGATTTAGGTTTGATATGGAATTAAGGTTAGGAGTGAAGAACAGGTAGGATTACAATTGGGATAAATACTATACTAGCAGTTAGGATCTTACATCTTGTGAACCCTCCATCTAGTGAATCTTTGATTTAGTGGACTTTTGGTCTAGTAAATCCTGCTCCCTGTTGTGAAGCCTAAATGAATGAAGCTAAAGGGCAAAAACCAAATTAATTAAAAATCAAGTTACATCTCCAGGAGGGATACCAAACTAAATGGAGTCACATATCACAGGCTCATGATGTAGAGTTCTGAAGGCTGAGCTCAGCCTTCAGAACTCTACCTCATGAGTCTGTTATATGTGACTCCATTCTAGACTGTCTTAATGAACAGACACTTATCATGATAGTTATTACAAGTTTAGGTGATCACCATATACAATTCAAAGCATTGGCATCACTCACTTAAAATGCACTTCAATTTCGGAAATACTATCTTCACTCTTATATAGCTTATATAGATGACATACCATTCTGTTCTGTGTTTTCTAGTGTATTATGGTATCATACTGGATGCGGTAATCATTTGCTTGATATAAAACTAATGTTTGAATCAATCCTCTCCCAATTCTTTGGTAAACAAGGAGAAGCCAAACCTGCAGTGCTACTGAATTTATAATACAAACAAATTTTCACCGACAAGCATCTCTCTGCTTGATATTATGACTGGTAATTGTATATTGTGTCACAAGTGTACCTAGGCCTCCCATGTGGAAGTGCCATAACTGCTCCTTCAGCTCATAATCTGTAATGTGCTGTGATAGGAAATGTTCTCATGTTACCTGCAAAACCTCTATTGACTTCATACAAATCCACCCTAACACTCTATATACCAAGTAATAATCCAGTCAGGCTTCAAAGTGATCCATCACAGAAATACAGGAGGTTTTATAGGAAGGATACTGATGAATATATAGGGTTTTATAGGATTTTTCCAGAAAAATATAGAGTAAATATAGGAATGTCATACACTAGTGGTTCTAATTATCTTCAAAGTTCCTCAAAGTTGTGGACGAGGAAAACATGGTACCTTAGGAAACTAATGGACTATACTGTTTAAATGATACAAATGTGATTAACAGTATCACAAGTGTGCTATGCAGCAGAAAAGTGTGGTTCTACCATCAACATGGAGTTAAGAAAACCACCTAAATATTTTACCTTAGGATACCTTAGGAACCTCAGTGGACGCAGGTCTAGTGAACTCTATGTCCGCATCTTCTTAATCTTCATGATCTGGAACTGTAGTAATGATCAAAGAGCTGTGGGTGACTGCCATATTAAACTTACAAAAAGTCTGCCTTGTAGTTATATAACATCTCATGGCCAACCCAAGACCTATCCAAAGCCTTCTCAAACTGAAAAACAGTAGTTGCAGAAACTACACTCTCAGGAAGGCTATTCCAAATATCGACAACTCTACAGACAAAACTAAATTTTCGAATGTTGAGCCTACAAAACTCTTTGAGTAACTTCCGACTATGACCACGGGTATGAGTAATTGAACTAAGTTGAGAAAACCTTCAGTAACACCTCTGTCGTACACACCTGAAACAATTTTAAAAACCTCAATCATATCTCCTCTTAATCTACCGTACTTGAGAGTTGGCAGCTCAAGTTTCTTTAACCTTTCTGTATACGTTAAACCCTTCAAGGATGGAATCAACTTAGTTGCCCTCCTCTGAACATTTTCAATAGCATCAATATCACGTTGATAATGAGGCAACCAAACTGCAGCAGCATATTCCAAATGTGGCCTAACAAGGGCCTGAAATAAAAGCTTGAAGCATTGCTCATCCAAAAATGTATAAGTACGTCTGATAAGGCCCATAATACTATTAGCCTTGTTTACTTGGTGCTGAATGTGCTCTGAAAAACCAAGACCACTGTCCACAAGAACACCTATATCCTTCTCACAATCCGACTTTTCCAGGAACACTTCATCCCCACTATCACCATATAAGTGGTAACTCCGAGGGAGACAACCATGGTACCTATTTAGAGAGACAGTTAAAACTTTGCACTTATCAGGATGAAACTTCAAGAGCCACTTGTCTGACCAGCTCTGGAGTTGATCAAGATCATTCTGTAAATTCTCAATATCGTCCATACTTCTAATTTCTTTAAAAATTTTCGTATCATCCGCAAATAAATAGGCCGTACCATTCACACGCTGAGGTAAATCATTAATATATATAACAAACAAGATAGGACCTAAAACACTACCCTGCGGAATACCACTAGTAACTGCATGCTCACTAGATTCAACTCCATTAACAATAACCTTTTGGCTTCTTCCATTTAAAAAATCTTCAATCCATCGCCTAATTTGAATACTAAAGCCATATGCCCTAAGTTTCTCCGTAAGTCTTCTGTGTGGCACTTTGTCAAAGGCCTTCATAAAGTCCATATATACAGTATCAACACAACCACCATTGTCTATCACTTTCGTCCACACATCCATAACCTTCAACACATCCATAACCTTCAACAACTGCAGTGTAGTCGATCTCCCAGGAATAAAGCCAAACTGCCTGTCACTAAACAAATTATTCATCTTCATATGGTCCACCATTAAAGATCGAATTATTTTCTCAAGTATTTTGCACGCTACACTTGTTAAACTGACTGGCCTATAATTTCCTGGAAGAGCCTTGTCACCTTTCTTAAATAATGCAGTAATATTGCCGACTTTCCAAACATCTGGAACTTTACCAGTGGAAAGAGATAAATTAAATATTTTAGTCAACGGCTTTGTGATAGTCTGGGCTAATTCTTTTAATGTCTTTGGATGAAGTCCATCAGGACCAGGTGATCTGTTGACATCCAAATCTTGAAGTAAATTCAAAACATCACATTCCTTCACCATCTTATCCACACAAGGACTAACAACCTGAACCGGTTCCACAAAAGGAACTGGACCCGCAGGTTCAGCAGTAAAGACACTGCTAAAAAATTTAGCTAGGACCTCAGCCTTTTCATTATCATCTTTAGTCATTTTAATCTCACCACCAGCTTGATTTGTCTTTAAATTGGGTATTCCTGTTTTAATTTTACTCTTCGAGTTTGCATACTGACAAAATTTTTTAGGGTTACTCTTGATATTTTTGGCAATATCCTTTTCCATGATTACCTTTGCCTTTCTTACTAAATTTTTCACTTGGTTTCTGAGTGTAGTATAGTCGTGATACTTCTTTTCGTCTCGTGTTTCCGTATACCTCTGCCAACAACGATGTTTCCTCTTTTTCATAGAGACAATCTTATCATCAAGTGGAAGATAATTATGCTTTTTTGCTTTAATGCTTTTTTGAGGATTTGTACTTGGTACAAACTCATTCACAGCTTGATTAAATAATAGCATAAATTTATCTGTTACCTTATTAACATCATCACCTTGCAAAAGCTTTTCCCAATTGCAATCTAACCTCTGGCTCATTCCCACGTAATTACCTTTAAAAAAGTTGTACTTTCTTATAACATTTGTACATGGGTCAAAATAACATCTAAAAGTAAACTGAATTACACAGTGGTCACTATGTCCTAAAGGACTCGAGTATTGTACATCCTGAACCATGTCCTCCTCATTAGTGAAAATTAAATCCAGCATACTAGGTTCACTGTTAACTCTTGTTCTGGTAAACTCCCTAACATGTTGGTAGAGAAAATTATCTCTGACACATTCTAAAAAATTTGAACTTGCTTCATCACCATTACAGCTTAGAGAACTCCAATTGATTTTGGAAAAATTAAAATCCCCCATGATTAAGATATGAGAGTAACCAATTTTGGTAACCTTTGAAATGAGGGAATTTAACTCATTTAAATTGTCCACATCACAATTTGGACTCTTGTAAATAAAACCAATCAACAACTTATCATTACCCTGTAATTTTATGCTAACCCAAACACTTTCTTTAAAGTTTGAATGTGCTTGACACTCGTCAGCCAACACCCCATCTCTTATATACTTACACCCCATCTCTTATATACTTATTATCTTCATTTTATTATACTTATTTTGGTCAAAGGGAAAGAGTAAATCCCCTGAAGGTGGTGTATACTCTTAAATAACAGGAAATGGTCTCTCAATACAACATTTCGCTATAAACTATACACTGTATTGCTAGTCAATCTTGATATAAAGTGTGACATATGGGTCAATGATAGACCAAGATCACAGGCCTATGACAACTGTATGGTTGCTATGAATACCTTTCAAACTCACTTTCCCAGTGGCATAGCCAGAACTTTCTCATGGGTGCCATGCAGTTTATTTTGTGATTACCAACATGGGGAGGGGGTGTCCCACCCCCTTTATGATTGGGTGTACTTACATGCAATCTGGTGATAAATATGTTATCTTTTTGAATTAAAATTTATTTTCAAAATCAGATTTTAGGTTTCTAAACTAAAAGAAAATAATCAGCATTAAGGAAGGAAAGTGGGCATGGCCCAATGGTCCCTCAACCTAAAAACGCCACTGCTTACTTTGAATCTGCACAACTTGGCAGAACAGTGTAATCCACATATGTCAAGATGCCTACAGTGTGCAAAACTGTCTGTGCATTAACATACTTAACATCTAAAATCTCAATTGAGGAAATTACATTACAAAATTAGGGAAAGGGCTAAGGTGTAGCGGTATATCGATATTATCGATATTAGTCGATATTTGCTCCTTAGTAATATCGTCGATATGCGTTTTCAAAAATATCGATATATAGTAAAGTCTATATACAGTAATAATATCGATATTCTACTATTCACTTGGATACCGATTCTTCTAAAATAGCGACACTCAACACAAATATCGATATTTAACAGCAGTGACTCATAACCGATACGAGTGTTTTTAAAAACCGATACCTAAGCATCGATATGAGTCAAGTTACCAACGAATCTTTGGCCTAGCTTACGTTAGGTCTAGGTTCACCTCTTGTGACCTTCGTAGCACAATACTGAGCCGTTCATCACAATGCTACGAGCATATAGGCATGCTGTATGAATTATTTCTGTGGTTTGCATACGCAGTGGAATACTTCAATGTAGGCCTACTGCGTACACAGTGGATTCGGTACAGACTGGTGATCGACTGCCAAAGTACACGTGGGGCGTAAATGGCTGAATATGTACAGAGCTAGCTCATGAGCCGTATCAGTGACACAAACGTTTTTTCTACAGAATTGGTTACTACATGCAAGTTTATTCCGAGATCTTACAAGTAAACTAATTTTTCATGATATTCAGACTTACTGTAGGATGATCTATCTGAGACTATCTCACAGAGTCAAGTTCCACAAACAGAAAATAACGTAACATTTTTGCAAATACATTCGTTAGAAGTTCAGTGTTGGTACACATACTGTACAAAGTATGTGATTCCATAGGCCATAGGGTTTAGTACAGCTTCGTAATTTTTTGTTTGGGAAGCTTTACGTTAATTCTGTTGACAACATGAATGTATGCAAACATGTACGAACATGCCGCAATCAGTCCATACATGCAACACGTGTAGTATTGTAGAAAATATTTACAGTTTGGACTCTTCCAAACAAACTATGCAGCATACATAGGAGTATTGTGACCTTTGACTGGATCAGCGTACTTTGATACGAGGGTTTTTTTTAAGTATTTTGTGGGATGTATATTTTGTTTGTTTGGGCGGAATTTTGCGAGTAGTTTCGACTGTAATATTTTTCCATATATTAAAAAAAGATCGCTGACACTGCGATGGGGATGATCCTGCAAAAATAGCTGCGTAAAAGTTCTTATAGCTGCACTTGAAAGTTTCGGGAAAATTCTGACATCCCAGGTACCGGACCGGACACGTGCGAGAGTACTGGTGCCGAGAAGCTGAAGCAGCTGGCGAGCTGCAGACCTACAGCGGACTGCACGGTGCCTGGATTTTCACTACGAGCAGTACTGCATTCATAGATCATTGGAATGTCTGAACACAAGAGATCAGCTAGGTGTAAATATCGACTGTAACTTAGTGGTTATAGTTGAGTGTAATACCGACGAATAGTTGATATCGAAAATATCGGCCGGTATTTTAGCTATATAGTGACTAGCTAAACAAGGCCGTTTTGATGCAGCATTGCATAGTGAACTACTTGCGAGGTATTTTACGAGAGTTAGGTGAAGAGGTACATACTTCTTTGTGACAAAGGGAGAAGGCCCCTGGCTACGTAAGTCCAAAAGGAACACTTTTTACTTATCCCAAAACTTGCGAATCAAAATATGCCATATTTTGTTTGAAAGAAAAATATTTAAAACACAAGCTGTTGATAGTGGAAGGAATCGGCGTAGCACATGCTAGTAAGGGACTGTAAGGGGTGGGAATTACGCTAATGTTTGGGCCACGCGTTTTGAAAATGTTTGTATGGTCAGTGAAACCAATAATCACAGATTTTAAAACTATTTTGTAGTTATTTTGGGGAAGACCTCCTACAGATTTTTTTTATAGATCATGCTGTTGCTTCAGCGAGATGGAGGGATATTTGATCGTCTGGTGTAATGCTGAAGTAACACTAAAAGCTATATAAGACATATTCCCAAAGAAGTAATTGAAAGTTACTTCGCGACTGCAACTACTCAAATGTTAAATGCAAACACAGTTTTTTTTTTAATTTTTCTGCACAAATCTTGATTTATTTTTCGCTACCAACGTAGTAAAATTCGGCATTTAAGTCATCAGGGGCCGGGTACATGGTAATACCTTCCTATACTTCGTTTTTTCATATGTATAGTGTGCGTACCCATTCTGCGAAAATATCGATATTATCGATATTTTCAGGTCGGTATATCGATATTTTATATTGGCAATACCGCTACACCTTAGAAAGGGCAACTTGGCAAGTGCCCCTAGTTGTCACCAATGATGGGCACTGCAGCACCAGACCATACATGGATTAGATTTTCCACTTTGCTCTGTTGGACAAATTGATGTGGCATACAGAGACCTACCACAGAGCTTCTTGTGGAGTTTAGGGAAAACCTCCTTAGAGATCTGCATATTGTAAACTTGTAAACACTACAGTGAGATTCTTAATTATCTCAAAGCACTAAGTTCTTATCCTTAAGTGGAAAATTTTAATGGTACAACACTTTGGACAATCAACTGATCTAATGGTTAACAAAGTCTGAGGAAAGATGGCAGATGACAGGGAAAATATTGGTATTTCAAACCACTGTACTACAATATTTTTAATGAAAGAATCAGTTATATCGCAGACCAGCTATCTGTGCATACAAAGCATAGGTAAGGATTTTAAAATGTGGGAGACGGCATGACTACAGGGGATGCCAGGCAAAAGGCTCTAATCCACCCCCTTACAATACCACTAAAATTCCCTCAAAGAGATGAAATCATAGAGTACTTAAAATCACTGGTGTGACAGTGGAACATTTATGGGTGATGAAATAAGTGTTCATTAGTGCCCAATGCTGTTTCATATGGGACTATTTCTGAATCCTATAATTGGCCATTGTGTACTTGCATCTAATTAAGATACTTGGCATCTATACCCTGCTACCTGTCTGAATAAACCACTCTGAGTCTAAGACACTCTTCAGTCTCCAAAACTATCTTAGAAAAAGAATCCACCTGAAATTTTCACCCCAAAAAACCACATAAAAGAAAAAGTTTCTTTGACAAGATCAGAAAAATATAGGAGAATGTAGGAAAACAAGCCTAAAATCATACAAATATAGGAAATACAGGATTTTTTGAAATTTATAGGAAATTATAGGAAATATAGGATCACTTTGAAGCCTGAATCCTCCTCACCATCCCAATGACCCCATCCAAACTACTCTGTCCCCCATTACCCCAACCAGACAACTGTGTCCCCCATTACCCCAACCAGACTACTGTGTCCCCCACTACCCCAACCAGACTACTGTGCCCCCATTACTCCAACCAGACTACTGTTCCCTCATGACCCCATCCAGACTACTCTGTCCCCCATTACCCCAACCAGACAACTGTTCATCAATACCTCTCCTCTTTCACTACTCTACCCCCTTCCCCAAGCAATCTAGACAAGCATTTGCAGCCCTCTCTCAAGTTCCCATTGCATCTGTCTATGCCCAATGGGTTACTGCCAAGTAATAATAATCCTCACCATCCCCATGACCCCAACCAGACTACTGTGTTCCCCATTACTCCAACCAGACTACTGTGCCCCCATTACTCCAACCAGACTACTGTGCCCCCATTACTCCAACCAGACTACTGTGCCCCCATTACTCCAACCAGACTACTGTGCCCCCATTACTCCAACCAGACTACTGTGCCCCCATTACTCCAACCAGACTACTGTGCCCCCATTACTCCAACCAGACTACTGTGCCCCCATGACCACATCCAGACTACGCTGTCCCCCATTACCCCAACCAGACAACTGTTCATCAATACCTCTCCTCTTTCACTACTCTACCCCCTTCCCCAAGCAATCTAGACAAGCATTTGCAGCCCTCTCTCAAGTTCCCATTGCATCTATCTATGCCCAAAGGGTTACTGCCAAGTGATAATAATCCTCACCATCCCCATGACCCCATCCAGACTACTGTGTTCCCCATTACTCCAACCAGACTACTGTGCCCTCATGACCCCATCCAGACTACTCTGTCCCCCATTACCCCAACCAGACTTCTGTTCATCAATACCTCTCCTCTTTCACTATTCTACCCCCTTCCCCAAGCAATCTAGACATTCATTTGCAGCCCTCTCTCAAGTTCCCACTGCATCTATGCCCAATGGGTTACTGCAACGTACCAACGATGATGAAGATAATGATGAATGGAAATTGATATATCCTGAAGGCAGAAATAAAGTCAACTAATATTGTAAATAAGAAATCTAAAAAACAAAAATTCTACATGAATAGCTTGTGAGCACTCACCTATCTGTGGCTTGAGCTGATTTTGGTATGCAGTAGTTTAATTCAAACCTTGCCACCCTGCCAATCCTTAACAGAATACCAGCACCATAACTCCAACGAAAATTCTGTCCTAGTTGCTTCAGTTGTTGTGGCCAATCAGGATTATCTGCATGTAGACAAAGTAAATTAATACAGATGGATTGTTGGTGAAATAGACTGACAAACAGACATATGTACGTATGGATGAACAGACAAACCTATGAACAGATAGTGCTAGCTCATAAGTGTTCTCCTTTAAACCAAGAACACTCAGCCTTTCTTAAACCTAGATCCATTTTTATCCACTTTTACAGATGCCAAGTTGAGCAAGATCTTGCAGGCCAGGTATAAAAAAGGAACTGTATTGCTTTTACATACATATCTAGTACACATTTACAACATTTGGTGATTTAAACACACTTGTTTTGATTGACTAGGGCTAATTCAACAACTGATTGGTCAATCACCATCAACTGATTGGGCAACTGTTTTACACTATTTACACTGTAGATATAGGAGGCAAACCTGTTTAAGATGAGGGGGGGGGGGCATATTCTTGCAGCTTAAGCATTTTCTCTCCATGCCAATATTTGGCAACATATGTCACACTTAAACTCTTCTCCATATGTACTTCAAATGCTAATATTACTCTGTTTCCCACATGCAGTATGCTTGTCTGCATGCAATATCCCCATCATTAAAAGTCCTAAAGAAACATCTCCTCTCCCACCCCAATACTTTATGAATATTCTCACCTCTCCCCATTCCTTTGTTTATACGACTCCTCTCTCCCAACCCCTTGGTTTATAAATCCTCTCTGTCCCAAGCCCTTGGTTTATGAATCCTCTCCCTCCCCATTCCTTAGTTTATATGAATCCTCACTCTCCCAACCCTTGGTTTATGAATCCTCCCTCTCCCAACCCCCTGGCTTATGAATCCTCTCTCTCCCAATGCTGTGGTTTATGAATCCACTCTCTCCCAACCCACTGGCTTATGAACCCTCTCTCTTCCAAACCACTGATTTATGCACCCCCTCTCTCCCAAATCTTTGGTTTATGAATCTTCTCTCTCCCAACCCCTTGGTTTATAAATCCTCTCTGTCCCAAACCCTTGGTGTAATAACCATCAGAGAATAATTTATCACATCTTATTCAGCTATACAGGTCATTCAAAGTGATACTAGTTGCAGAAATATATTTTTGAATCCATATCCTACGTGTTTTCCATTCTTTTACACAGAAGGGCTCAAAGACCTTTATATCTACTGGTATAGGCTGCACACTTAAATCTTCTCATAATACCCAACAGAAGTGTTTTGTACAACTTACTTAAATTTACATTGCATAAGTTTCCTGCATTGGCAAAACCATGCATTCTGATAATGTCACCCCAACGACCTTTACCAGGGTTAAAAGGCAGAGGTGAATAAAGATGAACACCTGCGGCCCAGTAGGACTCAGCACCCAAGAAGTCACCTGACAAAGGAGGAAATTATAGCAGATTAATGATTGATAAGAATATAAAGTACATTCAATGTTGGCCAAGAGAAATAAGCTTTGACAAAATATTTGAAGTGTGTCACACAAAGATTCTGATGGTACTTTGTCAAAATGCAACAGATGCATTGCCATGGCAACTGTCTCCACCAAAGAAAGATGGTGCAGAGTGAGAGTTATTCCCCCACTTTTTCAAGTGTAAGAGTAGAATAGTGCGAAATCTCATTCAAGTTCCAAATGAATACCAATTTAAGCAAAACTTGAAGCACATAAGGGCATAAAGAACCTTATTTTGAAATATCATCTGAACTTATCACATATTTTCTTACTTCCATCACAAATGATTTCTATTTCTGTCAAGGTAATTGAAGACAAAAATACTTCATACCACATTAAGATGGAATTAACAATTGTTTACACTCAACAGAAAATTTAGGAAAGAATGGTACCTAACAGAAACATCCAGTCTGGCTTAATTGCATATTCCCTTGATCCCTAAATCTTTTGCTGCACATGCCATGATGTCATGACAAGATTGCTTACCACTGCTCTGTGGTCCAATACCACGAAAATTAAAGCCTCTAACATCTGTAGGTCCACCTAGGAAAAATCTGTCATTGATTCTAACTGAATCACCGCTCATAGATTTCATCAAACCTCCTTGTAGGTGACACGAGAAAACCTGAAAGTGAGGAAGAAACATTTCACTATAATGAGAGAAAGATTTGGCTTAATGTTGATGATGTACAGTGTAGCATAAGTAAGTTTTTACCTAGGCATTAGATGCCCCCGCCCCCCCCCCCTTTGCCCTCCCACACTCAACCCTCCAACTCCCACTTCCTTTCACTTCATTCACTTAATGAGGTCTGTTTCATTGTTATCGGGCCACAACAAATTATGTTTTTTGATATTTTTTCCTTGAATCCTTTTTTCTCCTAAAACCATATTTCCTAAGCTTGTCCTTGGCATATTTCTGCTTGAATCCTTTTTCTCCTAAAACCATATTTACTAAACTTGTCCTTGGCATAAAATGTTAAAATTTGCAACTAAAAGTTTCAAAAGCTTTTGACCTACTATGTCAGAAAATAGACGTTGGTTTAATTGAATCTCTGCTTCCCCTTTCACAAACTTGACGTCACCTCCTGTGTACCCAGCAAATTCTTGAACCAACTTAAAAAGGTAACCCCTGGAGGGATAAACTCCCTCATCTCTAGTATCTCTGGCAAAAATGTGCTGAAAACAGAAAAAGAAATACATTTTAACTACAGTAAAACCCCGTTTATCCGAACACATCGGGACCGAAGGTTGTTCGGATAACGAAAAAATTCGGATAAACGGGGTTCCAAGGTTTTGCCTCAAGTACGGTACACTGGGTCCATAAGACAGTGTATCAACTCATTTCCAAAATAATTCTGAAAAGGCTAAAAATTACAGACAAAATCCCCCGAAATATTTCGTTACTATTTTTTGTGACCGATGATATGACAAATAAATTTTAAGACTTCTAAACCAGAGAGATTTTATTCGTAAAATTCGAGCCTTTGCTCGTCTGAATGACCAATGCTTTCTACACACTAAATGAGTGTGTGGGCTCAAGAAAGGCTGTAACGATCTGGGGAGGTATCTAGAGTATAAATTCTGCATAAATTTCCAAAAATGTTAGAGACACATGTGTAGAAAACTCTCAAACAGCAGTTTGCAATATTTTTGTAAGGTCTGGTTTCGTTATTTTTAGGTTTGAAGCTCACTACGTTACTAACTTTTCAGATTTAGTGAAACTAGGACTTACGCTAGCCTAACGTATTTTTGTATTAGAGGATATTGAGCCTATACCGAATCATGGCTCCTAACAAGAATTTCAAAGCAAATACGTACGATATTTCTTCCAAATTTGACAAAGAGATAACAGATTGTTTTCTATGTCCACATGTCGGCTGTTTTAGCCATCGTGACATCTTTCCATGACTTTTCAAGTCCCGAGAAAAATAAGTGCATTTCTGCAAAAATTTACATTGAATTTTGCCTTGTAAAGCACTGAAAACTTGGTGGATACTATCGTAATTGTGTTGACTATTATTGTTGTTAAACCTGACGGCTAGTTCGGATAAACGGGGTTTCGGATAAACGAGGTTCGGATAAACGGGGTTTTACTGTATATAATATAAAAGTGTTAACATAAACTTCTGTTAGATGAAATAAATGGCAATACTTTTGAGCTTTGATTTAAAGACAGACTGTCATCACCCCAAAGTATATTTTTAGTGTATGTATATCAAAATTCTCAGTTGGTGACTGCTGTTTGATTGACATCAAAGTTTGAAAATTTGAAAGATGCAGAGTAGCTCACATTCCACACAAGGCAGAGAGAGTACTTTTATTACATTTTATAGCCTTGTGTGCTCACCAGGACATGGCCTTAAGCAATAAAACAGTTTATTCTTGCACAGGGAAGAGCCTCATACAGTTATGGGAGAAGCTAGAAGATGCATAGTTGGGAGAATTGGAACTGTCTGGGATCATGAAAATTCCCCTTTAAGAAGACTGAAAGAAGTTGACCTTCAGTGAGTTTTACCATAGTAAAGAACAAATTATTTATCACAAGAAAGAGAAACAATTCCAGTATTTCTTTTTCTTATTAATATGAAAAAAGTTATGTGAAAACTTCTGGAAAACCCCTCTAGAAATACAAAACTGATTACCCTAACAAATTGCACATGTTGCTATCCTCATGGTGACTAATTCATTTTAATACTGTTCTGAAGTGAATGAAATAGTTCTTAAAACTTGAAATGTAACACTGGATAAATATTAAGACTTAAAAGAGGTTAGTGAGGGGTTTGAAAATTGGAAAAATAGCAAATGAATACTATCATTATAAATCACTCTTTCAATACACCTTTGCCCTTACTTTGGTATGCCCTCTCTTTGGTGTACTCTCTCTCCTGCCTTGTAAAAAGAACAACAATGAAAAAACAACCAAATAATCAGTGGTGTAGCTAAGGGGGATTGGGGGCATGAACCCCCTACATGTCTTTTGCGACCAGAAGCCCCCCCCCCCCCCCGCTAGAAAATCCAAGAGTGAAAAAAAATTATGTCAAGTATATGAAGGCTCCATGTTTGAAGGCCACTCCCCCATAAAATGGTGGAGTCCCCCAGGAGCCCACCCACACAAACTTTTCTGGCTATGCCACTGCAAAAATATGGCCATGATTACAATGTATTTATTCACCTTTACTGATGATTTCAGTGAATGACCACACTGCTCCCTAACAGGGAAGGAAGCTGTTCTTGTTAGACAATCTATTTCTCTCCAAATTCCTTCCCAGCTGAATGTTTGAAGGCCAAGAGGTCCAGGAAACTGTGGAATAAAACAAAATGACACACATTAATGTCCATCCTAACATGTTCTGGTAGAATTTAACTGTTCAACTACTTTTGGCATTAAAGTTTTCCCAGAGCAAACATAAATCACTATTTAACAGGATAATTTTCTTAGCATCATTTGTCATTGTAATACAACAAATTCCGTCAGAAACAAAAAATACTATAAAATAGTTCCAGAAAAAATAAACTGAATACTTGTTCTGTAATATCAAATCCATGTTTGCTCTTTTGCAAGTGGTTGGCAATTAGTTAGGACTTCAAAATGGTGATCCTCAGATTGTTGGTCCAATTCTTGCCTAATTCATGACAGTGCATCTTTGGGCAATATCCTTTACATCTCAACTTCCTTCCTTCCTGGCCCCCCCCCCCCCCCCAGCCCCAGTTGTGAGGTACCCGTGATGTAGCTTATAATTTGGGAAAGGTGTAAGTTACAGCTGACTAGAGGGTTTGTCTCTAGGACAAAGAATCATTGACACGGGACACTGTGCCAGGGTTGGGTTTTTGCCGGAAAAAAACCTGTTTTTACCGGGACAGCGGTAGAAACTGGTAATAACTGGTTATTACCGGTAAAAACCAGGAGAAAATGGAAAAAACCTCTTCTGGCAATTAGGAAAGTGCAGTTGTTGTACCCCATTGCACATGATGGATAAACCAGTTGAGATAAAATTATAAACATTCATTTACACTTTCTATTTTGCCTAAAAAGTGATCACTAAAACTTGTCAAACACAGAATAAAGAGTGAAATATCCTCGGTTATTACAATAGTACTGTAAGCTAACATGTTAAGTGTAACCACAAAGCAACTACATGCCAACAGGAATAGTCTGAAAATTACAGTTGGTTTGCAAAATGACTAGATTTATCAAGCAAAGTTTTCAAAATGAGGATTAATAAAATTATGTTTAAACTGTTATGAAAGTTCTCAATATAAGTTCAGTCACAAAGTTGGTCAGGGCATATCTGTTACACATATTGAGTAGGAGAATGAAGTGGACGAGCAACTTCGTTTATCATGTCAGAAACTTAAGTTTGACACAGCAGAGAAGCAAATTACAGTGCCATAAATGCTGACTGAGCAGCAACTTAAAGTAAATGAGTTTCATCAAGGGAGCTTCTCTGGGTATTTCAAGTCCACCATACTGAGAGATAATTAAGTAAGAATTTATCCAAGGCCAAACAAATACGAAGAGTCTATTTGTTGACTAGGCTATCTTCATTGAAAAAAAATTGATAAACCACAAATAATAATGTTAGAATGAAAGACACTTAAGTGGATAGCCAGCACTTTATTTATAAAGAAAGTGGAAATGTTGAAGGAAGGTGGATGGTTCAATTATAGATGAGACATAACACTACTGGAGGTCAATGTACTGTAAGGCACCGAGTTATTGTACGACCTACACAGTTGCAGGTTCCCCTTGAAAGGGTATAAACAAGAGTGGCGTTACCAACTTTCCATTATGCCCAGGAAAGCTTCCCATCAAACTGCAAATAAGTCCTTAAATTATTCCATTATTTTCCTTCCCATTTTTCTGCATTAAATATACCTAGTGTATGTATACTTAACACAAAAACAGTGTAAATCAGGCAAGAAGTGGCCAAACTCACTAAACAAATCACATTCAAACTCTAATAGAGTATATATTGTTGCCTAAAATTATTAATTTTGATGTAAAAGAATAGTTTTCTTCTTTAGACTTTGAAAAAAAGCATAAAAAGTACCTGTTAACAACATTTTTTTCATTGTAGCAGAATAGGTTTTACCGTTTTTTCCATTTTTCGGCAAAAACCTGTTTTTACCGGGACGGTTTTTACCGGTAAAAACCACCGGTAAAAACCGCCTGTGGCAAAAACTGCCAACCCTGCACTGTGCATTGTGTCTTTAAAAATCAGCCAGTTCCTAGATGTTGGCTTAATTCAAATGCAAGACATTATTTTTACAGTATTACAGAAATAATTAAATTTCTCATTAAGTTGTAAACACATAAGACTGCTTTCAGTTCCTCTTTACCAAGACTACGTGCTCCCAGTTTCTGTACCCACCTTGAATTGGAAAGTTACAGAAGTTGTCAATATCAGTTCAAAGGGAAGCATACCTTCCTTGCTGTTGGAGTCTTTCCATGCTTTTCAATTGTGACAATCTCAAGAACTAGTGGGCAGTAGTTGCGCATGCGTCGGGTTGGTTGGACGTGATTTTTATTGCTCTGTGTTTAGTCGTTTTTATCCCTCTTAGTTTGCCTTTTACCAGTTGTTTTAGGTGTTATACCGATTTTAGTGTCCTTATTCTCTTGTTTCTGTGTTGGATCTTGCCTTTTTATCGTTTTTTAAACCCTGTTTTTGATTGTGATTTTTACGGATTTCCGTTGTCTCCACTTGGTGCCTTGGAGACCCCCTAACACGCTGATGTGGTGTTTTTAGCAGAGGGCCTAGCCTGTACCATGAGGTGGTGCCTTCTTCTTATGTTTTTTAGCAATCTACACGTAATTTCTACCAGGTGGCATGGAAGTGTATCACACTCTTGGATGTCTCTCCATAGACCTTATATAATCGTTCCAAGGTCGGTCAGTATCTTTCAACATTTTTCTATGGTAGGACCTAACTCTTTCTCTATCTAACAGACGCTGGCCTAGGCCAGCGTCTGTTAGAAAGGTTAGGCCTACCATAGAAAAATGTTGAAAGATACTGACCGACCTTGGAACGATTATATAAGGTCTATGGAGAGACATCCAAGAGTGTGATACACTTCCATGCCACCTGGTAGAAATTACGTGTAGATTGCTAAAAACAACAATAAGAAGAAGGCACCACCTCATGGTACAGGCTAGGCCTCTGCTAAAAACACCAACAGCGTGTTAGGGGGTCTCCAAGGCACCAAAGTGAGACAACGGAAATCCGTAAAAATCACAATCAAAAACAGGGTTTAAAAACGATAAAAGGCAAGATCCCAACACAGAAACAAGAGAATAAGACACTAAATCGGTATACACCTAAAACAACTGGTAAAAGGCAACTAAGAGGGATAAAAACGACTAACACAGAGCAATAAAATCACGTCCTACCAACCCGACGCCTGCGCAACTACTGCCCTCTTGTTGTTGAGATTGTCACAATTGAAAAGCATGGAAAGTCTCCAACAGCAAGGAAGGTATGCTTCCCTTTGAACTGATATTGACAACTTCTGTAACTTTCCAATTCAAGGTGGGTACAGAAACTGGGAGCACGTAGTCTTGGTAAAGAGGAACTGAAAGCAGTCTTATGTGTTTACAACTTAATGAGAAATTTAATTATTTCTGTAATACTGTAAAAATAATGTCTTGCATTTGAATTAAGCCAACATCTAGGAACTGGCTGATTTTTAAAGACACAATGCACAGTGCAGGGTTGGCAGTTTTTGCCACAGGCGGTTTTTACCGGTGGTTTTTACCGGTAAAAACCGTCCCGGTAAAAACAGGTTTTTGCCGAAAAATGGAAAAAACGGTAAAACCTATTCTGCTACAATGAAAAAATGTTGTTAACAGGTACTTTTATGCTTTTTTTCATAGTCTAATGAAGAAAACTATTCTTTTACATCATTATTTATAATTTTAGGCTACAATATATACTCTATTTGAGTTTTGAATGTGATTTGTTTAGTGAGTTTGGCCACTTCTTGCCTGATTTACACTGTTTTTTTGTGTTAAGTATACATACCTAGGTATATTAATGCAGAAAAATGGGAAGGAAAATAATGGAATAATTTAAGGACTTATTTGCAGTTTGATGGGAAGCTTTCCTGGGCATAATGGAAAGTTGGTAACGCCACTCTTGTTTATACCCTTTCAAGGGGAACCTGCAACTGTGTAGGTCGTACAATAACTCGGTGCCTCACAGTACATTGACCTCCAGTAGTGCTATGTCTCATTTATAATTGAACCATCCACCTTCCTTCAACATTTCCACTTTCTTTATAAAATAAAGTGCTGGCTGTCCACTTAAGTTTCTTTCATTCTAACATTCCTATTTGTGGTTTATCAATTTTTTTTCAATGAAGATAGCCTAGTCAACAAATAGACTCTTCGTATTTGTTTGGCCTTGGATAAATTCTTACTTAATTATCTCTCAGTATGGTGGACTTGAAATACCCAGAGAAGCTGTCTTGATGAAACTCATTACTTCAAGCTGCTGCTTAGTCAGCATTTATGGCAGTGTAATTTGCTTCTCTGCTGTGTCAAACTGAAGTTTCTGACATGATATTAAAGGAAGTCGCATGTCCACTTCATTCTCCTACTCAATATGTGTAACAGATATGCCCAACCAACTTTGTGACTCAGCTTACATTGAGAACTTTCATAAGTTTAAACATAATTTTATTAAGCCTCATTTTGAAAAACTTTGCTTGATAAATTTAGTCATTTTGCAAACCAGCTGTAATCTTCAGACTATTCCTGTTGGCTTTGTTTGTGGTAACACTTAACATGTTAGGGCTTACAGTACTGTTGTAATAACTGAGTATATATTTCACTCTTTATTCTGTGTTTGACAAGTTTTAGTGATCGCTTTTTAGGCAAAATAGAAAGTGTAAATGAATGTAAATAATTTTATCTCGACTGGTTTATCCATCATGTGCAATGGGGTACAACAACTGCACTCTCCTAATTGCCAGAAGAGGTTTTTTTCCATTTTCTCCCAGTTTTTACCGGTAATAACCAGTTATTACCAGTTTCTACCGCTGTTTCGGTAAAAACAGGTTTTTTTCCGGCAAAAACCCAACCCTGGCACAGTGTCCCGTGTCAATGATTCTTTGTCCTAGAGACAAACCCTCTAGTCAGCTGTAACTTACACCTTTCCCAAATTATAAGCTACATCACAGGTACCTCACCAATGGGCTGGGGGGGGGGGGGGGGAGGAAAGGAAGGAAGTTGAGCTGTAAAGGATATTGCCCAAAGATGCACTGTCATGAATGAGGCAAGAATTGGACCAACAATCTGAGGATCACCATTTTGAAGTCCTAACTAATTGCCAACCACTTGCAAAAGAGCAAACATGGATTTGATATTACAGAACAAGTATTCAGTTTATTTTTCTGGAACTATTTTAGTATTTTTTGTTTCTGACAGGAATTTGTTGTATTACAATGACAAATGATGCTAAGAAAATATCCTGTTAAATAGTGATTTATGTTTTGCTCTGGAAAACTTTAATGCCAAAAGTAGTTGAACAGTTAAATTCTACCAGAACATGTTAGGATGGACATTAATGTGTGTCATTTTGTTTTATTCCCACAGTTTCCTGGACCTCTTGGCCTTCAAACATTCAGCTGGGAAGGAATTTGGAGAGAAATAGATTGTCTAACAAGAACAGCTTCCTTCCCTGTTAGGGAGTCAGTGTGGTCATTCACTGAAATCATCAGTAAAGGTGAATAAATACATTGTAATCATGGCCATATTTTTGCAGTGGCATAGCCAGAAAAGTTTGTGTGGGTGGGCTCCTGGGGGACTCCACCATTTTATGGGGAGTGGCCTTCAACATGGAGCCTTCATATACTTGACATAATTTTTTTTCACTCTTGGATTTTCTAGCGGGGGGGGGGGGGCTTCTGGTCGCAAAAGACATGTAGGGGGTTCATGCCCCCAATCCCCCTTAGCTACACCACTGATTATTTGGTTGTTTTTCATGTTGTTCTTTTTACAAGGCAGGAGAGAGAGTACACCAAAGAGAGGGCATACCAAAGTAAGGGCAAAGTGTATTGAAAGAGTGATTTATAATGATAGTATTCATTTGCTATTTTTCCATTTTCAAACCCTCACTAACCTCTTTTAAGTCTTAATATTTATCCAGTGTTACATTTCAATTTTAAGAACTATTTCATTCACTTCAGAACAGTATTAAAATGAATTAGTCACCATGAGGATAGCAACATGTGCAATTTGTTAGGGTAATCAGTTTTGTATTTCTAGAGGGGTTTTCCAGAAGTTTTCACTAACTTTTTTCATATTAATAAGAAAAAGAAATACTGGAATTGTTTCTCTTTCTTGTGATAAATAATTTGTTCTTTACTATGGTAAAACTCACTGAAGGTCAACTTCTTTCATCTTCTTAAAGGGGAATTTTCATGATCCCAGACAGTTCCAATTTCCCCAACTATGCATCTTCTAGCTTCCCCCATAACTGTATGAGGCTCTCCCTGTGCAAGAAAAAACCCTGTTTTATTGCTTAAGGCCATGTCCTGGTGAGCACACAAGGCTATAAATGAAATAAAAGTACTCTCTCTCCCTTGTGTGAATGTAGCTACTCTGCATCTTTCCCAAATTTTCAAATTTTTGATGTCAATCAAACAGCAGTCACCAACTGAAATTTTGATATACATACACTAAAATATACTTTGGGGTGAGGACAGTCGTCTTTAAATCAAAGCTAAAAAGTTTGCCATTTATTTCATCTAACAGAAGTTTATGTTAACACTTTTATATTATATACAGTAAAACCCCGTTTATCCGAACCTCGTTTATCCGAAACCCCGTTTATCCGAACTACCCGTCAGGTTTAACAAAATAATAGTCACCCCAAATTACGATAGTATCCACCAAGTTTTCAGTGCTTTACAAGGCAAAATTCATGTAAATTTTTGCAGAAATGCACTTTTTTTTCTCGGGACTTGAAAGTCATGGAAAGATGTCACGATGGCTAAAACACCGACATGTGGACATAGAAAAACAAACTGTTATCTCTTTGTCAAATTGGAAGAAATATCGTACGTATTTGCTTTGAATTCTTGTTAGGACCATGATTCGGTATAGGCTCAAAATCCTCTAATACAAAAATACGTTAGGCTAGCGTAAATCCTAGTTTCACTAAATCTGAAAAGTTAGTAACGTAGTGAGCTTCAAACCTAAAAAATAACGAAACCAGACCTTACAAAAATATTGCAAACTGCTGTTTGAGAGTTTTCTACACATGTGTCTCTAAC
Organism: Holothuria leucospilota; assembly: GCA_029531755.1. Lineage (NCBI taxonomy): Eukaryota > Metazoa > Echinodermata > Holothuroidea > Aspidochirotida > Holothuriidae > Holothuria > Holothuria leucospilota. The sequence goes on from CM055979.1 coordinate 44,431,179, forward strand.
ATTTTTTGGGAAAATTTATGCAGAATTTATACTCTAGATACCTCCCCCGATCGTTACAGCCTTTCTTGAGCCCACACACTCATTTAGTGTGTAGAAAGCATTGGTCATTCAGACGAGCAAAGGCTCGAAATTTTACGATAAAATCTCTCTGGTTTAGAAGTCTTAAATTTATTTGTCATATCATCGGTCACAAAAATAGTAACGAAATATTTCGGGGGATTTTGTCTGTAATTTTTTGCCTTTTTAGAATTATTTTGGAAATGAGTTATACACTGTCTTTTGGACCCCGTGTACCGTACTTGAGGCAAAACCTTGGAACCCCGTTTATCCAATTTTTTTTGTTATCCGAAACAACCTTCGGTCCCCATGTGTTTTGGATAAACGGGGTTTTACTGTAGTTAAAATGTATTTCTTTTTCTGTTTTCAGCACATTTTTGCCAGAGATACTAAGGAAAATGAGGGAGTTTATCCTCCATGGGTTACCTTTTTAAGTTGGTTCAAGAATTTGCTGGGTACACAGGAGGTGACGTCAAGTTTGTGAAAGGGGGAAACGAGATTCAATTAAACCCAAAGTCTATTTTCTGACATAGTAGGTCAAAAGCTTTTGAAACTTTAGTTTGCAAATTTTAACATTTTATGCCAAGGCAAGTTAGTAAATAGGGTTTTTTTCCCCCCCCCACCCCCCCCCCCCCCCACCCCCCCCCCCCCCCACCCCCCCCCCCCCCCACCCCCCCCCCCCCCCACCCCCCCCCCCCCCCACCCCCCCCCCCCCCCACCCCCCCCCCCCCCCACCCCCCCCCCCCCCCACCCCCCCCCCCCCCCACCCCCCCCCCCCCCCACCCCCCCCCCCCCCCACCCCCCCCCCCCCCCACCCCCCCCCCCCCCCACCCCCCCCCCCCCCCACCCCCCCCCCCCCCCACCCCCCCCCCCCCCCACCCCCCCCCCCCCCCACCCCCCCCCCCCCCCACCCCCCCCCCCCCCCACCCCCCCCCCCCCCCACCCCCCCCCCCCCCCACCCCCCCCCCCCCCCACCCCCCCCCCCCCCCACCCCCCCCCCCCCCCACCCCCCCCCCCCCCCACCCCCCCCCCCCCCCACCCCCCCCCCCCCCCACCCCCCCCCCCCCCCACCCCCCCCCCCCCCCACCCCCCCCCCCCCCCACCCCCCCCCATGCAGGATTATGGATTAAAATCATAATACTATAATTTCAATTAAATTGAGATACTTGGCATCTCTGAAAGATGTCCACATCTTTCAGTCAATGATACAGTTTTGTGCTTATATTTTTTGACTTTAGGAATTCTTGGGAATTTGCTTTTTGGCATCTGGTGATTTCAACTCTGACATCAACAAATCTCATATGGGTTTTCTGCTAGATTTAATGCAACACCTCAAAGCAAAAATCTATTCAAGCCTCCTACACTGAGATATAGAATTGAAAAGGTTTGCAGAGTTTGACCTCCAGTGACCCCAGGTGACCTTTGGTCTCCACCAAAATTTTTTCCCCACCATAAGGCATCCACTAAGTATGAAATTTATCCAAGCTTCCTACCTTGAGATATTGTGCTAACAACAAGGGAAATCAGTTTTTGACCCTTGGTGACCCCAGATGACCTTTGACCTCCACCCAAAACTGTATGGCACAGCTTCTCACTATGGTGGATCTATATACCAAGTATGAAATCTATCCAAGATTTTTTCCTTGAGATATTGCGTTAACAAGGTTTCAGTATTTGACTCTCAGTGACCCCAAATGACCTTTGACCTCCACCAAAAATGACAGGATTCATCTTCTCACCATAAGTCATCCACATACCAAGTATGAAATCTATCCAAGCTTCCTACCTTGAGATATTGTTTTAACAACAAGTTTTCAGTGTTTGACTGCTGGTGACCCTAGATGACCTTTGACCTCCACCAAAAGCTACAGCATTCATCTTCTCTCCATAATGCATCTACATACCAAGTATGAAATTTATCCAAGCTTCCTACCTTGAGATATCGTGCAAACAAGGTTTTCGGTCTTTGACCCCTGGTGACCCCACATGACCTTTGACCTCCACCAAAAACAATAGGGCACACCTTCTCACTATGACAGATCCATATACCAAGTTTTAGTTTAGTCCAACTTTCCCTTGTTGAGTTACAGCGTACCGAAGCAAGTGTCACACACACACACACACACACGCACACACACACATACACACACACACACGCCAAGCTGACTACATAGGTTCCTTTTGCTAACGCAAGGAACCAAAAACAAAGGACACAAAGCATTCTTTATCAATGTGAGGAAGTGATATCAGGGTGCTGCCTAGTAATATAACTCCCACTTGCCTCAAGCTCACTTTGGGTCTCAAAATGTAGTGATTTCTTTTGCTGATATCTCGAGCAATACATGTCAGATTTATGAAAAGTAAAGTTTTGGTGGGTACTTCACACCTAGAACCCATGTCAGTTCGGGTTGTAAGCCTATGAAGGTACAGCTGGCAGTGTCCATGAGAGGATTCATTTTGAAAATTTACAAGTTTTGCATACAGTAGTTTTGTCTGCTGGAATAATGTTAGTCCAATATAGGAAACACAGCTGGGATCATTGTTTTGTTTTTTTTTTTGGGGGGGGGGGGGTACTCGAACAATTTTTTAACACAATACCTGTGTGACATCATCTAATCTATTTGTATTTGCATTTTAGTCACATAAGAAGATCTGCCTCAATCTGATTCCTGAAATCTACAAAATAAGCAATCACCTACAATGGATGGGGATGGGATTGCATGAGAGGAATGGGAAAATTACAAACTTTGTGTCTTACAAATAATATTATTTTTAAAGAAGTTGCACTAGCTTTAGCAAAAATCAAAGATGATAGCATGCAATCTGCAGAGCACAAGAGTGACATTACAAATTACAGATTACTACTCTTTTAAATTAAGTGAATAAATTTCAAGAATTTATAATTCAGCAAAGAAATGTTAAGGGCTGCTGTAAAGATGAGAGTTGGACCATTTAGTTTGTACTTTCTTTTTGGCCAGTCTAGAATGGGGCCATCCATGAAAGACTCATGAGGAAGAGGTCTGAAGACTGAGCAGTTGTTACATTAAGTTTGGTGTCCCTTAAGGGACAAAGCTCCTTTGGGGATTAGACCTTTGTTGAGGATATTGCTTGGTATTAACTCTTCAGCTGCACTTGTTGGGACTTTTGAGTTTAAGAAAAGGTTCTTTCTAGAGTCAACTTTATAACTCTATTTTTAAAATATTGCCATATGTACCATACCTTTACAGAGTCAATTAAGAATAAATAAACTAAAAAAAAGTCATTGTCAGCTCTCTTGTGAATGGGCATTTTCAACTAAAAGTTCTACAGCAGTTCCTCTCTCTTGGAATAAATCACCATGGCAACAAGCAAATTCTGCAGCCTGGGATGCAATTTTACAAATAAAGACCTTTACTTCCCCATTACTCTCTTTTAAGATGTTCCAAGCTGTTTTCAACTTCTTCTCTAAGCCCCCAGTAATGTCCTGCTTTCTCGTGACCATGGAAACGGCTGTAGATATCTTACCACCAGAAGAAAACTGAATATTAGGAATGAGGGCAGCATCTGGTTTGTCAGGAGGGTTTGTAAAGACACCATCGACATCAGTTAAAAAAACCACTCTTTTTGGTTTGAAGTGAGCAGCTAAGACCTGGAGAATGTGAGAGAGAACAGTGAGAGAGTAAAAGTGAAATCCCAATCACATTAATGGCATCCGTTTAAAGAGCTATGAATTGTTCATTTCTATTAAATCTTAATTTAAAGATGTAGTTGACTCAGTCACACCCACCCTCAAACATCTGAGTAAGGTATTTGGGAATACAAGTATGGTAAAATCACACTGTGAAGCAGTACATGCTCGCAGTTACTCACTACTCACCTCAATAACAGTATCTCCACTAAGAATACAACACCCCCTGGTCTCATCTATGACACAATCTCCATGAAGGACGGGAACAAAGCCTTGCTGTAATAAATGTTCAATTGTCTTTATATCTGAAGATGTTACCTCTGTTTTGTCCCTTGTTCTCCATCCACAAAATGGCTGATGATGAAGGTGAGAGGTTTTTAAAAAGATGAGCATGAAAGGAGGGGCATGCTAACAATGCATACATATATTCTCTCGCCCCCTACCCTGTCCCTCTCCTACCCTACCTCTACCCATCTCTGAAGTGGTAACACCCTTAAGCCACGAGAACTGAATGTGTAAACAATTTAGACTGTTCCAACTTTTAATACAGTACTTGAAGCCAAAATCTTAAGCCTCATTTATTGAAACTTTTGTGGTTATCCATACAACAGTTTGTCCCTAAGTGTTCCAAAAAACTGGGTATTACTATCATGTGAATTAAGCTATGAAGGGAACTGTCTGAAACTCATAAGAGCTCAAAAGACAATACCGGTCAAATTCTTCCCTCACAGTTTCTGTTTCTGGAATGTGAAATGTTGACTCTTCCACAAATGATTTGAGCAGAAAATGGTGATCTTCTGTGATATCCTACATGTTACAGACTTAAAATGAGAACTGGAGGGTGCAAGGCAAAGTGACCTGGTTTAGCCACAATTTGTCAGGCATGTATGCCAAAGCAAGGAATCAAAACCAAAACTTGGAAACTTGAAGGAAGGGTTTAAGCACATTATTGATTTTCATATGTGTGAAAGAAGAATTAAATCTATGCAATTCGGTGAAACTTCCATTCAAATCTGACACGTAGTACTCAAGATATCAGCAAATGAAGTCCTACATTCGTGACCCAACTGAAAGTCAGCTTGAGGCAAGCAGGGGTTACATCACTTCCTCACATTGATGTGAAATTCGTTGTTTCCTTTGTTTTTTCAATCTGTTGTGAAGACCTTAAGTTAATAAGGAAGGACCTCTGACACATTCCCCGTGGGGAATGTGGACTTTGTAAAATTTCCATGCCTCTCATGCAATCACATTCCAATAACATGGGATTGTGGAAGAGAAAATTGGTTGTAAAGTTTAAAGAAAAACAAAAGACTGCTCATTAACGTGGAGCTATGATGTCATATGTGCTTGCTTCAAGTTCACTTTGAGTTGAAAATGTGACAACGTTAACTGCTAATATCTTGCAAACCAAATACAGGATTTCAATGCAAATTTCACCAAAATACTTAGAATAAGAACCTTTCTAACATATCAAAACTCGATTTGAGCTTAGACCCTTCTTTTAAGTTAGATAGTTGAGGGGTTTAAATGCAAAGTAGTGGTACTGTATCCTTGAAAAAGCTTTAAGTCAATTGTATGCTTTATTAATTATTCCAGTTCAAAATTACACAACCAAAAATCCCATTCTTAGGAATTACTTTATGGGACTATGATGTATCTTGATAGGAGATGGAGCAGCTACCCCACCTGATCTATGTAGAAAGCCTGTTGTGGGGAAAGTGGGTTTCAGAGCAGAGTGGGGCTGGGGGGGGGATGATTTTTTTAAAGCACAGCAAAAAGAAAATGAAAACTGCTTTACATGATGCTAGAAATGAATAGCAAGTTTTAGCCATCTCTAGTTGACCACTCTTAGTCCAGAATCTATCAAAGAACTTCCTGTTCAGGTATCTTAAGATAAATAAAGTTAAAGGGGTTTGAACCCCTTTAAAGACTGTTTGGTCAATAAAGCAAGTTTGTTTGTAAAAGGGATTAACTGTTGCAATTATAGAGATAAGCTTCACCCGGGAAGAAGCCGTTTTCTCTGGTAATGTTGGCTAAAATGTCCTATTCCATTCTAGCAGCATGACAAGGTTGCCAGTTTCACTGTCTAGTGCAAAGAGTTGCCACATATATCCTGCCAGGCTAACCATACAGTCTATCCCTAAATGAAGGTGAGCTTCCTTGTCAAATAAAGAATATCAGAGCAAATTTAACCACAGCTGTAAAATTAAAGTGTATATACCTACCTGCTATTACTACTGTAGAAGGGGATACTTTAATGTTTTGTCCTTAATTCTCATCCCAATACCATAGGTTTTGATAATATATTACCACACACTCAGTACTGTACTTCTTTCCTTCTGTCACAAGTAACCCTGCTTGTGCCCCCACCCTTCCTCTCAATACTGTACGTTTTGGTAATATATTACCATACACTCAGTGCTGTACCTCTTCCCCTCTGTCCATGTAACCTGCTTGTGCCCCCTTCCTGTCTGCATCTGCTATAAATGTCCCCTCCCCCTCTCCTTTCCTGTCTGCATCTGCTATAAATGCCCCCTCCCCCTCTCCCTTTGTGTCTGCATCTGCTATAAATGCCCCCTCCCCCTCTCCCTTCCTGTCTGCATCTGCTATAAATGTCCCCTAGCCCATCCCCCTTCCTGTCTGCACCTGCTATAAATGCCCCCTCCCCCTTCCCCTTCCTGTCTGCATCTGCTATAAATGGAGTACTTACAGATACTGATACTGCTGGTATTCCTGATTCCACAAATGCAGCAACAACCATGTGATTAAGCTGAAAAAGAATGAATGTTTAATTGATTATTTGGGATCTTGTTGTAAAATCATTTTTCTCATTTCTTACAGCCGCTTTGTTCTAAACTTTGATATTCCATTATTTCAAGTTAAAACAACTTGCTCCACAAGTGCTTGAGATTAGGATAAAGATGGAGGCATCTGAAGCCATAAGTAGCAGCAATCAGGCAAAGCGGTTCAATTCCTTGCTCGGTAAAAGAACATGGAAGATGAACACCTGTCTGAAATTGAAGGCTCCCTTATACAGACTTACCAATACACACACGCATTTCGCATGTGTCAAACACATTTCATGCTTCACACACGCTATTCACTTTTTATCACATGCATAACAGCCTAAACTAAACTTGATTAGTCAAAAAGGCTAAACTCAAGATTTCCGATATAACAATCATTAGAGCAAAGAATTTTCACGGCTAAATTTGCAACACTGTAAGGTGAATATAGCCAAATGACAACACACAATTGCACCAAACCACAGACGAGGTGGTAATTAAGTGATACCATGGGTAAAATGAGGCAGTACATAAGTTGCTTTGCATAATACACATGCACTAATCAAAAGGTGTACAATTGCAGAACATCATTCAAATATATACGTATTCAAATATACATCCTTAATTTAAAAAAATGACAGACAAAAATTAAAATTTGTGGAAACAAATTTACCTTCAAAGACTGATAAAATTGCATCACTTAGCATCTCATTGCATTCACTACCTCAAATTTTTCAAAGGGGGGATAACCCCCTCCCCTTAGAACTCTTCCCCAGGACGGTGTTCACACACCCAAAATTTCGCTCGTGTTTGAAAGTCTGCTTACGTGTGAACAGATTTTACTGACTACTTGCAGACATTAAAAACCCTTCCATTTTTGTGCTTCTTGCTGGCATGACTGGATTTACTGGCTTAAAATGAACTATCTTTTACCTTTTACAGAAGTACGTACATATACAAACCTTAGTAACAGAGAGCCTGGTATTAGCAAATCCCTTTCTTACATATGCTGTTTTCTCAATCAATGATCTGTCCACAGGAAAACCTTCATTGACGCCAAACTCTTTTGCTTGGAAATGACCAAAAGATCTGCAAAATTGTTATAAGCAAGATGCAAAAGCATAAAATAAATATAATGTTTAAACTAAAGTCGTGAGCACTGTACGACAATCCAATTCCTTTGCTCAGTTTCTCTATTACAGTACTTTGTAACTTTGTAAAATACAACCACATGTCACATTTCCAGGAGGAAAGCTTTGTTAGTAAACAGTTTATTTTACCCTGATGGACAATACTGTACATTGATCTTGAAAATTTTCACAATTTGCATGTGAATTTTAACTAATCAGTTCAGCATGAGCAAACATGCCTTTAAGTAGCGATTGAACATCATTTTAATATGTGTGTACTTACATACAGTAATTTACAGGAAAGAAGCAATATGGTGATCTTCATCAGTTGGTGCAATTTCTTTTATATGGCACAATGCATATACATGTACTGCAGGGTTTCCCCTGGCATTCTTTTTGTGAGGCAGCCACCTCAAAGTTTTTGGCCACCACCTCACAGAGAAATTTGCTTTAACTGATACCTGCACTGTATAAAGCTATGAATGTATTGATAGTTCTCACTAACTGATGGTGCCAAAGCTGACATCATATAATTATCCCCATGAACTAATACCACCATGGGCAGCGATCCAGGGGACAGGGGGGACATGTCGCCCTCCCAATACTTGAAAAATTGCCCACTAACTTTTGATTTTTCACACAGTAAATTTTTTGAAAATGGGGTGTTGTCCCCCCCCCCCCCCCCCAATATCGAAAACAAATTACCTCCGTTGAATACCACCTCACACTATCTAAAACTCAGGGGAAACCCTGTGCTGTACTTGAATTCCACACAATCCCACCATGTGGTTCAATCAGGGAGTTGTTATTTGGAAGGAGGTTGAATGGAAAGTTTTAATTTATACTATGCAATACTCTATTAAAGATCCACTTAATCCTGAAGAGATTATCAATCATACTGTAAGCTACTTAATTGGCTGAGGGGATTTCTTTCTTTTGTTCATTGGCTTTTAAGTTTGATATCAAAGCGGGGGCAACATCATTCACGTCTAGAGTATCATGGGTGGCCTACTCAGATTATTGAAGCTTTAATGGCATGGTTGACACCATCAATTTAGGGACAGGTGCTGCAGAACTAGAAATGACTGTTTAATTAAAATAAGTCAGTGTAGTTTGCCCCAGATAACAAATCCCTTCTGTCTGAACTACAGTATACCTAATCCAGTGTAAGTCTTTAAGGAATGCCAAGAAAGATACAAGCAACAGATTACTGTGTGACCTTGGTGGTACAACCTCACTTCTAAAACAACAACACCCTAGTCCAACCTAATAAAAAAAATAAATGATTAGAAAGAAGTTCAAGAATAGTTCTGGTAGGCAAATTTTCTGTCAATGGGAGGGGCAAGGTGAATGACTTAACTTCCATCAAGCTAGAAGAAGTAACCCCCACTTACACTTTAGGGTCATGTTGTAGCAAAAGCATATGTTCTGCATACATTTTGCTTACCATTCAGGCCAAACAAATTAAGTACAGTATATGTTAGTGGTATTGTCTTTTGAGTAGTTACCCATTTAATGTATGGGGTGGAGAGCTGCAGTCCCTCCCACCCCATTTGGGCAGAAAACTTATTATTTTGGGGCAAAAAATATGTATGCTATTTCCAGGTAAAGATACAATGTACCTAAAGTCTAAAATTTCAAAAATATACTGTACATTACAACGCTTGAAAAATGCAACCAAATGATCCAACTCACATCTTCACAGGGCATTCCTGAGCTGAGATATAAAATTTTGTGCTTATTCACTCCATTTAAAATGGTGTATTGTGCAATAATTTGTGATGTCATTCTTGTACTATTCAAATTACAGTCTTTGTTGTTCTTTGTTTTTTCAAAAGCCACTGTACCTTGTGCCAAAATCTGATCACTGTCTTGGCTATATAAGTCCTCTCCGTACAACATACTGTACCATGCAAGGGAACTAGAATTGTTTCAAGTTCATACAAACATCTTAATTTCAGAAGGAAACAAAAGCAGTTCATGTATTTTGTACAAGAAGGACTTAACAGATTATTGTGCAATTGACTATTTCAAATTGAGTGAATAAATTTCAACATTTTATACCTCAGCAATGGAATAAGCTATGAAAATGGGAGTTGAATGAATGAAATTCATTTTCCAAACTCTAAAATATATATTCTTGAAATTCTAGACTTTACAGTAGGTCCACTTTAAATTTTCAGGCAAAAGTACTGGTGCACCACCCATGAAGTTGTCCCCTACAGTACACTTACGCAGGCTCATTATGGACCCCATTGAAACTTGGTAGCAGATAAAACACTGGCAAAACTCAACTTCAACTTTCGAGTAATGTTATGATGGCAACAAGGCATGGGTGTAATAATGGCTTTGGTACTATCTGCAGGCCTTGCAGGAATGGCAATTAATATACTGTGTATAAACTTCCCAGTCTTTATAACCACTTTCCCAAGGGCTACAATGTCCTACTGCAGCTTCGTTGTTTCACAGGGACAGTTCACCCATCTCTCTTTGTGCCTGATCTGACCCCACTTTTTGATCTCCTTTCCCTGCCCTGCCCCTATTTCAACCTCCCTTGTCAAACAGTCAAATACAAAATATATCTTACTTTCAAGACATTTTTCTCACATTTTTCAATAATTGATAGGGCCTAGTAGATAAAAACTTAGCATCTGGAACTTGCGCTAATTATGTGGCAAAGATTCTTTCCAGTGTTTGGTGCTGAAAGGTAAAAGCACGACAAATTCTGTGTTCAGACGAAAGCTAAAATCCAAGAGCTTCCAGGGTTTTGTCCCTACACCCTCACCAGGGCTGTATGGCACCCCTGGACCCTTGCCCAATGGTGTGCAGTTTCCTGGACAAACACTGTGCCCCTTCGGCTATGTTTCCTCCCTGCCCCTTTTTCACTGAAGCTAGGGGTCTGGGCTATAAGGGGTGGAAGACTCAATTGCTCATCTGCACTACAGCCCTAAGCAGTGCAGATACTGTATTAAGCCCCCGGTCCTTGGGGTGGGCAGAATTTGGGAAATTGACTATACCCATAGGCCTACTGGAAAGTTTGTATGCTGTACACCAGAGAATTATGCCAAATTATGTCATGCAATGAGGACCATGCCATGCCAACTTATTTACACCCCAGTCTCTGAAAGGATAAGCCTTACAGTACATATGCATTACTGTTTCAAGTTTGTTACTGCAGGCTAATGTGCATTTGGCCTAGGGTGTAGGCTAACATTTCTGTTACGCCACAATGACATCATCATTGTGTGCTATCATGAACTTGGAAACACGCCATACACCAAAAAGTTTGGAGCACAGTTTCATATGCAACAGATCTGTGTGAAAACTTTGAGACTAGCCTAGATACTACTTCTAACCTTAGACATTAAATGGATAAAACTTGGTACAAATGGAGAATCCGTGACTGGAAGTGGCGAAAATTACAAGTTAAAACTTGCAAAAGATCAGTGACAAGTTAAGTTCATAAAGTAGCGTAACAAGACGTGAGAAAAGAAACTGGAGAAAGAGAGGTGTCAGTGAGATTTGAAAGCAGATTATTCAAACAATACGAACGCAGTATAGATCTCTGTATAGCGATTCCATGCCCTAACCGATAGCGCTGCGAGCCGAGCTGCCGGCAAACGGTTTTAAATATTATAAGTACAGTACAAACAGCTCAGTTGTATAAGTTTAATATACATGTCTATACGTATTTTATCTCTACATATACATATATCCCTAACTGTATAACCCTAACCTTATCTCTATGCATACGTACCATGTGTAAAACCCTATCCGTTATGCGTACCCTATCCGTATCCCTACCACGTATAACCCTGACCTTATCCCTATGCGTATGCTATCCGTATGCCTACTACGTATATAACCCTAACCCTATGCGTACCACCTACGTCACTTCTGGGCACGGATTCTCCATTTGAGCCTAAAACTTTACAAAAAATCCTTACCCAGCTCCATGAACTATGATGTATCTTCCTTTGATGTGCCTAAATGTTGTGAGTGCAGATGGCCAAGTGCTTCTGTTTACAGTTTCAAATTCATCTTTTTTTGTTATTGCACTTCCACCAAGTTTAATGATGCATTCTACTTCCATTTTGTTAGTGTTCCATTACAGTAAGCTAGCTAGGCCTAACTTGTCTTGAGCAACAGACCTAACAGTTGATTACTCCTACTTAAAAACACCCTGGTGGTATACGTATACCCGAAGATTTACGTCTTCACACACAATATGGTGCTGTAATTAAAATCCTACAGCCTACATTTACTATGCACAGGGGTAATGGTACATAATGAATCAATTGCTGTTTCGCAAAACTGGTTCAAAGTTTTTTGGCACACAACTCAGCCGAAAAGGATGAATAACCAAATAGCAGACGATTATCCAACATGAAAGAACTTGGCAAGGTTCCTTATGTCAAAAGTTGGTTGATTTGGCCAAGCAAATTACCAATTAACTAAACAGTTACAAAATCTTGCGAACGTTGTAGTGGCTATAAAATAAGAACTGACTGTTTCGTTATGTAGTGCTTAGCCTACTGCATACATAAGAGTAAGCCAATGTAATCCTTGTTTACATTTGTCTTTCCACTAACTCCCTCGACAATTCCCTCGATTTATCCGTCAAGTTGAGGGATAAGCAGTTCCCTTGACTTATCCGTCAAGAAAAAGTGAATGTAAAGTAAAAAGAAAAGACCAAATGTAAACACGATCCCTCAGGATTACCTTGACCAGGCGCGTATGCAGGAATTTTGTACCCGGGGGCACAACTTGGGCCGACCATCTAAACGGGGCGCATAGAATGACGGAGCGCCACTAGAATTGGCGCGGGGCTTACCGAGAAAATTTTGGTTTTCGACCAGCTTTCCAGTAAAGCGATAGACTAGATCTACTAATACATCAAACCATAGACCCTTTTCCAAATAGCAATTACAAAGGATTGTGGAATCGAGTTTTGGTGTGTGTCGTTTTCGTCAATGGCATTTTACTGTGGACAAAAAAAAATGCGTACTTAATGTCTATCCAATAATCCTTTGTAGTTGCTATTTGGAAAAGGGTCTATGGGCTTATTATTAGGCTCATATGGAGAGAGCATTGCACTTAACAGCCTAGGCCTATGCGTATTGTCGCCACCGCATGTACAAGAGTAGGCTTGTTAATATAGCATTGTGCATTGTTGTGTAAATGTTTGGACTTGATCAAGTGGCACAGCATAGACAGATTGTGTGGGAAAAGTTAGGCCCTTTTCCAAATAATAATTACAAAGGATTGTGGGATAGAGTTTGGTATGCGTCGTTAATGCCAGGGGCATATTACTGTGGCGAAAAACGACGCATACCAAACTCTCTCCCACAATTCTTTGTAATAGATATTTGGAAAAGGGTCTATGGTAGGGCTAAGCATCTGCCAACAATAGGTGACCATTGTCCACGTTTCATGGTGCGATGATTTGTAAAAGAAGACAGCGGTTCCTTTAAACTTGACCAAGTCTCCCTCCGCGTTTTCCCTGCCGGCTTGAGGGGGCACTCCACCATTCCATAAAATTGCACTTTTGCTGGGGGAAGGGTGAACCCTCTACATGTAGTCCCTAAAAATTTTGTTTGGGTTGATTTTTGACCCTGTTATGAGAGGGCAGTGAATCCTTTGTTAGATGTATTTTGGTAGTGACTGAGTTGGAGATTATGCTGTCAAAAAATGGTTGAAATTGATACCACCAGAGCAGATTGTGAGGTTTGGGAAAGACAGCGGACTTATCTCATATATTGGTGAGTGACAAGGGGCGGGGGGGGGGGGGGTGGCGGATCACAAGTTTTTTATTCATGCGCCTGTAGCTCAAAGAGTCAATGGGTCATTCTGCGAAAATTGATGAGTCCATATGCTGGCGTTGAAAACTTTGACAAGGAATGAGAGGCAGCGTAACAAGCAGGCTCGTTTTAGTGTGTAAGTCGGACCAAATTTTAAGTGCTGCCATGAGGTTAATAATAAAGGAATGGTTACGGGTTCGTTGAATACAGCCTTGTACATCCGCTTATACAGGATCATTTAATTGAAGGGGGAAGGTGACTTCAATTTTGACAAATGCCGAATGATGACGGCCTATGGGAGAGTGTAGAAAGTGTCTTCAACCCGGGGCGCCCCAACGCCCTCCACCTCCTTCCCTTGATACGCACTTGAATGCAAAGTGCTCTTTCAGGTTAAAGATACCAATCACAGTAGGCCTACAGCCGACAAGCTGGCCGTCAGTACTGAGCCTATTTAAATTACCATATCATTACGGTAAGGATTTTGCAAGGAAGTCTTAGCATTTATTTAAACTTCAAAAAGCGCGTACGTGTACCACCAATCATTCTTCCATTGATAATTCGCGTATACTTACTTGATTTTGGTCTGTTTGAAGGCCTTTGAAAAGTTGTAGGTCACAAGCAAGTAAATCTCGAACTCGAGCGCTGAAAATGTCAGTTGTGTTCGAGTTGGAGGATTTGTGCTCTTGAGACCAAGGAAGTAAGTCAGGGGACTGATCGTCGTCGGGACAGTGGTGAAACCAGATGGGGGTAGGTGCCATGTATGTCCCTCGTCGAGGACGGATCCCCCGCAAGGTCGTTTAAATTTCCCAGTGTAGTCGGGAAACGTTAAAATATGAAGTAGTCCACAAAAGCCAGTCGCCCCTTGTGGTTTACTTGATATTTGAGGGCAGATCCTGTAGTAAATCGCCCAAATTTTCCAATTTCACGCCTAAAAACCCAAAATGCGCACCGAAAATTTTGAATTTTACTAGTCTCGGACGACCTTACGGCACTCCGTTTCCTTGTCGGGACTTCAGGCTGCAGTCACTCTACGTAGGGAAGTTTGGACCCCTGTCGCGCAAATCATTCTGGCGCTACCCCCGGCCAGCGTCGGGATTACACATTTTATCGTACCTACTAGTGCTATGCCGACTACATGTTTACCGAAGAAATTGGAAAATTTTGCGACCGGCAAGACCACGGCTTCCTGAGCTTTACCCCGCCCGTCCCTCCCCCACCCCTATTGGTGCCATTTATAAGGCAGGCTACTAAGAAACATTAATTACATGCCATGCTATAAACATCAATAGCGTAATATTCAAGCATTTTGAATGCAATTCTGGGGGCGTGTTTCAGGCAATTAATTAAAGTACGGTACCAATATTTAAGTATGCAGGTGAAAAGGGGTGATCGCTCCAGCTCCCGACCCCCCTTACATCCGGCACTTCTACTTGTATATCACACAACGTAACACTTTAGACTACTAATATTAATTATAGTGCGCTGGAGTATCAGCATTGTTGTGGCTTAGTTGGTACTGTGGTATGGCGCTCGACTCCATATTGTACATATTGTACATATTGTACATATTGTACATATTGCCTGAGTTTTTATGGGTGAACCAGTGGGTTCGCCTACCAATAAAAGAAAAAAAAATGGCGCTCGACTCCGACTGTTGAGTACGTGAGTTCAAGTCCCCCCGGAGACTGGGCAGTGTGCTTTTTCTCGTTTTGCGGTGTTAATGCTGTGGAACTGTCGACATTTCCCCCCACCCCTATTAAGGATTGGGCTGAAGACGGTTGTGGGCAGATGGCGACAAGCCTGCCAAGTGAAACAGAGAGGAAAGCCCCACATGAGGCCAGGAACAAAAGAAAAAGCCTCTCGCAGCCAGAGCCTTCTGAGAGATTAGATAGATCTGCGTCGCAAACTCGTTTTCCTCCAGAGGCTCCTACAGATACTATTAAAATGTGTCAATTTTTTTTGGAGGAAGAAGCATGGCACTCCTGTCGAGCAAAAGGATGTAGGATAAACTTTTCCACCTTTAATGACCTGCTGGAGCATGAATCCAGTGTTCACCCGTCGTTCAAGTCCAAGAGGTATGCCTGTGCCTTGAAAAATTGTAAATCACTTTGGGAATCACCTAAAGAATGGATTAACCATATAGCTGTGGTGCACCCATCGTTTGTCGCAGACCGAGATGTTGAGTTTTTTGATAGGTATTTTCTGAAAGTCAGTAAGTGATGTTTCCAACATCTGTCATGCATCTCATGTTGTTCTCGTCTGTACTTTTAATTGTCACTATGATAACATTATCAATCGCTACTATTAATGTTAATGGGGTTCGAGATATTAAGAAATGTGCTAAAGTCTTACAGTGGTGCAAAATGCTTGACTTTGATATTATCATGTTCCAAGAATTGTACTTGCGATCCCAAGATGACTTTTCATTCTTTAAGAAAATGTGGTCTGGCCGTGTAGTCTTCTCCCCGGCACTTTCCAATCGCTCGGGTGGTGTCAGTATAGCATTTAATACCAAGTATTATTGGCATTTATCTGAAGTAAGACGTGATAGTATAGGGCGGTGCATTTCTATTTTTTGTTCTGTCCAAGGGGTTTCGTTTCGCCTTTGTAATGTGCATGCTCCAAACTATCCGAGCGATAGGAAAGCTTTTCTGAACGACTGCTATATGTATACTCATGGTAGAAACCCACTTATACTTGGGGGCGACTTCAACTGTGTTATGTCTAACCTAGATAGGGAGGGCAGTTCGGCAAACCAGGGGTGTTTTTTCCGGCAAAAAAGAAATCATTGAGTTAATTTCTGCCTATAACCTTTTTGATTGCTATCGGAAAGTATATCCCTCACTACCAGGGCATACCTGGTACAGAGCTGGCAAAAGCTCTAGACTTGACAGGATTTATTTACATAAGGATTTTCACGTTAGTTCCGTTGGAATCATTCCTTGCCCGTTTTCTGACCACAATGCTGTCAACGTCAGGTTTAAGATTAGCTCCCAACCACCTAAAGGCAGGGGTTACTGAAAGTATAATGTCTCTCTGAACAAGAACGAGCTTTTTCGTAATGAGTTACGTTACTATTATGGTCTTTGGGTTTCTTTGAAACCCGGCTTTAACTCCTTACTTGATTGGTGGGATGACATTAAACACAGAGTTAAAGGGCTCACTATTAAGCATTGTGTTCGTCTAGCCCGTGAGAACACTATTAAGCATTGTGTTCGTCTAGCCCGTGAGAAAAGAAAGCAGCAGGTCTCCTTGCTAAATAACTTTGTCCATTGTAGTCAGGAGGTTGCGCTACGCATTGTTGAAGAGGAATTAAGAGGTGCCCAGATTCGGTCTCGTGTTAAGTTACTTGAAGAGGGCGAGAAATCTGCTGCGTTCTTTTTTAGGGAGGAAAAACGCCGTTCTGATAAAAGAACCATTAAGTGTATCCGTAACAGGGACGGGTCCATTACCAGTGACCATGTGGAAATCATGGGGCATTTTCATGAATTTTATAGTGATCTGTTTAGTTCTCACTAGTGCGTTGACGAGGGAATGCAAAACCTTTTCGTTCAGTCCTTACACTCCCGTGTACGTGAGAACGACAAAGTTATGCTAGATCAATCTATTAACCTGCAGGAGATTAAGAAAGCTCTGTCTCTGGTCGCCAAAAACAAATCACCCGGCCTTGATGACCTTCCATACGACTTTTACGGGGAGTTTATTGATATGTTGGGTAATGATTTAGTGGAAGTTTTTAATGAGTGTCTTAACAAGGGCATCCTTACAGAAAGTCAGACGACCGGTGTCATTATTTTACTCCCAAAGAAAGGGGACTCCTCCGACCCCGGTAATTGGCGTCCGATTAGCCTTCTTCACGCCGATTACAAGCTGATTGCTAAAGTTTTACAAATGAGACTTGCCAGGGTAATGCCTGATATTGTTAATGAGTTTCAAACTTGTGCGGTCCCTGGAAGATCAATCCACTCTAACATGATGATTTTAAGGGATATTATCGACTTTAGTGGCCAAAAGAACTCCCCTTGTGCACTAATTTCTATTGATCAGCACAAGGCATTTGACAAGGTGAATTGGAGTTTTTTAATGTGTGTCTTAGAGAAGTTAAACTTTGGTACAAACTTTAGGAATTGGATCTCCATACTATACAGCAATATTTGCAGTAAGTTACTTATTAACGGTTCTCTCTCCGACGTTGTTCATATTTCTAGGGGTGTCCGACAAGGATGTCCACTTTCTCCGTTATTATATGCTTTATTCATTGAGCCTTTAGCAAGTTTTATTAATAATTCCGTTTCAATCAAAGGCTTCAAGCTTCCGGGAGCCGTTGATAAGAGAGCTAAAATCCTTCAATATGCTGATGACGCTACGTGTATCGCTTCGTGCACTGAGGATGTTAAACAATTTTTTGTTGTTTTAGACCAGTTCAAGAGAGCCACTGGAGCCTCGGTAAATATGAGTAAAACGTGTGGTCTGAAATTGTGGGTCGGTTAACATCCCAGCGTCTCCCCGGCGACATCGAGTGGTCTAACACTGCAATTAAAGTCAGCGGAGTCCTTTTCGGTTCCCGTGAAACGATTGAGTTAAACTGGGCTAAGAAATGAGTGTCATGTTTGGAGTAAAATCTTAAACAAATTACAAGGAAAATAATAGTAGCAAACACAATGAAAAACAAGTCAGGTGCAATCTTTTGAATTAGTATTTAATGAGGAAGAGAAGTTAGGAGGAATTGTATTAAAAGGATTTTACATAACATAGTTAAATATTTTGAACATTCCTTAGGAAAATACAATGATGGATTTCTTGGAGCATTCTTCCCTTTCATTGTCATAAATTGTGTTAGATTGGGTAACTTACCTTAATTTTATTCGTCTTCTACTCTATTTTAGACTACAATGAACTGAATGGAAATAACACTTAACACTTCTGATGGAGTTCAAATTACAAGCAGTAATGTTAACTGGGTTTAAAAGTAAAGGCCTGCATACAATGCACTTATGCAACTGCAACCTGACTGAGATGTGGCTGAAAACCAGTCGAGATGCAGTTTGGTTGGTACAAATGTGCACCAAATTTTAGTCTACCGTGACTGGGATCCACCTCTGGTCTTTGTTGTGACCAAATTAGGCATTTTAAACATGTTTGATATTCATCATGGAGTGGAGATGAGTTGCCTCAGAGTTGAGTTTGGTGGTAGCAGTATGCAGCTGTCACAGAACCATCTGTCACCAGATTCTTTTGTATAGTTAATGAAGAAGCATTGTGAAATCACATGACAGGTGTAGAGAGTGAAAATGGTGGCCCACATAACCTACGTGAGTTAATCAGTTGCAGTTCAGTCTACGAATTGTTTGGAAAACCTGTGGTCTAACTGCCATCTGACTACTTCACAACTTGGTAGATATGATTGTCTCCAACTTATCAATGATGAGTAGTTGGGGTCACTTTCGGCAGGTCGCTTTTGGGTCATTGCAGTGTGTGCTTGCCTTAAGGAGACTACTGGATACCTTGGTACTGTAGCTTACTTTAGTACTGTAGCTTATATTGCCATCGATACGTTGCATAGGATGTTACATAGGTAGATTGATTTGGACAAGTCTAAATGTTTTATTAATGTGGCTTTGAAGGGAAGTACTGAAAACTGGATTATTACAGGCCTCACTTTGATTTTGATGCTATGTTCACAGGTACTCGGAGGCAAATTAGCCAATGTATTTGGCAGGGCAGAAATGCTTTCCCTGGAATATTCAAGAGGAACGAGGCAGAGTACAGGTTATAACCTGACCTTTTTCAAACCTGTTTCAAATGAACTTACTCGGAGGTATGTAAAACAATCTTTTCTTATCAATCTTATTTTGAATGCATCTTTGAATTGTAAAGCTTTTTTATAATGTGAACAAGTTCATTTACCAGGTCAGGACTTAAGTATATGAGAAATTGTTGGTAGATATTTTGGATGGAAACAGGATTTTGGCTTCTGGTTATAAGCTATGGTATCCTCTTCTGAAGTGATGAATTTATGCTACCAGTCCAAAACATACTATTGCAGTTGAAACAGTTATTCCTCCTGCAGACTGCAGATTAAGAATTAGTCCATTCTGTGGTTAAAAGTAGTGTAGTAGAAACCAGTATGACTGATATCGAATATTCAGTGCTTAGTATTGACTGATATGAATACAATAATGATATTTTAGAAACAAGCATACTGTTGTGTACTCTAAACACAGGCTAATGTGCTTTGAAAAAGTTTTTTTGATTGGTGTGAGGTGAAATGTTGAGGCATATAGTCAGACATTAGAAGATGGTTTAACCCTTGAAGTGTAGGCATTGTTTTACTAGGTAGATGGTACTGACAGTTTGTGTAAGGCACCATTTCAAAATACCTGAGCTTCAGCAGCAGCAGCAGCCATGCTTTGTTTACTGTACATACAGCAATAAGCCTTTGCAATTTCACTTGTACACGCACACATCCTGAAAAACCAGGGATAAACAAACCCACTGCCGTACCTTCAAAACATGCCAAGAAACTGCATTTTTTTAATAAAAGATACTCAAATCATAAATTTCTAGATCAGACCAGAGTGTAATACAGTTCTTACCTGTGGTTTTGTGTCTTGAACAACAACAACGTCATCTTTTTGGTCTTAAAAATTGTCTTTATGTAATCTGTCCCAAATTATGTGTATTTCACATACTCTGTGTGATGAGCGCAGTTTGTTATCTCAATACATAACATGTATTGAGATATTGTCACACTAGCTGGTCAGTAAATGTAGCTGAAATTGCCTAAAACATTGTCATTTTGTGGCATTTTATAACCCTATCTCATTAGCAAGTACTGTCGATGTAGGGGAAACAAATGTGGTGTTTAGGATGTGAACATGTTGATTTTGTTGGGATGTTTTGGCTGATTTAGTGGGCAAATACCAGTAAAAATGTGTTTCTTGTCTCATTTCCCATGATTCCTTGCGTGCAATTGGTCTTGGTGTGAACTTGTGTTGGAGCAGCACGCATGGTTGTCTGCGATATACTGTGCACGTACATATCTGTACACCTATACCAAAGGCCTGCATTACTGTTCGCGTTCCTTTGCTGCCAGTACAGTATCGCCATTGAGCTTTGAATTCTGAAAGACTGAGTATAGTCAGGGTTACTTTGCCTAGATAACCATCGGTATTTGGTCTTTTCTCGTACCTGTCAATAGGTAGGTAGACAGGCAATTTGTAAACAAGTTGCTCCGCGTCAGGGTGACTCTGACTCTATACGTTATTTACCGTCTACAAGGCACTTGTTATGATGTCTTATTTAGCTTGATAAATAATATATATCAGCATGCAAACTGAACGGAAAGCTAGCTGCACAGGTTACTGGCATCAGTCTGTAATCATCCTGTCTGAGAAGGATGACTTACAAATGCCTTGTTTGGGATTTTAAGTTTAGGCCTAGTGGTCTTATTTTCCACGATGTGTCCGAAGAGATGTTGGATGCACTGCTCTAACAGGTAGCATAATGTGGCTGAGAGTGAGAGTTACGAAGGTTTGCAGTCTGCGTGAGAGAACTGTGTAGGCCGAGTTTCGTGTTTGCCTACGTTGTTAGTACAGTGTAGGCCTATAGGCCAGGCCTATATTAATTATGCAAGCGGGAGCAGACCAAGTCGGCTGCGAACCAAATCGGCTGCGAACCAAATCAGCCTAAAGACAACTCGGCCCCACGCCAGCTCGTTCTCCAGCCAAATCGGCCACAAACCAACTCGGCCCCAGCATGGAAAATCTGTACTACTGTAGACTGTGTTTGCCTACGTTGTTAGTATGTACAGTAGCCTATATAGCTAGGCTAGGCCTACAGTAGGGCAAGCCTAGGCTATAGGCCTATATGAAGTAGCCTACGCCTAGGCTATGTACGCGGGAGCAGGCCAAATCGGCCTAGCCTAGGCCTAAAGGCAACTTGGCCCCAAGCAATTTTGACCTAAAGACAACTCGGCCCCAGCATGAAAAATCTGTACTGTTGACGTGCCTCACTTCAGCAAACAGGTTGTCCAAATTCAAGGATGCTAAATACCTAGGCCTAGGCCTATAGGCTAGGCCTAAATGGTCAACAACCCTCAACCGTAGCCTAGGAAGCATAAAATGTTAACAGCCACTGCAAACTGAATATTACTGTCAGTAATGCATAGAGGATAAGTTTTTGCGGCTCGAATGGAGAATCCGTGCCCGGAAGTGACGTACGTGATACGCATAGGTATAGGGTTAGGGTTAGGTATAGGGTTAGGGTTATATACGTTAGTAGGCATACGGATAGGGTACGCATACGCATAGGGATAGGGTTACATACATAGTAGGCATACGGATAACATACGGATAGGGATAGGGTTATACATATGGTACGCATAGAGATAAGGTTAGGGTTTTACCCGTAGGGATATACGTATAGAATACGTATACATGTATAATTATAGCCTACGTATACATCTGTAAGTACTTATAATATTTAAAACCGTTTGCCGGCAGCTCGGCTCGCAGCGCTATCGGTTAGGGCATAGGATCGCTATACTGAGATTTATACCGCGTTCGTATTCTTGCAATGTTCCGCGTTCAAATCCCACTGTTACTTTCTGTTGAACAGCTTGTCTTGCCACGTTACTGTTGGTTCTTTTAGAACTTAACTTGTCACTGACCTTTTGTAAGTTTTAAGTTATAATTTACGCAATTTCCGGTCACGGATTCTCCATTCGCACCGTTTTTGCTGTAATTCATGCAGGTATTTACCAAATTCAACGATGTTATTTGTCAAATTTGACAGTACTGTTGGTGTGGTGTAAAGTTAAGGCTTCGGCATGTCATGTTTGGGGTTCATGGCTCTTTGAACGTCCCCCTCACCACACAGTTACAAAGAGGAGGCTAGGAATATTTCTCAAAATGTTGATTACTTGTAAGCCTAGGCCTAGTTCCTGATGCAAACCAATAGTACGTGCAGTTTGTCGATACTACCCTTTCCCCCAAACTATTCTGGCCTAGGCGCCATATTAATTGGCCTTGATATCTCTTAAAATAAGCAAATCTCAAGGCCAAATGGCCTTGCCCTCACCAAAACTTATTTTCAGCCCTGTTCTTACATTACCAGTGTTATTAGCCATATACTGTTACAAGAAAGTGATAAAAAAATAAGACTTGGCCCATCAACAAATACTGTTGGTTACGTGGGCAAATTTGAGTGTGACTTGGACCCAATGGTGACCCGGTGAGTTACGGTGAGACCCAATGATGAATGGATAATGATTTGTCAGTGATGATTGTAGGTGTTTAGCATTGTAACGATGATAGTAATTTGCATCATTGAGGGTATTGAGAACTATTTGGTCACTGCATGGTTATGTAGTTGTCATTTTGGGACTTGACACAATTCTGGACATAAAATCACTTCTTTGCGGAATCATTCCTAGAAAATGACATTTACTGATTGTATGGGAACCACCTTGAGTCCACATCCTTTATTCTCATCCTAACAAATGTCTGACTGTATTGAGATACAGCAGCATCGCTGCTCTAGTTTATCTTGTTCGCATCCCACAATTCCTCATAATTTCCAATCATAATTGAGGAAATATTCTTGTATTGTAATGTGTGTGGCAACAAAGCATGGCTGAAGCAGCTGCAGCTTAGTTGTGGTAGCCGCAGCCCAGGGTTTGAATGGTACCTAAATTTAACACATATTGATAAAGGATAAAAATAATGTATAGATCAGGAAAAACCAATATTAAATGACAGTAATTGGCTCAACACTTGTGAAAAATGTAAAGGTTTCATTTGTCCTGAGATTAGATGAAACATTTTCCTTGAGGTCCTTGATAATAAGGATTCATCTCTCCAGAAGTTAAAGAAGGATTATGGCTTGAATCAAGTTTGGATATGTTAAAAGGATACTAAATCTAAGTTTTTTGGTGGAATTTGCATTAAAATTGGACTTGCGATTCTTGAGATATTAGCAGATGAAGTTGTCACATTTTCAATCTCAAGTGAACTTGATGCAGGCACATGTGGCATTATAATGCCACATTAATAAGCTCTCATTTGTTTTTCTTTTAGCTTTGCTATCAAGTTTCTACTCCATGGTCTCATGTTGTTGGAATGTGA
Organism: Holothuria leucospilota; assembly: GCA_029531755.1. NCBI lineage: Eukaryota > Metazoa > Echinodermata > Holothuroidea > Aspidochirotida > Holothuriidae > Holothuria > Holothuria leucospilota. The sequence continues at coordinate 44,454,747 of CM055979.1, forward strand.
ATGTATGAAAAGCTTTGGAATTTAGCAAAACTTCAAATTCTCCATGGAAAGCTCATATCCCTTTTAAATTAAGGTCAAAACAACAGATTGAAACACAAAAAAATATAGCATTGCTTTAATAATATTCAATGTGGTTAGATGATATAACCTCTGCTTGCTTCAAGCTTGTTTCAGGTCACAAATGTAGTAACTTCATTTGCTGGTACAGTATCTCTAGAACAACATGTCAGAACAGAATGGCAATTTCACCAGAATGCTTAGATCTAGTTCCTCTTTCAGACATCAGAAATTATTTTTTGCTTAAACCCTTCCTTGAAGAGTGTAAGAATTGGTATTTTTCTGTATTAATGATGGAAGAATGTATGTTTTCTTAGATTAACAGTACGGGGATTCAAATCTTCTGCTGAATATCTCCTGAGTTCATTTCGAGAGACAGGGCGTGGTGCTGTTGTTGATTACATGGTAAGTCCTGTAAGTGTGATGTATCCCTCTTCTTCTTCTTTCGGAATACGGTGACACATCCAAAGGGACATTACTTCACCACGCATGCGTCGAGGGGTACCTAAGCCCTAATGCTATTTGTAATAAACTGAACGGGGTCTTTATGATGCACAGAATTTTCGACTAGAGAGGCAGGGAGACTATTCCAATCCTTGACTGTGTTAGGCAGAAAACTATACTTGTAGCAGTTAGTCCTAGTATAAAGATGGCAAAAGTGTAGGTTATGCATACCACGAATTTTGCGAGTGGGATGCCGAAGTCTATCAACAGGGATCTGAGCCTTACCAAAAACACCCTTAGTAAAAAGAATTAGTCTATTTTGCCTACGACGTTCCGATAACGAAGGGAGATCGAGGTCTTTCAGTACAGAAGTCATAGACCCAGGCTCACGTGAAAAGGTCGAACTGATAAAATGAGCCGATCTCCTTTGAATACTCTCCAGCTTATCCTGTAAGTAAATCTGGTGTGGATCCCACACGCTGCTGGCATATTCCAAAACAGGCCGGAGAAGGCCCTTATAAGCAGTTAGCTTCACATCGCTAGGGCAAAAAGACAGATTTCTTTGAAGTACCCCTAAGATTCTATTACCTTTATTACAAATAAATTGGACATGTTTATCCCAACTAAGGTCACTAGTAATAAAAACCCCTAAGTACTTAATTGAATCAACCTTAAGTAACTTTTCACCGTTTAAGACATAATCGAAACAGACAGGCTTCTTTTTTCTGGCAAAGGTGATGATATTGCACTTTGAAGGCTGGAATCTCATACCCCATGTCTTAGCCCAGAGACCTAGATTATCAATGTCAACCTGAAGCTTACGACAGTCACTAGCATCATCAATAACTCGGTAGCAAACACAATCATCAGCAAAAAGCCTGACATTAGAACTGGCACTACTAACGATATCGTTGATGTGCGCTAAAAAGAGAATTGGTCCTAAAACGGACCCCTGAGGGACTCCAGACACAACATCGTCAAAAGTAGACCTAGTACCATTTACTACGACAGCCTGTTTACGATCAGAGAGGAAATCATCAACCCACTGGAGGATCTGTCTTGAAACACCAAGACTAAAAAGCTTGGTTTTTAAGAGCTCATGAGGCTCCGTGTCGAAAGCCTTTTCAAAGTCCAGAATGAAAACATCAATTTGCTTGTTTGAATCCAGGGATGAAGCCCAGTCTTCAATGACTGACACCAACTGAGTATCGCAGCTGTGCGATTTTCTAAAGGCATGCTGCTTTGATGAAAGGACATTCTTGGATTCAAAGAAGTCCATTAAGTTTGAGCTAATAATGTGTTCTAACAATTTACAACAAATACAGGTGAGCGAGACAGGCCGATAATTACTAGGGAGGGAACTGTCATTCTTTTTGTAAATAGGGCAAACATTTGCCCTCTTCCAATCAATGGGTATTCGCCCACTTGAGAGGGATTGTTGATAAAGGTGACTCAACATAGGGGCAATATCCGATGCGATTTCCCTGAGGACCCAAGGTGGATGTTGTCCGGTCCAACAGCTTTATGTTTGTTAAGACCTTTTAACAGTTTTTCAAACCCCTTGTGTGGAGATAGTAATATCAGCCATTCTGCTATGAGTCGGTCTACGGAATGGAATTACACTATACAAAGTTTTAGTGAAGACACTAGTAAACTGAGAATTGAAGGCTAGGGCCTTGTCCAGATCAGTAATGGCTAATTTGCCATTTGTCTGGAGAGGGGGGATACTGTGCTTATCCTTTTTTTGTCCATTTATGTACTTCCAAAAAGGCTTTGTGTCATTTTTTATGTCCCCAATCATACCATTAATGTAGTTGGTATGGGAGATATAAACTTCCCTTTTAATTTTCTTACGTAAGTCAGCCCATTTGTCGTAAATATTAGTCTTATGAGTTTTTTAAAAATAGCATACAACTTGTCCCGTCTCCTGATCAGCTTACGTATGCCGTCAGTGACCCAAGGGAGGGATGTCCTAGTCCTAGTAGTTTTGGTGGGAACATTCTTCTTTACAGTCCTTTTGAGGAAGGACTTTATTAATTGCCAATTTTCGTCAATAGAACGATTTTTTTGCCCCCCGTTAAAGTAACCAAGAGCAAAACTCCGGGTATCACTCCTCATGGTACTATAATCACCTTTAGAAAACTGCCAGATAAGCCTACGAGGTTGCCTAATCTTTGGAAGGATACACTTCATTGTAAAGAATATAGCCTCATGATTACTAAAAGGGTCTAAGGGGGAGACTTCAATGTACTGACTCGGCGAATTGGTTAGAAGTAGATCAAGAGTGTTATCACCCCTAGTAGTGAAATTTACAAGTTGATCAGCAGCAAAATCGTTTAAGATATCAAGGAGCAGTTTGCCGGTACTGTTGGTCAGACACAACCCACTATCCTTATTTAATCTGGTAAGCCAATCAATTTTGCTGAAGTTGAAATCCCCCAAAAACATGAAAGCAGGGTTGCCTGCTAGATTTGTGATTTGTCATAATTTTACTTAAGTGGTTCCGAAGTAAAGATATGCGCTCAGACGGAGCATCAGGGTCCCTATACCAAGAGGCGACATAATGCATAGTACCATTAATAAAGATCTTAGCCCAAATTGACTCAGAACCGTTAGTGATATATCTAACACTTGATGGGGTCAGATTATTTTTAACCAGTAGCATAATGCCGCCGTCCCACAGGGTACGGTCATTTCTGAAAATGGTATGGTCTAAAGATGCAGAAAACAATTCACTCGTTGTTACAGAGCCATCAACCTTAGTTTCCTGGAGAGCCACAACAACAGGTTCGGTCACACTAAGGAAGGCTTGAAGATAACTTTTTTATCACGGATGCCATTGATATTTCCTTTTTATGAGCAGTCTTATGATTAGGGATATGCTTCGATCTCGAAGGCGAAGACTCTGCTTGAGTAATTGAGACATTTTGAACCCCATTTTGATCTGGATCAAGGGCTTTAAAACAATTACTTAGGCCTAGGCCTAGATTAGGATGGTAGATAGATTACTTTGGTTACAGGCTTGACATATCCAAACACAATTTGTGGCTTGAACATGTTGGTAGTGAAGGTCATCAACCTGAGAACACCTATTATGTATCTACTTTTTGCAGGAGTCACCTTCAGTGGCTGGGTCACTACCAACAGACCAAGAACCATTTGTGTGCAAATGCCACAAGGGGATGAACAATTGGAGCAATACCATTTATCCTCAGAGTTTGAGAGTTGTAATAATTTATACCCTTCATTGTCGATGCCGGCACACCGCGTATGGACCCATTTAACACACCCATCACACTCAACAGCTTTGTCCCGTTTTTTGACCAGTTTGCTACAAAGCCCACAATAAGATCCCGGGCCAGGATTGACCTCAGTGTCCCCACCTAGAATAAGAAGCATGCACACAAGGGACCGTGTGTAATTTTGAGAGTTTGATAAGTGAGAAATACAAGTACGACTAACGTTAAGGGACTTAGGCCTAGGCCAGCGTCTGTTAGAAAGGTTAGGCCTACCATAGAAAAATGTTGAAAGATACTGACCGACCTTGGAACGATTATATAAGGTCTATGGAGAGACATCCAAGAGTGTGATACACTTCCATGCCACCTGGTAGAAATTACGTGTAGATTGCTAAAAACAACAATAAGAAGAAGGCACCACCTCATGGTACAGGCTAGGCCTCTGCTAAAAACACCAACAGCGTGTTAGGGGGTCTCCAAGGCACCAAAGTGAGACAACGGAAATCCGTAAAAATCACAATCAAAAACAGGGTTTAAAAACGATAAAAGGCAAGATCCAACACAGAAACAAGAGAATAAGACACTAAAATCGGTATAACACCTAAAACAACTGGTAAAAGGCAAACTAAGAGGGATAAAAACGACTAAACACAGAGCAATAAAAATCACGTCCTACCAACCCGACGCATGCGCAACTACTGCCCTCTTGTTGTTGAGATTGTCACAATTGAAAAGCATGGAAAGTCTCCAACAGCAAGGAAGGTATGCTTCCCTTTGAACTGATATTGACAACTTCTGTAACTTTCCAATTCAAGGTGGGTACAGAAACTGGGAGCACGTAGTCTTGGTAAAGAGGAACTGAAAGCAGTCTTATGTGTTTACAACTTAATGAGAAATTTAATTATTTCTGTAATACTGTAAAAATAATGTCTTGCATTTGAATTAAGCCAACATCTAGGAACTGGCTGATTTTTAAAGACACAATGCACAGTGCAGGGTTGGCAGTTTTTGCCACAGGCGGTTTTTACCGGTGGTTTTTACCGGTAAAAACCGTCCCGGTAAAAACAGGTTTTTGCCGAAAAATGGAAAAAACGGTAAAACCTATTCTGCTACAATGAAAAAAATGTTGTTAACAGGTACTTTTTATGCTTTTTTTCAAAGTCTAAAGAAGAAAACTATTCTTTTACATCAAAATTAATAATTTTAGGCAACAATATATACTCTATTAGAGTTTGAATGTGATTTGTTTAGTGAGTTTGGCCACTTCTTGCCTGATTTACACTGTTTTTGTGTTAAGTATACATACACTAGGTATATTTAATGCAGAAAAATGGGAAGGAAAATAATGGAATAATTTAAGGACTTATTTGCAGTTTGATGGGAAGCTTTCCTGGGCATAATGGAAAGTTGGTAACGCCACTCTTGTTTATACCCTTTCAAGGGGAACCTGCAACTGTGTAGGTCGTACAATAACTCGGTGCCTTACAGTACATTGACCTCCAGTAGTGTTATGTCTCATCTATAATTGAACCATCCACCTTCCTTCAACATTTCCACTTTCTTTATAAATAAAGTGCTGGCTATCCACTTAAGTGTCTTTCATTCTAACATTATTATTTGTGGTTTATCAATTTTTTTTCAATGAAGATAGCCTAGTCAACAAATAGACTCTTCGTATTTGTTTGGCCTTGGATAAATTCTTACTTAATTATCTCTCAGTATGGTGGACTTGAAATACCCAGAGAAGCTCCCTTGATGAATGTGATTTACTTTAAGTTGCTGCTCAGTCAGCATTTATGGCACTGTAATTTGCTTCTCTGCTGTGTCAAACTTAAGTTTCTGACATGATAAACGAAGTTGCTCGTCCACTTCATTCTCCTACTCAATATGTGTAACAGATATGCCCTGACCAACTTTGTGACTGAACTTATATTGAGAACTTTCATAACAGTTTAAACATAATTTTATTAATCCTCATTTTGAAAACTTTGCTTGATAAATCTAGTCATTTTGCAAACCAACTGTAATTTTCAGACTATTCCTGTTGGCATGTAGTTGCTTTGTGGTTACACTTAACATGTTAGCTTACAGTACTATTGTAATAACCGAGGATATTTCACTCTTTATTCTGTGTTTGACAAGTTTTAGTGATCACTTTTTAGGCAAAATAGAAAGTGTAAATGAATGTTTATAATTTTATCTCAACTGGTTTATCCATCATGTGCAATGGGGTACAACAACTGCACTTTCCTAATTGCCAGAAGAGGTTTTTTCCATTTTCTCCTGGTTTTTACCGGTAATAACCAGTTATTACCAGTTTCTACCGCTGTCCCGGTAAAAACAGGTTTTTTTCCGGCAAAAACCCAACCCTGGCACAGTGTCCCGTGTCAATGATTCTTTGTCCTAGAGACAAACCCTCTAGTCAGCTGTAACTTACACCTTTCCCAAATTATAAGCTACATCACAGGTACCTCACCAATGGGGCTGGGGGGGGGGGGGGGAGGAAGGAAGGAAGTTGAGATGTAAAGGATATTGCCCAAAGATGCACTGTCATGAATTAGGCAAGAATTGGACCAACAATCTGAGGATCACCATTTTGAAGTCCTAACTAATTGCCAACCACTTGCAAAAGAGCAAACATGGATTTGATATTACAGAACAAGTATTCAGTTTATTTTTCTGGAACTATTTTATAGTATTTTTTGTTTCTGACAGGAATTTGTTGTATTACAATGACAAATGATGCTAAGAAAATTATCCTGTTAAATAGTGATTTATGTTTGCTCTGGGAAAACTTTAATGCCAAAAGTAGTTGAACAGTTAAATTCTACCAGAACATGTTAGGATGGACATTAATGTGTGTCATTTTGTTTTATTCCCACAGTTTCCTGGACCTCTTGGCCTTCAAACATTCAGCTGGGAAGGAATTTGGAGAGAAATAGATTGTCTAACAAGAACAGCTTCCTTCCCTGTTAGGGAGCAGTGTGGTCATTCACTGAAATCATCAGTAAAGGTGAATAAATACATTGTAATCATGGCCATATTTTTGCAGTGGCATAGCCAGAAAAGTTTGTGTGGGTGGGCTCCTGGGGGACTCCACCATTTTATGGGGGAGTGGCCTTCAAACATGGAGCCTTCATATACTTGACATAATTTTTTTTCACTCTTGGATTTTCTAGCGGGGGGGGGGGGGCTTCTGGTCGCAAAAGACATGTAGGGGGTTCATGCCCCCAATCCCCCTTAGCTACACCACTGATTATTTGGTTGTTTTTTCATTGTTGTTCTTTTTACAAGGCAGGAGAGAGAGTACACCAAAGAGAGGGCATACCAAAGTAAGGGCAAAGGTGTATTGAAAGAGTGATTTATAATGATAGTATTCATTTGCTATTTTTCCAATTTTCAAACCCCTCACTAACCTCTTTTAAGTCTTAATATTTATCCAGTGTTACATTTCAAGTTTTAAGAACTATTTCATTCACTTCAGAACAGTATTAAAATGAATTAGTCACCATGAGGATAGCAACATGTGCAATTTGTTAGGGTAATCAGTTTTGTATTTCTAGAGGGGTTTTCCAGAAGTTTTCACATAACTTTTTTCATATTAATAAGAAAAAGAAATACTGGAATTGTTTCTCTTTCTTGTGATAAATAATTTGTTCTTTACTATGGTAAAACTCACTGAAGGTCAACTTCTTTCAGTCTTCTTAAAGGGGAATTTTCATGATCCCAGACAGTTCCAATTCTCCCAACTATGCATCTTCTAGCTTCTCCCATAACTGTATGAGGCTCTTCCCTGTGCAAGAATAAACCTGTTTTATTGCTTAAGGCCATGTCCTGGTGAGCACACAAGGCTATAAAATGTAATAAAAGTACTCTCTCTGCCTTGTGTGGAATGTGAGCTACTCTGCATCTTTCAAATTTTCAAACTTTGATGTCAATCAAACAGCAGTCACCAACTGAGAATTTTGATATACATACACTAAAAATATACTTTGGGGTGATGACAGTCTGTCTTTAAATCAAAGCTCAAAAGTATTGCCATTTATTTCATCTAACAGAAGTTTATGTTAACACTTTTATATTATATACAGTAAAACCCCGTTTATCCGAACCTCGTTTATCCGAAACCCTGTTTATCCGAACTAGCCGTCAGGTTTAACAACAATAATAGTCAACACAATTACAATAGTATCCACCAAGTTTTCAGTGCTTTACAAGGCCAAATTCAACGTACATTTTTGCAGAAAAGCACTAATTTTGAAAAGTCATGGAAAGATGTCACGGTAGCTAAAACAGCCGACTTGTGGACATAGAAAACAATCTGTTATCTCTTTGTCAAATTTGGAAGAAATATCGTACGTAATTGCTTTGAAATTCTTGTTAGGAGCCATGAGTCGGCATAGGCTCAATATCCTCTTATACAAAAATATGTTAGGCTAGCGTAAGTCCTAGTTTCACTAAATCTGAAAAGTTAGTGATGTAGTGAGCTTCATACCTAAAAATAACGAAACCAGACCTCACAAAAACATTGCAAACTGCTGTTTGAGAGTTTCCTACACATTTGTCTCTAATATTTTTGGAAATTTATGCAGAATTTATACTCTAGATACCTCTCCAGATTGTTACAGCTTTTCTTCAGCCCACACACTCATTTAGTGTGTAGAAAGCATTGATCATTCAGACGAGCGAAGGCTCGAGTTTTAGGAATAAAATCTCTCTGGTTTAGAAGTCTTAAAATTTACTTGTTATATCATCGGTCACAAAAAAATAGTAACGAAATATCAGTTTGGGGGATTTTGTCTGTAATTTTTAGCCTTTTCGGAATTATTTTGGAAATGTGTTGATACACTGTCTTATGAACCCAGTGTTCTGTGCTTGAGGCAAAACCTCGGAAGCCCGATTATCCGAATTTTTTCATTATCTGAACTACCTTCGGTCCCAATGTGTTCGGATAAACGGGGTTTTACTGTAGTTAAAATGTATTTCTTTTTCTGTTTTCAGCACATTTTTGCCAGAGATACTAGAGATGAGGAGTTTTATCCCTCCAGGGGTTACCTTTTTAAGTTGGTTCAAGAATTTGCTGGGTACACAGGAGGTGACGTCAAGTTTGTGAAAGGGGAAGCAGAGATTCAATTAAACCAACGTCTATTTTCTGACATAGTAGGTCAAAGCTTTTGAAACTTTTAGTTTGCAAATTTTAACATTTTATGCCAAGGACAAGTTTAGTAAATATGGTTTTAGGAGGAAAAAGGATTCAAGCAGAAATATGCCAAGGACAAGCTTAGGAAATATGGTTTTAGGAGAAAAAAGGATTCAAGGAAAAAATATCAAAAAACATAATTTGTTGTGGCCCGATAACAATGAAACAGACCTCATTAAGTGAATGAAGTGAAAGGAAGTGGGAGTTGGAGGGTTGAGTGTGGGAGGGCAAAGGGGGGGGGGGCGGGGGCATCTAATGCCTAGGTAAAAACTTACTTATGCTACACTGTACATCATCAAACATTAAGCCAAATCTTTCTCTCATTATAGTGAAATGTTTCTTCTCACTTTCAGGTTTTCTCGTGTCACCTACAAGGAGGTTTGATGAAATCTATGAGCGGTGATTCAGTTAGAATCAATGACAGATTTTTCTAGGTGGACCTACAGATGTTAGAGGCTTTAATTTTCGTGGTATTGGACCACAGAGCAGTGGTAAGCAATCTTGTCATGACATCATGGCATGTGCAGCAAAAGATTTAGGGATCAAGGGAATATGCAATTAAGCCAGGACTGGATGTTTCTGTTAGGTACCATTCTTTCCTAAATTTTCTGTTGAGTGTAAACAATTGTTAATTCCATCTTAATGTGGTATGAAGTATTTTTGTCTTCAATTACCTTGACAGAAATAGAAATCATTTGTGATGGAAGTAAGAAAATATGTGATAAGTTCAGATGATATTTCAAAATAAGGTTCTTTATGCCCTTTATGTGCTTCAAGTTTTGCTTAAATTGTATTCATTTGGAACTTGCATGAGATTTCGCACTATTCTACTCTTACACTTGAAAAAGTGGGGGAATAACTCTCACTCTGCACCATCTTTCTTTGGTGGAGGACAGTTGCCATGGCAATGCACTGTTGCATTTTTGACAAAGTACCATCAGAATCTTTGTGTGACACACTTCAAATATTTTGTCAAAGCTTATTTCTCTTGGCCAACATTGAATGTACTTTATATTCTTATCAATCCTTAATCTGATATAATTTCCTCCTTTGTCAGGTGACTTCTTGGGTGCTGAGTCCTACTGGGGCCGCAGGTGTTCATCTTTATTCACCTCTGCCTTTTAACCCTGGTAAAGGTCGTTGGGGTGACATTATCAGAATGCATGGTTTTGCCAATGCAGGAAACTTATGCAATGTAAATTAAGTAAGTTGTACAAAACACTTCTGTTGGGTATTATGAGAAGATTTAAGTGTGCAGCCTATACCAGTAGATATAAAGGTCTTTGAGCCCTTCTGTGTAAAAGAATGGAAAACACGTTAGGATATGGATTCAAAAATATATTTCTGCAACTAGTATCACTTTGAATGACCTGTATAGCTGAATAAGATGTGATAAATTATTCTCTGATGGTTATTACACCAAGGGTTTGGGACAGAGAGGATTTATAAACCAAGGGGTTGGGAGAGAGAAGATTCATAAACCAAAGATTTGGGAGAGAGGGGGTGCATAAATCAGTGGTTTGGAAGAGAGAGGGTTCATAAGCCAGTGGGTTGGGAGAGAGTGGATTCATAAACCACAGCATTGGGAGAGAGAGGATTCATAAGCAGGGGGTTGGGAGAGGGAGGATTCATAAACCAAGGGTTGGGAGAGTGAGGATTCATATAAACTAAGGAATGGGGAGGGAGAGGATTCATAAACCAAGGGCTTGGGACAGAGAGGATTTATAAACCAAGGGTTGGGAGAGAGGAGTCGTATTAAACAAAGGAATGGGGAGAGGTGAGAATATTCATAAAGTATTGGGGTGGGAGAGGAGATGTTTCTTTAGGACTTTTAATGATGGGGATATTGCATGCAGACAAGCATACTGCATGTGGGAAACAGAGTAATATTAGCATTTGAAGTACATATGGAGAAGAGTTTAAGTGTGACATATGTTGCCAAATATTGGCATGGAGAGAAAATGCTTACGCTGCAAGAATATGCCCCCCCCTCATCTTAAACAGGTTTGCCTCCTATATCTACAGTGTAAATAGTGTAAAACAGTTGCCCAATCAGTTGATGGTGATTGACCAATCAGTTGTGAATTAGCCCTAGTCAATCAAAAACAAGTGTGTTTAAATCACCAAATGTTGTAAATGTGTACTAGATATGTATGTAAAAGCAATACAGTTCCTTTTTTATACCTGGCCTGCAAGATCTTGCTCAACTTGGCATCTGTAAAAGTGGATAAAAATGGATCTAGGTTTAAGAAAGGCTGAGTGTTCTTGGTTTAAAGGAGAACACTTATGAGCTAGCACTATCTGTTCATAGGTTTGTCTGTTCATCCATACGTACATATGTCTGTTTGTCAGTCTATTTCACCAACAATCCATCTGTATTAATTTACTTTGTCTACATGCAGATAATCCTGATTGGCCACAACAACTGAAGCAACTAGGACAGAATTTTCGTTGGAGTTATGGTGCTGGTATTCTGTTAAGGATTGGCAGGGTGGCAAGGTTTGAATTAAACTACTGCATACCAAAATCAGCTCAAGCCACAGATAGGTGAGTGCTCACAAGCTATTCATGTAGAATTTGTTGTTTTTTTAGATTTCTTATTTACAATATTAGTTGACTTTATTTCTGCCTTCAGGATATATCAATTTCCATTCATCATTATCTTCATCATCGTTGGTACGTTGCAGTAACCCATTGGGCATAGATGCAGTGGGAACTTGAGAGAGGCTGCAAATGAATGTCTAGATTGCTTGGGGAAGGGGGTAGAATAGTGAAAGAGGAGAGGTATTGATGAACAGAAGTCTGGTTGGGGTAATGGGGGACAGAGTAGTCTGGATGGGGTCATGAGGGCACAGTAGTCTGGTTGGAGTAATGGGGAACACAGTAGTCTGGATGGGGTCATGGGGATGGTGAGGATTATTATCACTTGGCAGTAACCCTTTGGGCATAGATAGATGCAATGGGAACTTGAGAGAGGGCTGCAAATGCTTGTCTAGATTGCTTGGGGAAGGGGGTTAGAGTAGTGAAAGAGGAGAGGTATTGATGAACAGTTGTCTGGTTGGGGGTAATGGGGGACAGCGTAGTCTGGATGTGGTCATGGGGGCACAGTAAGTCTGGTTGGAGTAATGGGGGCACAGTAGTCTGGTTGGAGTAATGGGGGCACAGTAGTCTGGGTTGGAGTACTGGGGCCACAGTAGTCTGGTTGGCGTACGGGGGGCACAGTAGTCTGGTTGGAGTAATGGGGGCACAGTAGTCTGGTTGGAGTAATGGGGGCACAGTAGTCTGGTTGGAGTAATGGGGAACACAGTAGTCTGGTTGGGGTCATGGGGATGGTGAGGATTATTATTACTTGGCAGTAACCCATTGGGCATAGACAGATGCAATGGGAACTTGAGAGAGGGCTGCAAATGCTTGTCTAGATTGCTTGGGGAAGGGGGTAGAGTAGTGAAAGAGGAGAGGTATTGATGAACAGTTGTCTGGTTGGGGTAATGGGGGACAGAGTAGTCTGGATGGGGTCATGAGGGAACAGTAGTCTGGTTGGAGTAATGGGGGCACAGTAGTCTGGTTGGGGTAGTGGGGGACACAGTAGTCTGGTTGGGGTAATGGGGGACACAGTTTTGTCTGGTTGGGGTAATGGGGGACAGAGTAGTTTGGGATGGGGTCATTGGGATGGTGAGGAGGATTCAGGCTTCAAAGTGATCCTATATTTCCTATAATTTCCTATAAATTTCAAAAAATCCTGTATTTCCTATATTTGTATGATTTTAGGCTTGTTTTCCTACATTCTCCTATATTTTTTCTGATCTTGTCAAAGAAACTTTTTCTTTTATGTGGTTTTTTGGGAGTGAAAATTTCAGGTGGATTCTTTTTCTAAGATAGTTTTGGAGACTGAGAGTGTCTTAGACTCAGAGTGGTTTATTCAGACAGGTAGCAGGGTATAGATGCCAAGTATCTTAATTAGATGCAAGTACACAATGGCCAATTATAGGATTCAGAAATAGTCCCATATGAAACAGCATTGGGCACTAATGAACACTTATTTCATCACCCATAAATGTTCCACTGTCACACCAGTTGATTTAAAGTACTCTATGATTTCATCTCTTTGAGGGAATTTTAGTGGTATTGTAAGGGGGTGGATTAGAGCCTTGTGTGCCTGGCATCCCCTGTAGTCATGCCGTCTCCCACATTTTAAAATCCTTACCATATGCGTTTGTATGCCACAGATAGCTGGGTTCTGCGATATAACTGATTCTTTCATTAAAAATATTGTAGTACAGTGGTTCTGAAATACAATATTTTCCCTGTCATCTGCCATCTTCCTCCAGACTTTGTAACCATTAGATCAGTTGATTGTCCAAAGTGTTGTACCATTAAAAATTTTCCACTTAAGGATAAGAACTTAGTGCTTTGAGATAATTAAGAAATCTCAACTGTTAGTGTTTACAAGTTTACAATGATGCAGATTCTCACATAAGGAGGTTTCCCTAAACTCCACAATGAAAGCTTGGTGGTAAGTCTCTGTATGCCACATCAATTTTCCAACAGAGTGCAGAAGTGGAAAAAATTCTAATCCATGTATGGTCTGTGCGTTGCTGCAGTGCCCATAATTGGTGACCACTAGGGGCACTTGCCAGTTGCCCTTTCTAAGGTGCTAGCGGTTATTGCCAATATAAAATATCGAATTATACCGACCTGAAAATATCGATAATATCGATAATTTTCGCAGAATGGTTGTACGCCACCACTATACATATGAAAAAACGAAAAAGTATAGGAAAGGTATTTACCATGTACCCGGCCCCTGATGAACTAAAAAATGCTGAAATTTTACTCGTTAGGTAGCGAAAAAATAAATCAAGATTTGTTGCAGAAAATTAAAAAAAAAACTGTGTTTGCATTTAACATTTTGAGTAGGTGCAGTCGCGAAGTAACTTTCAATTACTTCTTTGGGAATATGTCTTATACAGCTTTTAGTGTTTACTTTCAAGGCATTACAAACAGACGATCAAATATCCCTCCATCTCGCTGAAGCAACAGGCAGATCTATAAAAAAAATCTGTAGGAGGTCTTTCCCAAAATAAACTACAAAATAGTTTTTTATAAAATCTCGGGCTTATTGGTTTCAATGACCATACAAAAATTGTCAAAACGCGTGGCCCAAACATTAGCGTAATTCCCACCCTGACAGTCCCTTACTGCATGTGGGGCCTTACGGGCCGATTTCACTTCCACTATCAACCAGATCGAGTTTTAAACTATTTTTTCTTTCAAACAAAACTAGGCATATTTTGATCGCAAGTTTTGGGAGTAAAGTAAAAAAGTGTTCCTTTTGGACTTACGTTAGCCAGGGGCCCCTTCTACCTTTGTCACAAAGCAAGTATGTACCTCTTCACCGAACTCCGTAAAATAACCTTCGCAAGTAGTTTCACTATGCAATGCTGCATCAAAACGGCCTGCTGTTTAGCTAGTCACTATTAGTGATAGCTAAAATACCGGCCGATATTTTCGATATCAAACTATTCGCTCGGTATTACACTCAAAAACTATAACCACTAAGTTACAGTCGATATTGACACCTAGCTGATCTCTTTGTTCAGACCATTCAATGATCCTATGAATTGCAGTACTGCTCGTAAGTGAAAATCCAGGCACCGTGCAGTCCGCTGTAGGTCTGCAGCTCGGCCAGCTGCTTCAGCTTCTCGGCACCAGTACTCTCGCACGTCGCCGGTCCTGTACCTGGGATGTCAGAATTTTCCCGAAAACTTTCAAGTGCAGCTATAAGAACTTTTACGCAGCTATTTTTGCAGGATCATCCCATCGCAAGTGTCAGCGATCTTTTTTTCAATATGGAAAAATATTACAGTCGAAAACTACTCGCCAAAATTCCGCCAAACAAACAAATATACATCCCCCAAAATACTTAAAAAAAACCCTCGTATCAAAGTACGCTGGGATCCCAGTCAAAGGTCCACAAATACTCCTATGTATGCTGCATAGTTTGTTTGGAAGAGTCCAAACTGTAAATATTTTCACCAAATACTACACGTGTTGCATGTAGGGACTGATTGCGGCATGTTCGTTAATGTCTGCATAACATTCATGTTGTCAACAGAAAATAAAACGTTAAAAGCCTTCCAAACAAAAAATTACGAAGCTGTTACTAAACCCTACTGGCCTATGGAATCACATACTTTGTACAGTATGTGTACAACACTGAACTTTTGCTTAACGAATGTATTTGGCAAAAATGTTACGTTATTTTCTGTTTGTGGAACTGACTCTGCGAGATAGTCTCAGATAGATCATCCTACAGTAAGTTCCTAGAATATCATGAAAAATAGTTAAACTTGTTAAGATCGCTCGAATAAAAACTTGCATGTAGTAAACCAATTCTGTAGAAAAAACGTTTTGTGTCACGATACGGCTCATGAGCTAGCTCTGTTACATATCAGCCATCCCCACCCCCCCCCCCCCCCACCCCCCCCCCCCCCCACCCCCCCCCCCCCCCACCCCCCCCCCCCCCCACCCCCCCCCCCCCCCACCCCCCCCCCCCCCCACCCCCCCCCCCCCCCACCCCCCCCCCCCCCCACCCCCCCCCCCCCCCACCCCCCCCCCCCCCCACCCCCCCCCCCCCCCACCCCCCCCCCCCCCCACCCCCCCCCCCCCCCACCCCCCCCCCCCCCCACCCCCCCCCCCCCCCACCCCCCCCCCCCCCCACCCCCCCCCCCCCCCACCCCCCCCCCCCCCCACCCCCCCCCCCCCCCACCCCCCCCCCCCCCCACCCCCCCCCCCCCCCACCCCCCCCCCCCCCCACCCCCCCCCCCCCCCACCCCCCCCCCCCCCCACCCCCCCCCCCCCCCACCCCCCCCCCCCCCCACCCCCCCCCCCCCCCACCCCCCCCCCCCCCCACCCCCCCCCCCCCCCACCCCCCCCCCCCCCCACCCCCCCCCCCCCCATTTTAGTCAATAAATGCATTAAGCGGGTTTTTTCCTCTTGGGTCATGATAAGTAGCTGCATGTACAAAATTCACAATGCAACAGCATAGGTATAGCATGGAAGTCTACTTCCATGGGTACAGTACACAACATACCTGCATGATACTACACAATGTATCACCAGCACTGTTTCGTAGTAGGTACTATGTGAAATCAAGTTTAAACTTTCTTGGAATGGCGGATCTGAGCCAGGGAGTTGCCATCTAATGACAACTCCTGATCGGACAGGAATGTTGGACTGTCGGTAAAGTGATTTTTCTTGGATTTGAAATCAAAAAAGCGAAGGCGATACTAAAACAAGACGTCAGTGGTGCAGAGGGGGTGAGATTCGTTACGGCGCATAGAACCGTATCGATTTGAGACTGCTAGGTGAGGTGAAAGTAAACACCACAAAAATTTCGAGCATGAGAAGCATTTGAGCAATGAAAGGGACTTAAGCTTGGAAAGTTTTATGTAGGTAGTCAAAATATGAACTTTAGGTTACTTTCTTTGCAATTTGTCAGTGGAAATCGTGGAACTAGCCAATGATCGAGTGTGCACAGTATTTTGTGGCTGCTGCCAGTCCACTCACTGTACGCATTACTGCAGACTGCACCGAAACAGTACACTGCCGAGTTTTTCGTTCTTCGGTTATGAATCAAGAGTATTGTAATTTTTAGTAATACCCTTTACTGCAGCCCCAAAATAAAAAACAGGCGACACAACTCTCCAAACAGACAGAAAAAAGTCAAATTAAAAGACATGCCGCGAATTTACAATCTTTTACTATCCCTTACGTATGTATAGGCTATGCTGTACGCCGGGTTCGGTATACGGAGGTGGTGTTCCTAAAATGACGTCATTATTGTGTTGGCTTGAAATCTCATTTTAACAGTCTTTTTTTTGGAGCAATTTTTTGAAACATTAATTTCTTTTTAATGCTCAAGGCTATAAGGGTGATGAAAACAGTTTTAGAAAGAGTTTTTGTGTACTTTAGGCTAAATTAGTCTCCCTTTACTCCAATTTACGTGTCATGGCCACTTTAATTTTAATATCACCAATTTAATCAGAAAGAAGGTTTGTTAAGGAAATAATTCTTTTTCTTTACTCAAGAGTTCCCCCCACTACATATCACTTTACTAGTGTTGATACAGTCTTGACATTAACTACAGTACAAAGTAAAACTTTGAAAAAATGTGGTCCACCACTTATGATATCAGAATAAAAAAGTTTCCATCAAAGTTAGAGATCTAAAGCAGGAAGGGGAACCTTTTCCTTTTGACGGGCTGTTTGTTTAGTCATTCTCCACATGGGGCCCTGATATCGAGGGCACAAAAAGCTTTTCGCAAATGGTCTCTGGTGGGATCTAGGGGAAACCCCATATAAGAAGTAGGGCAAAGCCCCTAAAGCTCTGGAGTTGTAACAAATTTGCAGGCTACTATTAGATGACATTGAATATGTATCAAATTCAATTGGCTATGGATGTATTTATACGGTATGACCAGATGTACGGAGTAATACGGGAAGACCAATTTGAGCACAAACAAAAAGTGTGTGCAGCACAGAAAAAACAATCAACCTAATCTTTTCTTCCTTAACATTGCAAAAGTATCAACATTTGAAAGCCAAATTCTCTTTTTGTAGGAACAGTTCTAAATTCCTCCCCAAACTGACAGGTTTTAAAATATGTACCCACTGAGTTTCTTTACAGTAATAGCTATATACTTACACATGTGATAGTGCAATTCTGACAATGCTATGTAGCCTTGATGCAAAGCTTACACTAATATTCCCAGTAGTAGAGGATTCGGAAAACTCGTTCAAATTTAGTGGCACG